>PVJL010000104.1:0-613526 GCA_004026885.1 Lyroderma lyra | reverse complement strand
CATCTGTCGCAGGGACCTTTGGTTGTTTCCATGTTTTGGCCACTGTGAACAGTGCTGCAATGAACATTGGGGTACATAAGTCTTTGCGGACAAAGGTTTTCAAGTTCTTTGGGTAGATCCCCAGAAGGGGGATTGCTGGGTCAAATGGTAGCTCCATTCCCAATTTTCTGAGGGACCTCCACACTGCCTTCCACAGTGGCTGTACCAGTTTGCACTCCCACCAGCAGTGTACCAGAGTTCCTTTTTCTCCACATCCTCTCCAGCACTTGTTATTCCTTGTCTTGTTGATAACAGCCATTCTCACAGGTGTGAGGTGGTATCTCATTGTGGTTTTGATTTGCATTTCCCTGATAGCTAATGAGGATGAGCATTTTTTTTCATATGTCTGCTGGCCACTTGTATTTCTTCATGGGAGAAGTCAGACTTTTCTTTATCTTTCAAACTATGGAAGTTAAATAGGATCTATTTATTATCTTTTAAATGCCTTAACTGTTGGCAAGGTCTTTTATCCTGAATATGCAGATGGAAAGCTTTCTTCCATGATTTATTTCTTTCCCTCTGTTCTTTTTTTTTTTTTTTTTTTTTTTAACTTTAATGAGATGAATGTTGAAATTTCTGGAGTAATCAACACTGACTAAACTTTTCATCCTTTCTCTTTGTGCTACATGCTGACCTGCCATGCTGTTTGAAATGTACTTCCTTAACCCATCATGGAGATGGCAGTCCAGGGCTCCTTCTTTCTGTCCAGGACCACAGAATATAAGTTGGAGTGTCCTTGGATGACTCATTTTGAAATTTGGAACTTCTTTTTCCAGTCACACCTTTGTTTTGTACACTTCAGGGATTCATCAAAACTTTCATGCACCGAAGATGTATCTTTAGGTGTTTGATTTATTTTTTAAATTAAATTTGTTGGTTAATAAGACTATATAAACTTCAAGTGTACAATTCTATAATACATCATCTGTATATTCCGTTGTGTGTTCACCACCCAAAGTTAGTCTCCTGTCACCATTTATTTGACCTCCCTTTATCCTCTTTGTCCTCCTCCCACCCTCTTCCCTTCTGGATTCCTCTTCTGAGTATCTACCTGAAAAATTTGAAAACACTTATTCATAAACATGTATGTACTCTCTATTCATTGCAGCAGCATTCATAAGAGCCAAGACATGGAAACACTAAGTGTCTTTCAACTGATAATTGGATAAAGATTGGTACATATATACAAAGGTATTTGATTCTTAAGTCTTCATCACTTTGTCAAGCTAGACCAAAACTGTCCTCCTTGAAGGAATGTTCAGTATAACATGTTCTTTTTGGACTTTAGACAAAGCTCCCATAACGACACAAGGTCAGTATCTAACTCTTCCCAGAAATGTCCCCGAGATACACTGTGGAGGTCACAAGGTTAGAACTACTCTAATGTTTCCTCCCTTGTTGCCACTGATAAACCCTGAAGCTTTATTATGGTTTTAGGTACTTAGAACTCTTCCTGACATTTGGCTTAGCATAAATGACCTTTTTAGTTGCTAGTACTGAATTCACATGCATGGTTGTGGAATGCTGAGGGAAGATGAAATGCCTTCCAGAAATAAAGCTGGTCAGATACGTGTGAGGCAAGAAACTGAGTGGCATTAGTAACCTGAAGCCACTTTCAACTGCACTGATTTAATGTTGTAATCACATCATTCTTTCCCAGAAATCACCTATTTCTTGTTTTTGAAGAGTTTTTTTGTCCCCCTGGATAAGTCCAAACTCACAATCTTGGGACAAGATGGCCGAATTTATTTTTTCAGACTTGGGCTTGTTTTGCTACCTGAAAGAGCTCAGAAAGGAAGAGTTCTGGAAATTCAAAGAGCTCCTCAAGCAAGAACCTCTGAAATTTGAACTCAAGCCAATCCTGTGGCCTGAGCTAACAAAGGCATCAAGAGAAGATCTAGCAAAATTGCTGGACAAGCATTACCCAGGAAAACAGGCATGGGAGGTGACACTGAGCCTGTTTGTACAGCTCAATCGGAGTGACCTCTGGATTAAGGCTCGTGAAGAGATCAGAAGTAAGCGTGGGATGTAGGGGCAGAACTTATGGGGGAAGGTGGGTCTACTGAGAGCTTGCAATAATAAAGGTGATATTGTTATTGACTTAATGGCCACTCCTCCATCTGTTGAGAATGTGTTGTGTGTCAATGGGAGCATTGAGGGTGGTAGAAGAATTATAAGCCAACTCCATTCATACATGGGTCAGTGATGCATGGGTAGTGTCCTGAGACAGACTGTTATCTAAGTGGTGGCCCCATTTTTCTGTCCCAAGATGAGTTCATGCCATTGCAGAAGATGACCTGGGATTTAGCGTTTGCATTATCAGGTCTGCTGAGATGAAATTCCATTGTGGTAGTTGTCAGTCCTTCTGACCAGACACATACAAGGACTAGGCAGAGGCCTAACATCAGGAAATAATTATAGAGGGCTTATATCCCTGGTATGCAGTAAGCACCTTTTACACATAATGTGTTTTCATTCTCACCATGACTGAGGTTTGCACATGGGAAGACTGTGGACTAAATAGTGTTTCCTCATGTTAGATGACTTTTCCAAAATGGACAGATCTGACTCCAAACTAGTTATGTTTGACTGATTGAGGATTTATACCTTTTTCTGAGAGGATACACCTTTATTATCACCAAAAAATAAGATGCTGAGTTGAGTTGTAAGTCCTGGCAAACAAAGAGACAAAAAGTCAGACAAGTTATTTTTAAAAATTTAACTTTTAAGACAGTAATTGAAAGTAGCAGGGTGCTTTGCCCCATTTTACACGTTGTTATCTTGTTGATCCTATCTATTTGTGGGAGTAAACTTTCCACTGTAATAAGAAAACTGAGATTCAGATGGATTATATAGCTTTGAAGTCTTAGCACACAAATAGTTAAACCAAAGCATGTCTCCTGGTGTGTAGATGCCTCGCTTAGTGGTTGGGACTGTTGATTGCTAAGGCACTTCCTAAGCAGCAAGCCATCATTGGGTCCTCTTGCCACACTGCCCTACATGGGTCTATAAGGACATAATAAGCCCAAATAGGTTTAGAATGGTTATTGCTCACTGCACAATAGGAAACATGAGATGCATGTTGACATCAATTCCTCTTGTCCCTGAGTCTCTTGGTGGCACTATGGAGGTGGGCTCAGGGGCGCACTGTGTGCAGTGAGTCTGTGTCAAAGGTTAGGAATCCGGAGATCCTGATCTTAGGTTGCAACTGCTGACAACCCTGCCCCTCCTCCCTCTGAGAGACAGAGAGACAAAGAGAGAGACAGAATATCTCTAAATTTCTCCTGTTTTTATAAACAAATCTTTCTCTGTCCCAGAAAGAGAAAGACTGTCTGTCCATCCCAAGGCTTTTTCTAGTCACACATCCTTGAACAAAGCTATCAATGCCCTTTGCTTGGAAAATATGCAGAAATACCTTGCTACTGTGGCATGCATCTCTTCAATGCAGGGTATGGTCCTTGTGTAAATTTGTGCTTTTGTTTACCTCCCCTAACGTATTGCCTTGAACATAGAAGGTACACAGTAAGGGCAGGTTGGAAGAATGATGGCCCAAGGGAGAGTTTTTCAAATTAACTACAATAACATGGTGTAACAGAAATAGCTTAGTCTTGACAGTTTCAGGTCAGACAGATGTGGGATAGACCTTTGACCCTAATATTTATTCATTAGTCCAGATTAGCCAGGTGACATAAACTCAGTGGTTTTTTGTAAAGTGGGGATGGAGTGAATCTTAATGTGTTCCTGAGGAAATGGAAGATATAGTAGCAGTAGCAACACTTTCAGCCCTGACTGTGGCAGACCCTCCTCTGTACATGGTAGCCATTATGGGTTTTTTTGCTTGAGAGAGACCCCCCGACTCCACTTCCAATGTGGAATGTAATTTCCAAGTATCCACACTTTGTGTAGCCTAGAACTCTGAGATAGGCTTCTGGTTTGGATCAGGTGCTTCCATGGGCAGGATTTCAGATTCCGGTCCTAATGAAACTAAATTAATTAGTCTGGTCATCCATGGACATACAAGTCTTTGCCCATGCATTCAAGTAAATCTATAGGGTAGTTCTGAGAATGAAAGAACGAGTGCATTTTAAAAAATTATGGGGATAACATTGGTTAATTATATATTTCGGTGTACAACTTTATAATATGTGTGTATTCCATCATGTGATCACCTCTCAAAGTCTGGTTTCTTTCTATCACCATATATTTGACTCCCTTTACCCTCTTCATCTTCCCCCACTGCTTTTCCATCTGGAAACCACAATTCTGTTGTCTTTGTCTATGAGTTTGTGTGTTGGTTTTGTTCATTTGTTGCTTTCTTTTTTATATCCCATATATGAGTGAAATCATATGGTTCTTGTTCTTTTTCATCTGACTTATTTCACTGAGTATAATACTCTGAAGATCCATCTATGTTGTCACAAATGGCAGTATTTCATCATTTTCATGGCTGCTTAGTATTCCATTGTATATATACCAGTGTTCTTTATCTGTCATTCCTTGTCGCAGCTATTGAGCATTAGTGCATTTTTAAATTGTCTTGTATTCTGTCCTCACTAACTCAGATAAGCTCAACCCATATAAAAGTCACATGAAGGAAAAGTTTCATCTGGTATGGGAAAAGGAAACCTGCCTTCAAGTGCCTGACGATTTCTACATGGAAACCACAAAGAAGGAATATGAAGAGCGGACTGCTGTGTATACTGCTGACCAGGCTGGACAGCCCTCTCTCACTGTGGTCTTGCAAGGTTCTCAAGGAGTTGGCAAAACAACCCTTTTGAGAAAAGTGATGTTGGAATGGTCAGAGGGAAACTTATGGAAGGAAAGATTTACATTTATCTTCTTCCTCAATGGCTGTGAGATGAACAGTATTACAGAGATGAGCTTAGTGGAGCTCCTCTCCAAGGACTGACCTGAGTCTTCAGAGCCAATTGAAGACATTTTGTCCCAGCCAGAGAGAATCCTGTTCATCATGGATGGTTTGGAGGAGTTGAAATTTGACCTGGACCTTGACACCAACTTGTGCACTGATTGGAAGCAGCGACGGCCAACCCAGGTTATCCTGAGCAGTCTGTTGTGGAAAAAAATGCTCCCAAAGTCTTCTCTGCTGGTTGCAGTGGGAGTGATAGGCATGAAGAAAATTTTTTACTTGTTGCGGCATCCAAAATACATCACCTTACCAGGACTCTCTGAATATCATCAGAAGCTGTATTTCTCCCATTTCTTCCAGGACAAGAATAAAGCCTCGAGAGCCTTCAGTTTTGTAAGAGACAATAAATCACTGTTTGTCTTGTGCCACTATCCCCTTATATGTTGGTTGGTCTGTATGTGTATGAAATGGCAGCTGGAGAGAGGAGAAAACCTTGGGATTGCCTCTGAAAGAACCACTCTTCTGTGTGTTTCCTTTTTTACCAGTTTTTCAAATCAGGATTTGAGAATTACCCACCTAGGCAGAGCAGAGCCCAACTCCAAAGCTTGTGCACGTTGGCTGCAGAGGGCATCTGGACTGACACATTTGTGTTTCACCCTGGGGATCTCAAGATGAATGGGGTATTGGAGTCCGATGCCTCAGTGTGGGTGGGCATGCGACTTCTCCAAAGGAATGGTGACCGCTTTACCTTTATCCACACCCAAGTCCAAGTATTTTGTGCTGCCATGTTCTATTTGCTCAGACAACCCCAGGACAACCTAAACCCAGCCATTGGAACTGTGACCCAGCTTGTAAAGCAACTGTGACTCAAGCCCCAATCTACTTGTCACAGACAGGCATCTTCCTGTTTGGATTATCAAGGGGAAAAATAACGGACTTGCTGGAGACGTCCTTTGGTTTTCTACTGTCTAAGGAGATAAAGCAGGAAATAACTGAATGCCTTCAGAGTTTAAGTCAGTCTGATCCCAATCAAGTTGTGGTGAGTTTTCATGAATTGTTCAACAGTTTATTTGAGACTCAGGAGAAAGAATTTATAACACAAGTGATGGATTTCTTTGAAGACATTAACATTTATATCAATAGCATAGACGATTTGGCAATATCTGCATTCTGCCTCAAACATAGCCAAAATCTGCAGAAACTTCACCTGTGTATAGAAAATGTGGTTTTGAATGAGCATAGAAACATTTCAAAGTAAGTCCATCTATAAATACCCCCTTTTACCCCACCCCCAGACCATTCCTGTAGCTTGCTCCAGTCCCCATTCAGTACATCATGGATCCTACACTTTTGTTCTTAAAAAACATGGCTTTGGTAATCAAACTTGATAGCTGTGTGACCATGAACAGTGACTTCCATCTGCATAACAGGGATAAACATTTTATCTACTATATGAGGTCCAGAGGTGGTTGAAAGAAAGGCAGTTTTCATTGTTGTCATGACTGTGCATTTTTTTGGCCCCACGGCATTTTAGCATATCCTGTGATTCCACTGGGAAGATACTCTTGGGAGGTTGTGCCTGGTTTCCTCTGGATTATTTCTGGTTTTTTTTTTTTTGTTTTCTTTGCTGATTTTAACTTGTATCCTTGCATCAGGCCTAGGTTACCAGCTCACACTTTATTTTTATTACTAAACTTTATTTTTCAATTACAGTTGATGTACAATATTATAGTAGTTTCAGGTGTACAACATAACGATTAGATATTTATATACCTTACAAAGTGATCCCCCTAGTAAGTCTAGTACCCACCTGACACCATCCATACTTACTACAATATTATTGGCTATATTCCCTATGCTATAGTTTACATCCCCATGACTAATTTGTAACTACCAATTTGTACTTCTTAATTTCTTCCTATTTTTCACCCAGCCCCCCCATCAGTACTAGCTCACACTTTAGCTCTTAATAATTCCACCTTTCACATGTATGTTTTAAAATTGTTTTTATTTCATTGAGTTATAATTGACATGTAACATTATCTTAGTTTCAGGTGTACAATGTAATGATTTGATATTTGTATATATTGCAAAACCATCACCACAATAAGTTTAGTTAACACTCATCACCACACATAGGTACAGAATATTTTTCTTGTGATGAGAACTTGTAAGATCTACTCAGCAACTTTCAAATATGTAATACAGGATTGTTAACTATAGTGCCAGGCTGTACATCACAATCCCAGGAACTATATTTATTCTATACCTGTGTGGTCATGTTTTTGGATACAGTTCTCTGTCCACTGATGGATCCCCCAATACCAACTTGTGTTCATATAACGATCAAGTATTATCACCTAAAAGAGGGAGAAATGGAGGGAGACTAAGATTAAATAGTTTGTCCAGGTCACATAGCTAATAAGTGGTTCAAATGGGGTTTGATCTTGTTGCTGTGACCTTTGAGTCTGGTCTCTCAACCACTGTGGCATGTCGACTGTTTACCTGACTGCACCTCTCCCTGTTCAGGCCTGTGTGCCCATCAGCTTGGAAGGGCTCTGGGAATGGTGTTCTGCCTGTATTGAGAATATCCTGAGTTGAATTTAGCCACTGGAGAATCACAGTGTTTGTTCTCCCACAATAGCAATGAGAAGCTCTCCTTGTGGTGAGACCTCTGTTCAGTGTTCACCACCAGCAGGAACTTCCAGGTACTGGATTTGGACAACTGTAGTTTGGATGAGGCTTCCCAGGCGATCCTCTGTAAAGTACTGGCTCAGCCCACTTGCAGACTCCGAAAGCTGGTGTAAGTTGGATGGCAACCTGTTCTTTGGTAGCAGTTTCATTCTTTTTACAATGGCTATTTAAAAAATTAAGTTGATACACAGTGTGATACTGGTTATATTAATTTCAGGTGTCCAAAACAGTGATTTGATGTTTTTATACCTTACAGTGTGATCACCTACTAACTTTAGTAACCATCTGTCACCATGCCAACTTATTACAATATTATTGACTATATTCCCCTTCACCTTTTAACCCATTTCCCACCCCTCCCTTCTGGTAACCATCCCTCTGGTATCTGATTCCATGAATCTTTTTTTGTCTATTTGTTTCATTTTTTTCATTTATTTTTTAAACTCTCACTCAGCTTTAATTATAATTATACATTTTCCTACATTTGATCTTAGCCAAAAGGCTGAGAAGTGATATATAATTATACATTTTAAATGTAAACAAGTGATGAAATATAAGACATTCATTCAAAATAATTTGATTACAAAGATAGTTAAGAAAAACAACTTCCATTACAAATACTTAGTTTGCATTCCTAGAAATAGATCTAGGAAGTAATCTACTGGTTAACACATCGTGACTCTCTAGGGCATTGTGACACAATTAAATAGAAATGGTTTGAATTTTATGGATACCTTAACCTAGATTTGAGGTTGGTTCAGAATCTATTTGCAAAATTAAAAATAAATACAATCCATCTTGATCTTTCCATGTCCATAAAATGAAGAACTTTTGCTGATCACCAGTTTTCCATACAATAAACAAGTAAATCTTGTGGCACTAGCCAGAAATGATTTATGGCTTCGGAATGTCACTGAAAATGGGCCTCTTTCAATGAACAGACAGTGACCCTGTGTTCAAAATGAAGCTGCTAATCAGTGACACTCATAGCTTTATTAGTATTACTTCTAACCAAGTAATTTTCCAGCAAATATTTTCTTATGTTTTGGAATTTTTCTTCTCATCTTAGCATCTTCATGTAACAGCTCTATTATACCCGACAGCCATTGTCCTTGCTACCCATGAACAACTCCCAAGTCCTGACAAAAAACTTGTATTCTTCTTTAGATTCCACATGTAAGTGAAACCATACAGTGTTTGTCTTTCTGTCAGACTTATTTCCCACCAACGCTTCCATCTTGGTTTGTCTCCTTTCCACGAGGTTGTTCATCCTCAGATGGCGATGATTCTTGATTGCATGTTCACCCTGTGGTTGTCTTCCCACCATGTTCTCCACTGACTCGGTGCTCACTGCTGGCCTGGAGTCTGAGTCTGCAGCTGCCTGGCTGGTGAATCACAACGTTTTCAGTGAGTCGGCTTGGGGGGCTGACCTCACTGTCCTTCTGACATGCCCATTTCTCACAGGTGTCTCCAGCTATCAAGGGCATTCCCTGTCTTTCTATGATAGTACTCCTCCCTGTTGGCAGGGTCAGCCTGTCTCATCCTGACTGTGACTGACCCTGTCTCTTTATGCCCTAAATCCCACCCTGCTGTCCTCAGCTCCCCCCATCTCTGGGCTAGAAGGGCCTTGGGTATTGCTAACACATTTAGGGAATTCATCTGCTAGGGATGGCCACATTGCTTCCGGGCTGCCACTTCCCTCTTCAGTCTGTCTTTTGTTTTTGGCCTGTTCATAATCCTCACTGTGGTATTTGAACATGGCAGAACATTTACTTGTTATGCTTTCTGTCATTTCTCAAAGTTGGTTGGGGGAGGTGAAAAGTCAGGGTGAGCTCAAGTCTACTGTCACTACACTGGGAGTCACAGATTCTGTGGCATGTATTTATAAATCATATATAGAAATAATACATAACATAAATAAAATGCAGAAATATAAATATATAAAAGTATATGCAAATACATAAAAGTATATGCAAATATATAAAAGTATATGCAAATGTATAAAGTATATATAAAAAATAAATATAATACACATAATTTAAATTTTTTTTCTTAATCCCTTCATCTTTTTTACCCAGTCCCCCAACCCCTCTTCACTCTGTATCTATGAATTTGTTTCTGTTTTGTTCATTCATTAATTTTATTCTTTAGATTTCACATGTAAGTGAAGTCTCGTGGCATTTGTCTTTCTCTGTCTGAGTCAGGTCACTTAGCACAGTATCCTCTAGTTCCATCCATGTTGTTGCAAATGGTAAGATTTCCTCCTTTTTATGGCTCAGTAGCATTCCATCGTACATATGTACTGTATCATCTTTATCCAGTTGTTTATTGATGGACACTTAGGTTGCTTATGTACCTTGGCTGTTGTAAATAATGCTGCAGTGAACATAGGGATGCATATGTCTTTTCAAATTCTTATTTTTATATTTTTTGGTTAGATAACCAGAATTGGAATCACTGGGTCACAAGGTAGTTTTATTTTTAATTTCTTGAAGAACCTCCATGCTATTTTCCATCATGGCTGTACCAATATGCAGTCCCACCAACAGTGTATGGGAGTTCCGTTTTCTCCACATGGATCCTTTCCTTGGGAACACAGTGTTGCTTGAGGTATTAATTCAACTGTGTGTGTTGTTCTAGGCCTAGGAACACACAGAGGTACAAACATGATGTCTTTTCTTCCTGATGCTGAGAATTCAATATGGTTGAGTTTCAGTCCCCTCCCTCACAGCACAGATGGTGGAGAGACTAGGAAGGGAAAGGAAAGATCTAAGCCATGGAGCCTCTGTGCTTGTCTGGTGTCTGAAGATCCCGGAGAGAAATAATTCATACCCCAGAGTAACTAGATCTCTAAAAACAGTGTTGTGAGCCTCAGAAGGATGGCAGGAAGAAGTGGGTAAGAGGTACCTTGCTTTGTGCTTAGACTCCATTGCATGAGTTCCAACATCTCATCTTTTGTAGGTATAATTTTGCTTCCAGCCTTCAAAATGGTGTTGACTTCTTTAAGACCATTCTTCATAACCCTCACCTGAAATACCTGAACCTACATGGCATCAACTCACTTCATGGGGAAGTGAGGCAGCTGTGTCAGACGCAGAAACACCCCATGTGCAATATAGAGCAGCTAATGTAAGTCTCTGGGTTGTCCATGATGAAGGATATATTTTTTCCAAAGTGGACTTGGCAGTTTGAATATGCCCACTTCCATTCCTGCATCAGCTTTTGTCTCTCATATTTTTCCGAACTTCCATCTCAGTATATGCAGATCTCTTGGTAAGGTGAGGATGGATTCTCATGGGCAAGGTGTCCTCTTAGAGGGGTTGTCCCATCCTTCACTACTCTGTTACTTGCCTGACATACTTGACTCCGTTACTCACTTGACTCATGGACACCTTACCCAACTCTTCTTTCTTCTGCCCTCAACCAACCATGCCAAAGCAAGAATTCCAAATACTTTTTCCTGAACATATTCCTAGAAATGGGAAAAGAGAGAGCCTATCAACCACCACAAGTGTGTCTGTCTAATCTGGCCCATGATAACATTGAGTCCAGAGGGAGAGCGATTTGTTTGCCTAAAATAAGTTCTTTCTCTTAAAAATTATCCAGGATACCTATAACATGGTTGGGTGATTTCTAGACAGGCTCAACCCACTTTTCAGCAGAAAGAACAAAGGGAAGTAATTACACTGACCAGACATACTGTTTTAAAAGGGACCGGAAACAATGGTACTGACCGTTTCAAATGGTACTTACGGTCAGCCTGCCGACACTTTGAATTTAGCCCAGTGAGACTAGGTTGGTCATATATACCATTTGAAATGGGACAGTATCATTATTTGCTGTCCCGTTTCAAATGGTACATTTGGTCAGCCTAGAAGGAAGAGATAACGATGAACAAAACCAACCCATTTAACCCACCGAGACCATGTGTTCTTCTCTCTCCTGGTTTAGCACCTCTTCTTTGCAGTAACAATGGCAAATACCACTGATGGATTCACATACACTTGGTTAATTGCACCTGTCCAGACTCATCAGAAGGAAGCAGGTTCCATGCATAAGACTTGTTTGGGAGTTCCCTGGTGGTGTAGTGGCTTAAGGCTTCAGCGCTGTCAACGCTGTGGCCTGGGTTCGATTCCCAGCCAGGGAGCTACCCACATACCAAACACCCCCCCCCCAAAAAAAACAAAACAAAACAAACAAAACTTGTTTGAACACTTAGGCTTGCTATAGATCCTATTCATTGCTCTAGGCATTTACATATAACATTTCTTTTCTTTTATTCTAACTATTCAGGTGGAACTTAGAGAATTCCTGAGTATTTTGCCCCATTTATGTTTTGCCATTTGCACAATTGGGTAACAGATCTAGGAAACCAGAAGTCAGTAGTAGACATTTTATACCTGGAAACTGCCTCTTTGGGGCAGACCCACAGTATTCTTGAGTTCATTTTGGTGTTGTGGGGTGGGAAGCCCTCAAAATCTGGATCTTGCCCAGTAGTTCTCAGCAGAGGGCAGTTTTGTCCCTTTGGAGAAAACTTAAGTATTTGAAGACATTTTTGATGGTCACAATTGCATGGGGAGGGTGTTACAGGTAGTCAGGCAGAGGCTGTGGTGCTGTTCAACTTCCTATAACATTCAGCCCCAAATGTCAATAGTGCAGAGGGTGAGAAACTTGATCTAGTCCATGAGATGCTCTTTTAAGCTGCATTAGGGCACATACTGAGGATTTCTCAACCTCAGAACCATTGACAAATAACCAGATAATCAGATTCATTGAGCTCCAGATAAATTTTTGCTGTGTGGAGCTGCCCACAACTCTGTAGGACATTGAGCAGTATTCCTGGCCTCCACCCACTAGATGGCAGTAGCCATCCCTCTCCCCAGCTGTGACAGACACAAATGTCTCCAGGTACTGACAAGTGTACCCTCCAGGTCAATAGTCACCCCTGCTGAAAACTACTGGCTCAGACTTTTTCCTAACTTAAGTGGAAGCCAATCAAAGATTAATAAGGACAGTCACGTAATTACATTTATACTTTTAAAAAGTCTGGAATGTAGACATTGGATTGGTGGGTACGAGATTAGAATCTAGGATATGGTCCATGGCCGATTTAAAAAAATTTTCAGTTACAGTTGATATAACAATATTATATTAGTTTCAGGTACATAACATAGTGATTAGACATTTCTATACCTTATAAAATGATCACCTTGATAAGTCTAGTACCTGCCTGACACCATCCATAGTTATTACAATATTATTGACTATATTCCCTATGCTGTACTTTACATCCCTGTGACTGTTGTATAACTGGCAATTTGTATTTCTTAATCCCTACCCCTTTTCACCCAGCTTTCCACCCTTTACATCTGACAATCATCAGTCTGTTCTCGGTACCTATGAAGCTGTTTTCTGTTTGCCAATTTAGCATTAGCCATCCAATGCCTGTGATCCCATCCCTCATGTATCTCACGTGTAGGTTGGGAAAGTGTGACATCACAGATGAAGTCTGCAAGGATATCGCCTCTGTCCTGGCCTGCAACCAGAAGCTGAAGCTTCTTTCCTTGATAGAAAACCCCATGAGGAATGAAGGCATGATGGTGCTGTGTGATGCCCTGAGGCACCCATACTGTGCCCTGGAGACACTGCTGTAAGTTGATCTAGGGGAAGTGTGCTCATGGATCCCTCAGTTATCAAGGCAACCAGATGCTCACTGAGTGGGGCTGAGAAGATGGAGTTTGTCGTCAGACCCAAGCCACTTCTTCATACCTCAGACATCCCATGTGTACAGTGAACCCAAACACTTGCTCCCTAGAGGCACCATGATGCTGAATTCAAGAGATGTGAGGCTGGCTCTGAGGTGCCTGGCATCAAATGTAGAGCCCCATAAATCTTGGTTATCATGAAGAAGGAATACTGGGTGCTAGGGAGGGCAGACTGTAAATCATTAAGAAATAGGAATTCATTTGATTCCTTTCAGGTTCAGGGCTTCATACATTCTGGGCTATTACTGGGACCCTCCCATGTCTCCATTTCTTTCTGGTCACTAATATGTAAGGTGAATTTCTTCCTCTGTTGGGGTCATTTGGCCTGGGCCAAATGAGTGGATGGTTGATTTGCCTACTGAGGCCATGTGAGCAACTTAGTGTTAAATTCAGCAAAATGCTGTGGTGCCTTAAACTGAGGGCAGGTGCAATAACACTCCAGTCTATGGAAACAGATAAATTGCCCAGAGCAAAACTTGTGTATGCATGTGTATGTGTATATAGACATATGCATTACACACACAGTGGCATTTAACATAGAGGAGGATGAGAATCCTATTACTGAGATGACCTTTTAGAGTGTAAAAGAAATTTAACAGTAAAATAAATTGTAGGAACATTAAACATTAAAACCAAATGATTTTAAAAAGAAAAAAAATCTGAACTATATGATTGGCATGAAATAGCTTCAGAAGTACAAACAAAATGACATGTTGAAAGATGAAAAGATTTGGCTATTAACTGCCTGATATTATATAATAATTACAATTAAAATGTACTCAATAATTCAATAAATATAGCCCTTTGTAATTACCAAAGAGCGTTTTAAAATAGACCATTTAACATTTTTTTAACACTTGAATCTTTATTCATTAAAAGAAAGACTACTACAGATGCAAGAAAGTCACTAGTAATTTTAAATGCAAAAACGTTCAACAAAATAATACCCTTTTCAATACATGCAAAATTTTAAACTACACTTCACTTGGTTAGGATTCTGCAAAGCAGGCTAATTTATGCTATGATTGGAAGTATTGAGTTTTTTGCAAGGTAAGTTGGCAAATCAAGAAACTGAAATGAGAAGTCTGTTAATAGTAAACCTCAGCACTTCAAAAATTGTTTTGGATTTTTTTTGTTACATTTATTGGGGTGACATTGATTAGTAAAAATTACAAACGTTCCAGGTGTACAGTTCTACAGTACATCATCTGTGTGTTGTATTATGCATTCATCACCCAGAGTCAGTTCTCTTTTCATAATGATATGTTTGTGTCCCTGTCCCTGCTCCCCCATTTCCCTCCCCGCTTTCCCTCAGGTAACTACTAAATTATTGACTGTGTCCATGAGTTTGGCTTCTTTGTTGCTTTCTATTTTATGTGCCACATATGAGTGGAATTATGTAGTTTTTGTTTTTTTCTGTCTGGCTTATTTCACTTAGCATGATAATCTGCCCATTTTTAAATTGAACTGTTTGGTTTTTTTTCTATTTTGATTGTTTATTTAGATTTTGACACAAACTGGTAATTTAGTATAACTTAAAATAGCAGAAAGTGAAAGAATGCACGAGGAGATTTCAGGGAGTGTCTGATTGTAGAATAGCAAGCGATTGGAGATTATAGTATGCAACCATTAAAGCACTAACAAATTTTTGGAATATTAGAAAATGCTTATTTTATTGAAAAAACATATGGTTTAGGTGCCTGATCTCAAAAATTAGACCAGAAGGGAAGACCCACCACAAGTGAGTAGTGTTTGCTTATCAAGGACTTGTGTGTCATTCTTGCCAAAAGTCACATTCTGAGGGGCTGGGTCAGGGTGACAGTGAGATGGACAGTGCCTGCCCCACCCAAGAGAACAGAGTGACCATCTGCTGTGGAATTCCATGTACCTGGCTTGTCTGTGGTAGCTAGAAAGTGTGGAATCCCATGTGAACTCTCTTGGTTGTTAAATATTGACTGATAATTTTAAAAAATTAAACATGATGCAACTAAATCAGCTACATCCAGGGTGTCATAATCACTTGTGACCTACCAGGTAGTGAATTCTATCTCATGCTTCCCCTTATTTTCCAAATGTCCAACAGTGAATATACAAGAAATCATAACCACAAAATTAAGTAATATTTTTGAAAGAAAAATGTTTAATAGGATGTCATCTAGCACATTCCACTAAATAAATAAGCATACTATGTCACAGAGAAGGGATGGATGACTTTATCCACGGTTATCTAGCTGGTGGTGATCTGACTTGGAACTAAATCTGAGATTCCATTCCTCAGTTTGGGACACCATATTTCACATTTCTTCGGTATTTCCACAGCTGTTACATGTTTTAATCCTCTTATTTCTCTCAAATGACCTCAGAGTATGAGAAATGACACAAGTTTTTGCATGTGGCTTCAAGAAAATATTAGCATACAGGGCTTAAGAAGGCTGACAAGTTGATTGTGTGTCTCTCTTAAGATTGACATACTGTTGCCTCACATCTGTCACCTGTGACTACATCTCCCAAGCCCTTTTGTGCAAAAAATCTCTGTCCCTTCTTGATCTGGGATCCCATTTCTTGGAAGACAATGGAGTGACATCTCGATGTGAAGCATTGAAGCACCCAAACTGCAACTTAAAGCAGTTGTGGTAGGTCTGACTATGACTTGCTTGATTGTCAGGATTTCTTTTTTTGGATATTGGCCTCCTGGGAAGGGAATGGAAAGAGGGGAAAGCATGGGGTTTGCTGAAAAAAGAAAAAGTAAGGCTAAACATGGGCTTCATTTGATACTTCTAGGATTGTCCAGTGGTGTGCTGGTGTGTGTCTCTTAATTAAAGGACTTGTCAGGACTTTTGGCACATATTACTCTGTAGATGGGTCTCTGGCCATAGGAAGATCGGAAATGGAGTCCTGACTGCCCCAGACTAGCTGGGTGAACTTGTGAGGTTGCCCCACCATTCCCTAAGTGCAATAAGAGGATAATTATATTCCCACTTCAAAGAACTGAGACAACTAGCAGGAATGATGCATATGCAGAACTATTAGCAATTCACAGTAACAAGCACTCAATAAATGATAGTAGGAGACACAGCATGAGGACTAGTCATTCCTCCTGCTAGGTATTGGAGAGTCTTCTGGGTAGATGCGATAAACTGGTAGATGAAACACTCCATTTTATGGAGTGTCATATACACACATGGGTACACATACACACACATGCATACACACATGTATGGGTGTGAGGCTGCAAGTCTGTGTTTCTATCTGTATATATCATGGTTTCTCAATCTCGGCACTACTGACATTTGGCCCAGATTATTCTTTGTTGTGTGGGGCTATTCTGTGCTTACGTAGGATGTTTAACAGCTTTTCTGGCCTCTACCCACTAGATGCTGGTAGCATGCTGTCTCCCAGTCTGGCAACCAAAAATGTCTCCAGGCATTGCTTAGTGTCCCCTGTCCCCTGGAAGAGGGGATGAACAAAAATCACTCCTGCTTGAGAACCACAGATACACATACACATATACATACCGCACACATGTGTATGTATGTACCTAGATATGTTTCAATATACATACATGGATATACACGTCGGACTTATGTATGTGTGTATATATGTATATGTGTGCATGTGTATACAGACACACGTTAGTGGGTGATAAGTACTGTGGGGAATCATAAGCTTAAAAGCATGAGAGAGATTGGGGACATGATATTATATGAAATACTCAGGACTTTCTCACCAAGAGGTGACATTAGTGCAAAGATTTGAAGGACGTTAGAGGTTAGTGGGTAGCTCTGCTGGTATCTGGGCCAAAAGCATTTCAACCAGCAAGAACAATAAAAGCAGAGGCCCTGGGGCAGAAAAAAACCAGGCAGGGTAGGGAGAGCTGCCGGGAGCCCAGAGTGCTGTGTTGAGAAGGAGGAACTGAGAAGTTGTTGGATCTTCACCGCCACCCCCCCGACCCCCCACCCCCACCACCCTCACCACCCTCACTACCCTCACCACCACCACCACCACCATCATCTCAGAAGTACTTGGGCATTTCATCTTTCTTACGGAATAGATGAAATAAACTATGCCATTAAAGTTGGACCTCATGACTGTATTTGTATGTGTGTGTTTGTATTTTGTGTATTTTCCTCTCAGGTTGGCGGGTTGTTACCTCACTCCAATTTGCTGTAAGGACCTCTATGCTGTTCTTATTAGCAATGAAAAGAAAGACCCTGAAACTACGGGACAATAAAATACAAGATGTTGGTGTCAGGCAGTTATGTGAAGCTTTGAAGCATCCTAACTGTAAACTAGAGAATCTTGGGTGAGTCCACTGTTTATCTTTAAGGGAAGGCTTCCCTATTTCAAGAATAGGAAAAGCTGGAGGATTAATGCGACTAAAGGGAAGCAGGTTTAAAAACGAGTGTGTCTGGAACAATTTGATAAGTAAAATGCTGTCCTGTGACGCCAGGGTTTCTCAACCTTAGCACAGTTTACATTTGGGACTGCACAGTTCTTTGCTGTGATGGGAAAGGGAGACTGATTTGTGCAGTGTAGGATGTTTAGCTCACTGCTCTGCCTTTTGGATAATATCAAGTATAGCTGCATCCCTGGATCTTTCTACCCATGAGATGCCAGTAGCATTCCCCAGGTGTGTCAAAAGTCTCCAGACATTGCCACATGTCCCCCAGGGGGACACAGTGACCCCAGTTGAGAACCATTGGTCTAGACTGTAAAGTCTCCTGCTCAGAGGCTTGGAACTGGCATTTCACAACTTTGTGCCTTCAGCTCACCCAAACCTGGGGTGGTTTCTGGTGTGTTTCCCTCTTCCAGGCTGCAAACATGTCAGCTCACCAGTGCCTGTAGTGAGGACCTGGCCTCAGCTCTCACTGTCTGCAAATCACTGAGGGGCCTGAACCTGGACTGGAATAGCTTGGACTATGATGAGGGGCTGGTGCTATGTGAAGCCTTGAGCCACCTGGATTGTGCCCTGCAACTACTCGGGTGAGTGGATGTTCTCCTTGGTGGTGAGTGACTCTATAGTGAGGTTAGTCTACTGTAGGTAGGTTTGCCAAGCCTCAGTATGATTGATATGGATTGCAGAGTTCTTTGCTGTGTGTGGGGTGGGGGCTCTCCTGTGCATTGCAGGATGTTGAGCAGCATCCCTGGTCTCTACCTGCATGTTGCATGCCTGTAGCACCTCTCTCCAGTCATGATGATCAAAAACGGGAACTTCAAAGTTGCTGAGAGATTAGATACTAATTTTTCTCATCAAGAAAAAGAAAGTATAATTATGTGACGTGATGGAGATCATCATATTGCAATGTATAGATGAATCAAATTAACACAGTGTACACCTTAAACTTATACAGTGCTAAATGTCAATCACATTGCAACAAAATTTTATTTGCCTTTGAGAAATGTTATATTTTAAAATTTATTTTCAATTAGAATTGACATTCTAATTGAAAATAAATTTTATGTTAGTTTCAGGTGCATAGCATAGTAGTTGGGAATGATTTGTTAAGTGATCCCTTGATTAGTCTAGTATCCACCTGGCACCATGCATAGTTATTACAATATTATTGACTTTAGGGAATCTAGTAAAAATATTCATTTTAAAAAGAATGCCTATCACATTCATTCCCTGAAATTAAAAAAAAAGTCTCCTGACATTGTCAAATGTCCCCTGAGAGGCAAAATTACCCCTTTACTAGGAACACCATCTTCTACTTACATTGCCCACAAAGATGTGATCCCAGCTCAGAGATGGGAGAGGTTCTATAAAGGGATGAGTGGAGGCTTGACCCAGAAGTACATTCCCTGAAGAGTAGCAGTTAATATTGTTCTGAACATTATATCTGCATTTAGAGTGTACATATTTCACATCTGTAGAATGAACATTTGAATCCCTTCTAGATGCCTGTCCCATGAATGACATGCTGAGGAGGAACAAAATGGTTCATGTCCCTGTTCTTCACGTTCCTATTCTATAGAAAATATTTGTGCTTTCTTTTCACTTTTGATGCAGTTCTCTCAGTCATTTCTAGGGAAGAATGGAGAGGAATAGGCATTGGGATGTAGGGAGGCCAAATATGTCTATGTTCCCAGGCTTGACAAATCTGCATTTGATGAGGAAACTCAGTTTCTGCTGACAGCTGTGGAAGAGGAAAATCCCCACTTGACCATTTTACATCAACCTTGGGAAAACGATGAGTGCAGGTTTGAAGGTGTTCTCATCTGATGGGGAACACTCTGAAGTAATCTTCTCACAAAGACTTCTCCTTGGTCACAATGGGCATTATTTTCTCCTGGCACATCCTGTCCTATAAATTGTCCACCATGGCAGTGGGGACTGTGATTGCATAGCTATTCCTTCACAGTGTTCTAGCAAAATTGTTGTGGAATGTGACTCAGTGTGTATGTGCTGTCTGTGCCTAAGACCTCTCTCCCCTATCTCTAAAATTCCTATCCTACCTTGTAATTTAGAAGAACAAATACATTAAAAGGATAAAAACTTTGGAAAGCATGATTTTATTGTCTTAATGGATGTCTTGGAATATTGGAACTTGGGTTTGAAGGAAAAACAATCCTCTGACACTTTTGATTTAGAAGTGAAGTTAGAATGTATCTATAGATTTTAGATTTTATTGTTATCACTACAGCTAACATTGACTCAAACTTTCTATTTTTTGTCTGACTGTCCAAATTTAGACTTTTAAAATTTAAGTTTATTGTGGTACTATATGTTAATAATGTTATATACATTTCAGATGTAGAACTTTATAATGTGCTACCTATATACTTTATTGCATGATCAGCCTAGTTTCCTTCTGTTACCATGTATTTGATGCCCTTTACCAAATTTGCCCTCTTTCTACCCACCTTCCCCTCTGGTAACCACCATTCTGTTGTCGGTATTTGTCAGTTTGTTTTTGTTTATTTTGTTCTATATTCCACATATGAATGAAAGCATGTGGTTTTTGTCCTTCAATTTTTCCATCTGACTTACTTCACTTAGCATAATACTCTCAAGATCCATCCATGTCATAAATGGCAATATTTTACCATTTTTTAATGTCTGAATGTGTGTGTGTGTGTGTGTGTGTGTGTATGTGTATACCACGTCTTTTTTATCCATTCATCCATTGATGGAAATTTATTAGGTTGTTTCCATTTCTTAACTATTGTAAATAATACTGCAATGAACATAAGGGTACATATATCTTCATGAATTAGTGTTTTTATATTTTTTGAGTTAACTCAGAAGAGGAATTGCTGGATCAAGTGGTAGTTTTAGTTTAATTTTTGATGAACCTCCATGCTGTTTTTCATAGTGGCTACACTAATTTACAGTTCCACCAACAGTGTACAAGGCTTCCCTTTTCTTCATATCCTCGCCAACACTTGTGGATTTTTTTTTTTTATGAAAATCGTTTTGAAAGATATGAAGTGATATCTCATTGTGGTTTTGATTTTACATTTCCCTGATGAGCAGTGATGTTGAGCATCTTTTTATATGTCTGTTGCCCATCTGTATGTCCTCTTTGGAGAAATGTCTATTCAGGTTCTCTGCCCAATTTTTAATTTGATTTTTTTTTTTTTGATGTTCAGTTGTATAAGTTTTAAAATATATTTTGGATATTAACTCTTCATTGGATGTATCATTTGCAGATATCTTCTTCCAGTCAGTAGGTTGCCTGTTTGTCTTATTGATGGTTCTTATGCTGTGAAAAAGCTTTTTAATTTTATGTAGTTCCACTTCATTTATTTATTTATTTATTTATTTATTTATTTATTTATTTATTTTGCTTTTGTTGCCTTTGCCCTAGGATATATATCCAAAAAAATACTGTGAAGGCTGATGTCAGAGTGTTTCCTGCCTATGTTTTATTTGAGGAGTTGTATGGTTTTAGGTCTTATATTTCAGTCTTTAATTAATTTTGAGTTTATTTTTGCATATGGTGTAAGAAAATGGTCTAGTTTTATTATTTTTTGCATATGTATGTCCAGTTTTCCCAACACCATTTTTTGAAGAGACTGTCTTAATCCTATTATATACTCTTGCTTATTTTGTCATAGATTAATTGACCATATAAGCATGAGTTTATTTCTGGGCTCTCTGTTCTGTTCCGTTGATCTATGTGTCTGCTTTTATGCCAATACCACACTGTTGGTTACTCTAGCTTTTTTTTGTTTTGAGAAATTTTATGAGAGTTTATTTGAGCCAAACTGATGACATATGCCAGGGAGCAAGATTTCAAATGCTCCTGAGAATAACAGTTTTACAGTTTCTTGATTACAATAGCATTGTAGTATAGTTTGGAATCAGGGAGCATGATACCTCTGAATTTGTTCTTCTTTCTCAAGATTATTTTAGCTATTCAGGGTCTTCTTATGGCTCCATATAAATTTTAGGATTATTTGTTTTATTTTTGTGAAAGATTGCATTAAATGTGTAGATTGCTTTGGGTAGTATGGGCATTTCAACAATACAAATTCTTTCAATACATGAGCATGATATATTTTATTTATTTGTGTCTTGTTGAATTTCTTTCATCAGTATTGTACAGCTTTCAGAGTACAGATCTTTTACCTTCTTGGTTAAATTTATTCCTAGGTATTTTATTTTTTTATGCAATTGTAAATGAGATTATTTTCTTAATTTCTCTTCATGATAGTTATTTGTATATAGAAATGCAACAGATTCCTCAGTATTAATTTATATCCTGCAACACTGCTGAATTCATTTCCTAGTTCTACTAGTCTTTTTGTGGAATTTTAGGGTTTTCAGTACATGGTATTATCATCTACAGATAGTGACAATTTTACATCCTATTTTCCAATTTGGATACATTTTTTTTTTTCTCTTTCTTGTCTGATTGCTGTGGTGAGAACTTTCAATACTATGTTGAATAAAAGTGGTGAAAGTAGGCATCCTTGTCTTATTCCTGATCTTAGAAAAAGCTTTCAGCTTTTCACTATTGAGTATGTTAGCTGAGATTTTAGCTATAGTTATTTTTAATGTCACCCCCTTTAACCTTTATGTTATAATTAAGTGCTTAATATCCCATTCTGAAATAAAGTTGCAATTTTCTGCTTATATGCGTCTGTCACCTGACTCAAAGTTTTGTGTACTTTTATTTTTTTGTTTCAGATAGAAGAGCTCCTTTCAACATTTCTTGGGATTCAGGTGTTATGATGGCAAATTTCCTCAGCTTTTGTTTGAGAAAGCCTCTATTTCTCCTTCATATCTAAAGCATAACTTTACTGAATAGAGTATTTTTGGCTGATGGTTTTCCATTTCATATTTTTAAATATATCATTCCACTCTCTCTTGGCCTGTAGTGTTTATACTGAGAAATCTTATAATTCAATTGGGTTTCCTTTGTAGGTTACTGTCTTTTCCCCCTAGTTGCCTTGAGAATTCTTTATCATTAACTTTTTCCATCCCTTTACTCTTTGTGTGTGTCTTTTGATCTGAGGTGAGTATCTTGTAGACAGCATATGTATGGGTTTTCTTTTCTTATCCATTTAGCTACCCTATGTCTTTTGATTGGAGCATTTAATCCATTTGCATTTAAAGTGGTATGTAGTTGTTGCTATTTTATTATTCATATTTATGTTTTCCCTATTTTTTAAAGAAGTCCCTTTAATATATCTTGTAATACTGATTTGATGGTGGTGAACTCCTTTAGCTTTTTCTTGTCTTGTATATCATTAACTTTTGACAGTCTTAATATAATGTGTTTTGGAGGTCTTTTTGTGTTGAGATAATTAAGTGTTCTTTTAACTTTTTTTATTCAAATGTCTAGTTCCTTCTCTAGATTTGGGAAGTTCTCATCAATGATTTCTTTGAGTAGGCTCTCTCTGTTCCCATCTCCCTTTCTTTTTTTACAATACCATTGTCTTTATTTTGTTCTTTTTTATAGAGTTATATAGTTCTCTTAGAGTTCTTTAATTTTTTTTTCTTGGTTTGTTTATTTTTTATTTTATTTTATTTTTTAAAATTCATTTTTATTGTTAGACTTATTGGGGTGACATCTGTTAGCAAGGATTACATAGGTTTCAGGCATACAATTCTACAGTGCATTGTCAACTTGATGTATAGTAAGTTCACCACCTAATGTGACTTCTCTTTCCATCACCTTATATTTAGCTTCCCCACCCTCCTCTCCCACCTCTTCCCCTTTCTCCACTCCCTAACCCACTCATCCCCAAATAAACATTAAACTCTTTAATTTTTTTAAACTCTTAGTTCTGTTTTTCAACTGGGTCATTTCTAGATTTCTATTTTTAAACTTGCTAATTCTCTCTTCATTTGATCTGCTTTATTTCCAATGCTTTCTAATGTTTTCTTCATCTCATTTATTGAGTCCTTCAGCTTCAGAATTTCTGTTTGGTTCTTTTATAGTTCCGATCTCTTTGATAAAGTACTCCTTCTGCTCATTATTATTATTATCTTTTTAATGTGGGTAGTTCCCTGGCTGGGAATCGAACCCAGGCCACAGCGTTGACAGCACAGAAGCCTAGCCACTACACCACCAGAGAACTCCCCTCTGTTCATTATTTTATTCCTGAACTCATTGAACTGACCTTTGGAGTCTTCTTGCATCTCACTGAGTTTCTTCATGACTGCAATCTTGAATTCTCTGTCATTTAAATCACACTCTTCCATGAGTTTGATGTCATTTTCTTTTTCTGTTACCATTTTACTTTGGTTGTTCATAGCACTTGAAAGATCATTCCTCCTCCTACACATATAATGTACTGAACTCTTTTCTGTAGTTTGTTTAGATGCCACATTGACCTTAATGATTCAGCAGATTGATAAATAGAGTTGATAAAATTTTCTTTTATTTTCCAGTAGATGGTGTTAGATTAATAGCACAAGTTTTTGTTTTCTCTTACCTGCTCTATTTGCTTATCTGGGATTGCAATAGGAGTTGTTGTAATGATTGTGGAAATTGATGTCTGGGTGACTGAGATGATGGGTGTTCCTGCGTGTCCATCTCACCTCAGTCTCGGGATAACACAACCATGGTGGGGGGGATGTGGCAGGTGGGTAGGAGCCAGATTGGTGAGTTTGCAGCACTACCCTCTTGTTCATTATGGCTGCCTGCACCACTGTGCTATAACGGGAGGCCTTAGACACATTTTATACTGCTGCTACTGGGTTCCACTGCAGTGCAGGTGGAGGGAGGGAGCCAGATTCTTGGACATTGACATTGCTTCTGCCCCTCTTATTCTCCACTGGGCCATAGTGGTGGTGGGGGCTGCACCACGACTCCATGACTGCCATGTTAGTTGGGGCTGTGGTGGCTACTGAACTGCATCTGAGGACACTGTCCCTGTCATTCCCACAACCTGACTTCCATATGCATTCCAATGTACCTACCTTCAGCTATACCAGTGCATGGCTCTCTCAGGTGTGTTTTTGTGTTGAGCAGAGTAACTTTGTTGGATTATAGCTATCTGACTTGTAAATTTAATGGGAGAAATACTGGGGTCTCCTTATTCTGCTGTAGTGCTGATGTCACCCTGCCAAATTTAGATTTGATCAGTTTTCTGGTCTAATAAAAAAATATATCTCCAAATCTCTATTTATCCTTAAGTATATGACACTCTAATAGCTTTTTAAAATTGTAGTATTACTTTTTCAAATGTATCTACACAGTTTAAGTCAATGTTTTCATTTTCAAATATACATATGAGGGCTGATTGGAAAAAAAACCCCAGCCATAAATGCCTCTATTTTTCATATTACATGGCTGGATCCTTTCTGGACAGCCTTCATAAATACTTCACTGTCATAATTGAACATTGCCTGGTTCTCCATTGATTCTACAACAAATTATTCCTATTGACCCTACGTAGAACTTTATTTTTGAGTCTAAGTTTAAAGCATTTTAATAAACTTTATTTTTTAGAGCAGTTTTAGGTTGACAGCAAAATTTAGAGGAAGACAGAGATTTCCCATGTATCTACCCTCTATCCCTATACAAGTCCCTAGTTGATCTAAACAGTTGACCAATCTTAATCATAATCCCATCTTTCTGGTGGTGTCATATTGTTTTTGTCATTGAAGTTGGCAAGCTTATTCTAAAACTAATATCAAAATACAAATAATATAGAATATCTAAACCAATCTCAATAAACAACTAATTAATGACTTGCCTGCCATAGTTAACATTCCTATGATTCAGGGTCATCTTTTCATCTATTTTGTGAATTTTCTATTTTTAAGGGGACCTTTTTCTTAATTTTAAAGAATTCTTATGCCATCCTTCTATCTGTCCTATGCATTACTTTTCCTTGAATCCTGTCTGTATGTCAGGAATACTTCCCAGGAAAAATCCTCAAAGAAGGACAGCTGGTTGGTTGTCCAATGAGGAACAAGTAAGCAGGGTTCTATGGATGCTTCAAGAAGCATATTATGATCTCCTGTGGGCTCATGTAGACATTAGAGATATGCAGGCATCCTGAGGTTGGTTAGATTAGCTTCAAATGGGATAGTCTCCAGGCTTAAAAGACCTTGGGGCAACAAGTAGCAAGAATTGTGGCATTTAAGTCAAGGGAGAGACCAGATGGCAGATCAAATGGAGATGCTCAGTGTAAGCCAATCTTGGGCGTCAGCCAAGTTTTGAGAACAGAAGAGTACCAAAGAAAATATTGGTTTGGAAATATTGGATAATTGCATAATAAATAGTGGAAAAGGAACCCTTGACCCAGCTTTGAGTTTCTATTTCACCACAGATTACAGCTTTGACTCTGAACTTAGAGTCTTCTACAGGGAACAAGAAAAATTTCACTGCCTGTTATTCAGTGGCTAATTAGGATCCTCTCATTAGTTGCCAAAAATGACCATTAATCACCAGGCATGACTGGTAGTGGTTTTCAGTGGGGATAAAGTTTCCTCCTCATTGGAGATACCCCAGACTACATGCAGACAGTGATTTGATAATGGCATCTCTGTGGGGAGATCAGATTCAGGAATCCTGTCCCTGTAACTGTGGCCACAGCTACCCCAGTCTCCTCTTAATTGACACTTCCCTGCACGGAGCTCTGGAGCAAAGACCAGCCAGATGAGTGCTTTCTTGTGTTCAATCTCAGGGCAAAAATCAGGAGAGAAGTGGTCTATTCAGGAGAGGAACTCAGAACTGAGTTTGTGTAGTACCATGGGGCAGAACAGGTGCTAGCCCCACTTGGATCCAAGTAGCCCTTCCATGTGCTGACTGGACTGTGGATGGTTAGTATGTGCTGGGGAATGTATCAGGAGGGGAATCCAATGATGAGATTCACTGCAGCTGTCTGTATCCTGAAGTCTCTGACAATGAGAGAAAAAAGCAGGGAGGTTCCTTTGGAATCTGAGCCAAGCCTTTGATGATCAGAACCACTAAGCTCCTCAACCATGTACAAAAGGATCTGCTTATTTTCTCAAACCTAATAGATTTTTAGGCATGGGTGTGAATACAAGCACAAAATTGATGTGTAGAGTTTGGCTTATAATTTCAAAATCCTTATAAAATGAGGTCTATTGACACACACACAATACAGACAGATGTTCACAGAGAATAGTCTGTGGTATGACATGATATACTAACCATTTTTTTCCTTTCTGAAATCCTGCAATGGGGTGCAATTTTCTCAGTATCCTTCCAAAGATTTGGGGGAGCATTTTTCTTTGTGTTTTATATTGTGGGATTTGTGTGTGTGTGTGAGAGAAAGTGGTATTTTGTGCACATGAAGCAGCAAAGAGAGAAAGAAAAATGTTAGTGAGATTACCTCTCTTTAATTTTCAAGTGTCAGAAAAAGTTTGGTGGAACATACCTGATCTACTTTGTCTTATTTTCCATTTTTATATCCTTCCCTCATATCCTGGGTAGCAATAGATAATTAAAACAAGGAAACAAGTAATATCTACTGTAACCATAGTTTCTACTACTACTACTACTACTACTACTACTACTACTTCTACTACTACATTCATATGAGAACTAACTTTGTTCTGGCCATAGTGAAACAGTTTACACAAAAAGCACATTATGTGTTTGTACCAGCCTTTTGATCCATGTTCTCTATTAATACCTACTTTACTTTTTAAAAGGAGAAAACAAAAGCACAAAGTGATAATCAAAATTCTCCAGGTTGGCCTAAGCTAAAAAGTGGGCAATCTTAATACAAATTAAGAGCTGTCTGGTCCAGAGGCTGGAATTTTAACAACATACCCCATGGCTTTTACCCACGGTTCTATTATTATCCCATATTACAAATGAAAAAACAAGGTTTTGAGAACTCAAGGGTGGGGGTATTTCTAATGAGTAAGGAGTTAAGGAAAACCAGATCTGGTTATTCTCAAGTTCAGTGTTATAAGGTATTCACAGTGCCACTTCCTCTGTTATCCACACAGTAGTTTCCTAAGATGGACCCAATTTTCCTGAAGAGAAAGGATCTAGGCTTTTTGTTTTAAACTTATCTCTTCTTTTCTGTGCCTGGCAATGATTTTCCTATCCTAAAGGAATAGTAAAGATAATTATCTCTGGATAACATTACTCCTTTAACCAGAATATGTCAATCTTTGTGTTGTAGCTGATGGAACCTTGTCATTCACTCATAAGAGCTTTGAACAAACTTTAATGTGATCCTCTATCTGCTATGGATGATTTGGAGCTTCGATAACTAACCTGACTCTCATTTGTTAAATCTAGGGTAAAGTAAAGAGACAAGATGTAGGAACCTCAAAGCTAATGAGGAATGTAAAACAGTCTGTTGTGCCATGGGTCTGGTGATCATGGTGTTTATTTTTTCATGTAAACTGAGAAGAGCTGGAGACTACTCACAAAAAGCTCTCTAGAACCTGACTTCTCAGTAAAGTGAGACCTGTGGAATTACTAATAACTAAGTTTCTCTGGCTATTGGGGTGTTTTGTATACTTAATAGAATAATGGGAGACATTTTAGGGTCATCTTTTATATTAAAAGCCTACTGATTTTTTTTTTTGGAAGGTATTTCATATCCAGTCACATTGATGAAGAATGTTGAATTCTCAAAAGTTAATAATTGATTAGGCTGACCAGATGTACCATTTTTTTTTTTTTTGTATGTGGGTAGTTCCCTGGCTGGGAATCGAACCCCGGCCGCAGCGCTGACAGCACCAGTGCCGAGCCTTAAGCCACTACACCACCAGGGAACTCCAGATGTACCATTTTAAATGGGACAGAAAACACCAGTACTATTCCCTTTCAAATGGTACATATGGTCAGCCTAGTTTCACTGGGCTAAATTCAAGATGCCAGTAGGTTGACCCTATGTACTGTTTAAAATGGGACAGTACTGTTGTTTTCTGTCCTATTTTAAAATGGTATGTCTGGTCAGCCTTCAATTGATTCCCTTTGCATTTTTCCATTTCTTTATCTTAGGTTAGTGAATTGTGGTGACCTGAGAAGCATGATTTCTAAGAGGGGTATAGTGTGCCAGTATTCATTTCTAAGAACATATTTAACACCTACTATGGGTCAACCATATTGTTGGCTAAGACAGGCATGGCTTTTAAGTTCATGGACCTTACATTCTGGTAGGGAGTCAGAATATAAAAGTCAATAGAAATAAATACAAAGTAAAATTGGGAACATGTGAAATTGGTGTCAGGTGTGTATTCTCTAGGTTAAATCTCTCCTGTGGAATATGACAGTGTCTTCCTCTTTAGGAGAAGAAAAGGTCCAGAATCCTTTCACAAGGTAACATGACCAATAAATCTTTATGCTTGCATGAGCAGAGCCTACTCTTCATTCCAGGTCACCAGAAGCCCTTTCCATGTCTTTTCAGAACAACGTTCTAAGAACCACAGGAGAGGTGGTTCTGAAAACCATCTTTCTGTTACAAATGGGGGATGGAGTGCTGGTCAATGTCATTCTCTTCTTCCATAACATTTCTCCACTCTTGGCCACAGGCAGAGGCTGACACACATGGTTCTCACCCACATGGCAGTGGTCAATCTCTTAGTTCTTCTGTCCTCTGAAATTCCCCACATGATGGCAGCTTTTGTTTTGAGGAACCCCCTGTCCAGTCTTGGGTGTAAATTTGTCTATTATATACACAGGGTGGCTCACAGCACTACCCTGTGCTCCACCTGTGTCCTGAGTACGTAACAGTTCTTCACACTCATCCCCAGGAGAGTGGAGTTGACGATGCTCCAGGGAGGATCCCCCAAGGTCATTGGTCCTTCCTGTTGCATCTGCTGGATATTCAGTTTCTTAATGCATGTCTATGTGCCCATGAAAATCACTGGTTCACAGGTCATGGGAACTGATACACCCAAGGGAAGAGGTTCTGTTCAGACTCAAGTCCCAGTATAGGTGTCATCATCTTGTCCATCTTCAGTGTCACGTTCATTGGCATAATGGTCTGGTCCAGTGGTTCCATGGTGCTTCTCCTGCACAGACACTACAAGGGAGTGCAGCATATTCACACCCCCAATGGCTACTACAGATGCCCCCCAGAAACCAGAGCTGCCGACACCATGCTGATGCTGGTGGTCACCTTTGTCACCTTCTACATTTTGAATTCCATTTTTGCTTTTTATGTTGCTACCTTTTTAGATTTTCATCTGTGGTTGATGAAGACAGCTTATATTTTGGCTTCATGTTTTCCCACTTTTACCCACTTACTGCTGATTTTTAGGGATCCTAGAACTCCTGGGTTCTGCTCTTGAATTGTTGAAAGCTAAATATGTAGAAGTCAGATTTCAATAATAACTAATTACTCTAGTCAGTAATCATTTACTAAGTACTACTTTTTACATAAAGTCCACAAAGATCTTAGAAGGTCAGTTTGATACTGGTGCTGCATTGGGAGATCTTAAAGTCAATTCAAAATATTATGAACTTGGTTCCACATATAAGTGAGATCGGAATAAACAAAACAGGAAAAAAATTCTTGGGCACAGACGATAGTAGTTGCCAAAGGGAAAGGTGGGAGGTGGGTGGGGAAGGAGGAAGGAGGATTCACATATATGATGATGAAAAAAAAAAAATGACTCTGGGTGATGAGAACAATGCAACACATAGACAATAAACAACTGTACACGTGGAACTTACGTAATTTTACTAACCAATGTTACCCTAATAAATTTAATTTTAAAAAAGGGAAAGAAAATCTAAAAAATATATTAGGAACTAGATAAAGATACATAAAATCATTGAGGAAATATTTTTCCCCCTGACATATCTGTTGAAATCTCCTTAAGAATATTGAGGGAGTTCCCTGATGGTGTAGTGGCTTAAGGCTTCGGTGCTGGCGCCGTCAGCGCTGCGGCCTGGGTTCGATTCCCAGTCACGGAGCTACCCACATACCAAAAAGCAAAAAGCAAAAAAAAAAAAAAAAGAATATTAAAGTTTTTCTGTAAAATTTTTTTCTCAATGTGGATATGGGCAATACCTGTCATACATTGACATGTAATCCAGTATTGGTTCAGATAAATATTGCTCCAGTGTGGGTGGAGGTTTTATTTCCTAAATGAAGCTAAAAATCCTGAAGAATGGAGATATGTATTATGTATACATTACCATATTTCACTCATATCTCTAGTATGCTGTCATGTTATACAGAACATCAAAGTTGTTCCAATGGAGTGTTTCCCCTAAACTTGAAAGTTTTTTTTGTTTGTTTTTTACACTATTGGCCTGCCATGAAGGCTGTGGATTGGATGAATAAAGTCATATTAAAAAGAGTTAAAGTTGCTATCTATAGATTTGTCACTTGGATTTTTAGTTTATAATTGAAAAACAGAAATTGGGAACTTTTCCTCTTTGGTTTATCACTTTTCCTTTGTGTTTTCCTTTTCCCTTTTTTTTGGGAGGGGGTTTAATATTCCATGAAAAATTAATGTATTAAGGTATGTCATTTTTAGTGGTCGTTGTAGCCATTATAAAATGGATTTCCAGTGTATTATAGTCTAGTTAGAACTACTATTGGCCATTTCACAGACTATGCAAGAATCCTATGTTAACATAATTCTGTATACTTTCTCACATGCTTTGTGAAATTGATTTTATATATTTTTATTTTATCTTATTAACCACAATAAATGCTATGATTTTTACTGTCATGAGCCAGTTATTGCTTATAGAAAAAAGAAATGGTAGGAAAGTATAATGCATGCATGTATGTATCCACATGATGGCCAAATCTGACAGTTATACTGCTTTTGGGTAAGTGTGTTTTCCTGTTGCATATTTTTTCTTCAGTGTGAAGAACATCATCTAGCTCTTTTTTGGAGTGTAGGTTGCTCCAGGTGATTTGTTTCAGTGTTAATCTAAAAATATTTCACTTGCTGTTTTTCCTATAAAATTGTACAAAATATCTTTATTTGAAAAGTAATAAAATGTGATCAATAATAAAAATATATTTAGCAATAGCTGACCTCATTTTTTAAATTAAGAAATTCAATGCCTATGAATTTTTATTTTTAAAATTACTGATTTGAAATAATTTCAAATATACATAATTTTCTCCCTTACCCAGATATTCCAATTGTTAATACTTCCCTACATTTGATTTATCAACTATTTACTCTATATTTTATCCCATTATCACTAGTTTTCCACCCCCAACCACTTGAGAGTTATGTGTATACATGGTGTACACCATCCTAAACTTAGTACTGTGATTTTCCCCACAATAAAGACACTGTCCTACATAACAGCCATACTGCTTCCCTTTGATTTAGAAAACCAACATAGGTATAACACTATTGTTCTATCCACATATTTTGTTCAAATATTCCAACTGACTGACCCAAAACATTTTCCATTCTTTTCTGGTTGAGTATGCTAACCAAGGATGTGTGTTGCATTTAATTGTCACATCTCTTCTGTTCCAATCTCAAATTGTTCCTGTGTCATTCCATCTCCATACCTCATTCTACTTTGCTCTATAGAATGACCCTCCATTGGGTCTACCTAATGTTTCCTCATGACCAGACTCAGTTTACATTGCCTTGGTAGAAGCGTCTTGAAATCACCATCTCAAATGTATATTTGCATCCTCATGTTCATAGCAGTATCAGTCACGACCAAGATGTGAAAACAACCTCAGTGTCTATCAATAGATGAATGGATAAAGAAAAAGGAAGTTCTTACTTTTTGTGATAGCATACCACCCTCAAAGTACATCCATGTTAAGTGAAATAATCCTGGGAAAGACAAATATCCTATGTTCTCATTTATATGTGGAATCTTAAAATGCCTAAGTCATAAAACAGAGATTGGAATAGTAGTTTCCAGGGGCTGGGGGGTGGGGGAAATTGGAAGATGTTCCAAGTGTACTAACTTCCAAGTAGAAAATGACTAAGTTCTGGGGCTCTGGTGTATAGCATGATGAGTATAATAAACAATACTGTATTATATACTTGAAAGTTAAGAGAGAGTAGAACTTGAATGTTAACACACACGTAATTATGTGAGGGAAGGGAGGTGTTAAGCTTTTGTGGTAATTATTTCCCAATACGTGCATGTATCAAATCATCACATTGTATATATACCTTAAGCATACATATGTTATATGTCAATAATATCTCAATAACACAGGGAAGAAAGAAAATAATAAACAATGCTGTACTATTTTCAGTGCTGTCCCCTCCACCAGGGAACACCATACCTATCCCAATAGTGGTGATGTTTACCTTGGTGACCTGGTCATCTACCAGGTCTCTTTATCTTAAATTTACCATTTGTTGTTTGTAATTGATTAATAGTTTATGGAGGTTGAGATTGTTCTACTATGCTCTTCCTCATCATTCCTACATTAACTCACTTTAGCCCCTGTCATAGTTCCCACACAAGTCAACTAAAATATGATGATTGTTTTACATTAGCCCTTGACATTTATTAGTAGGAATCTACTTTAGGAGGAATTTACCCTGCAGCCCATGAATATTTGGTTCATTCATTTTTATCAATATCAAAGTTTCCTAAATTTCTAAGTGATTCAATGAGAGGCATTCTCACAGAATCATTGTCTGTTTTCATGCTCATGTTGTACCAGATTGACCAGTGAAAGGTCGGTAAATCTTCTATAATTTAACAGAAGGAATTGTTATAGGCTCATCTTGTATTGGTCCAGATCATATCAGCCATTTCACCAAAGAAGAGTGATTCTTTCAAATAGATTTCAGTTTTGGAGAACCCAGATCTGCTACTAGCCATGCACAGTGCTATCAGCATGTCATTGCTTCCGGGACCTCTCAGCAAAAAGAGCTCATGATTATATGGGTTTTATACTCATGCACACAGTGATATCTATATTATCTGTGCACACACATATGCAGTGAGCTATGAGTTATTCACAATTCCTCTGATTCAAAACCAACCCCTAGGATTCATTCTAGCCTTTCCCTGTTTTGTGCTTATAAATATACCATATTTTTCTGTGTATAAGATACCCCCATGTATAAGATGCCCCCTACTTTTCTAACATTAAGAAATCAATATGAACTGGTTACTCCCATGTCTAAGATGATCCCCAGTTTTTGGTCTAACAATTTTAGACAAAAGTATCATCTTATACACAGAAAAATACAGTAAGTATATCAGTCTGTAACCTGGGCTTTGTTCACCTCAATGTGTTTATCATTTGCTCAAATATTCACTTATGTGCCTGAGAACCTCAGCCTTATAACTGCACTGCCCATCTCCTGTGCCTACACTATACCATCATGCCAACATCCTCATGCAATGAAGGTGTGTTCCCCTGCCTTCTCACCATGCCCACTGTTTGGTTGATGGTGACAAACCCCACATGGCTGCCTTGCCCACTTCCACCTTCACTGTCCTGCATTCTAGGGGCTGACAGCCCATGTGCCTCTGTAGCTATGCCACCTCCAGAATGACAAGAGATGGGTGAAGTGGGAAAAGAGAAATACGGAGAAGGAGGTATCACCCTAATTTCCAAAGGTTTTTCTCATTGGACACAAACTCTGTGCCGACCCTTGGTTTCCTCTCTTTCATTTGTTCAAGATGGCACACCTGGAATGGCAGAGCCATTCAAAAGCATTTGTGTCTTGTAGGAACAAGTAAATGTAAAAGGAACAATGACTGTAGAACATCATGGTGTGGCAACCACCATAGAAAAAATAAAATTGTTTTATGGCTTTGTAAAAAATTCTCTGGCATTTTCTTCTGAATGGATCCAAAGGATCCCTTTCCTTCAGCCCCAAAGTTATTTCTGGTGGCAGCTCATCTCTGGCCTGGCATTGCATCATCCCAAAGCCCTCACAGCTTCTGCTCTCTCATTTGCTCTTATGTCCTGCATTGTCTCATTTCATCCCTCAAGCCCTGATCACTCCTGAGTCATCTATAACTGGGGCAACATTTGAGCATTTAAAATAAAAGAAATGTATCTCATTTTACATGTGTTCTGGGCCACAGTGTTGGCACAACCTTTCCTTTTAAACATGGTGTGTACTATTTTGCCTGCTACAAGTTCCCACAAACCTTCATTATTCATTCATTCATTATACATACTGGGATCCTGAAGACACCTGTGGTTTTTTTGTTTGTTTGTTTGTTTTTTGGTTTTTTTTTGTTTGTTTGTTTTTTTTTTTTTTTTTGTACGTGGGTAGCTCCCTGGCTGGGAATTGAACCCAGGCCGCAGCATTGACAGTGCCAGCACCCAAGCCTTAAGCCACTACACCACCAGGGAACTCCGACACCTGTTTTTTTAAATTAAGTGACTTTAAAGAAATCTAAGCCACTACTGAATTCACTATTGTTACTGTTTTTGTGCATTTCTGTTGCCTTTTTATGCATAGCTTTGATCAGCCTGGAATATCAGGATTGGTATATCTTTTAATTATTTTAAATACAGCAATACATTTTTATAACATCTTATGAAGCTATAAACACCTTAACTATGAACAATTAAGCAAAGAATAACAGCAGCATCATAAATGTGCACTGAAATGAAGGTACATGTACTTATTGATGCCAAGAAAATTGTCTAATTGCTTATATGTGAGGAAAATGCAAGCCTTACATCACTCCACATACAAACTCCACATGAATAAATGAGATAATTGCATTTTAAAACGAAATATGATTGAAACAATAAAAACAGGACTATATTACATTATTTTGAGGAAAAAATCAACACAGAGAAGCAATAAGCTAAGACAGACTACAAAAGAACCAAGGTTTAAAAATGATTAGCCTTCTGAGATCAGGAAGATAGTGAGCAGAGAGGAGGTCCCTATAGCTTCTCCTGGAAAATACAATTAAACGACTAGCCAGGATCCAACATGAGAAACCCTGAGTGGCACAGAAACAACTGAGAAATCCAAGCATCACAAGAAAACACCTGAAGATTAGAGAAAGGAGGGCGGGAGCAGAGACAATCACGACCGGACATCACCTCGGCTAACTATTAAGGAACCAGAAAGAAATGAGGAAGCAGCATGATATAGGCAAGGGGGGAGGCCAAGTGGCAACCCGCGTGGAAGCCAGAGCGGTGGGAATGTGGGGAGACTGTGAATGAGCTAGATCTAAACGCGTGTTAGAGACAAAACCTAGGAACCTAGCTCTGAAGCTCTAAGTAGCAAGAAAGCCCAGGGAGGCATTGTCCTGCCCTAGACCAGGTTAGGGCCCCAGATACAGCATAGCGGATCCCAGCGCTCTCCCAGTTCAAGACACACGTGTGCATGGCGCCCTCGCGTGGTCCTCCCTCAGCTTGTGGCGCAGACAGGCAGCGCCTTCCTGGCTCGTCAAGCATGCCTGTGCGCGTGCACAGTCGCATTATGTGGCACCCACCTCAGTGCTGCCGCGCGGCCGCGCTCGGGGCTCGCGCCGCGCCGCGCTCGGGGCTCGCGCCGCGCCGCGCTCGGGGCTCGCGCCGCGCCGCGCTCGGGGCTCGCGCCGCGCCGCGCTCGGGGCTCGCGCCGCGCCGCGCTCGGGGCTCGCGCCGCGCCGCGCTCGGGGCTCGCGCCGCGCCGCGCTCGGGGCTCGCGCCGCGCCGCGCTCGGGGCTCGCGCCGCGCCGCGGGCGGTTGCCATGGGAATGAATCGCTGAAACATGGCGGGGAGCAGGCATAGAGGGCTGGAGAAGGAAGCAAGGCGGATTTGACAGCGTTCGCCGCGACCAATGTGAAAGGCCTCGGCCTCCCCTGTCTCCCACAGCTTTCCCAACTGAACGCAGCAAGCAGAGAGACCACGGACTACCACACCCTGGCTCCAAACGCTGGTGGAGACCAGAGACACTGCCTAAACACTGCCCTCTATCTGCAAAACGTGCCCCCCCACCCCGCGCCACCTAGTGTCTGCTCTACAGCAAGACAACACAAAAATACTAATCAGAGAAAAAAGGGATCTCCTGGGCTCTGTTGGAAATAAAGCCCTCATGCTGAAGAAGAGCACAACAGACAATATGAGTACCTTAGGATTTAAAGCTGCTTAGAAAAAAGAAAAATCTCCAGAAAAGGATCTTATAGATCTAGAAATTTATGAATGACAGAGAATATAAAGTAGCCATTCTGAAGGCTCTTAGAGAAATGAAAACATACTGGCAAAATACCACAGCTAGATGAATGATCTCAGAAAGAAACTCCATGAACAAAAGGAACAATTAAAGAAATTCAAACTGTAAGGAAGAATGAGATGGAAATTCAAGAGCTAAATAATACAATAAAAGAAGTGAGAAATGAAATAACTGCCATAGAAAACAGGGCCAACCAGATGGAGGAAAGAATTAGTGATATTGAAGATCAGAACATGGAAACATATCGGAAAGAGAAAGATAGGGAATGTAGAACTAAAAGGATTGAAAGAACTCTGCAAGACCTATCTGACTCCATGAGACAAAACAACATCAGGATAATAGGATTGGAAGAAGGAGCAGAGCACTCTACAGAGAGCATACTCAAATAAATAGTACATGAGAAATTTCCAAACCTATGGAAAGATCTGGAATCCCAAATTTAAGAAAAAAAAATAGGTCCCTTAGATACCTAGACCCTAGCAGACCTTCTCCAAGACATATTGTACTGAAGATGTCTAAAACCAAAGACAGACAAATCTCAAGGCAGCTAGGGAAAAAAGAACTATGACCTTTAGAGGTAAACCTATCAGGCTGGCAACAGACTTCTTAGCAGAAACTCTACAAGCCAGGACGGAGTGGAATAAAATATTCAAATTATTAAAAGAGAGTAACTTTTAGCCAAGAATAAATTATCCAGAAAAATTATCCTTCAGATATGAAGGAAGAATAAAGACCTTCCCAGACACACAGAAGCTGAGGGAATTTGCCAGCACAAAACTGGCACTTCAAGAAATACTGAAGCAGGCTTTTTAATCTTCAGATAAATGGAATAGAGTTGGGACAACAACAAAAACCAAAAACAAAAAAATAAAAAATACATTAAAGAAACTAAGTAATGGTCATAGGAAATCCTCATATATCAATCATCACTCTAAATATTAATGGACTGAACTCACCAATAATAAGACAGAGTAGTAGACTGGATTAAAAAACAAAACCCATCCATATGCTGTCTCCAAGAGACACACCTCAGCCATAAGGACAAACACAGACTCAGAGTGAAAGAATGGGAAACAATACTTCAAGCAAATGGTAACTAGAGAGAAGCAGAAGTTGCTATACTGATATCTGATGAAATAAACTTAAGGTTAAAAAAGATAACAAGAGATAAAGCTGGACATTACATAGTGATAAAAGGCACAATACAACAACAAGAAGACTTGACACTAATAAATATATATGCTCCCAACCAGGAAGCACCAAAATATACAAAGCAACTACTAACAGATCTGAAAGGAGAAACTGACAAAAGCACATTGTGGGAGACTTAAACACCCCCTTAACAGCCATGGACAGATCATCCAAACAAAAAAGAAATAAGCTCTAAATGACACATTATAGCAATTGGACATAATTGACATTTACAGGACACTTCATTCAGCAAAAAGAGACTATATCTTTTTTTCTAGTGCACATGGAACATTCTCAAGAATAGACCACATGGTGGGACACAAAAGTAGCCTAAGCAAATTCAAGAAGATTGAAATCATACCAAGTGTATTCTCAGACCACAAAGCTTTGAATTGGAGATCAAGTGTAAGAGGAAAGCAGAAAAAAAAAACCACATGTACATGGAGAATAAACAACATCTTATTAAAAAAGGACTGGATAAAAGAACAAATAAAAGATGAGATTAAAAAATATATAGAAACTAATGACAATGAAAATGCAATATATCAAAATTATTGGCACACAGTGAAGTTGTAATACAGGCCTATCCTAAGAAACAAGAAATATTATAAGTAAACACCTTAACATCTCATCTTAAAGAACTAGAAAAAGAAGAGCAGACAAAACCCAAAGTGAGCAGAAGAAAAGAAATAATAAAAATTAAAGCAGAGCTAAACCAATTTGAGAACAGAAGGATAATAGGAAAAATTAATGTTACAAAGAGCTGGTTCTTTGAGAAAGTCAAAAAAATTGACAAACCCCTGGCTACACTAATAAAGGACAAAAGGAAAGGACACAGATATCCAAAATTAGAAATGAAAGGGGAGAAATTACCATTGATACCACAGAAATACAAAGGATTATAAGAAAATATTATATAGGGTTTTATGCCACTAGATTTAACAACCTAAAAGAAATGGACAAGTTTCTAGAAACTTATAGCCTACCTAGACTGAACCAAGAACTGGATAATCTAAATATACCAATCAATAGTAAAGAAATTGAAATGACTATCCACAATCTCCCTAGAGGGAAAAGCCCCAGACCAGAGGGTCTCACCAATTAGTTCTACCAAGCATTCGAAAAAAAAAAAAAATATTAACACCTGTCCTCCTCAGACTCTTCCAAAAAACTGAAGATGAAGCAATACTTCCTAACTCATTATTCTATGAGGCCAACACCACCCTAATACTAAAGCCTGGTAAAGTCAACACAAAAAAAGAAAACTATAGACCAATATCTCTGATGAATACAGACGCAAAAATGCTAAACAAGATATTAGCTAATAGACTACAACAATGCGTCAAAAAAATTATACATCATGATCAAGTGGGATTCATCCCAGTAGCACAAGGATGGTTCAATATACAAAAATCAATCAATGTGATATACCACATAAACAAAATAAAAGATAAAGACCATGTGGTCATATCAATTGATGCAGAAAAAGCTTTCAACAAGATATAGCATCCATTTATGATCAAAACACTGAAAAAATGTGCATAGAAGGAAAGTATCTTAAAATAATAAAGGTCATATATGACAAACCCTCAGCAAACATCACACTGAATGGGGACAAACTGAAGCCTATTCTCCTAAAATCAGGAACAAGACAGGGATGCCCCCTGTCACCACTGCTATTCAATATAGTACTAGGAGTCCTAGCCACAGCAATCAGGCAAGAGAAAGGAATAAAAGTTTCCAAATTGGGAAAGAAGAGGTCAAATTGTCACTATTTGCAGATAACATGATCCTTTATATAGAAAATTCCAAAGATTCCACCAAGAAACTATTAGAAACAATAAATGAATAAAGTCGCAGGATACAAAATCAATGTAAAAAAATCAACAGCATTCTTATATAGAAACAACGAATCTTCAGAAAAAGGAATGAGGGAGTCGATTCCTTTTGCTTTCACAACAAAAAGAATAAAATACCTGAGAATTAACAAAGAACATGACAGACTTATACATGGAAAGCTATAAGACACTTTTTGAAAGACATCAAAGAGGACACAAAGAAATGGAAAGATATTCTATATTCATGGATAGGAAGACTTAACATTGTTAAAATATCCATATTGCCCAAAGCAATTTACAGATTTAATGCAATTCTTATCAAAATCCCATAATCATACTTTTATGAAATAGATAAAAGAATTACCAAATTTATATGGAACTATAAAGGACCTCAAATTGCCAAAGCAATACTACACAAAAAGAATAAGGCTGGTGGTATTACACTCCCCAACTTCAATTTATATTACAAAGCATCAATAACAAAAACAGCTTGGTATTGGTAGAAAAACAGACACACAGACCAATGGAACAGAACTGAAAACCCAGAAATAAATCCACAAATTTATGGACAAATAATTTTTGATAAAGTAGCAAAAACTATGCAATGGGGTAAAGACAGCATCTTCGGTAAGTGGTGCTGGGAAAGCTGGAAAAACATATGCAAAAGAATGAATCTGAGCTGTGAACTCTGACCATATACAAAAATTAACTCAAAATGGATTAAAGACCTTCACCTAAGACCCAAAACAATAAACTCTATAGAAGAAAACATAGGTACTAAACTTATAGACCTAGGGCTCAAGGAAGACTTCATGAACCTGACCTCAAAGGCAAGGGAAGTAAAAGCAAAAATAAATGAATGGGACTACATCAAACTAAAAAGCTTCTGCAAAGCAAAAGAAACCATCACAAAGCAAAGAGACAGTCAACTGAATGGGAGATAATATTTGCAAACAATGCATCTGATAAGGGTCTAATATCTAAAATATATAAAGAACTAGTATGACTCAACAACAAAAAAACCAAACAACCCAATAAAAAAGTGAGCAGAAGACCTAAACAGACACTTCTCCCACGAAGAAATACAAATGGCCAGCAGACATATGAAATGATGCTCATCCTCATTAGCTATCAGGGAAATGCAAATCAAAACCACAATGAGATACCACCTCACACCTGTTGAGAATAGGATGGCTATTCTCAACAAGACAAGGAATAACAAGTGCTGGAAAGGATGTGGAGAAAAAGGAACTCTCACACACTGCTGGTGGGAGTGCAAACTGGCACAACCACTGTGGAAGGCAGTGTGGAGTTTCCTCAGAAAATTGGGAATGGAATTACCATATGATCCAGTAATCCCCCTTCTGGGGATCTACCCAAAAAACTTGAAAACTTTAGTCTGCAAATTCTTATGTACCTCAATGTTCATTGTAGTGCTATTCACAGTGGCAAAAACATGGAAAAACCAAAGTGCCCTGTGACAGATAACTGGATAAAGAAGCTGTGGGACATATACACAATGGAATATTACTCAGCTTTAAGAAAAGATAAAACACTGGCATTTGCAACAAAACAGATGGACCTTAAGATCATCATGCTAAGCAAAATGAGCCAGACAGAAAAAAATCAAGAACCATATGACTTCACTCATATGTGGAATATAAAACTGAAAGCAATGAAGAAAAATAAACAAACAAACAAACAAAAAAACTCCTGGACACAGTAATGGTTTAGTGGTTACCTGGGGGCAAGGGAGGAGAGGGTGGGAGGAGAGAGAGTGGGTGGGAGAGGAGGGAGGGGGATCCAAATATATGGTGATGGAAAAAGAACTCACATTGGGTGGTGAACATATAATGCAACAAATAGATGATACACTGTAGAATTGTACACCTGGAACCTATGTAATTCTTGCTAACCAATGTCACCCCAATAAGTCTAACAATAAAAAATATATTAAAAATAATTAAAATTAAAATATTCCATCTTTTTCTAACACTTAACACATTAAATAGGAGAGTGGTGGTTGTGGTAAGGCCGCAGGGACAAGTTTCTGATTAAGAGAAACAGCATGAAAAAGGAAGAGAATTGAAACTTCAGTAACAATGTAAAGAAAGGATTAACAACAACAACACCACCACCACAAAAAGCCAGTTGGCAATAAAGGAAACTCACCAACCCTGACCCCAAGTCTGTAGGCCAGTTCCTAAGACACACAAGCTGGAGGGAGAAGCGAAAAGCCACACCCACTCAAACATTCCTCTTTTGTTTATTGGCTAAGGTGGGTTCTCGATGATCAGCTTCACAGTGGAAGGGAAACGCTGCTTCACCTGAGCTTTAGTGCTTCAACTATCTTTCTCCAGCTCTGCCTTCCTTCACAAACTGCTGATTACAAGATGGTCCACACCCAAGTTGTGATGTTGGTGTTGTTGGGGAATCTGGCCAAGAACGCCCAAAACAGTTGATTTGGGCAATGCTGGAGGAAAAGAACTTTGCTGATTATCTTAACTTCAGATTACCATCTATACTAGAGCTGCCTGGAAAATATCCAGCCATAAATGCCTCTATTTTTCATATTACATGACTGAATACTTTCTGGACAACCCTTGTATACCATAAACTATGTAAGAGGAATACTCTATCCAGCCCACTTCAGGACCTGGCAAGGAGCCATTAAAATATGGGAGATGCCATAAGCACTGTGGAATGGATGCAATCAGAGGTATATTTAGCGGGTAATAGATTTTGTGGAAGCACTGCCCAGACCCTAAATAAATCTAGGGGTCACAGTGTGTGCTCAGTTGGAGTCGCCTGGGACCTTTAGAGGTGACTGGTCACTTGTTCATACCTGTAGGCATTCTGCTTCATACTCAGTGTTCTGGGTTTTATTGAAAAATGTAACTCCTCATCTGTAACAGATTAAAGAAGGAAAATAGGATTTATTTTAATAGTTGCAAAAAAGATAAATCTAGAAGATGTGATATTTGTGCTCTTAATTGTATTTTTGTAAATTAGTAAAGAGAGGAATTTCTTTAAAGCAATAGTGTTAAAAACAAAACAAAACAAAACACCAAACCCTCAAAATTAATGGAAAGGTGATGAAAGAATGCCCTTTAAGACAGGCATGCCCCCTGTCACCAATCTTATCAATATAGTTCTGGAAAAAATAGTCAGAAAGTGGGATCAGAAAGTGGATTTTAAAGAAAGAGGAAAAATGATCATTATTTGAGATAATTTGATACATCTGTGCAAACTTCCCCCATCACCTCCACAAAATCTATAGAAAAATTGTTAGGATTAATACTGTTTATATATATTTGAAAGTTTCTAAGAGTAGATCTTAAATGTTTTCACCAAACACAAAAGAAAATGATAATTATGTAACATAATGGAGGATTTAGCTGGAGTCATGGTGGTCATTACTTTGCAATATAATGTATCAAGTCATCATGTGGACACCTTAAACTAAAACATTGTTGTATGTCAATTATATCTCTATAAATCTGCAAAAAAATAATGAATGTTCTCAAGTATTAAAAAAGCAGCTTTGATGAATACAAAATCATAGAAAAATGATTTGTATTTTTATAAATAAAGCTAGTTTGAAATTTAAAAGGATGTCATATGCAGTGACAAGAAAACTATAAACTAGCTAGAAATAAATCTAATAAAAATTGTAAATCTTATTGCATAAAATATAAATGTTTAGTGTTAGCTGTATAAAAACACAAAGAAATGGAGAATTATACTCAATTCTTATATAGGAGTGATCATTATTATAAAAATGTCAAATAGATCTCTATATTCAGATCTCTATATTTTATATTAAATGCTAATAAGATGCCAATAAAAATTTTTACATCAAAATACAATTCTCAAATGTCTGTGAAAGACAGAAGGGGTTAGTATAAAGCAAAATACCCCTACAGCACAATGGCGGGGGCAGGGGGATGTTAATTGAATTGGACCCACCTTATAAAGATTTAACTAAAAAGCTATAGTAATTAAGGCTTATGGCCATGTGGATGGACAAACAAATCAATGAAACAAAAGAGAGAGCCCTGATATAAATGCAAGGTAGTATGGAAAATTGATTGATAACAGATTGCTGAACACTGGGGAAGGTAAACTGTTCACTAAATGGACCTAATATCATTTTTATTCAAGTTGAAAAAAATTCTTTCTCCTCAACCTTAGAGAATAGCAATTACAAGTGGGTGAATATTTCTGTGTGAGAAACAAAACCCTGTCACATTTTATAAGACACTGGTAGGACTTGGAGTAGAAAATATATTTTTAAAACAAGACCTCAGATTTACCCATCACAGATACCCTTGATAAATTTGATTTCATTAAAAGTAAACTGTCCAGCAAATGACCCCCATGGAAAAGAAAAATACAAACCACAAACTGGGAGAAGACATAGGCATCACACATAACCAACCAAGTGTCAGTATCAGAATACAAAAGGCACTTCTATCTACTAATAAACACAGAAAATAACCAATAGAAATATGAGCAAAGCAATAAAAGGCATTTCACAAATAAGGCAACAAATGGCCCATGGACCTGAGAAGATTGGTGAATTTCATCGGGAATCATGAAAAGGCAAAGAGAAGCACACAATTAAATACTTTCTCGGGAGGGGAAGCTAAATATAAGGTGATGGAAAGAGAAGTCACATTAGGTGGTGAACTTGTTATACATCAAGTTGACAATGCACTGTAGAATTCTATGCCTGAAACCTATGTAATCCTTGCTAACAGGTGTCACCCCAGTAAGTCTAACAATAAAAATAAATTAAAAAAAATAAATACTTTCTCCCATCCAGTATTTGGCAAGTATTTTAAAACTCTGACACCATTAAGGGTGAGCGGTGATGTGCCCTTGGGAGGACATTCATCTGTCCCCGATAGTAATATAATTTGGTAAAAACTTTAGAATATTCTTTAGAAGTAGCCTGAGTACCCTTTATGATGCAGAAAATTTGCTTCTAAGAAATGCAACATTTGGGCACATGTGAACGAGAGGGTAGGTTCAAGTATGATCAAAACAGCTTTGCTCATCTTCGCACAAATCAGGAAGCAAAAACTGTCACTGATTGAATGGACAAACTGGGATACGCTCACACACTAAATACTGTAAGGCAGAAATCGGAGAACTGCAGTGAAAGAAAAATTAACATTGATAAATCTCAAAATAATGGTTAAATGTCTTAGAAGGATCTAGTCACTGTAATTGAAAACTAGGGGAAATGAAACACATCTTTTAGGGCAAGTCAGGGTTGGCTTTTTTAGGGCAAGAGCTACTTCTAATTTTCTCCACGTGTCATGGTTCACTAGCTAGTTATGTTTGCTTTGTGAAGAGCTGATTCTCACTTCTAGCACCTGTACCCGCGCATATGAAAATTGTTTCTTTTATGTTTAGCTGCCTAACTGCTAGGCCCTGGCATAACGTGGTGTCCACTATAATACTTTTTTCTTAATTCAGGTGGTCACCCCAAAATGGCTTGGTGGTCCACTCATGGACCATGATCAACATCTTGCCCAGTGATGTCTTAGGGGATTGTCTATCAGTGAGAACAACACAAGTCAAAGGAATAATGAACACAAATTCAATTCATTTGGCAACTATTAAGGGAGGAGGGGCATGTAATTGGGGCTGGGCATGCAGAGCTTGCGAAGGTCCTGTGTATGGAAAAGGGGCCACACCCTGAACCTGACAAGCCCAGGGGAGGCAAGCATGGCAGGCTCTACAAACTCAGAGACAGAAAGTAACTACATAGGAAGGTCTGAACATAAAAATTCCTAACTAGAAGCAGGTCGTGACGGGTAGGCACATCCTGGGCCTGTAGCTTCCTTGACAAAGGTCATTGTTTACTTTAAGTGAGCCTGTCTATTGTCTTTTTGCATCTAAGATAACATACCCTGGAATGTCAGAGTAATCTCCTTTTCCGGCCCCCTTAGGGCACAACCACACCCGAGCAGTGACCACAGAACTCTCATTGTTACATTTGGCCCACATACCATTTCTATGTGCTGTAAATGTTATTATCTATCCTCTACCCACCCGTGTAAAAGAAGTATGTGTTTCTCCTTTTTATTTTATCTGACTTCAGAGAATACCCCCCAACCCCGCTTTGCTTTCTCCCAACCCCGCTTTGCTTTCTCCCACCCCCTTTATCTACCACCAATGGATTTCATGTGAATTTCCTCATGTCTCCTTGGATTTTAACATATAAAATAAACTGCAAAACTGCCATTCTCCAGAGCATTTTCTCGATTCATCGAGATTTTGCTTCCTGGAAATTGTCGTCATGTTAGTTCAAACTGATAAAAAGTCTCTGCAGGTTTGGACACTCTTTACGTTGGACAATCTTGATAACATCGGTTTCTTAATCTAGGTTTTGGACCAGAGATTATGGCTATTTCTTAAGTTTTCCATTATCCTGTCTACACTTTAAGTGTCTACACTTTATATGCATATTTCATAATCTCCCCCTCATAATTAATAGGATTCTTGTAAAAAAGGAGCAAAGTTATAATTAGACAAGAATAGTTCCTGACACATTGAAGTTTTTAAAGAATTCCAGAGATGATTGTGGTGAATACAGCAGAGCGAAAATCACATTCAACGATGGCACATTGACCTCATGCCTGAAACATATATTTATAATGACATTAACCAATAGGCTGACCAGATGTCCCATTTCAAATGGGTCAGAAAACAATGGTACTGTCCCATTTCAAACAGTACCTATGGTCAGCCTACGGACATCCTAAATTTAGCCCAGTGAGACTAGGCTGAACACATGTATTGTTTGCAATGGGACAGTACTATTGTTTTGTGTCCCCTTTAAAATGAGACGTCTGGTCAGCCTAGTCACTGGGTTCCTCTCATGTATGAGATGTTGTGGTAACAGAAAAATGATCATGGCACACTAACATTCCTCAAGGAGTTTAGGATGTAGGAAGGAGTCAATCGTTTGGTTAAATTTCATAATCATTTAGATTGAAAAGAGACTTATCCCCACTCCGTAAATTAGCCAGTTTGGAGAGACTGGAGGAGCTTTCTTGCAGCCAGAAGCTCTAAGAATCCTAAGCCAGAAAATCAGTCTTAAATATCTACCCTGGTAGGACACCAGGGGCAAAGAGCTAGACCACACCCAAGGTGGGAAAATAAATTTAAAAAAATTTTGTTTTATAGCTTCTCTCGGTCTCGTCATCAAAAGGCTTCTTGAGCCAATAGGATGGGAGAAATTCACTGGCCAATCATATGGCCCCATAGCCTACTTCTCCCCCAGGTCCAGCCGCCATTCATTAAGGACCCACCTGGAAGACCTGGAGCGGTGAGTCAGCACGTCTTGACACTGCCTCCCTCTTTTATCCATTTATTTCTTTTGTTACTTCAAAACTTCGTTTTCTCCCCTTTGTCCTACCTCCTTTCCTGACCAACCAGACAGGAGTCCTTGTGTCCTTAACTGAGGCTCCAAATTTTGACTCTTTAACATGTTAAATATCAGTTAAAAGACTACCGCAAACGTTCACTATCCCTGGCCTTGAGATGCTCTGTTAAAGTATTACGGGTTCCAGTGCTGACACAATCAGGCTGCTCCTACTCTGTTTACCTGGCTTTTCTCTACTCTAACCTGGTGGATCAGATGAACTGTGTGTGCTTTGTAAGTTCCTTATCCTCAGCCTGAAACCTGTGACAGAGGCTGGGGGTGGGGGTGAGGGAATCATTAGGATGGGAGAATGTGGAGCTTAAGTGTGGGTGTGTTTTATTCATTTCTTTATTAAATTTATTGGGCTGACAATCATCAGTAAAATTACATAGGTTTCAAGTGCACATTTCTATAAGACATCATCTAAATATAGGATTGTGTGTTTACTCAGAGTCAGTTCTCTTTCTATCATCCCCTTTTCCCTCTTCTGCCATCCCTTCTCCTCACTTATCCTCACTTATCACTTAAACTAGGGCTGGGCAAGATGTTGATCATGGTCCACTGGTGGACCACCAAGTAATTTTGGGGTGACCACCTGAATAATAAAATACATAGCTAATGGACCATGACACTTGGAGAAGTAGCCCTTGCCCTGAAAAAGTTTGCCCAGGCGTGCACTGAACTGTTGTCTATGTCTATGAGTTTTTGTTTGTTTGTTTGTTTTGTTCCTTTGGTCCTTTCAGTTTTATGTCCCATATGTAAGTGAAGTCATATGGTTTTTTACTTTTTCTTTGACTTACTTTGCTTAACATGATAATCTCAGGATCCATCCATGGTGTTGTAAATGGCAATATTTCAGCATTTCTATGGCTGAGTAATATTCCATTGTGTATATGTAACACATCTCCTTATCCAATCATCTATCAAAGGAAACTGGTTATTTCCATGTCTTGGCTACCCTGAACAATGCTGCAATGAACATAGGGGTACATATATCTTTACAAATAAATGTTTTCAGATTTTTGGGGGGTGGATACCCAGAAGAGGGATTGCTGGGTCTTATGGTAATTCTATTCTTAATTTTTTGAGGAACCTCCATGCTGTTTTCCATAGGGGCTGTATCAATTTATTTTCCTACCAGCAGTGTATGAGGATTCCTTTTTCTCCACAGCCTCTTCAACATTTGTTATTATCATTCGTCTTGTTGATCATCGCCATTCTAACAGGTGTGAGGTGATACCTCATTGTGGTTTTGATTTGCATTTCCCTGATAGCAAAGTTGAGCATTTTTTCATATATCTGTTGGCCATTTGTATGTCTTCTTGGGAGAAATGTCTGTTTAGGTCCTCTGCCTGTTTTTTACCTGGATTGTTTTTTTTGGGGGGGGGGGCGGTATTGTTGAGTTGTATGAGTTCTTTACATATTTTAGATATTAGCCCCTTGTCAGCGGTGTCGTTTACAAATATCTTCTCCCATTTGGTTGGTTGCCTCTTTGTTTTGTTGATGGTTTCTTCCCTGTGCAGAAGCTTTTTAGTTTGATATAGTCCCATTCATTTAGTTTTGCTTTTACTTCCCTTGCCTTTGAGATCAAATTCATAAAATCCTCTCTGAATCCACGGTTCATAAGATGGTATTTATCCTTTCTTCTGTACAACTTATTGTTTCAGGTCTTATGCTTAGGTCTTTGATCCATTTTGAGTTAATTTTGGTATATGGTAACAGATAATAGTGTAGTTTCCATTCTTTTGCACATGGCTTTCCAATTTTCCCAGTACTATTATTGAAGAGGCTTTCTTTTCTCCACTGTATGTTTTTGGCTCTTTTGTTGAAAATTATCTGCCCATATATATGTGGGTTTATTTCTGGATTTTCAGTTCTGTTTCATTGGTCTGTATGTCTATTTTTCTGCCAATATCATGCTGTTTTGATTATTGTCACTTTGTAGTATAAATTGCAGTCAAGGAGTGTGATGCCTTCAGCCTTGTTTTTTCTTAGGATTGCTTTGGCTTATTGAGGTATTTTGTGATTCCATACAAATGTGATGATTTTTTTGTTCTATTTCTTGAAAAAATTTCATTATAATTTTGATGGGAATTGCATTAAATCTGTATATTGCTTTGAGTAATATTGCTGTTTTTAACTATGTTGATTCTTCCAATCCATGAACACAGAATATTTTTCCATTTCTTTGTGTCTTCTTCTTTTAATAATGTTTATAGTTTTTAATATATAGGTCTTTCACATCCTTTGTTGTTTATTCCTAGGTATTTTTGTTGTTGCAATTGCAAAAGAAATTTTCTTGCATTTCTTTTTCTGTAATTTCACTGTCAGTATATAGGAATGCAATGAATTTTTGTATAATTATTTTGTATCCTGTAACTTTTCTGTATTCATTTATTGTTTCTAAAAGTTTTTGGTGGAGTCTGTTGAGTATGCTTTTATTAGATGAATAATACCTGTTGAGACAAACAGGAAGCAGCAGCTGGAGAACACACACACACAGAGGTGGCCTGGAGACATCATCCCACCGTAAATTAGGTCTAAGTACCTTTGGCTACCTTGAGCTTGCTGTTTGACCTCAGGCAGAAAGATCTTTGATACTATAGTTTCAGAGTGTGGTTCATGAAAATTTTGTTTAGCTTTATAGCATTTATTTAGACTATGAAATAAATGTATCTAGAGAGAATGTCTCTCCCTATCCATGAGTTGATGTCATTAGGTAAGATGGGGTCATGCTGGAGTAGGGTGTGCCCTACTTCAGTGTGACTGGTGTCCTTTTGAGAAGATAACCCTGTAAAGGCAGACACACATGGGAGAATGTCATGTGATGACGGAGGCAGAGATTGAACTTTTGCTACAAGTTACAAGCCAAGGTTGCCAGCCAACTACCAGGAAGTGGAAAGGTACAAGGAAGGATTCCCCCACAGGGCTCAGGGACACCTTCAGTTTTGAATTTCTAGCCTCTAGAACTGTGAGACAATAAATTTTTTGTTGTTTTAAGCCACTCAGTTTTGTTACTTTCCATTTGTAGCTTGTCTTTCCATTCTCTTAACAATTGTCCTTCTTAGATCAAGTGTCTTTAATTTAAATAAAATCCAACTTATTGTTTTCTTTCATGGATCATGGTTTTGCATTGTATCTAAAAACTCTGCTCTAAATTAGAGGTCATATAGATTTTTCTCCTGTTTGTGTTCAGAAGTTTCATAGTTTTGCATTTTTCTTTTAGGTCTGTAATCCATTTGGACTTCACTTCTGTCTAAGATATAAGATCTGGATCTAGGTTCTCTCTCTGTCTTTTTTTTTTTCCTCCTGCATTTAAACTTCCAGCTGTCCCAGCACCATTTGTTGAAAAAGAATATCTTTTCTGCATTGTGCATTTGTCAAAAATCTGTGGAGTAGATTTGTGGGGGCATTATTATAATCTATCCTTCTCCATTATTTATTGAGAAAAACATAATTTCCCACTGTTTGTGGTAAGTCTTTTATATTTGCTTCTATATTGAGAATATATCAGGTGAATTTAGGTTGAGATTTTTACATCTTCTGAATAACTGTTCCAGTTGGCATGAGGGAAAATAACCTCATAATCTGTCATCATGCTTTTTGTCTTAGAGTTGAACTCATCAAATGCTGTAACCGTGTAAGCTTTCATTGGATAGTTTTGGCTTACCTGATTTATTTTTTCAGCTGATCTACACTAGGTATTGATCTGCATTACTTCATTAAGAATGTTTACCTGGATGCTCACATTTGATACTTTTTATTATGTGTCTCTGCCATGCATCACCAGAGTTGGGGTTAGAAGTAATTCTTTGAGGGATTATTATTCATCCTGAATTTTATTTCAGGTGTCAGTGTTCTCATGACCATTTCAATCTGGTCTAAAGAACTTTTTGCCCTCATCCCCATCCCTCCCCCCCAACTATCAAAGTACTTACTATACAGGAACTTAGTTATATCGATTAATTGATTTTTGAATAACTTGGTACTGTTATGAATTTTCTACAGGTTCCATTTATTTTTCATTCCTAGTAGTTCTCTCTCTCTCTGAAGATTGTCATCTCTGCCCTGGTCAAGATGGCATCGTCTTTCTTTTCTGATTTTGGCCTGATGTGGTACCTGGAGGAGCTCAAAAAGAATGAGTTTAGAAAATTTAAGGAAATTCTCAAGCAAGAGCCTCTGCAATTTGGACTCAAGCAGATTCCCTGGGCTGATGTGAAGAAGGCGACACGGGAAGACCTTGCAAAACTATTGATGAAGCATTATGATGAACAACAAGCCTGGAATATAACCTTCAGCATCTTTCAAAAGATCAATAGGGAGGATCTCTGTGAGAAGGCCAAGAAAGAAATTACAGGTGAGGGAGTCTGGGATTGGGGGATGGAGACAAGGCTTCTCATCATGAGGATCATGTCATAATGTTCATAAATGGTTTCCACCTACAAGGGTATCAGAATGTACTATGGGACAATGTTATCCTTGTAGACAGAAGACAGTAGTTATATGTGGTAAATGTGTGTTGACATCATGTCTTAACCTGTATTACACCTGTGTCTGGGTTACTAACAATTTTGTCTTTGCAGCCAAGCCAGAAACTCAAGGTGAAATTGTATCGTAGGAAGTATGGATTAGCAAAAATAACAATAATTAACACTTCTTGTAGATGATACACTGAACTGAGGTTAACTGTATGTATTTAAGACAGCCATGAATGCCATGTTTAGTAAGATTTCCAAATCATTGTCAGGCCTGTTTGTATTTTAATATTTAACAAGAAAAAGTTCATGTCAGAGAAACTATAATCTATAAGCAATATAGTCTTAAGGACCTTTTTTTTTCTTTGAGGAAAGACTATCTTTTGTTCAGAACTTTATCAAGAGTTGTTGAGCATTTTACAACATGATATAGCCCCTTTAGCACCACTTGTCATGATCTCTAAGTTGCCACTACAACCATCTGAATTTGCATATGTCATGTACAATGTAGGTTCTTGACAGCTTCATTATGTTTTTACAGTAGCCCTGTTGGAGCATTTAAATATTGAAATGCATACCATTTTACTATAACTGCAGTTAGGATATTATGTTGACTATTTATTTAAGTATAGTTGGTATAAAATACTACTATATTAGTTTCAGGCATCAAATATAGTGATCAACATTTATATACTTTACAATGTGATCACCTTACTAAGTCTGGTAACCACCCCTGTCTGCAAGCAAAGTTAGCCTCCTATTACTGACTATATTCCCTTTCATCCTTTTCACCCATCCCCTACCCATGTCTCCTCTGACAGCCAGCAATTTGTTCTCTGTATCTAGGTGTCTGTTTTTTTGTTCCTATTTTTTTTTATTTTTGCTACTTTATTTTGTTCTTTAGATACCACATATAAGTGAAATCACATGGTATTTGTCTTTTTCAGTCTGACTTATTTCACTTAGCATAATACCCTCTAGGCCCATTCATGTTTTTTCAAATGGTAAGATTTCATTCCTTTTTATGGCCAAGTAATATTCCATTGTATATATGTACCACCTCTTCTTTTCTAATTGTCTATTGATGGACACCTAGGTTGCTTCCATATCTTGGCTGTTGTATATAATGCTGCAATGAATACTGACATGTTGATTTTTTTGATACGACATTTGTAGGAAAATTATCTGAAGCATGAATTTTATTTCAGATATGTAAAGCAGATGTGACAAAAGATCTCTTACTAAAAAAAAATGCATTGGGTCTAATAAGGCTGAAAACCACTTATCTAGATCATCTCTAGGGGGAGAATGACTATGATAGGTTTGGGCTAGAGTCTAGGTGGCAATCCCACACCTAGAGTTCCCAGAAAATCCTTTCAGAGAGATATGGAAAAATCTACTCTCTCCACATTCATCCCCCTTGGCATACCCCTTTATAGCAGAGAGACTGGAATGTAAAATCTGCATTTCCCAGACTCCCTGGATGTAGAATTCTGGCTATGATTTAGGTTTCACCAATCAGCTTTTGGTGGTGCTTTTGTTGTTGTTGGTTAGTGAAATTATAAATAGGTTTTTGTTCTAACAGTTTTCAAGCTTTCTTCTTCCATGATGTCCTCCTTAAGTTGAATTGTTTAACTTGTTTTTCTTCCCTTTCCTTCTTGGAACTGTTTTAGGGACCTTTGCTTCTATCTTTTGTGTGTTTCTCTTCAATTACTTTCTCTATTACAATTTTTTTTCTAGAGTGAGAGTTAAACATCAACCCTCATGAGAAATGTGATCTTTCCTAGTCCAGGTTAGCAAACATTATTGGTAGACACAGGGCATATTAAAAGAAATATTCAAATATATTTTGCAGACTTGGCCTTTCAATAGGACCTGGTTGAATATAGCAGATGGGGTTGTAGGTTTTAAAGGCAGGTAATGATTGGGATCCTAACGATGCTTATTCACACAATGCTGATGAAATATGTGAGTTTCTCACATCTTTGTCTGTAAAAAGGCAAAATTCCCTACCTTATTGCATTATACAGACATTAGGAATGCCATATAAACATCACCTTACTCAGAGACCAAAAGAGAATTAGGTTCATAAGACATGATAGTGTTTACACATAGGTGGGGATAATTTAGTTAATGCTCTCCTTGTTTTCATCCATAGGTGATATTATCACCCCTTTCCAAATTGAAGTCTAAACCTGACAGATTGCTTATATCCTATAACACTTCACACTGTGTGTTATACTCCCACATGCTTGATCTCCTATAGCTTGTGATTGTCACGGTATTCCTTTTGTTAGGCAGCTTAGGTACCTTTATTTACAACTGAGAAACCTCAGGTTCAGGGAATCTCTTTACTTACCCAGAGCGTGTAGTTAAGAGGAATAGATACCAGGCTTCAACATGGGTCATTGAATTTGAAATTCAGGGATTTTTTTCCTACAAAAAACTCTTCGAGTATTCTAATATGCCAAGTTTTGTCATTGTTTTTTGCTTGCCAAAAATAACTTAGGTGAAGAAGAACATTCCTTGAATGTGGTAAACTTGATATAACAAAGGGTATTGCTAAAGTAAGCTGCAAGCATGTCTGAAGATGGATCTTCCCATGGCCACTTATGTCTTTGTCTCCTTTCACAGTAGGGATGAGGTTGTATACTCATTTTATTTCTTTAGTAACCAAACATAACCAGAATCTCCACAACAGATGAGAAGATCAGGAAAGTCTTCCAGAACCACTGTGGGGTGGATAAAGTTCTTAACAAATTTAAGACACTAGTGGGATCCTTACGAACATCAAGTGGCATTATTAGCAGCTGGGAACTTCAAGGGACTGAAAAATTAGGAGAATCCATTGTTCTCCATATGAGTTAATGCATTGGTACCTACTGATGACATAAATAGCTAGCTGTCCATGGTGCTAGATTATATCTGTCACCTCCATTCAATCAAACCCAAAGACATCTATTAAGTGGTATAGTGAAAATTTCCCTCCTACAATAATCCCCAAGATCTCTGGTCTACCAGCCACCTTTCACTTGCAGAAAACCAAGATCACACTAGTTACTTAGTAATTTTAGAAGGGAATTTGGTGTTTCCAGAAGAGCTGAAAGATCAGGGTCCAGGCTGGTGGTGTTTCTAGAAATGACTGAGATCTGTACTGCCAGGAGAGGTGTTCGCTTTGTTGCAGTTAGGAAGATGAATGATGGGAAGGCCACCATGAGATGTATGACTTTAAAAATACATCACTATTTTTATTTTTAGCCATGATTCAGAGACCAGGAAGCTGACAGATGTAGCTGTTTCTTGAAATCCATGACTATAGATAGCAACTGGAGCCTGGAATGGTATTACAGAAAAGCCTGGTGTCTCCACATTCATGGTAACAGGCAGCAAAACTGTTAGAACAACAGAAGATAGACCTCACTCTGCTTCCACCCTCCAGTGCCATGAGAGTGCATGTAAATTATAGAATTTGTGCCTGGAATCTTAGCAGCAAAGCATTCTGGGAAGTGTAGTTGTTTTTGTTTGTATGTTTGTTTTAGCATTCTTCCCTAAAGAGTACTCACCAAAATAAAGTTAGGACAAATACTAGGTGCCACTCTATCATCTCTTCTACATCTATTAACAGTTTCCTTCATAGGGGTAACTGCCTGTGTCAGGTCCTTCAGATAAAAATTTCAGACACAGAAAACCTGTATCTGTATCTAAATTCTTTATAGACATAAGTGGGTACATACTATAGACACTGTCTTGTTATTTTTCCACGTGAATATTATTCCATACTTTTAATATCTGCATAATAGTTCATGGTCCCATAAATTATCTAACTGGACTTCTATTGATGGTCATACAGTTCTTTTCCAGTGTTTGCTATAATAGCAGCAATGAATAGCTGTGTGTGTATATGTGTGCATGCATGTATGTGTGTGTCTAGAGAGGGGTTTGGCAGACTTTTTCTATAGAGGGCCATCGAGTATAGAGTTTAGACTTCATGGGCCATATAGCCTTTGTCACAACTACTCATCTCTGCCATTGTGGAAAGCAGCTGTAGACACATGTAATTGAAGAGCATGACTGTGTTCTAGTGAAATCTTATTTACAAAACAGACTGCTGACCAGCTTTGGCCTGTGGGCCACAGTTTGCAGGTGCCCGAGAAGACACATTGAAAAGAAAAATTGCAGGGTTAAAATATGTGTCTATATGAGTGTTTAACTTGGTTATGTTATTATTATTATTATTATTATTATTATTATTTGTTTTTCTCTTGTGCTCACTAACTCAGGATACACAAAGATGTATCGAGCTCACATAAAGGAGAAATTCAGCAACATGTGGTCCAGAGAATTTGTCACCAGAATTTATGAGTACTTTGAGAAAGAACTCAACCAGAAAGAACGTGGTTACTTGGAATTTCTTTTTGTTCCCAAGGAAATCCGGGGACGGACAGTGGTCCTTAGAGGAATTCAAGGAATTGGGAAGACAACATTCCTGGTCAAGTTGATGTTGGCCTGGGCAGAGGGCACTCTCTACCAAGAGCAGTTCTCCTATGTTTTCTACTTCTGCTGCCGGGAAGTTAAGCAGTTGACAACAACCAGCTTGGCTGAGTTGATTTCTAGAGGCTGGTCCGATTCCCCTGATCCAATAGCAGAGATCACATCCCAACCAGAAAGACTCTTGTTCATCATCGATGGTTTTGAAGAACTGAACTATGACTTGAGTGAACCTGAGTCAGATCTGTGCAGTGACTGGATGGAGCAGCGGCCAGTCCGGGTAGTCCTCAGTAGCTTGCTGCGAAAGAAAATGCTCCCCGAGTCCTCGCTGCTCATTGCGGCTGTGCCTGTGTACCCGCAGGTAATTGAAGAGAGGCTGGAGAGCCCAGAAATCAAAACACTCATGGGGTTCAGTGAAAGTGAAAGGAAGCTGTACTTCTGCTGCATATTTCAAGATACGAGCAGAGCCCTAGAAGCCTTCAGTTTTGTGAGAGAGAATGAACAACTGTTTTGCATGTGCCAAATCCCCGTCCTCTGCTGGGTCGTCTGTACCTGTCTAAAGCAGGAGATGGAAAAGGGGGAAGATCTGGCACTGATCTGCCAAAGGACCACCTCTATTTTTATCTCTTTTGTCTTGAACTTGTTCACACCCAAGGGGTCTAGTTGTCCAGATGAGCAAAGCCAAGGCCAGTTGAAGGGCCTGTGTTCTCTGGCTGCAGAGGGCATGTGGACTGACACGTTTGTATTTAGTGAAGAGGATCTCAGGAGAAATGGGTTAGTTGATTCTGACATCCCTACATTGCTGAATGTCAAAGCTCTTCAGAAGTGCAGGAACACTGAGAACTCATTTGCCTTCCTCCACGTGTGTGTCCAGGAGTTCTGTGCCGCCATGTTCTATTTCATCAAGAACCACATTGACCATCCCAATCCAGCCGTTGGAGGTACCGAGGCACTACTGTTTACCTATTTAAAGAAAGTAAAGGTCCATTGGATTTATTTGGGGTGTTTCATGTTTGGCCTTTTAAATGAAAAGGAACAACAGAAGCTGGATGCATTTTTTGGCTCCCACCTGTGCCATGAGGAGATACAGCAGAAATTTCAGCAGCACCTACAGAGCATAGGTGAGAGTGAACACCTTCGGGGACAGGTAGATTTCTTGGCATTATGTTACTGTCTGTTCGAGATACAGAATGAAGCCTTTGTACGCTGGGCAGTGGACCTCTTCCAAGACATTAACTTTTCTATCACTGACAAGTCGGACTTGGTGGTTTTTGCCTACTGTTTAAAACACTGTTCTGGCTTGAGGAAAGTTTGGTTTTCTGTCCAAAATGTCTTTAAAGAAGAGAATGCAGATACCTCCATGTGAGTCCATTCAATGACTTTCTTCCTATCACCTTTTTGGTGTCTGTCCATGTTCCTGAGTGGAGTTTTTAATATAAGATCAATGATAGGCTCTCATCTTTTCTGTCAAACAGAGCTCAGCTCACATCCTATCTGGACTTTATGAAATATGTGACCTTGTCTGTGGGGTTTTCTTTCTTTGGTGAAGTTGCCTCATTGTAGAAAGTGCAATATTGTGAGGTCTTGTGAAGATTGACTATAAGAATCCATGTGAAATGTGTTTCCTGCACTTCTCTAATACTAGCTGATATATACTTACAGTTAATATTTATATCATTCTCATAGGCCCACACTCAGATGCTTTCTTGACTTGCTAGCTAAAAATTACCTTTTAAAACTTATCCTAGTAAGAGAGTCAAGACGGTGGAATAAATTTAAAAAAAAATGTATCCTAAAAGTCTTAAAAACTTTAACTCACTTTAATACAAAAATCATATGAGAGAGGTTCTGTTATTATCATGTTATCAGTGAGGAAACTGGGGCAAAGAGATCATGTAAGCTGCCCAAGTGAGGACGTGGTGAAGACTGGGTTTGAATCTGGGCAGTCTTGCTCAAGATTGACTTAACAGCTATGCTGTACAGCCCCACCTTTCATTATAAAACAACCCACATGTAACACAAAGTTTCTCAGCCTAGATATTATGGTCATTTTGGGATGGATAATTCATTGTTGTGGGTGGGGATTGGGGGCCATCCTGTGATTTGCAGTATATTTAGCAGCATTCCTGGTTTCTACCCACTAGATGCCAGAAGTACCCTTCTCCCAAGCTGTAGCAACCAGTAATGTCCCCAGATATTGCCCAGTGTCTCCTGGGCAAAGGGGACAACATGCCATGGTTGAGAATCACAAATGTAAGATTAACTTACCTGACTGACCTTATTCTCCCTAACTAAGGATGGTTCTGAGTCAGATGTCTGTGTTCAGGAAGATAATTCATTATGCTTATATGTTATGAATGGCTTGGGTTGATTGTTTACCCATGGAAAGCATTTTCTTTTTCCTTTCTTACAGGTCAAATTACCATTTAATCTGTTGGCATCACATCTGCTCTGTGCTTACTACAAATGAGAACCTCAGAGAATTTCAAGTGAGTGATAGTGACCTCCATCGGCCAGCCTTTGTGACTCTGTGTAGTCAGCTGAGGCATCCCAGATGTCACCTTCAAAAGCTTCAGTAAGTTGGAGGCCTGGACTTGGGTCTGTTGGGGAGATAAATGAGTCTTACCTCTAGCTTTTAGGTGAGGCCAACCTACAGCAGAGTTTCACAGGTGCATACCTCTTGCTGTGTAATCTTTTCCCCTGTTCACCACATTAAAATGAATTTCTCAAGGTCACAAAGTTATTAAAAGGCAAAGCTGTGTTCTGAACTCAGAGCTGATTAGTTGCTGAGCTTCTGCTGGTGGCTACTTCACCTGTTCCTTCCTTAAATGCTTCAGGGGTATTATATCAACCAATATTTGAGGACCAATGGATGTCAAGTTTTGTACTAAATCGCAAGAGTTAAATGAGGCTTAGAGTTATGATCCTGACCTCAAGGAACATATGGTTAGTGCAGCTTGGTTGGTTTCTCTGTTCCCATCATAATATGTATAGCTACTTCTCAATGGTTGGAAAAGAAATGAGAGAGAAGTTGAGATTGTCTGGAAAGTTACCCTAGTCTAGGATTTTAGAATGTCCTCTGATGTGACTTGGAGCTTAAGGATTCCAGAGAGAGGGAGGGATATGCAGGAGCAATATTAGCCTGAGAATTGGCATGGCAAAGATATGCAAGTGCCCCCCCACCCCGCCCCGCAACATGTGCTCCCTCTGCCTTAAAGTGGTATTGCCTTCCAGCCACGGGCTCAGGTCCAAGGCTCCCTAGCATCTGAGTACGCTCCTTTTTGGCAATAAAATATGAGAAGAGTCACTTCTGTACCAAAGCCTTTAAGAAGAGACCTAGGCCTCTCCTTGTGCTATTTCCCATTTGGTAGTGAAATGGTAAAGTCACAAGGCAGAAGGGACCCACATGTGTAATAACATGATGGCATGTTTCATCCACTTTAATGCCAATAAAATGCAAATGGAATTTCATTAAAATGGAAGTACTGCTTTAGTAGTTCTGGGGTAAGGCATATGAGCCTGCATTTCTAACAAGTTCCCAGGTGATGTTCATGGGCTTGTCCAGAAGCCATGCTTGGAGAAGCAGGATGAAGAGCAGTGACTTCTTAATATTACCTGCATGTTCAAATCATTCAAGGACCTTTAAAAAATTCTTTATGCCCAGGTCAGTCCCCTAACCAATTTATGGGAATATCCCCATTTGATTTCAGTTTCAGTCTAGGTAGAGAACTGGTTTCTTAAAGGAACCCCACTCCTTCAAACAGTAACACCTTCATTGAAACATTGTATGAGATAAAAAAACCTTTTCTATTAATTCACTTGAATTTTGGAGTTTTAGACACTGGATAGTATTTCAACAAGGTGTCTTAGTCTCAGCACTATTGATGTTATGGGCTGGATAATTCTTCACGGTGGCGTCTGTCCTGTGCATTGCAGGATGTTTAGTAGGATCCCTGATCTCTGTCCACTAGATGCCAGTAGCACATATACCCTCAGTATGACAACAAAAAATGTCTCCAACCATTGGGCAATTTTGCTCCCATAGGGGCCAGTAGGCCGATTGAGTACCACTGAGCTACATAGCTGGGTTGTGACATTAGAGGTCATAGGAAGTAGTTACAGGTCAGGGGAGACAAAGATAGGTGCTCAACGCCATCTTCTCAGGTTTTGTTGACTGAATCCTGTACAAAATGTTCTTCGTTTTTGCAGGATAAGAAATGTTTCCCTCCCTGGTGACAGCTGGCTTTTCTTTGAAGTGCTCACTCATAGCCCAGATTTGAAATACCTGGATCTTAGTGGCACAAGACTGTCTCGTAATGACGTGGTGTTGCTCTGTAATGCCTTGAACAATCCAACATGCAATATAGAAAAGTTACTGTAAGTCTCCATGCTTACCATCCTCACTGATTTGATTCCATAGAGGACTGTATATTTTCTTATCTGTCCACTTTAGTCCTCTTTTCTTTTATTCATATGCAAAGTTAACCTCTTTTGAACTTGAGATTAAGAATATGGGAGTTAAAGTTTTTAAATTGGTGCACACACTTTGGAAAACCATTTATCTATATTCGGGTTTCATAGGTTCTGGCATTTGATATAACCTAGAAATTCTACTTTGAGGTATACGTCCAACTGAGCTGCATGTAAAAGTTTGCTGAACAATAGGTACTAAAATACTCATGTCAAATATTTATAATACCTCAAAAATGGAAATAACGACTAACAATAAGTTAGATAAGAGACCTGTGGTTATAATCTCATTTGTTGAGAATGAATGATCTACAATTATAACAACAATTTGGATGAATCTCACAGATCTAGTTGATGGAAATGAGCCAAACTTAAGGGTACACATATCATATGACTTTATTTGTAAAAAGTTCTAAGATGGGCAAGACTATGGTGTAGAGGTGAGGATAGTGACAGGAGGTGATAGACATAATCTATTTTTGGACCTGAATACTGGTAATACAAGTGTGTCCAATTCATGACAATTCAGGGTGACCAAATACAAAAACCTTAAGTGGGACAGAGGAATTGAGGGGAAGGAGTTCGGGGAACAGCAAACATGAATGAATAACTTAAAGAATAACACCTGATACAGGTCAAGTAAAAATTGGTTGAGACACAAGGATTTAGGGATACGCAAAGGACTTATAGATCATGTGATACATTTTGGGCTTTTCGCTGGTGAAGTTTAAACTATGTATGAACAGTAACTTTGTATGTGTCACATGTCTAAGTGTGATGGGGATCAGTGAGGTTCTCAAGCAGAGCAAACATGTACTTCTTAACTCCTATAGGATGAACAAGAGAAATGAGTCAGGGATATAGAAACCAATAGAACGTGATTATTTTCTCTTTCCTACAGACTGACTAATTGTGGCCTCTCTGCTGATGATTGTGAAGGCTTCACCTGTCTCCTAAAAAATAGCACGAAGCTGAAACTTCTTAACGTGTCATACAACTACTTGGACAAAGGGCTGCCTGTGTTGTGTGAAGCCTTGCGTCACCCAGCCTGTGCTCTGGAGGCCTTGATGTAAGTGAACATTGGAAGGGTCCGCTATGGAGAACCATGGTAGCAGTTAGTTTGAACTTTGGCCTGTTGACTAAAAGCTATCCATTGATAGAGGCAACATATCCATTGATGTAGACATCACCAGCTTATAACCTGTGCTTTGTATTCTGCTGTACCTGACAATTTTTTTCCAAAATAAACATGCATTCCTTTGCAAGCCATGAACTCATTATGATTTTAAAAATAGCAGAATTGAAAAAGTTGAGATTTTTATATGTAAGGCAATCCGATACATGTCACCAATCCATGAGGGAGCAGTGTTTTGGCTAAGGACAGTATCAGACATAGAATTAGTACCAAAATTTTCCCAAGTTTTTCTAGAGATTAGTTGTGCCATATTCTTTTGTCTGCATTAATTTGTCAACTTTGTGTTCAGATCTATCATGTGAGTAAGAAGAAACAAAGGGAAATATTTTTCAGATAAGCCACAAGTTCATGGTCTCACTTGAGGATTTTGTGTATATGAGATTATAGGAATACTACCTGTAATGTGAAGTTAAGCAAAGCTCTTTGACATGTCACTTCCATCATTGTATTCCATATGTTTGTCCCCACAGCTTAGGTTGCTGCTACCTCAGTGAACAGTGTTGGGGAAACATCTATGAAGTTCTTCTGTGTAACAAGAGCTTGATCCATTTAGACCTTAGTGCCAATGTCCTGAAATATGAAGACCTGAAACTTCTCTGTGAAGCCTTGAAACAGCCAAGCTGCCACCTAAGGTCACTATGGTAAGTGTCTTTCAAGTTTACTTGGAGGACTATGCCTCCTTCTCAGGGGCTTGGATTGCTGAGGAGGCACCTGGAATTGAGGAAAGCCATCACATCCATGCCTCAGAAGGTGTAGAGATGTTCAGGTGAACAAACCTGTACCTTGACTCTGTGTCACAGATTTAGTATGTTATAAATCAGGGGTTCCAATCTTTTGGCTTCCCTGGGACATTTTAGAAGAAGAAGAATTGTCTTGGGCCACACATAAAATGTAGTAACATAATGATAGCTGATGAGCTAAAACAAATTGCAAAAATATCTGATAATGTTCTAAGGAAGTTTACAAATTTTTGTTGGGCTACATTCAAAGCCATCCTGGGCTAAATGGGCCCACAGACTGTGAGTTGGACAAGTTTGTTTTAAATGGTCCTTCAGGAGAGGGAGGGAAAGATAGAGAGGGAGGGGGGAGAGTGGGGGGAAGAATATGAGAATGAGAATGAATTATGACTGGGTCTGAGGGATGGTTTTATGGTAAGAAGTTTGCCATATGTTCTACAAGATGTATAAGCTTCATCAGGTGAAAAAGGAGAGCTGAAATTCTGGGTAGAAGGGTTAATCATGGGGATGGGAGACCTGATAATACGTGTGAGAATTAACATGGATGAAACCAGGGATATTGGAGGAAGGAATAAAGGCAGTAAAAGAATAATGGAAAGTAGATAATAAAGACCTAATTTTATTTTATATGATTGAGAAATATTTTAGTAATCTTGTGGTAGAGGTGGTGTCGTGGTTTTGGAGTTACCAATTGGGATAGCATTTCATCATCAATGTCTCTTTCCCTGAGACATCAAGATACTTGTGGGATTATGCAAAATTACTTTTACCAAATCTCTCAAGAAACCTCAGAGTTCAGAACTTTGTATTAGAGTGTGTTAAATATGGGAAAAGAGTCTCTTGATCTTGTAATGGTGGTTTAAGTTATCTGGTTTAATCCTTGAACTGAAAGCTACTAAAAAAAAAAAAAATATATATATATATATATATATATATATATATTTTTTTTTTTTTTTTTTTTTTTTTTTTTAAATATTAAAAGCATCTGGAAACTGTGCCAGTAGTAGTTTGTGTAGACTAAAAGCAGACCACTTGAGGTTGTCCAAAAATCGATGAGATATATATTTATTATAAATATTTATTACGTATAAACTCCCAAATTTATAATGTATAAATTATAAATAAAGTATACAATGTATTGATATTAAAATATTAAACTACTATTACCTCTAGACACCTGGAAAAGACAAGTATACATCCTCTCTAGAGGTAGATTATAGGGTATCATAATCTTTGGCCTCAACTTACTCCTAAAACAATCTTTCAAGGTCAATAAAGACCACATAGTTAAAATAACATAAAACACAAGAAAATGCAGCACTATGAGCAAGAACAAAACAAACACATTTACCAAACTTCAGAAATTGGAGTGATCAAACTTATCTGTAATAAAACAATTATGCTCATTGTGTTTAAAGAAAAAGAACAAGTTTAAATACTTTAGGAAAAAGAAAGCCATAAAATAAAATCTGCAAATTAAGAAAACAAAATAAAATAGAACATCTAGAAACTATCAATATAATTAATATAAAAACTTAATTGATGGGTTAAACGGTAGATTAGACATAATTAAAGAGAAAATTAGTAAAATAGAAGACAGATCATAATTATCCAGAAGGCAGCATGAGGAGAAAAAAAGATGTAAAATAGAGAAGAGAGATTATAAGAACTAAATTACAGAGTCAGAAGGTCTAGCACATTTAATGGGAATCCTAGAAAGAGAAAATATTTTCAGAAGTAATGGCTAAAATTTTTCTATAATTGATGAAAGATTCCAATACATGCAGAACACCAAATATAAGATCTTTAAACATTTATGATGGGGTTGAAGTCTAGGAGAAGCCATAATATGTAAAGGAAGAACAGAAGAACTGGGTGAAGAATGACACTGGGAAAAAGAAGGCAGTACAATATGCTGGGAAGAAATGGCCAACCCAGACTTTTACAACCAACAAAAATAATCAGAAATGAGGACAAAAACAAGTAAAAAAATAAATAACATTTAAGTCTGCACCATCAGACAGATGATCACTCAAGGCAATTCTAAAGAAAGTTCTTCAAACAGGATGAAAAAATTGTAAAACAATGAAAGTGGTAAACCTGCATATAAATCTAAACAAAATTTGGACTGCTTACAAAAATAATAATTGTCTTTAGGACTTAAAGCAAAAAAATTGCACAATAGCAATAACATAAAATATACATTAAAGTTAATGTCATAAAGTTCAGAAAGAAGGTAAAGATGTTGATTACCTTAAAATGTTAGCAGGTTAACTATAAGGAAATAGAAACTTTAACTATAAAATGAGAAGAAGTAAATGAGAAAGTATTGTTAACTCCCAAATAGCAGAGAAGTGAAGATGGAATGGTAAAATAGGTAATTAAAAGACAAGAAAGGAAAGAAAAAGAAAGAAGCAGATAAAAAATATAAAACAAAATAAGATGTAGTCTAAAATCATATATATCAGTAATTGTATGAAATAGAAAAAGATCAAGTGTTTCAGCTAAAAGACAAAGATTATCATGCTAGATTTAAAAAATTAATGTCTATAGTGACATTAAAATATAAGGAGGTTTTGGTTGAATGATATTGTACTAAAAATGCCACTGAATTGTCCACTTTGAAATGATTAATTTCATGTTATGCGAATTTCACTTCAACTTAAAAAAAAAGACAAAAGGCGAGAGTAAAAGAATGGAAAAATATAACATGCAAATGTTAACCAAAAGAAAGTTTATGTGCATATATTTTTTTGAATTACTGTTTTTGTTTTCTTTGACTAAATACTCAGAAGTGGAATTCCTGAGTCATATGGTAGTTCTCTTTTTAATTTTTTGAGAAATCTCTATGCTATTTGCCATAGCGACTGTACCAATTTGCAATCCCATCAGTAGTTCACAGGGTTCCCTTTTCTCCATATTGTCGCCAACACTTGTTTGTTGATTTATTGATGATAACCGTTCTGACAGATGTGAAATAGTAGCTCATTGTGGTTTTAATTTGCATTTTCCTGATGATGAGTGATGTTGAGCATCTTTTTCTATGTTTATTGGCCATCTGTATGTCTTCTTTGGAGAACTGTCTATTCAGATCCTCGGCCCATTTTTTGATCAGATTTTTTTTTTATTATTGAGTTATATGAGTTTCATATAATTTTGGATATCAACCCTTTATGGGATATGTCATTTACAAATATCTTCTCCCATTAAGTAGGATGCCTTGTTTTGTTCATGGTTTCTTTCGCTGTGCAGAAGCACTTTAGTTTGATGAAGTCCCATTTATTTTTGCTTTTGTTTCCTTTACTTGAGGAGATGTATGCAAAAAAGTATTACTCAAGTTGATGTCAGATAGTTTACTATCTATCTTTCTTTTAGGAGGTTTTATGGTTTCAGGCCTTACATTTAAGTCTTTAACTCATTTTGAATTTATTTTGAGAAAGAGGTGAAAAGGAGAAAGGGAATATAGTCAATAATATTGTGGTAAGTTTATATGGACACAGATAAGTATTAGAATTAGTGGGGTGATCACATTGTAAGGTATAAAAATGTCAAATCACTATATTGTTTACCTAATATAACTAATATAATATTGTATACCAACTATATTCAAATTTAAAAAGTTTATGTGGCTACATTAATCAGACAAAATAGAATTTCAGACAAAATGTATTATTGATAGATATATTATTTGAATCATGGTTGGTTTGTTTTAGTTATCATCCTACTTGATTGAACTCTAATTCTTATGAGGTGAATGTAATTATTTCCCATACATTATCCATGAGTCAAAGAAGAAATCATAATGGTAATCGAAAGATATACTGAAATGAAAAAAGGAATATATTTTACCACAAACTCAAGGGATAAAGCTGAAGCAAGTGTATATGAGTATGTTAGAAAAACAGGCTGAAAATAATGGCCTATGTTTCCATCTTAAGAAACTTCTTCAATGACAATACAAGCCCAGAGAAAGATGGAAGAAAATAAAAATAAGAACAGAAATTAGTGAAACAAACACACAATAGAAAGAATCAGACATCTGGAAGTTGGTTCTTGACAAAGACTAACAAGTGGGTACCTTGTAGATAAGACTAATGCAAGCCACATATGTAATAGTAAACTTTCTAGTAAACACATTTTTAAAAACTGAAGATAAATAGGTAATATTAACTTTAACAGTAAGATTTACTTTTTCTTTTCAATTACAGTTCACATTCAATATTATGTTAGCTTGAGGTATACAGCATAGTGATTAGACATTTATATAACTTAAAAAGTGATCCCCAGATTAATCTAGTACCCATTTACATATCAAATCTTATCACTTCAACATGTAATTGATATAAGAACTATTAATAAGACATTTTTGTACTCACTCCTAAAAGTCTGGTGTGTGTTATGCACAATAGCACATCTTGATTCAAACAAGCTCCATTTCAAGTCCCCAATGGTCACATGCTGCTGGCAGCTACTGAATTGAACAACCCTGATCAATATTAAGAATGGGAAAAGAAACATTATTACAGGTGCTACAGATATTAAAAAGAATACTATGCACAACTGTATATAATAAACCTGAAAATTTAGATTTTTTTCAAAACACACTAAGATTCTAGAATAATATGTCTTACCAAACGTTAGAAGAAAAATGAATAGCACTAAACCATTAAGGAAATTAATTGAGTCAGTCAAATCTTCCATAAAGATAATTTCAGACATAGAAGTTTTCATCAAGGACTACTATCAGATACTGAGGGAAGAAATAATTCCAGTCTTACACAAATTCTTCCAAGATTAGAAAGAGAAGAAACACTCTCTGCCTTATTTTGAGGCTACCATATTCTTGGTAACAGAAACCAATAAGAAAAAGAAAAAATAGGTCAGTGTCATTCATGAACTGCAAAAATACTAAATTGTATATTACTAAACAGAATCCAGAATGTAGTAAAAGAATAAATATAATGACCAACTTGAATTAATCCTAAGAATATAAAGTTACTTTAGCATTAAAAAATTCAATGTAACTCACCATATTAACTGATTAAAAATAAAAATCACTGTCATCTAAAATACAGAAAAGTCTTTGAATTAAAAGTTATGATAATAAATGGTCATTGTGCTCTAAGATTCAGAGCACAATGTTGGAAATTTAATAACAGGAATTTCCTTGAACCAATATAGAATATATTCAAAAAAATTTAAAGCAAATATTGTTTTAATGATGAAAGCATAAAAATTTTCTGTCAAGAGAAAGCTAAGAATGCTGGCTATAATAAATTCTAATCTTATCCTGTAAGAAAGGCAAGAAAGAGAAAATATAAAACCTGTAATCCTTAAAAATAAAATATTAGAAAAGAAAAAACACCCAATTCTATGCAGATGATATAATAGTGTATATAGAAAACTTCTAAAATCTGTAGCTAAATTATTAAAATTAATGAATCTAATAAGCCACCATTAAAGAACATTTCCTGTAGACCAACAAGAAACAATAAACTAATGGGATTAGTAAAAATACCATTTGCATCAGTATCAAAAAGTAATTGCCAAAATAGAAAGATTTTAAAAAGGAATTTCTTAGAAATAAAGCTAACACAATGCCTGTGAGACATTTGTAGTGAATACCATCAAGTGATAGTGCAATGTGGGGAAAAAAGGAGATAGACCACATTCACGGATTGAACTAATCAGTATTAAAAGACTGTTCTCCACAAACTGATTTGTTTTAATGAAATCTCAATCAAAATGTGATGGTTTGTTGTTGTCTTGAACCTGAAAAGTGGATTTTAAAATGTATATTGAGTGTGCAAGAGCCAGTAAATACCTAAGAAACATCTCTATAGAGTAATAAGTGGGAGGCCTTGCACTAAATATATGAAGACATTATGAGTTTTGGAGTTAAAAGCAATGTAGACATAATGTAACACATAGACAATGCCCCGTAGAATTATACATCTGAAACATGTGTATTTTTGCTAACCAATGTTACCCCAATAAAATTAACAATTAAAAAAAAAGAAAAAAGCAGTGTAGAATCCACATAGGCATGAACACATAGACTTAAGACACAGAACAAGGAACCCATGAACAGACCATCCACATGTGTTTACACAATGCATTGTGGACAATTGTGTCTCAGGTGGTCAGAGAAAGGGCTATATTCACAAATGATGCTGGGATGATTACTTATCTATCCATCCATGTGGATGAGAAAAGTGTCCTTTGGCATCTTCCTTTTCCTGACATCAGACAAAAATATAGTCACCCTCACTGACTGTTTCCTCACTACTGTTTCCTTGCAGTGTGTTAAACTGTTTCATCACTCCCAATGGCTGTGAAGACCTTGCCTCAGTCCTCACTGAAAACCCAAACTTCAGAAGCCTGCAAATCGGGCGCAACGACATAGAAGATGTTGGTGTGAAGCTGTTGTGTGAAGCACTAATGCAACCCAACTGTCACTTAGAGAATCTTGGGTGGGTATGCTCATCATCATGGCTGCACCTCTATGGGTGGCCAGAAATGGAGGATTGATGGACAGTAAGAAAAATAAAAGTAAAAACCCCATTGGGGTACATAGCAGTTGGCTGGCATAATTAAGTACTCCATAATTAAACATAGAGGCTTAAGTTGATGGGCACTGATGATGGCTGACTGGCTCTGCTGGTCTGGGTTGGGTATAACTGATTAAAATGGATGTAATCAGGAATTAGTGGTTGCCCGGTGGGTGGGGGGCGCTGGTTGATTTAGGTAGGCCTCATTATCAAGTCTGGAGGGTAGGTAGTTGACTGTGAACTGAGGAAGACAGGAATGACTCATATTTACCTGGTTAGGTTGGCCTTATTAACATGGCATCTGTATAAGTCTGCTTGGGCTGCCATGACAAACTACACAGACTGGGTGGTTTAAACAGCAGAAATTTATCATCTCACGGTTTTGCAGGGCTAGTTCCTTCTGAGGCCTCTCTCCTTGGTGTGTAGATTGCCATCTCCTCCCTGTGTCCTCGCATGGTCTTTTCTCTGTATGTGCCCTAATCTCTTCTTAAAAGGACACCAGTCATATTGGATTAGAGCAAAACCTAATGATACCATTTTAACTTAATTACCTCTGTAAAGACCCCATCTCCAAATGCAGTCACATTCTGAGGTGCTGGGGATTAGAGCTTCAACTTGCAAATTTTTAGAAGGACACAGTCAGCATCTCAGGGGTTCAAGAGAGCAAGAAATGTGCAAGAAACCACATAACGGTGCCACCACTGTGTCAGGTTAGCCAAAGCAAGACCAAAGCCAGCCCAGGGGCAGGGGTTGGTGAATGGACCCTAATACGAAGTGGAATGAGCTGCAAAGTTACATTTCCATGGCCTAGGTTCAGAGAGGAATGGATAATGTGACCACTTGTACAGTCTATCTCAGGACAGTAATCAGATTTCAGTAACACGGGACTGTGAAATGCTGTACTTGAAGGCTAGAGACTGAGCCAGTGTCTAGCTCACATGCCATTCACATGGCACCCCACCTCTCCCCACCCAAGGATGGGCCCCTTCTCACCATGTGTCTTTCGCAGGCTGGGTGAGTGCAAGTTGACCAGTGCTTGCTGTGAGGATCTTGCTTCTGCTCTCACCAGCAGTAAAACTCTGAAAAGACTCAACCTGACTGGAAACGCCTTGGACCATGGAGGAATGCTGGTGCTGTGTGAGGCCCTGAGACACCCAGAGTGCAGACTGCAGTTTCTGGGGTGAGCTGTGACTGGGCTCCCAGAGTGGATAGTCCTGGGGCTAAGGAGGGAGGATTGGGACCTCCACAGTCTAATCAAACTGCATTTAAAATGCAAATGATGTTGCCAGTCTCAGGGTTGTTGCAGGAGTGAGAGAGGGCTTATATTCATTACTCAGCACAGTGGTGACCAGTGAGTGCCCAGTGAATGGTGGCCCTGGTACTACTGTAATGCAAATTATAATTATGATACATAGTAATTAATAAAACGTATAATGATAATAAGTATGTATAAAGGTAAATTATATTTCATGTCTTTATATTTAAAGTTTCTACATTAAAATAAAATTTAATGTTATATTTATAATTAGACTTATAATTATATATTTGCATAACAATATAAATGTAGTTGTAATATATAATCTAATAAAATAATATTTACCTAATAAAATTAATATTTATGTGTTACAATTATAAGTATAGATTTATATGATTATGTAATTATACAAATAATTATAATACAAATTATACATATTATATATTATACATATAATTATGTCTCACATGTTTAATTATGCACTCATATATTGTTTTATATTGATAAATACAACATTGTATACTATATTTACCTAATTATAATTATAATGCAAATTACATGTTATTTTATCAGATAAATATGATTTTACTAGATAATGATATAATGAATCCTTAGCATCTCTCTTTCTCATTCATTTTATTCCTACACTTTTAAAACCTAAATGAGATCCAAGGAGTTATAGGTAGTTATTGAACCATTCATTTCTGGGAAGGGAAATACAAGCTATTGGCTAAAACTGGTATAATTCCAGCACTAAGAACATTTCCTTTTTTTACTTCCTGTGAAAATATGGACCCATTTCTTTAAAGTCCATCCTTGTCAATCTACATCTAGAAACCTGGCACGATTTCATGCTCATTTTAAGGTGTGCTAAGATTCAGAGCACAGAGCGCCAGAGTGCTGTCCAAAGTTGTGAGAAGATTTGGATGGTCTGTTACTCTCTGAGTCCTAGAGGTCAGCATTGTAATTCTAGATTTTCTGTGTTTAGTCCTGTAGCCTCAGGGAAGGCATTTGTCCTCTCTGATTATCTGTCTCCTATCTGTAAAATAGGGGAAATTATTTGACATGGTCATTATGAACACATAAATTAGATAATGATAAAAATGAAGGAGCCACTAAATAAATTTCACCTCCTCTGCACCCCACCCATCCCATACATGGACAGCCTCACAAACTGTGTTAAGATGGACAGTTGCATGAAGAAGGAAGGGTACTTCCCGCCAACGATAACATGAACTTGGGGACCATTGCAAATAAACAGATACCAAGAGAGACAAGAGATATCTGTACCCACAGGAGAGCAAAGACACAATGATCCTTAGCCCTCCTGTTTAACCCAAAGCAACAATGGTACTCTATTTGCAAGGGCAGGCAGGGTCTCTAGCACCAAACTTTTGTGATTTGTATCCTGACTCCACCACTTGATGGAGTGTGTCCTTTGGCCTCTGTGTCTTTATCACAAATCAGGTCAATGATCGTATCTCATAGGTTATTGTGAAATTTTAATGAGATATGCATGTAAAACCCTTAGCAGAGGGCCAGGACCAGATACTCAGAGAATGCAAACTGTTACTATTTTGTCTTTCTAAAAATAAAAATAGCTTCAGTCTTGCTCCTGAGCTTCCACTGACTTCCTGTCAATAATCTTAATTTTTAGGTGGAATCAGGGCTTGTCATCACACAGGACATTTGTTCGGTCCAGTGATGTGTTGGAGCCAGCTCCTACCAGCTAGAGAAGCCTGTGTGTGCATCTCTTGCCAATTTTGTGTTTAGTGACATCAAATTGGCAGCTTGATATCAATAGTAGTTGAATTTACACCACAGAAACGTGCAGCATTACAAATCAGGGCTTTTGTGTGTGAGAGAGCCAGCTGTTGAACATTTATCAGTTCACCACTGCCTGATTGGTGTGTCTTTTGTCTTGGAGGCATTGCCAGGTTCTCCTAGGCTTACCCAGTGAAGAAATGATGGAGAAAGGTAAGATGAAAAAATACAAAGAAAAAAGAAAAGAGGTATGAATTAAATAGAGCCCCTTTTATATTTTACCAGACTGAAAAAATCTGCCCTTGATGAGGAAACTCAGAGACTTCTGATGGCTGAGGAAGAGAGAAACCCCTTCTTGAAAATCATAGATAACTGATCAGACAGATGTGGGCCAGACGGACAGAAATCTGCTTGCAAGCAAGCTGGACCCATTCTGAGTTGAGCACCGATTAAGGATAAGCAGTGGAGCCCTGACTTGTTCCTGCTCTGTACCCAGGAACTGCAGATTACTGACCCTGATTTTTCTGGAACCCCATTCAGATGTGTGTCATATATTGTACATTTATGTCATTTTTATTTGCTTTGTGGCTTTGGGCAAGCCATGAAGAGTTCTTCAAGATAAACATTCCATCCTGTCTCACAATGATATTTTAAACCCTCAATAAAGGTTTTTATCTTAAAACATGTTGCAAAATCTTGAGCAAAGATTTGTTACTGGTGACTGCCTGGAGCAAGCATGTAGATTGAAGAAACTGAGGTTCTTTCTCTACCTGGGCTTGGAAAGAATCTGACCATACTCAGAACACTGGAAATACAGGTCAAACTTGATTGCTTTCTTTTCTGAGTCCCATCAGTATCCTAACCCAGGCCTTTTCTCGTTTCTTACCTCATGTTTGTATTTTCTTTTTAAAATAATTTTTATTTTTCAATTACAGTTGACATATAATATTATATTAGTTTTAGGTCTATAGCATAGTGGTTAGACATTTATATAACTTACAAAATGATCCCCTGATAAGCCTAGTACCCACCTGACACCATCCATAGTTATTACAATATTACTGACCATATTCCCTATGCTGTACTTTACATCCCCTATGACTGTTTTTATAACTGGCAATTTACCTGATAGTATTTTAAAAGTACATTTTTAAAAATCAGAAAAGTACAGATCATCTCTGCCTAAGAGTTCAGATAAGGGTGAAGATCCTTTGACCACCAGCCCTATCCCATTCCCCTCTCTCTAAATCCATAAGCAGCCCTCTCATGAGATTCATGTATAGCCCTCTAATACCATTCCTATACTTCCATATACTTGAATACATCCATCAACAATGTAGCATTGAGGGGCTTTTTAATTACATAAAAAATACCACAATAAATGCATGATTCTGCAAGTTTTTTCATTTGTTAGTCTATCCATGTGCTTATGTTAGTCGGACTGTACAAACAATTCAGTAAGATGTCATAACCTTGCAAGGCAGCTACCGAATGACACCAAAATTTTATGACACCTTACTGAGTTGTTTGTACAATGCTACCAAAGTAAGCACACGGTAGAAAGTTCGTGAACTTAATTGTCATATTTTGGGCATGACAGCTTGGATGGCCATTCCAGAAAAAGAGTTCCAAAATTGCTTTGAAGGGTGGACTAGGCACTGGTGTCAGTGCATAACTTCCCAAAAGGAGTACATGAGAGGTGACAGTAGTGATATTCACCAGTGAAGCATGTAGCACTTTTTCTAGGTTGAGTTCACAAAATTAATTGTCCGACCTTGTATGTACGAGGGCTATCCAGAAAAAATCCAGCCATAAATGCCTCTATTTTTCATATTACATGGCTGGATATTTTCTGGACTGCCCTTGTACATATAAAAATGTTTATATTATAAATGTATATAAATCATATGTAGCTATGTATATATCTAAGTTATGTCTATCTGTGTATCTTTGTCTATCTGTATATTTATCATCTATCTCAACCTTTTTTAACCTCCCACGTAGGATGACATTGTATACACGAGGGCTGTCTGGGAAGTATCCAGCCAAGTAATATGAAAAAAAAAAATAGAGGCATTTATGGCTGTATTTTTTGTGGACAGCCCTCGTATATGTACTTCACCTGAATTACCAATTTCTGTATTGCTAGATGTTTAGCTGGTTTCTAATATTTGACATTATACAAATTGCTACAATGCACAAGCTTGCAAATCCCTTCTGGTATGTGAGTCTGAGTCTTTTTTAAAGGTAGCTACCTAGAGAAGTACGGGTAGCATATGCAGTTACAAAGGCAAATGATAGAAGGATCAAAATAACTCCAGTGGTGGGGAGATGGGTAGACTGAGGAATATAGATGGCAGCGAACTTAACTGACACAGTGAGACACTAGCATACAATGTGTAAAATTGATATGTCAGCAAGTTGAGCTACTGGTATTAATGGACATATAAGGGTAGAGAAAGGACTAAACCCCAGCTGATCTAAAGGTGGATCTCTCTTAATCAGTAAACCTTCAAATGAGAGTTTCCTATTGATGGGAAAGCTGTGCAGGACTTGAGAAAGCCAGCTTTGAATACCCACTTTTGGCATTCCCTGTTCCAGGTTGGGTGCACCTAGTATTGACCCCCAAGCCCTACCAAGTCACTTTGACATTACTGTGAAGTGGCTTTGAAATTACCTTTGAGTATCCTAAAAATGTTCTAAAATACATGGATGTAACTGGAGTGATCCATGGTAAATTCAAGCATTCTAAATCATAAAAAGTTCCAAAAACCTGATGAAAATAGTAATCAAGAATTTGTGGATCCAGAGCTCACAGAAGAATATTCCTGTGTTGTTTTTCAAAGAAACAATGAAGAAATTTTGGGATTGTCTTGGATCTTGCATTAACAAATGCATGGCTTATCAGATGATCAGAAATATGATCCCATTTTGAAAACCAGCAACCTAATTTGATGAATTGATGACGTGGCGATCAAGGCACATCTAAATCTTTGATTTTCAAAAAGTCTCTACCTTCACACCATTTTCTAAATTAGTTCATTATATCTGTCCCTACTCTCACTCTATCCCAGCTTGCACCAGTAATGAACAATGGAGGTGCAGAAAAAAAAAGGGAATGAAATACTTCAAGGACTAGGGGTTTCACTTATGTTTTAAAATGTTTAACAGGGGGCGGGGTTCCCTGATGGTGAGGTGGCTAGGCTTTGACACTCTCACTGCCATGGCCTGGGTTCAATCCCTGCTCAGGGAACCAACCAAAAAAAAAAAATGTTTAATGGTAAGGGCACGTGGGTGAATAGCAGGATACAGCATTCAACATATCAGAAGATCCCACTGGGTCTTACAAGGCATGTTGGCTCTTAATGGAAGAGTTGCATCCAAACGCCAGTTATTTGACCTATTATCTCATCTGTTGCAAAGCATTTGCTCTCGTATCTGTTTTTAATTTAGGAAAGTAGGGAATTCCCTACCTACAGGGAGCTTTCATGAAGGTTGAGATACACCAAAAAGATGTTTTATCATCTATGAAATGCAAAATAAAATGAATGCCCTACTATGCCCTAGGACTGTGCTCCTGATAGCTTTTGCTTATTAAATAAATGGTACAAGAATCTTGGTGTTAGGGGAGGGAGAGACAATCACAAATTAATGAGCTCATATTCCTCATTTACAATCCCAAGCAATACATCATCGATTTCACATCCTATCCTGTGTGGGATCCACGCTCCTTCATATTTCAGGTGGGTAAAATACATTTTAGATATAATATAGCCACAGGTCACTCAAAGGTAGAAGCGAGAGTCTAAGTTGGGTGTGTTTGCTTATTAGGAGTGGTTCTGGATGCCTGTCTGGCTTATTTAATCACAGTGTAATAACTATAGAACTATCACCTCTCAATCTATGGGAAATAAAGCTTTAGGTTACCTCAAGGCCTTTTTATATCTTTTGCTTTATTGACTCTTTGTAACACACCCAATAAATAAAAACATTGCACCAAGGAAAAAACAAACAAAAACCCCACCCATCAACTTTAAAGCCAATGTAGGCTCTTTGGCCAAACTTAGTATTAGATAGGGATTCTGGAGACTGGGCATTTAACACACTGCCTTACAACAAACTGTGGAAAAACAATGGAGGTAACAGGTCATTTGTCCCATGAATAGTGGCATCTGAGAAACACATAGGTCAGGACTTGCTGGTGGTTGTGCTGTAAGAACCTTCCATGGGAAAGTGGTGGCATCTCATCCTTGAATCACCACCACCACTTGTCTTCAAGGTCATTAAAATCCCACTTACTCATGATCCTCAGGAAAGACCCCTTCTCCTGTAATTCCTCCAACTCCTCTTTTACTATATTGTATAAGTCTTTTTCCAGCCTGTAAAAAAATTGAATAAAGAATTAGAAGAAGAAGAAGAAGAGATAAGGGAATGAGATGATAAAATACAGAAGCTAATGTCTATTTGCCCTCATAGAGGTGCACCTCCATCTCTAGCTTCACTCAGACTGGGAAGGAGATATGAAGGTACAAGGACCCCTTTCCATAAGGGAAAGATACAACCAGAAAGGAAAAAGACGGCAAATCATGGGAAAGATGGCAAAATAGACATAGGACAGGGTGACTTAGGTCACTGTCATTCATCTATGAATCTGATTCCTCTTATTTGTATTATTCTATGTTTAGCAGACTTTTGAAAAATAAAGTCCTCACATTCTCTTCTTTGAGAAGAGGTGAGAGTCTGGATACTTGGCCAGAAATCCCCTCTACAACTTGAATCACACACATCTCAATGGGTAAGGGGAGATATATCCATCTCTGGTGGTCACCAACTCAGAACTCTTAGAAAAATGCATCACCATGATGTCACATTGATAACATAAAATTTTTGACGTACAGATCCTGACCAACTTCCAAGTAGGCAAGTTTCCTAGGTATCTGAGATGATTTCTGCTAAAATGTACCTAGCTTAATATCTTTCTGACATCATCTCCAGAATATTAAAGTTTAGAGTGTTCTAATTAATGCTCTTCTGGGTTCAACCTCAGGACCTTTGTGCATGCTACTACTGCTTCCTTAGGACACGCCACTCTTCATCTCTAGTCACTTTTCCATGTTCCCCTCCTTATACATGGACTCCTCCTTTCAGCCTCATTCGGACTCAGGGTCAATGATACCACCTTTCCTTACCATCCTGACCACCCTTGTTTTCTATACCACAACCCAGAGTTTTCTTCATAGCATTCAATGATAACTAACACTGCTTTCATAGGTCGCAGATGTGCCATCTCCCTGGGGAGAATGTAGACCCATGAAGGCAAGGCTCATGTCCATTTGTCTCCCACTGTCTACCATGCCATTATGCTTGATCCACAGTCAACACTGAAAAAGAAGTTGTTGAGTGAAATAGAATAGATACTAGAGAATGGGGAAAATGAGGTGACTCCCCAAATATCCTAATGTCTATAGGTCTGTGCCATCCAATATGGTTGTCTCTGGTCGCATGTGACTATTTAATTCAAACTAAGAAAAGTGAAAACTTCAGTCCCTCAGTTGCATTAACCACATTGCAAGTGCCCAGTACTGTGTGTGGCTAGTGGCTACTCTATTGGACAATGAAGATGGAGACCATTTCCATCATTATTGAATGCTCTGTTGGGCAGCACAACCCTAGCAAATGGAATTGAGTGTAAACTTGATGCTTGCTTTAAAACATTAGCCAATCCCTCTTGTTATCTCAGCAGGTGCTTCCCCTTGTAAAAGTCAGTGAGGATTACCCGAGTTTCCTTAGTTTGCATATCGATTTTTTCAAGGACCTCCACAGTGTGTTGACTCCATTGGACCCCAAGTCATTCCCTAAAAGGTTCAGATTCACCAGGCTTTTATTGCTTCTGAGAACAAAGGAAAGATGTTGGCAGCAAGCAGATGTCAAATCACATTTCTCCAACCTAGGGGTGGGGTGGGAAGGAAACATTAAAGATAGTCTGCTGAGGTTGAGAAATTAGAAATAAAAGTAAACCAGGATGTAGGGGGAAAATATGATAAAAACAGATGGGCTAATAACAGAGTGCTTAACACACACCAGACACTTTTTCAAATGCTTACGTTTAATCCATATACCAATCCTAAAAAGGTAGACGACACTTAGACCCCATTTGACAGAGGGGGGGAAACATAGTTTGCCTGCCCAAACTTGAAAGAAACAGTATAGTATAAAATGGATGCTAAACAGTATAGTATAAAATGTTTATAAGGCCCTTGAAAGACCCAAAATAGCATCTATGAGTAAAATAACAACCCTTTAATTACATTTTTATCTTATATCTAAATTCAGCAATACAATAATCTGAACATATGGTTGGCTTGCTACGAGGCATACAAAGACAAAACTGAACGCGTATTATGTTTAACATAGGGGGTTTCCACCTGAGTCTATATAAAAATGTGACATGTGACATATGACTGTACATGCGAAATTCAATGCATAGGGAGTAGAGGGAAGGAATCTATTTCCTCAGGTTAGAAGAGGCTGGGTAGAACCCAGAGGTTGCTTTCAGGTAAACGTACCATTTGGACAGAAAGAGCATGATATAAGAAAAACATGGGCTCCACTGTCTTAACAGGTGTGTTCCAGCATTTCAGCTCTACTTAGGTCTAACACCACCAGCTATACTGTATACCACTGACCTTGAATGTGCATCTTCCAGAGTATTCCCTCAGCCTTCTAGAATAGTGTTAATCAGAAGTGGTTTCTCCCGCCTAGGGGAGATTTGGGGATGTGTGACTGGGGAGTACTCCTGGCATTGAGTGAGCAGAACCCAGGACACAGCTGAAATGTCCTACAGTGGACGGGATGATCCCTACAGCACCAAATTCAGCCCAAAATATTGGTAGTGCTGAGATGAGAACCCCTGGTTAAGATGGTCAAGATGGAACTGTGTGTATAAAATGTGGATACGCAGATCCCTGCTTTCAGGCTGCAACATGGGAGAAGGAGAGTGGATGGAAGCAAACAGAATATAAGGAAAGGATTCCTCAGCAAAGATGATACAATAATTACTGTAAACATTTTACTCTGGGGAGAAAGCACCTGCAGAGTAAGGGCTTAAAACGAGACCTTCACTTACAAAAAAGAAAAAAGAAAGAAAAAAGGATAAATATGACCTTGGTTTGCAGGGTAAAGAATATTGCACCTGAAGCTACTTCTTAAAAGATAAAGGAAGTGGTGAAAAGTATTGGCTTCTGACTTCTTTGGCTTAGCACAATGCCATCAGCATTCATCCATGTCACTGCATATGGTGGGCTTTCCACAGAGAAAGACAAGAGCTGTAGGATCTCACTGAAATGTGGAATCTAAAAAAGCCAAACTCATAGAAACAGTGAGTAGAATGATGGTTGCCAGGGGTAGGGTAGGGTTTGAGAAAATGAGGAGATGATGGTCGAGGGGTACAAGCTTCCACTCATGAGATGAGTAAGTCCTGGGGATCTAATGTCCAGCACTGTCACTATAGTTAATAACTCTGTATTATATACTTGAAAGTTACTTGAAAGAGTAGATCATAAATGTTTTCACCACAAAAAAAGAAGTGGTAATTAGGTAGCATGTATCAAATCAACTGTGGTCATCATATTACAACTCTTAAGTGTATCAAATCAACACATTGTGTTTAAACTTACACAATATTATATCTCTATTATCTCTCAATAAAGCTCAGAGGGGGGGAAGAATTGGTTTCTGAAACAGACTTCGATGGGTCCCTGTTCCCATTTTTATTTAGCTAAGTGACCTCCTTGCTTCAGTTTCCCCATCTATAAAATAGGTGTAAAGAAGGGACTGGGCCTCAAATATACAAGATGGAAAAAGAACTGACTCTGGGTGATGAACGCATAATGCAAAGCATGGAGGATGTAATGTAGAATTGTGCACCTATATAATTTTTACTCATCAACTTCACCCCAATAAGTTTAACAATAAAAAATCATTTTAAAAATGAGTATAAAGGTACCACCCTCCTAGGATCTCCCTGCTGGAGGATAAAGTGATCATTGTCATGGGTTTCCCACATCCATGCACATCACCATAGCTGGCCTACAGATGTTTTTTCCTACGTAGTTTCCTCCCCTTTCCCAGGCCCATCTCCCTGTTCTGACCACATGCGACTGACTTTCCCTGCAGAGCCACCTCTGGGCCCTTGACCATGCTGTGATTCTCTGCCAGGACTTTCTTCCCTCCCTTTCTTTCAGAGGCTGGAGGGTGGGGACAAGGACCCCTATTTCAAGGTTCATCTCAAAGTCCAACCTCCTCAGTGCAGCCCTCTCCCAGCCCCTAAGCAGTTTGTGAGAACCATGAACCATTGTCTGTGTGCATTGGAGCCACATTTAACCCAAAACGGGATGCTAGACCATTCTAGTTTGTTGAGCAAATATATCACATTGTGGTTATGAAGTGCTCCCTATGAGTCTAGTCACCATCCATAGTTACTATAATTATTATTGACTACATTCCCTACGCTGTACTTTACATCCCCATGACTATTTTGTAACTGCCAATTTGAACATCTTAATGTTGAGTCACTATGTATAAACCTGAAACTAATATATGACATATAGTAATATTACTGAAAAATAAATTAAAAAAATAATCTAAAAATATAATTTAAAAAATCCATCTTCCCATTATCTAGTGAAGATTCATAGGGTAGGGGGCATGTCACCTCTCCAGCACCTTCTATCCAAAATGTACTGATTGGAAGAAAAAATATCTATAAGCAAAGAGATTTTTAGTATATGTGCTGCCGAAGCAAGCACAGCAAAGAGATTTTTAAAAGGAGAACTTTGCCCTTCACCATGTCTCACTTTCTTATCCTCATATTACTCTGTCCCCACCCAAGAGTACAAGGGGGACTTCCTACAGAAGGACAGGGTTGACTCACCCAAGTGTGTTCAGTGCACATTGCGAATGTTTGAGAACTTTACACAGGCTCCTCACTCCGTCATCCTGAACACGGTTTTTCCCAATATCCAAAACCTTCATGTTATGACTGTGCTCAAGGGCGTTAGCCAGCTCCCTGCAGCCCTCCACTGTGACAGAACACTCTGACAAACTGCAAAATAAAGACATACAAGAGGGCAGAAAAATCATCCTTGAGCCCTCCATCTTTATAAGCTCCAGCCCATCTCACTGTCTTCCAAGGAAAAGAGCAATGGCCAAGCCCTGGAAAGAGGAAGTGCCAGTTATGAGGTCCTCCAGCTCCCTGTGACACAGAGATAGAAGGGGTCACAAGGCAGGGTCCTCGCCTCCCGCTGTAGGCCTGTCCTGGGAAGGGCTATTTCTCTGAGGTACTTCCTGCAGAAGGCCTGGGCTCTACTCTTCTGTCACAGAACATGTGTTTCAGCCTCTGAGCTCAACATTTCAGCTGAAAAACACACCAAAATTTCAAGTAAAGGCAGATTTCAACTCCTAAGAATGAGTTATTACACCAAAATGGGCTCAGGATGAGGAATCCAGCGAAGTGTTTAAAGAGAGAAGAAGAGGAGGGGAGAGTTGAGAGGGAGACATGGGAGAGGGGACAGGAAGGAGGGAGACAGAGACAGGGAGACAGACAGAAGAGAAGAGATAGAGAGAGAGAAAAAGAGGAGAGAAGAGGCAGAGACAGAGGGAGGAGGGAAGTGAAACGATGGAACAGTGACACCTTAAGGTGGAGAAGGCAAACGTAAGACAACCTCCTTCAGCCATATAGGAAAAGCTGGACTACATGGAAAACATTCACATTGTTAGAACTGTCAAGGGCCAAGTCTAAGGGAGATGTGAACTGGATAAACATCTATGGAAATGTAACCCAACATAGCTAACTTTCCTAGTGAAGAATGGCTACAGGTCATAGAAAAAAAGAAAAACCAGTAGGAAAAAAATAGTCCTCAAGTTTTAGCAACACATTTTTCATTTGGACGGTCACACAAATGGCTTTCGACATTCCAAAACAGTTCAACTCTATTCCTATCCACAGAGATACAAATGTACAAGAACTTTGAGTTCACAAATAAAAAATATGACCCCTGCGATTGACCTCAAAATAATACTGGGGGGAGAGAGTTGCTGAGGGTTTACATGAAAGCTGGCTGGCAATGAATCAACAATTGTTGAAGTTGGATAATGGAGTTGATTATATACTATTCTCTCTACTCTTGCATGAGTTTCAATATTTTCATGGAAAAATAAAAAATAGATTGAGCTACTATTATTCTGCCTCTCAAATTGATGAAGGTCAAGGAGGCTTAGTGACACTGTATGTGAAGGTGTGGATAATGGGAGCTCTTCGCTGGTGGTGGCAGTGTTAGTTAGTAGAGGATGATTGGGCAATATCTATTAAAATTGTGATTGCATATATCCTTTGACACAGCCACCCTAGGTCTTAGGAACTTACTCCTTAAGTATATTTACATGCATTTAAAATGATACAGGTACAGAGATACACTGCATCATTTTCATACCTTTTTCAGAAGACTAGAAACAACCAGAGTGTTATTATATAACTAGTACATTCATTCAACAAGTTGCTATGTTATCATAAAAGAGTTAAGGTTGTTATGTACTGATAGGCAACTTTCTCAGACCTATTGTTTGGGGTGCATGTTTCATGGCAATGAATGCTGAGTAAAAACACACACTTATATATGCACAGAAGACGTCTGGGAGGATTTTTTAAAAAGACACTGAAAGTATTAGGGGCCCCCAGGAAGGGAACCGAGTAGTTGGAGAACACTGGTGGGATGCGGTTTTTATCTGCTCTTTGGTTCCAGTTGAGTCAGCAAAGTCTATAGCTGCACTGTCCACTATGATAGCCACTAGTGGCATGTGACCACCAAGCACTTCAGATGTAGTTAGTGTAACTGAGGCACTAAATTTGTGATTATACTTTGCCCATTTTAATTTTAATTCAGGCACATCTAGGTGCCATATTGGACAGCACAGTGACCTTTAATTCTATGAATTTACTTACCTAGGTGACTGATGCAAGGATATTCTATTGTATTTAATTATGAGTTGGCTATGTGTTAGGCCATTAAAATATTTCTAACATTATTAATGTCGATGAAAAATTATAGACATAAGGTTTCAAATCTCTTATTACCCTATTGAGAGGCATTGAGTCTTTTTGGGACCGATATGGACTCTATGTTCAAAAACATCCAGAGACATAAATAATATACAAAATCACTTATATTATGAATGGAAAACTGGGGAGACTGGAAGCTCATTTTGACTTCTTTATCAGACATGGAATAACATGGGGTACAGGAGAGCTGACAGAGCACACCTGACTACTGTACTTGGAAAGGCTGATGAGCTTGGCCCTTGGCTGGCATTTGGGAATGTGGATTTTAGGAGAGTTCCCCCATTCTCTGATAAAAATAGCTTACTGTGCCTAAAATGAGCAAACATGTGATTTATGCTGAACTCCTGCTTTCCTTGGAGAAGTCTGGAATCTTGGGGTGTGCTAGTTAGGTGTACATAGGACTTGAGCTTAGGAAAAAGTCTGGAGCATTGAGTGTGTAGTGACCTTTCCTGATGGGCAGCATTTCATTTGTGTTGTCACACAGCTCACTGCTGGGGGCATTAAGTGTGTCCTATGTGACCACTGGGAGCAAATACCTGGAAGCTGTCACCTGGTTTCCTGCAGACTTTGCCTAGAGCACCTTCTCCCTCTGCTGATGTTGTTTTGTCTCTTTTCACTGTAATAAATCATAGCCATGAATATGCCTCTATACAGAGTTCTCAGAGTCCTCCTAGTGAATCATTAAACTCAAGGGTGGTCTTGGGAACCCCAGATATGCATTGTGGTTGGATCTTAATGTTCATCTTAGTTTTCTTCGCACAGGCATCACTACCCACCATGCACACCCCCACCTCCCACAAACCTACAGCTCCTCTATGCCAAGAATCATGTCTACACCCAGGACTCAAATCCCACAGAGTGCTCCTGCCACACACTAAATGAGGAGGTGTGAAACTTACTCCAGGTTCTGCAGGCTGCAGTCCGGATGACTCAGGGCCCCACACAGAAGCCTCACCCCCTCATCTCCCAGGTGGTTCTTCCTCAGATTCAGGTGTGTCAGACTCCTGTTCTGGAGGAGAGCATCTGACAAGTATCCACAACTGGGCACGCCGAGCTGGCAAAACCAGAGCCTGGTTGTGAGAGCCAGAGACAGATGTTTGGGAAAGCAGCCCAAATCCAGGTCATGAGCCACCAACACCTCCTCCGAATTCACCATGGTGTCTCCCTGAGCCCCAACCTAGGTGTATTGGGAATCTGTGCATACTTATTTGTCCTGTCCTGGACAAAAAGCATGACAAGAATGTGATAGTGTAGTTAGTGGTGGATTTCAAACAAAAATAAAGGAATGATGGTCAAATGGTACATAGTTCCAGTTAAGTAAGATACATAAGTTCTGGAGATCTGTGGCTTTGTGCCTATAGCTAACAATACTGTTTTTATGCTTAAAATATGCTAAAACAGTAGATCATATGTTAAATGTTACAATAACAACAATAATAACAAAGGTGTGGAGGAAACTTTGGGAGGTGAGGGATATATATGCCCATGGCTTTGGTGGTGGTGATGGCTTCATGGGTGTAATTTATCCCCAAACTCACTGACTTGTACACATTAAGTATGTACAGCTTTTTACATGTCAAAAAAATAAGTTTAATTTGAGAATTCTTTTAAATTGAAGTAAAAATTAAAATTAAATAATGGAAAAACATTTTCAGTGGCCCTGGGGCAGCTTCGGATGAGCCTCAGGCTCTGGAGCCCATTAGACATGGGTTCAGATGCCACTCAGCTGTCACAAACAACTGTCCTTCCTTCAGTCTTCAGTTCTGCTGTTCTAAACTAGAGACTATGATGGCCTGTCATATGTGTGATGATGATGTGCCAATGAGCCATGCATACAAAGTGCAAGGGACAGTGCTTACAGGCAATAGGAGATGTATAATATAGAGAGATTTTACATATATACTAGCTCTATAGGTATTATATAACAGATATTACATGTACTATACTGTTATTATATAACAAACCTTACATGTTATGCAAATTATACATAGTATTACATGTAATATATGAGATCTTATAGATGCGTACATGATATATAGGTATTATATAACAGAGCTATACAATAGGATTATGTATTATATATAAGGTAATACAGCTTATATAAACTACATATAATATTACATGTAATATAGTTATGTAATAATGATATATAAATTATTAAATATAATTTAATTACAGTTAACATAATTATTACATTATATGAATAATATAGTATTATAAATATATTATCAAACTATATATTTATATATCATTAAATATGACATATTAAAGTATATACATGTAATTACAATAGGTAATTATAGTATATATTACATTATAAATATAACAACTAATTATACATGTATAATATTAGTTCAAATTATATTTGCATTACCTTCTTATTAATTCTCTGGTGCTTTGAGACCCAGTGTTAGGTGAGTGCTAACTTCTGGACCCCAAGCTCAGAATCCATGGTCTTTCTCCACAATTGCCCTCTTGGATGTACCTCAAGACCCTTGGCTTTCTCCATTCTTTTAAACCCACCTGCACAATATTTGATCCCAGAAGAACCCAACTCTCCATCTATTCTACACTGCACCAGAGGAGCAGACATGAAAAAACAGGAAAAGATCTGTGTAATTGCACTGGAAATGGCCTCTCCTTTCTGCCCCTTGACTCCCTAGAGTCCGATAGTCCCACGCATGCCTGCTCACTTTCACGTGGCTGATTAGTTGGTACTTCCTACTCCCATGTCCCAATTTGTACACCCAAATCTGCTCCCCTTCCAACATCCCCATGTCAGAAAATGACACCACCCTTTCCCCAGCTGCCCAAGCCCATCACCTGCAGCGGTTCTGGCTCCTTTTCCTCCTAAACCATCCCTGATCCATCACCAACTCCCACTGGCTCTACCTTCCAATATGCCCTGAAATCCTACACTTCACCGGGCCGACTCCCTCATAGTATCTTGCCTGGTCTAGAAGCACTTGCTGTTCCCACTTTGTCCCCACTGGAGTCCATCTTTCGAGAGCAGACTCAGTGACTTTTCAGATGTCACTGTCCAACTTTCAACCCCCAGAGGAATTTTCATCTCCCTCCAAACAAAACACAGATTCCTACACCACCCTGGCATATTCCAGATATCTTCCTGCCTCTACAACTTTATTTTCTCTCATTACCTTCCTCACTCATATTACTCTTTCCATATTTGTATTCTTGCATTTCCTGTGTATATGGCTTCCTTTCTTCCTTTCTGCAAGTCTCTGCTTTGGCATCCCCTCTTCAGATAAGTTAGTGAGAAGAGAGCTTAGTGGGAAAACAACCCCAACACTTTGTCTACTCATCCTATGTTTTTCTTCATATCTGATCTATTATTGACTTTTTTTTTAATGGCAGATGTATCTTACTCATGAAACTACATGTTCCACACATTCAGGAAGTGTGTCTGTCACATCCACCACCCCAACCTTGCTGCCAGTTCTGTGTCTGGAGATAGGAGCTCAGGTCTGGGTTGACTAAAACAATCAATTATTTTCCTCAATGTTGACCCTCCCAGGGGGTCATTTCCAGAGCTGGAGCCAAGAACTTACACCAATCTCTCTAAGGCACACTCAGGTTGACTCAGGGAAGTGCACAGCCATCTTACACCATCATCTTGGAGCTGATTAAATCCCAGGCACAACCGAGTTGTTCTCTTGGTGTTGGTGAGAAGTAAGGCCAGCTCCTCAGAGCTGGCTGCCAAAAGGTTGCACTTCTCCAGGCTGTGGAAGGTGCAGATGCAAGGTGAGTCTCAGCTATGCCTCGTGTCCTTTCTCTTTCTTTCTCAAACTCTTAGTTGGGCCAAGTATAGGGCCTAATTGTTATGGGAAGATTTAATCAGGTAATGAACAAGGGCTTCAAGGAGAAAAAGGTGGGTCAAGGTACAATTTCTCAGTCTCAGCCCAAGCTCTGGGCCAGGTCACTCTGGTTGTGGGGGGGGGGGTGTCCTCTAGGTTCAGATCACTCTTGGTTGTATGTGTGGGAGTCCTCCAGTGCATTGTAGGATGTCGGTCATACCTAGTCTTTACCCATTAGATGTCTACCAACAGTGGAAACCAAGTATATGTTCAGACATTGTCAAATGTCCCCCAAGGGACAAAATTACCCCTAGTTGAAAACCACTTAGTTTAAGGGAGGCTGGCAGAAGCCTAAGGGGTTAAACCAAAGAGGCAGGCAGATAAGAGGCCCACAGTCTGGGTGAGGGCAAATCTGGTCGACTGAAGCCTATGGAGTGTCAATGAGATAGGTAAATACAATAGGAGGATCCCATGGCTCCCCCCAAAATAATCCCACTGCCACCCCTCCCTGCAACTTAAATTCCCAAGAAGATATTTTGATAAAGTGGGAGGCTTACGACAGCTCCTTCAGGGCACACTTTGACATGCCAAAGGGCTTCTGCAGTCTTTTCACCTTAATATCAGAGAGATCATTATCTCCCAGGCTGAGGAAACTCAGACTTGAGTTCTTGCTGAGCTCCAGAAAGAGACAACGACAAACCACAGAGGTGAGGCCACAAGATTCCAACCTGTAAAAGAGGTCCCCAGATAGGCAGTTAGTCCTGGGCAGATTGGTTTTTGTTTAGAGGCCCTTACTCTGTGAACAAAAGCTGATTTCTCCCCATTCCTTATTTCTTCCAGAGGCAGAATCATCTCCAAGTCAGCGTTACTCCAAGTGTGGTCCACAATCTAGCATTACCTCTGAGCCTATTACAAATGCTAATTATCTGGCCCTACAGCAGACATGCTGGAGCTCAGAATGTGGATCCCAGAAATCTGTGTTTTAAGATGCTCCCTGCATGATTCTGATATACATTAAAATTTCTCTGTATCCCTTCACTGTCATGCTGACCCCTGTTCTCCCCATGAGTCATCAAACGAGGGGTAATCTTGAGGACAGATCTGGGAAACCAAAGACTTACCACAGATACTTGAGGTTGCACACTGTGTGCCTCAAGGTTCTAAAAATCATCATGGACATAGTAATTTCCAGGTTGTTAGAGCTCAAGTTTAGATGGGTCAGCCTGTTGTTACCATGAAGGACCAGGACCAGCTCCTTCAGGACCTTCACAGGGGTTATTGATTTGCACCTGAGTATGAGAGGTAATGAGAAAGCTAGCTTGTGGGGTAGGGTGGAGAATTTTTTCATCCTGCCTTTCTACCTTTAAAAACACACACAGAGACCCTCAAGGATTTATAAGATATAAGAGGAACCCAAAATTTGATTTTTGAGTCATGGTACTGAATCTTTGAAGAGGCAATCTAAAATATACTACCAAAAGAGTCACTAAGCTCAGTTGAACATATGAAGTCAAGAGTCACTCAAGTTCTACTTCTCCTTTCTTCTCCCATTATCTGCTATTAAGAAGTCCTGGGGCTACCTAGTCTTCTAGGGAGGTGACCCCCACACCCTATAACAACCCAAAGAGGTCTGGTGAGGACTCTCTCCTCTTATTTTTTAGACCTTGAGATATAATGGAATGATGGACAAAGAGTAGGATACTTAGTTGGCTAAGACTCTACAGCATCCAACCAAATGCCATCTCGAATTCAACTCTAAGCATTACTCACTCTGTCCTCTATCAGTTATTTCTTCCCTAGCTTCTTCTACAAGGCCCACCCCTCCATCTGCACATTTTTCTCTATCTTCTCCATCAAAGCCAGATTTGAGACCCTGTAATGTCGACTGACATTCTAGAGAACCAATAAACTTAAGTAAAATCTATGCTTCAGATCCAATGAGTAGGTCTTCTCTCAAGTATCTTTTAGATGGGGAGGCCCTTCTTAAGGAACTGATTTCCTTCTGCTTTGGCAATTGTCACCATCTCATATAACATTCTAACCATTTGTCTGTGTTTCTATAATACAATGTAAACTCAATGAAGTCAGAAATTAATTTGTTCTGCTCACAACTGCAGAACTGAGATAGAGATGCGCCTTAACATTTTAGAAGTTCTCCACTCCTTCATGTCTAGCTCAAAACAGCAACATCCTTCAGAGGTCTTAAGAAACAATTAGTTGCTCTACATGCACCTCTAGGGTAAGATCACTCATGACGGATTGACATGTTTTAAAATTTTCAATTGTTTTGCCTAAGTAGCAGCTTCACTACTACAAGCAAATTTATTTTATTCTCCTGAGCACCTAGCTTACTTTCTGGCAACTACATACTATGGTAAACAGAAAGGAGAGAAAGGTTTTTCTCCTATGGTATTCATCAAACAGTGAGAATCCCATACTTACGTCAGTTTTTGGAGTTTGCACCTTGGATTTCTCAGCTCATAACAGAGTTTCTTCATAGCTGTGGCATTCAGTTTGCTGTTACTCAGGTCCAGCTCACTCAGGTTCCCATTGTGGAACACAGAGCAAATATCCTGCCACTGACATATCTTAGAATTAACAAGCCTTGTCCTTTATGAGGGAAAGAGAGAAGGCTGATGAGTAAATGAATCTCAACCAACACCCAAGGAAGCAAAAAGAAATCCTAAATGGTGTAGAAATTCTGTAGCATTCTGGATATGTAGATCCATAACCCAAAAAACATAATTCTCAAAACACCAGATGAATAATTTATGTAATTATCAACAATTCCTTTCAGAGGAAAGCAACCACATAAATGAGGTAAGGTGGACCATAGGCATAATCATTAAAAGTTCAGACTTCAAGTGAATCAGACTTAAGATGAATTCATAATTATGCCCCATAGTAGTATTATTTAAGCTCTCTGCTCTAATTTTCTATCTCTAAAAGGTACATAATAAAACTTACTTTCATAGGATTTTGTGATGATTAACGATTTCTGCAAAATGTTTAGAATATTAGAATTCTAATTATCAAGAATTTCCCCAAAACAGTAGACTTTCAATGTTAATAAGAGAAAAAGAGCATTAAAGTCATATACTTTTTTTTTTAAATCTCAGATGAAATGAAGGAAATCAAACAAAGACATGTTCCTAAACTACCCGAAGGAGAAATTTCCAGTCAACGTGGCAGAGCAGATAGATAAATGCTGTACTCAACTCCTCTCAGGACCACATCAATTACAACTAAACTACAGAACAACATTATTGAGAATCACCTAAAGTCTAGTGAACTGAAGCCCTATAGACATACAGAAGAAGCTACCTTGAGACTGGTAGGAGGGGCAGAGACACGGAAAGGGTTGGTCCCATACTTGCATGTGTCCATTAAAAACTGGGAGGGATAGCTCAGCTACAGAGTTTCTCCTTGGCAGAGCAAGGGGTCCCAGCCCCACAACAGGCTCCCTAGCCCAGGATTCCACTCCTGGGGAGAGAAATCCTATAACTTCTAGCTGTGAAAACCAGCAGAGATTGTGGTTAAGTGAGCCAGAGGGCAGCTGCAGTCTTAGGTGTTCCCCTTAAAGTGCCCATACATGCATGAATTTATGCACTGATGCACATACTCACTCTGAGTTACAGTATTGGGGCTGCAGCTCAAAAGGCACCAGAGACATATGAGGAGGAACAGAGTTGTCTAGCTTCAGGGTGAGGGCTAGAGGGGCAGTTTTTTCCCTGAGGGAGGAAAGAGTGGAAACCATTGTTTCTTGGTTGAGCGCCTCCACTCCCTGTATGCAGATACAGGAAGACGCCCTATCTAAGGCTCCATTCAACTGGCTATCACCTTTTGTCTGCCCCCCACTCCCCAGTGATTCCCTGAGACCCTGCCCTACCCAACTTTTGGGCAAACCCAATCCATTTCCAGTGGTTTTTTCCATACAACCTATCTTAGTTCATGCTGTGGACTTTCACAAAATCTCTCAAAGGTTCACAAAATCCAAATAAGCAGGACCTGACTTCAGCATGTTCCATACCTTTGGCAGAGCAGCACTAAGCCCAGCACTAGAGGCAGCTGGAATTGGTTTACAACTTGGCTTCTTGAGGCACCTCCAAGGCCAGTGCGGATAGCAGCCATCTGTTTTGTGGCTCATACCAGGTGACCTCAGGCAAGGCGAAGACTGTGGCTAAATATGGCCTGCAGTGAGTCCTTTGCAAGGGGTCCCCAGGGCTGGCACACCTGGTGGCCAGCTTTGGACCAAGCCAGAGCATCACCTGGCTGCCTCCAAGGATGACACACTCAAAGGGGAGACTGGGCAGGCACCAGAGCCCTGCTAAGTAAACCCTGCTCTGTAGGGTCAGCCTTGGCACCACAACTCCTCCACTGTAGTCATGGACAGTCCTCATAACTAATCAGCATGAGGGTCAATCCCCTCTTGTTGATGTGCAAATAGAAACCAAGGCTCAATGGCAACAGGAGAACATATATAACCCACATAGGGGACACACCTGGAACACCTGGCTCTGGTGACCAGGGAGACTGCACCACTGTGTTCCATAGGATACTTACTACATAAGGTCATGTACTAAGACTGTGAGGCATAGCAGCTCTACCTAATACATAGAAACAAACACAGGGAGGCAGCCTAAATGGGGAGACAAAGAAACATGTCCCAAATAAAAGAACAGAACAAAACTAAAAATGGAGACAAGCAATTTACTAGATGCAGACTTCCAAACATTGATTATAAGTATGCTCAATTATGTCAGGGAGAATTTCAACGAAGAGATAGGAATCATAAAAATGGAGAAAGAAAACATAAAAAACACTCAGAAATAAAGAATACAGTAACTGAAATAAAGAATATATTAGAGGGGATCAACTGTAGAGTAGATAAAGCGGAGGATCAAATCAGTGATTTAGAAGATGAGGTAGCAGGAAATACCCAGTCAGAACAGCAAAAAGGAAAAAGAATCCAAAGATATGAGGATAATTTAAGGGGCCTCTGGGTCAACATCAAGTGTACAACATTTGCATCATAGGGGTATCAGAAGAAGAGAGAGAACAAGGAATTGAAAATCTATTTGAAGAAATAACAAATAAAAACTTTTCTAACCTGGTGATGGAAATAGATTTATAAAGCCAGGAAGCAGAGTCCCAAATGCGATGAACCAAAACAGGTCCACACCAAAACACATTATAATTGAAATGCCAAATTTTAAAGACAAAGAGAGAATCTTAAAGGCAGCAAGGGAAAAGCAGTAGCTCCCACAAGGTAGCTCCCATAATATTGTCAGCTGATTTTTCAACAGAAACTTTGTAGGCCAGAAGGAATTGGCACCAAAAAATGATGAAAAGCAACCAAGATTACTCTATCCAGAAAAGCTATTCTTTAGAATTGGATGACAGATAAAGAGCTTCCCAGACAAGGAAGAGCTAAAAGAGTTAATCACCACCAAACCAGTATTACAAGGAATCTTAGAGGGACTTCTTTAAGATGAAAAAAAAAAAAAAGATAAAACTATGAATAACAAAATGGCAATAACTACATATCTATCAACAATTACTTTAAATGTAAATGTATTAAATACTCCAATCAAAAGATAGGGTAACTGACTGGATAAGAAGACAAGACCCTTACATATGCTGCCTGCAATATTCGCTTCAGATTGAAAACCACACAGACTGGCAGTAAAGGGATGGGAAAAGATATTTTGTGAAAATGGACACAAACAAATAAACAAAAAAGTGGAGGTAGAAATACTTATACCAGACAAAATAGACTTTGAAACAAAGGCTATAACAAGGGACAAAGAATGACCCACTAATCCTACTTTTGAGTATTTATCCAAAGAAACCCAAAATGCTACTTCAAGGGGACAAATGCATCCATATGTTCATTGCACCATTATTTACAATGGCCAAGAGTGAAGGCAGATTGAATGTCTGTTGATATATGAATGGGTAAACAGTTTGTGGTACATACACACAACAAAATATTACTCGGCCATGGATAGGAATGGGTTCTTGCCATCTGTGGACCTGGAGGATATTATGCTGAGTGGAGTGTATCAGACAGAAAAAGATAGATGCAATGTGATGTTGTTTATAAATGGAATCTAAAGAACAAAATAAATGAAACAGAAAGAAACTCATAGATACACAAAATATTTTGATGGCTGCCAGATGGGAGGGGGTTTGAGGGAGTGAGTGAAAAAGGGGAAGGGATGTAGAAGTACAAATTGGTTGTTACACAGTAGTCATGGAGATGTAGGGTATAGCATAAGGAATATAGTCAATAATTATAATTGTAATAATTATGTATGGTGTCAGATGAATACTAGATTTATTTGGATACTAGATTTGGGGGGAAGGGTGAAAAAGGTGAAAGGATTAAGATGTAAAATTTGGTAGTTACAAAATAGTCATGGGAATTTAAAGCCTAGAGAATATAGTCAATAATATGGTAATAATTATGCATAGTGCCAAATGGGTACTGGATTTCTTAAATTACACATGTCTAACCATTATGCTGTACACCTGAAATTAAAATAAAATAATATTAATTGTCAAAATAAATAAATAAAATATTTTTTAATAAGTACCTGAAGATATAAAGTTGCTGTTCTGTATCTATTCTGTGAGCCCAGAATTATAGCATTGGTTAGAGTAGTTGTTTCCAACCTTGAGAGAGCAACTGAGGGAGGGAGAGCAAGTGAGAGAGCCTGGGTTTTATGTATTTAACATCCTAGTTCATTCTGATATACAGAGTTAAAAAACACTGAGGGAAAATAGTAAAAAGTTGCACTTAGAGAAATAACCTTAACACCAGAAGACCTATTAGGACCTTTGGAAAAGGCATGAAATCTCCTTAAGTTTTAAGCATTAGGGTGATTATATATCAAGGGAGAATGATGTTGATGAAGTATTAATCTGCTCAATAAATGGGACTATCCTTGGGAAAACATTGCAGTAAGAGCCCTTACTCACGTGACCCAACAAATGACCACTACCTAAATATAAAGTCCTCTATTTAGATTTTAGGCATTCCAAGACAGGGCAAATGATAACCAGTATATATTGAACATTTATTACTCTAGATAGAGCATCTTACTAATATTCCAATAGTATTAAGACAAAGAAATCAGTCTTTTTTTGGGAGGGGGCGGGTAATTCCCCGGCTGGGAATCGAACCCAGGCCACGGCATTGAGAGTGCCAAAGCTTAGAAAATTAGTGTCTTAAAATTTCAACTTGCTCAACCAAAATTGAACTGGTACTTTTTGCAGGTTTGCAGGTCAAACAAGAAAGAGTTTGAGAACATACATAGCAGGCCCTATCTCATAAGAACAGTTTAGAAAACATCTCTGGGACCTGAAATAATTAGCAGAACAGTCAGGTTTCATTATTTCCTAACCTGGTAGCCAATAGTGTCAGGGATGGGACAAAGTCATAGGATAAGAACCCAAAGTAATTGAAGTCATTTTGGTATCCTTCTTCCAGGAGACAAAGGGACAAACTCATCAGAACAAACTTCAGGATTTACTTGTCATCACTGATTCCACTCCCACCCCAACTCACACTCAAAGGAGAAACATCGAGCATTTTGATTAGGATCTGGAGCTGTGAGAGAGAGAGAGAGGGCTAGGCACTGATCCAGGCTGACTTACTCAACAACCACATGGATGTAAGCAAATTGTGTTCTCATCCTTCAGTTTTCTCATCTGTGAATGGCAATAACAGTTCTCCCTCCATTCAGTTTTGGGCATCAATTTGATGTGAGAAGATGTTTCAATACAATGCCTGGCACATAAACTTTCAATAGGCTGTGCCTAAAATAAAAGATCTACCTCTAAGTAGGCCAATTAAAGGAGTTAGGGAATCTACCAGAATAACTAAAGAACAATATTCTCATAGGTTGGAGCTGATCTATGGTGTTTGGTCAATCACAACCATTGATATCAACAGCAACAGAGCCCCAGTTTTTCATGTTAGAACTCAGGCAGAGCCTGTGAAGATGAGAGAACATTGGGAAAGAAATGGGGTCACATTACTCACCCCAGGCTTTCCCAGTTGAAAGTTGACTCCATTTGAAGGTCAAGATAGCTGACAGAAAACCTTAGCTTATTTAACTTTTGACAGTGCTTTAGGCAAAATGAAGTAACTGGGAATTGCAGAACCCCAAAAACGTTCAGGTCAGCTTCAAGGAGGTGATCCAAAATCTGCTTTACAAAGTTCTCCTCTTGCATCTCATATAAGCACTGAAAAAACGGGAGGAATTTAAAATGGAAGGAGACTAGGTCATACTTCAGTAACTCTTCTGCCCATTCTAATAATTCATCCATTATCCTGGGAGACAACCTACAATGCAAAGTATCTTCCACTTCTCTTGCTAGGTCTCTTTTTAAGAGACCAAAGAAAAAAAGAGTCATCTCATGCCAGTAGAAGTTTGTGTCAGGGAAGGCATTATTCAGTAGCACCCTCATCTCTTGATGTTTTGAGACGCCACCGGTGGACCCTTCTGTTCCACTGAGCACATAGAACATGGCCCCCAAAAATACCTGGAGACTTTGGTGAGTGAAGGTAATACAATCCTCACAATCACTGACCTTTCGAAGAATATGCAGTCTGAAGAGAGAGTCAATGAAAGGTGCCTGCAGATGCCAATGTTCTATGTCTTCTTTTGCAAATGTGAAGTTTGAAGACCACATCCCATTTGCAGCTAGAGAGCAGAGGGCCCTCCATTGCTCCAGCCAGTTCTGTCTTGACCAATTGAACTCTGCTGTTGTGAATGAGCTGGAGAAGAAATAGGCATACAGGCTGGTGGTGGTCTGGGAGCTCAGCTGGAAATGAGGACATCTCACCATCTGTCGCTTCAGGCAGGAACACACAATCCAGCACACCATGGGGGCAGAGCAGGAATGAAATAGAGTTTGGTTGCTTTTTATCCAATGCAAGATTTTCTTTGCTTCATCTTGGTCCTCAAAGAACCTGAGAAAATACTCCTCCTGGTCTTCCTCTGTGAACCCTGGAATTAGTTTAAACCATGGATTCAATAACAACTCTTTTAAATTCCTACTCCTATAGTCCCTGGTTGTGATCAATAAGGTAGCCATGGGGACCAGTTCTTTCTTCAATAAGTGAAATAGGATTCTGGCCACCGGGAGCTGCTGGTACCAGTCTGTACATGGCAGACTGTCAGCCAAGTTGGAGGGCATGCTCATTTCCTCAAAGCCATCAATGATAAACAGGAGCCTCTCGGGTTGACTCATGAACTCTTCAATGGGGGCCTGAGAATTGGGCCAGTCCTGGGAAAGCAGGTCAACAAAGGTCGTATCCTTCATCTCTTTCACTTGATGGCAGCTAATGTAGAAAACATATGAGAACCTGTGTTGAAAGAGAATGCCCTCTGCCCAATGCAGCATGACCTTCATCACCAGGGTGGTCTTCCCAACCCCTGCCATTCCCTCCAGGACTATTGTCTGGGGTTGGGCTCCAGTCTTGTTAGGATACACTAGGTGCTTCAGTTCTTCATGCTCGTGCTCTGTCACATTGCGGAGGTATATATGGTCTTCCGGCCATGGTATATTGTCCCACATCACCAGGATTTTAGTCCTGATCCTCTCTCTGTATGTTCTTCTGTGGACTAAATGGAGATGTGAGGCAAAACACAACATTGTTTAGAATGAACATCAGCATTAGGAATTATTCAATAATGAAGTTGCCTTGAACAAAATAGACCATCTCTGTTTCCAAGGGTCTAACTTTTGGGAGAAGGGGTGGGTGTGGTGGTAGAAAGTCACAAAAGGTAGCAAGAATTAAATAGTGTGATGACATACATAAATAAAAACCTTAGAACAATACCAGAGAGATGGATGATGTTTTTGTAAGGCAGGGAAGGAATTAGCAGAGATTTCTGTATGAGAGTTGACACCTTAATTGTGAAAAGAAGTCAGTCCGAGAGGTAGAAAAAGATGCTTTCAGGCAGGAGGAACCATGAGTGCAAATACCCTAAGATGGGAATGAGAACATTCTAAAGTACAGTGACAGAAGGTCCTCGTAGGGGGCCAACTCAACTATGGGGAGGAACTAGATCATCACAATATTTGTTCTGAAGGCCCAGTGCTGATAAACCATAGTTTTTACATGTAAAATTTGCTATTCTTTGCAGAAGGGACTGTGGTCCAAGAAAGGAGCAAGGAGCCTGGGTGAGGAAGCTACACCTGTATCTAAGTGAAAGCTTGTCTATTTAAACAAACATAGCCATGGACAACGTAACACAACAACTACAGATCTCCAGTTCTTTTGTGGAAGAACTTAGAGCCTTGGGAAGACTAGATCACAGAATTAGATCTAACTGAGATAAATTTAGGGTCTATATTGAGAGTGGAACCAATGTGACTTATAACAAGGGAGTTATAAGAAGGGGGTGGGGAATGCTAATGAAAATGGAGTTGTGTATGCATTCTAGGGTTTTGGCTTAAATATCTGATTGGGTGATGATTCCACATACCAGGAAAAACAATTATATATATAAAAAATATATATTATATATAAAATATATTTTATGTAAATATTTAAATATATACATTAAATATGTTTTAACATACAATATATTCTACATTACACTTTAATATACAAATTATATATTTATATAAATATATAAAGCAAATATAAATATTATACATATTTAAATATATTTTATATAAAGATCTAATTAATGTATACATTTAATGTATATTTTAACATATATATTTTAATATATGAATTAAATATACAGTTTACATAAATATGTAAATTAAATATAAAATATATAAAAATTTAAATATATAAAGTTTCTGGTAGAGAAAGCATTAGAGTAGCAATATTAAGACCTGCCCTCACATTTCTTCAAGATTCAGAACTGACACTTACAGTTGTGACACTTTGCAGATACTTTTTGAATCTTGCCTGTACAAGTTCCCTTGCCTGTAAAATCCAAAAAACTAAGAAAGAATGTAGAAGAACTTTCTTTTGCCTACCAAGAGGGAAATGTCATCTTCTGGAGGGGAGGGTCCCAGGCAACATTTTATCATTAAACATCTCGGAAGGCTGTATTCCTCAAACGTCCAAACTTCCAGCGCTTTGCCCCACCTCCAGAAAAGAACTATTGTTCTGGATTGAGTAAATTCCAAGACTTGATCAAACAACCTTTAAGAAATGGACTTTAGGGAACAAAAGGGGACTCCTTTAGGAGCTGTTCCCTCAGAATGAGTCAAGCCATTTCTCCCTGCTTGCCTCAGGTTCTCTTCTATGCAGCTAGAGTTTGGTGAAATCTAAAACTCTGCCAGATCAAAATCTCAGGTGGCTGCTACAGCAGAAGCACGCTTTGACCTAACTGACTTGGGGATAAGTCTTGCCATCCAGACGTTGTAAAGCTGAGCATGAAAGCATCACACACACTGGAGAGAAAAACTACATAAGGGAGAAGACTTATTGTCTATGTGACAGACCAAGAGGTCATATTCTATATGTGATATGCCCTTGCAAGTCAATAAGAAAATGAGCACCCACCAGAAAAATGAGGAGGGGGACAGAACTGTCATTTTGCAAGAAATGAAAAGGCTAATATGCAATTATGGTTTTTGACTCACTGATAGGATGAATGCAAACCAAATATTAAACCACAGCACTATTTTTATCAATTTGGCAATTTTTTGAAGGAATCTTGTGTTAATAGAAGGACAGAATAATAGACACAGTATCCTTGGGTACGTCCTTTTAAGTAGCCTTTCAGGGGATCAATTTGCTGCATCAAAGTTTACATTATGTATGTGCTTTAATGTATGACTTCTAGTTTGGATGTATCTTCTACAAAAATACATGCAGATGGACACTGTCATGGATATCTATTAAAGTATTATTTACTATTTTAAAAATACCTGGAAGCCAGTCAACAGGAAGTTCGATATAAAGCAAAATATGTTCATACAATGACATACTCAAGAACTATTAAAGAATAAGGCTGATGTGTTTATATAAAGATGAGATCAAATGAGAAAAGTAGTATAGATCTATCATCCAATTTATGTATAAAAGCTGGAAGAACAAACATCACATTTTTAAAGTGGTTAACCTTGTAAAATTAATTGCTTACATAGGAAAATGGAGATATTTTAAATATTAAATACACTGTATGTTAATATTAATATTAAACACATTTATGTTTTTAAATCACTTTACTTTGACTAGAGAACAGATAACTTAGGGAACCAAAACTGTCCCAAAAGTTATAAAAAAATATTTAAGGAGATATCACATAGAGTGAAAAAAGTACTGTTAACAAGAAATGGACTTAATAGTCCATTAGAAACATGTGGGGGGAATGGGAAGGTCTGAAAAATTAATGTTCATTCCAGGAGACACAACACCTAATTGGAATTTTGGGGGAGGGGAGAAACGAGAACAGAAAAGGTATGATCAGTGTCAGAGAGATAACAAGAAAATCTGAGAACAGGACACATGGTTTTAAATGTAAAGGCCCCATGTAAAGTATAGCATAGAGAATATAGTCAACTATACTGGCAGGTGGATACTAAACTATGGGAATCACTGCATAAATTATATAAATGTGTAACCACTATGTTGTACATCTGAAACCAATATAAAATAATATCAAATGTAAACTAAACTAAATAAATAAATTTTGTACTCAACCCAATGAAGAGGGTCAGACCAGAGGTTAGTCATACCATGACATTTCAGAACACAGAATGGAGGACCCCAAAAGCTTTTATATGTGAAAGACAGGTCACATACAACATAAAAAAATCAAAGTGGCATCAGATTTATCACCACTGGGCACTAGACGACATTGGATAACTAGAAGCATCAAGGGAAAATGCTTCTTGATCTGGAACATGACACTTAAATTATTCATCAAAAGGTGCGCTAGAGGAATTTTCAATCAGGCAAACTCTGGAAAACCCTCCTGTATTGACAGTTCTCAATAAATTACTATAGAATGTGTCCACTGAGACAGTAGTGAGACAGACAGACAGGTGTGGAATCCACAGGGAAAAGGGGGAAGCAACATTCCAGAACAGAAAATATAATTCGAGGTTAAGTGAGGTCCCAGGATGGGGGCAACCAATACAGACTAGAGAAGGATGTGGGGCTTCAGGAAACTGCCTAGAAAGAGTGAAAAGGGAGCTGATGGACTCCTTTATCTGTTTGTTTGTGTTACGTTTCCCAAAAAACTGTGGGGTAATGTAATAATAATTACATAGAAAGTCAATGCAGGCACAAGCCCAAGAATATCAGCAGCCACAAGAAGCTAGAAAAACAAGGACCGATGCATCTCTTAAGCCTCTGGAGGAAGCACAGTCCTGCTGACACCTTGACTTTGGAAGTCTGGTCTCCAGAACCATGAGAAGAAACCTGTTATTTAAGCCATGCTAATTTATTATATCAGCCCTAGAAAACAAATTTAACAAGTAATTTTAATTTATCACATGGCTCAGCACTGATTTATAGCCACATGACACTAATTACCTTTTCCTCAAAAAAAAAAAAAAAAAAGATAGCTTCATTGGAGGATAGAGAGATACTTACCTATCATGACAAGAAGTCAGTAGATAATTGATTGAAAAACTCAGAAATAGCAGCACATGTTAATCACTTATGAGCAAAGAAATGGATAGCAGAGGTGGCAGCTGAGAGTAGCATGTGGCTACTTCTACAGATCAGAACTCGAGGGTTAGACAAACAATCGATGCTTTTCATTGTATGTTTTGTGTTTTCTGTGATTCTTTTTGTATTTAACACAATTACATATGTTTCATAGATGAAACTTGTTCTATAACTTCATGTATTACTTTGTCAATACAAAAATTTCCACAGGGCCACAGGTGCGCATGTGTGCACATGCACGTGCACACACACACTCATGCATGCATGCACATTCGTGCGCACACACACACACATGCACACAAATACAACTATCTAAAAAGGCAATACAAAGTCCACAAGCAGACACTGTCATCAAAGAACTTACAGTGAAATCAGACAATGTTTGGCTACAGTAACTTATTGAATAAGCTTTACTAGAAGAACAAGTTGAAAAGGGGGTCACTTCTGGAATACTATAAATTGGACAAAATTTCAGAGGGAATGGCAAATGCAGATTTGATAAAATGCTCAATCAAGCAATTTTTAACCATCATGAAACAGTGTACAAACCTGATTCTTTTGCTGGCATTTCTGGTTCCTCTTGGTTTGGGTCTTGGGGTCCCTGCACGTGGGCCATCTCTGAAATAAACAATGATGACAGGATCTGAGAGTCCCCAGGCTGGAAGTGAGTAGGCAATGATGGAGACTCTCAATAGAGCCAACTATTTCTCTGACAAGCATGGGATGGAAGAGACGAGAGGAGTCACCTGCCCCAGCTTTACCAATCCAACTGCTTTGGAAAGATGCTACTTTGCAAAGAACACACTTGTTACACATATCCCTGCCTCTGGGCCTTGGACCCAGCCATACGCCCTGTCTGGCTCTTCCCCCAGATACCCACTTGGCTTACTCCTTCATCTCCAAGTCTTTGCTCAGATCTTACTTCTCAATGGTGGCTGATGATCCTAATTAATACCAATCCCTCCATCACGTATCATAGGCTATCCTCACCCACCTTACCGCCTCTCTCTTCCATTGCACAGGTCACCTTCTAACACCACATAACATACTTACCAATCCTGTCTATTACCCATCTCTTTCCATAAGAAAGGGACACACATGGCTAGTCTCTGTTCATTGATTTTTTTCCCAAGTGTGCAGAACACTGCCCAGTACACAGAAGACACTAATATTTTTGGAATAAAATACCATAGTAAGAAAAGCACCAAGAATTGGTTTGTAACCTCAGCCTCTTGATGTGTTTCATATAACCACTCTGAATGCCCCATTCCCCGTGAGCTAAAGGACCCCTTCTGTGTCTCACACAGCAGCAACTCAAATCCCATGGCCTGGTAGTTAGCTATGAGCCAGTATCTGTAAGAAATTTGAATCGAAAGGAAATAAGGCTCTAACTTATTATCCCATTGATTGCCCAGGACTTTATCTGTGTAGCAAGCTGGATCTTGAGCTTCCTTCTCATGTTTCATGTTCCTCTGAAGAAGAGGAATCCATTATTCTCACCCACATTTGCCCAATTCTGTGGAGGCCCAAAGGCCCCATTGGCAGACTCTGTCCAGGGTCAGGCTAGCTCTCCTGGCATCAGGGAACCCCAATGGCAATCTTTTCCTGGGCATAGCCCAATAAGGTTTAGATGGTCCCTCATCACTGGCTCTGTTTGTCTGTAAGTCAATGATGTGACATGTTGTATTCCTGTGCTGCAAGTGGTCTCAATGATGTGAACCTTCCAGGATATGGCTTTACTGTTGAGTATCAGGTGCCACAATCTCTATCTAGCTAAGGACACATATCAAAAGAGCCAGGCTGTTCCAGATGAACTGTCTGGAATTTCAGTTCAATTCCTTTAAAAAAAAAAAAAAAGAATTGAAATTCTGACTTCCATTTGACCATCTGGAAGTCTGTTCAAACATAGCCTCACTTCCCAAAATCTGTAGAAATCATGTTGGGTGGGGTGGAGGGTGTGTGCAGTGAGATGTCACACTCACTTCTAGAAATCACTAAGAAAAGTGAGGCTATTAGGAAAAAAACACCCCAAAGATGAATGACTGATTGAGGATGTATTCTGGGCCCAATGCCTTCTAAGCATTTCATCCTAGAAACTCAGAGGTAGGTACACCATTAGTTCCATCTAAAAAAAAAAAAAAGAATGGGGGCCTAATGGTAAGTCATTTACCCAGGTGTACAGTTGGGTAGGTGGAACCAAGCCTTTGAATTCAAACAGTTGAACACTAGAATCTGAGCTCTTAAACCCACAGTCACCCAAAGAGAGCACATGTGTGCCTGTAAACACAATTTCACTCACAAACTTACTCACAAATATGTATTTCATGGCTCTTTTCAAGCACAGAGACACTCAGTATGCCATGTATCTTAGAAGATGGAGCTAATGGGGGCAGTGTAAATTATCCTGACCTTTTTATCACCTCCCACATTGTTGCTGAAATGGATGTGGTCTAGGGCTGCCTCCTACATGAAGGGGTCTCCTCTGTAAGCCCCACCCCTTTAGAAGGCCAGTGGGAACCAGATAAGACCAGTGAAAGGAGCTGCTATGAGTCCCCATCCCATTCTCCTGCTCACCAGAAGATACACAAAGCCTCAAACACCTAAACCTCCAATAGGGAAGACTGAGTTGCCCACTGAGAACTCATGCCCTCATTTGGGGGAAAAAGGAGCAGTAATATGGTCAAGCACAGAGCCTCTGGAGACCCACTGCCTGGGTTCAAGTCTAGCTCATGACCTTGGGCAATTCACTTGAGCTCTGTGCCTCAGTTTCCTTGTCTGTCAGACACCAATAATAGATCCTGTTTTCTTGCGAGTGCTGTGAGAATTAAGTACTGGTGCACAGAAAGCACTGGGACCAAGGTCTGGCTCATAACAAATAGCAGCAAAGTTATGATTCGCTTTCCAGTTCTCAGAGGCAGTCAGTTCTGCCACAGGTGACTCATCACTGCAGAAGGTAAAGTAGAACTATGCAATCCACATGGGTTTTTATTTTATAGGAAAAAAGAAAAATAAAGGAATATAAAATGGACAGCAACAAAGAAACAAAAACTCATGGACACAGTCAATAGTTTAGTGGTTACCTGAGGGTAAGTGGGGAGGGATTGGGAGAGGACAGAGGGGGAGTCAAATATATAGTGATGAAAAGAGAACAGATTCTGGGTAATGAACACATAGTTGATGCACTATAGAATTGTACACCTGGAATCTATGTAATTTTTGCTAACCAATGTCACCCCAATAAATTTAACAATAAAAAACAAACCATTAGAAAAGTAAGAAATAAAAATGGTATGCTGAAAGTAACATAAAATATTAAATGCAATTTAATATTTAAAAAAGAAAATACAAGCTGAAAAAATATGGTAGCACTTTTACACTTGCTAATTGGTTATGAAATACATTACTATTACTACAATAAATGAGTAAATAAAACACTACAGTAAATACTATAATGCTACAGTAAATAAATACTACACTAAATAAATACTACAATGCTATTATAGTAAATAAATGCTACAACACTGCAATAAATAAATACTACAGCCAGATGCAGTTTTGTGTTTGTTAGGTTTTGTTTTGGGCTTTCTTTTGCACTTAACTAATGTTTCCCTTGAGGAAAAAATTATGCATAAACAACCATGAAATCCCTGCTATGCTCAAAGCATTCCCCCAATTTGCATTGGGACAAATGCCTGCCTCCCTCCCTCCCTCCCTCCCTCCCTCCCTCCCTTCCTCCCTTCCTCCCTCCCTTCCTTCCTCCCTCCCTCCCTTCCTTCCTCCCTCCCTTCCTTCCTTCTCTCTATTTTTTAATTCATTTTTATTGTTAGACTTATTGGGGTGACATCTGTTAGCAAGTATTACATAGGTTTCAGGCATACAATTCCACAGTGCGTTGTCAACTTGATGTATAATAAGTTCACCACCCAGTGTGACTTCTCTTTCCATCACCTTATATTTAGCTTCCCACCCTCCTCTCCCACCCCCTTTCCTTTCTCCCCTCCCTAACCCACTCGTCCCCAAATAAACATTAACAAATGCCCCTTTTCAAAAAAAGCCTTGTAACAGAACGCAAATGTGCCTCTTTCAGTTCCCTCTCAGATTAGAGCTCCAAAGCTTTACAGGTTTTAGAGTTTGAGCTTTAAACCTTCACAGTCCATCAGGGAGATTCTTTCTTAGGGGTAGACTAGCAAATTTGGAACAATCCCATAGAAATCCAGCAGCAACCTCCTTGCTCCCATGAGGGTAGCTGTCCCCTCCATTCCCACTCCATCCCTACTTCCCTCATTCCCTTCATCTCCCTTCCCCTCTGTGTCTGACAGACACTCCCTGACTCCCTCTGTGCCCTCATCCTGCTCCTCCTCATCCCATCCCTTCATTGCCCACCCTGTATCCCTTACAGATCCACTCACCATTCATCTCTGCTCTCACTTCCTCACACAGTGAAGTCAGATTCATATTCTCAAAGATTCTGAGGGTCACTTCCCACATTTGCTTTTCTGGGAAGTATTCACTCAACAGAAACAACAGGTTAATGGGATCAGCAGCCTTCAACTTGGCCCAGGGGATATGCTGGAAGTTCTCAGGCAGCAGCTGTGGGGACTGGAGGCCAAGTTTGAATTCCTCCAGCTGGTACTGATCCAGGGCCCTTAGATGACACAGGAGCTTATCATTGGAACAGTTGTGTACAGATACATTAGCAGAGAAGCTCATCCTGCCTGACATACAAGATTCCTACCTTCACCCAAGACCCATCACATCCACAAAGCAAATCGGACCTGTAGAAAACAGAGTTGAAAATTGAAACCATAAGTGTGACCCTCACATCTTCCAAAACTGTCTACTCTGTACCCTTGTTGCTTATTTTCCCCTCTTAGCACTTCCTGTTACCTGTTTGTGCATATTTATCTATTTATCTTCCACAAGGATGTCAGCTCCCTTTGAATGGAGAACTTGCCTGTTCTTAGCTATGTCACCAGGACCTGACGCACAAGAACCTCAGTAATAGGAGAAGGAATAAACAGTACTAAGCACTAGCCTCCACCATAAATTGTTACCCGCATTTCATTCTCTAAACAATCAGTTACACATTGGGACACTTATAATCTCCATCTTACAAAAGTGATGATGACATAACATCTCCAAATTGTTGCAAAGAAAAAAAAATTACCCTGCCCACCTGGATTTCTGTGTTCAGTGAAAATGTCTCTGAAAATGACCTTTAAAAGTAGGCTGACCAGACATACCATTTTAAACAGACAGAAAACAATGATACTGTCCCATTACAAACAGTACGTATGGTCAAACTGACACCTTGAATTTAGCCCAGTGAGACTAGAAGGACAGTACCATTGTTTTCTGTCCTGTTTAAAATGGTATGTCTGGTTAGCCTATTTAAAAGTGAAGGCAAATAAAGATGTTTTCAATAAAAATCTGAGTTGCCAGGGGCTGGGGGAAATGGAGAGATATTGGTGGTGGCCAGGGGAGAGGGGGAGGAGAAGGTGGGGCAGTGATGATCAAAAGGTACAAACTTTCAGTTATGCAAGATGAATAACTTCTGGAGATCTATATAGCCTAGTACTTATAGCAAGCAATACTATATTGTACTTAAGATATGCTGAGGGTAGAGTTTACATTACATGTTCTTACCCCCCAAAAATATAATAATAATAAAGGTCAGGAGGAAACTTTGCAAGGGGATGGATATGCCTTCATGGGTGTAACTTATCCTCAAAGTTATCGAGTTGTATACATTAAATATGTACAACATTTTACACGTTGAAATAAGGGCAATATATGAAAGAGTGGTCACAAACTCAAGTAAAAATTTAAAAAGGAGATATCAAAGATAAAAAGAATACCTGTTCAGAAGTATCTCTAGTTCCTCAGTGTTACAAAGGAAGCCAAAAGGACCTCAAAGCTGATATAAATGAATGTTTATGATAACAACAAAAACAAAAAGACAAAAAGATCTGCCATTCTCCCTTGGAGCTTAGATCAGCTAGGATGTTGGTCATCTCAAAATCCCAGGCAGCACTGAAGGGCATCATCGAAGACAGAACACAAAGCTGTGCTTGAGGCCAGTGGTTGGTAGACTTACCTCTCCAGTAATGAGATCCTCAGAACAGGTATCGGTTAAAACTCATCACAGCAGCCCAAACTCACAGGACTAGTCCTGGCAGTGGTTGGGAACAGGAGAGAGAAGGGACACCAGAAAGAGTTAGTAGATCATAGGGAAAAGCATTTTGAAGTATGAACAGGAAGGAGGAAGACAGCTATCCAACCTTTTGGCTTCCCTGGGTCACATTGGAAGAATAATTGTCTTGGGCTACACGTAAAATTCACTAATGATAGCTGATGAACTAAAAAAAAAAAAAAAGGTCCATGCATCATTTTCATAATGTTTTAAGAAAGTTTATGAATTTGTGTTGGGTCACATATAAAGCCATCCTGGGCAGCATGCAGCCTGCAGGCCACAGGTTGGACAAACTTGGGAGGGAAAGTTTATTAGAGATTCAAATGGCATTAAGATATCACCACACACCTACTAGCAGCCAGACAATACACTATACTAGGAACATGTGACACAGTCTTAAATGAGCAGACCTCACAAGCTTACAGACTAGCTATGAAGAGGCACCATTAGGAAGTCCTTGTCTGTCCTGTTCAATTCTCCATTCCCAGGTACAACATGAGGCACATGTGAGTTGCTCATTAAACATGTGTCATGTGCCATTGTAAGGGCAGTCCATTCTCATTATTCACCATAGCCATGTTCTATAAAGTCACCAGGAACCTGAAACTAACATAATATTGAATGTCAACTGCAATTGGAAAATAAATATATTTTTTAAAGTCACAAGGAACACTGAATTAGTGAATACTGAACCATACTTCTACAGGAAATAAAGGATTATATTCCTGTGAGCTTCTCAACAACATTTTTGTTAATTCATCAATACACAACCATGTTGTATGTGTCTCTGTTTAAAGACCTTATTTAATATATATATTTTTGTTTCATGAACATTGAACATTGAATTCACAACAGGGCTATAACTCATGCCTGTAGGAAATGTACCTAACACACCTATTTCCCCATAAGCCACATCACAGTCTTTGTGCACTTAAGACACCAGACAGCACTTCAGCACTACACTTGGGGTCACATGAAACAGTGATGTCACCAAAAACAAGCACAGATATGCAAAAACATGGCACCAAATAGACCCACCAAAAAAAGGACATGCATATGGAAGATAAGAGCTGAAACGAGGCAATCTCCATTGGGAAAGTGCGTCAGGTGACTCAAATTTTTCTCCACTCTACGCACATCCAAGATTGATCAGAGAAAGCACCTCAAGTTTGATTTGGGGGTTACAAATAAATTTTAGCATGGTGAATTTACAAATACCAAATCTGTGAATAGTGATTCTGTAATCATTATTAATAATAATGAGCATCAACTGTAATTAGTCTTATGTGTATTGAGTATGAAACAGGATTCTATGGGATGCCATTGAATTACACCCTGAGTAGAACAAGCAAGACTAGGAAAGTATTATGCCCATAGGACTTGACGGATACATTGAGTAGAGCCAAGGAGGATAGAAAGAAGGCAGAGGGGCCATGGCCAGTAAAAAAAGAGCACATGAAAAAGCCCTGAGGGAGAAAATAACAAGAATAGAGAAATTTAGCTGGAAATTTAGCTTCAGAATCTCCTGGGTAGAGAAAGCAGAAGGCTTCCAATGAGAGAAGGACAGACAGACAACATACATCAGTCACCCCATGGTTGATGAAAAAAAATGCCAATGGCCACAACTCCCCATATCCTCCTGTCCCTAGTTTCTAGTAACCACCCTTCATGTCTCTGCTCCTATAAGTCTGACTATTTTAGGTGCCTCCAAGAGGTGTCATCATGTTTGTCCTTCTGGGCTGGTTACCTTCACTTAGCAAAGTGTTCTGTGGGTCCATCTGTGTTGTCACAAATGAGAAAATTTCCTTCGTTTTTAAGGCTTGGTAAAATTCTACTGTATGCATATTTCATGGTATAAAGTTTCATTTATGCAAAATTAGATAGTTCTAGAGACCTGCTGCATAGCATAGTGCCCACAGTCAACAACACTGTATTGTCACTTAAAATTACATTAAGATAGTAACTCTCATATTAAATATGCTTAACATACACACACATACACAAGACACAAAGGAACTTTTGGAGGTGACATATATGTATATTATCTTGATTGTGGTGATGGTTTCACATGTGTGTGCTTGGGTCCAAACTCAACAAATTGTATATGTTAAATATGTGCCATTTTTGTACATCTATAAAGCTTTTTTATTTTAACAGAAAAATAAAAAGACACCAGCAGAATCCAAGAGGGGGAGGAATGCCAGTTTGGGAAAGGAAGAGAAAGGAGACATCACTTACCAATCAGACTTTTAATCTTGTCCGTGTCCAGATGCCTGAATTCAGGGGACCTCAGAGAAGTAGTCAACTCCACTCCTTCCCTGGCCTGTGGCTGGCCAGCAGGTCGATCTCAAACTCTCCTCAGGTCTGTCTGGGCATCTCTTCCTGCTCCCTACTGATAGGTCTAGAAGCCACTAAGACCCAGCTGCTACATATAACCTCTGACCTTTTCTTCAGGTGCAAATCATGGCTAGCTGGGAAAGGAGGCAGAGATGGATTTCTAATTAAAAACCATACTCTCCTGATGCAAATGAGTCTTCCACTCCAGCAAAATGGATATGAGGACCTCTCCCAGCATCTGAGAGACTTCACACAGAACAATGAAAAATAAGGAAGAAAGACTCAACTGACTCTTTAAAATCACAGGTGACCACATATAGTGATCATGTCTTCTCCCAACTCCAGGAAACCCACCCATGAGGGCATTCTATCGTAAACATGAAGGCTTTTCCACTGAAGTCAGGAACAAGACAATAGTCTTAACACCACTACTATTTAACACTGCTTTGGGGGTACTAGCCAATGAAACCAGCAATTTTAAATTGGCAATTAGGAAGCCATTAGAGAAAGGTATAAAAACTAGAAAGAATGGGTGAAAAGAGGGAAGGGATTAAGCAGTATAAATTGGTAGCTACAAAATAGTCAAGGGATGTAAAGTACAGCATAGGGAATATAGTCAATAATATTGTAATAACTGTGTATGGTATTAGGTGGGTATTGGACTTAACAGGGATCACTTCATAAGTTATATAAATGTCTCTAATCCACTATAGTGTACACCTGAAACTACTATAATATTGTATATCAACTGAAATGAATTAATTTGCTGTTGTAAGTACAGTTCATTCTCATTATTCATGACAGTTCAGTTCTATAAAGTCACCAGCAACACTGAACTAGTGAATACTGAACCATGGCATCTGTGAGAAATAAAAGATTCGGTTCCTTCTAATAATTAATTAATTAAAGAATGGTAAAGGAACAGGTAAAGCTATGTGTGCATATGACTTGTTTGCATATCACGTAACCCCAAAAAAACAATGGAAAACTAGACTCTTGTGTGTGCATATGTGCATGTAGGTCTCCTACATGCTTTGTCTCTCATCTCCCTTTGACAGGGCCTGTTGCTTTGGGCCCTAATTTAGGTCCTGGCAGTCCTGAACCCTCCTTCTGCTCAGTAAAATTATACCGAATAGAGAAGTTGGACAGGTGAATAAGATCATCCAATGAATTGCTCCATATGTTCCCAAATGGGAAGCAGGGGTCTGGGAAGCTCTCCAGACCCATCATTTTCGAAAGTCACTTGTTTTTCTGAATCTAAGAGGCAGAGAGGCTTACTTTCACAAATCAGAAGCACCTGTGGGAATAGCCTGACAGCTCATCAATGCCGAGCCTCGGATGATAAATGCTTTCCAACCTGTGCAGAGCAGAAGAATGACAACATGCCAGCCGCAGCCAATGATAATGCAGGATGTCAGATGAGTGGATCCCAAGAGCCAATATATTAGGGTTGGGGGAAAATCAAGTGCTTTTTCTTTCTGCTTTGAGAGGTGTTTTTGACAGGAAGGAGCCAGGAAGCCTAATTCCCTTCAGGGGTGAGTGTTTTTGTTTTTTCTCTTTTCTACCTTTTATTTTCTTCATTGTCTTACTTTTTTTAGTTTACAATGACAGATACTTGAGTTTCCCGAGTCCAACTAGCCCATATCAAAAATGCAAAGCAAAGACTAGAAATTCACCTTTGAAACTGACCAGCTCTGTTCCACTGATAAAATTCTTACCAATCTTTGGAACCCAGACTTCCAGTCCCTGAAGTGAATCCCTCAATTCCTACTTTTTTTTCTTCCAGATCTCAGAGTGTGAGGGCCAAGAGACTGTCAGAGCTAGCAAAATCCTAAGACCTGAAAGAGATGTCATAGGGTCTCCAGGTGTTCAGAGGTCTACAGTAGTCATTAGTAGAAGAAATTTTAAAAATCAAGATAGATGTAGTCATACAGAAGAAATAGTGAGGCAGACAGAAGAGTAGGAAGCAGATAGGATTCAGCTATGCTGGCTTTGACAAGCCCTCCTCTCAAGTATTCCTTTATAATAAATATAATTATTGGTTCAGCTGTGTGGATCCACTTAATGAGTTTGGACATCAGACATGGCTCCAACTGCTGGTTTCTGCCACTCAGTTTTGGCTGAATTTATTCAACCTACATAAACCTCATTTTTCTCTCTTATATATTGGAGGCTAAAGGATCAATATGATGGAATTCTCATGAAAATTTAGTTACATGTACCCTTAGGTGGCCCAGATTCTACCACTGAACCAGATGGAGATTACAGCTTTTTACCTTTTAAAAAAATGTTTGCCCATTAGGATGTTTTTTTTTAATTGTTAAATTTATTGGGGTTTATTTATTGGCTAGTAAAAATTATATAAGTTCCAGGTGTACAATTCTACAATACATTGTCTATATGTTGCATTATGTGTTTACGACCCAGAGTCAGTTCTCTTTCCATCACCAATATACAGTGATTGGTTTTTGTTTTTGTTTTGTTTTTTTTAATGGAAAATAACCAGTGTTGGTGAAGATGAGGAGAAATTGGAATTCTAAATCCACAGCTGGTGGGAATGTAAAATGAGGGTGCCTCTGAGGAAAGCAATACAGGAGTGCCTCAAAAAGTTAAGCATAAAATCGCCATGTGATCCAGCAATTCGACTTTTAGCTCCACCCAAAAGGACTGAAAGCAGGAACTCAAGCAAATACCAGCACCCCAGTGATCTCAGCAACTGAAAGGTTGAAACCATCCAGATGTCCAATGACAGATGAATGGATAAACAAATGTGGTTTAGACATACAATGACATATTATTCAGCCTTTAAAAGGAAAGACATTCTGATACACATTCCAACATAGATGAACCTTAAGGACATTAGGACAAGTGAAATAGGCCAATCACAAAAGGACAAATCCTGTGTGATTCCACATATGAAGGCTGTCTGGAAAGTATCCAGCTATGTAATATGAAAAATACAGATATTTATGGCTGGATTTTTTCCGGACAGCCCTTGTATATGAGGCACCCAGAGTGGTCGAATCCATAGAGACAGACAGTAGAAGGAAGAGGTTACTAAGGACTGCGGGGAGAGGGTGATGGGGAATAAAGGTAGTGTTTAAGATGCAGTTCTCTCAGGGACCATGAAAAATTTAAGTAATGGTGGTGACTGCACAATATTGTGTGTGTACTTAATACCACTGAATTATAGTTACAAATGGTTAAAATGGTTAGTTTTATGCTACATATCTATAACATAATGTTTAAAATTAAATAAAATAAATTGTGTAATTCTATTTATGGATTTATGTAATGTATTTATACATTAAATACAAATTTGAACATTTTGAAATTTAAATAACTTTTCCATCTTTACAGAGGCATGATTGACAAATAAAAATGGTATATTTTTAGGTTGAACAACCTTATACTTTTAGGTGTACAAAGTGATAATTTAATATGTGTATACATTGTGAAATTATTAACACAAGCAAGCCAATTAACACAACTATCACCTCACAGAGTTATCATTTCTTTTCTTGTGGTGAGAACACTTATGATCTATCCTCATAGTAAATTTCAGTACAATTTTATGAACTGTAATCACTATGCTGTACGTGAGATCCCTTGAACTTATCGATCTTATAGCTTTAAGTTTGTACCTTGACCAACATCTTTCATTTTTCCTAATCCCAGCCCCTGATAAACACCATGCTACTTTATGGTTTTATGGGTTCAACATTTTTATTTTTAAAATTTATTTTTATTTTTAATTATAGTTGACATTCAATATTATATTAGCTTCAGATGTACAGCATAGTGGTTAGACATTTATACACCTTACAAGATGATCCCCCTGCTAAGTTTAGTACCTACCTGACATAACCCGTAGTTATTACAATACTGTTGAATATATTTCCTGTGCTATACTTTACACAAGCTCAGCATTTTTGGATTCCACATATAAGTGCGTTCACAAAATACCTGTCTTTCTGTTTGTGGCTGATTTTATTTAGCATAATGTCCTCCAGATTCAACTATACTGATGCAAATGACAGGACTTTCCTTCTCTTTAATGGCTGTATAATATTCCATTGTATATATACCACATATTCTTCATTCATTTATCCATCGATGGACACTTAAATTTTTTTTCTTTTTTTTAAATTTATTTTTATTGTTAGACTTATTGGGGTGACATCTGTTAGCAAGGATCACATAGGTTTCAGGCATAGAATTCTACAGTGCATTGTCAACTTGTTGTATAATAAGTTCACCACCTAATGTGACTTCTCTTTCCATCACCATATATTTAGCTCCCCCTCCCTCCTCTCCCATCCCCTCCCCCTTCCTCCACCCCTCCCCATTCTTGCCCAAATAAACATTAAACTATTGATTGTGTCCATGGGTTGTTTGTTTGTTTGTTTGTTCATTTCTCTTTGTTGCTTTCAGTTTTATATTCTGCATATGAGTGAAGTCATACAGTTCTTTGTTTTTTCTGTCTGGCTTATTTCACTAAGCATGATGATCTCCAGGTCCATCCATTTTGTTGCAAATAGCAATATTTCATCTTTTCTTATAGCTGAGTAATATTCCATTGGGCATATGTACCACAGCTTCTTTATCCAGTCATCTGTCACAGGGCACTTTGGTTGTTTCCATGTTTTGGCCACTGTGAAAAGCGCTGCAATGAACATTGGGGTACATAAGTCTTTGCAGACAAAGGTTTTCAAGATTTTTGGGTAGATCCCCAGAAGGGAGATTGCTGGGTCATGTGGTAACTCCATTCCCGATTTTCTGAGGAACCTCCATACCATCTTCCACAGTGGTTGTACCAGTTTGCACTCCCACTAGCAGTATGTGAGCATTCCTTTCTCTCCACATCCTCTCCAGCACTTGTTTTTCCGTATCTTGTTGATAATAGCCATTCTCACAGGTGTGAGGTGATATCTCATTGTGGTTTTAATTTGCATTTCCCTGATAGCTAATGAGGGTAAGCATTGTTTCATATGTCTGCTGACCATTTGTTTGTGGGAGAAGTGTCTGTTTAGGTCTTCTGCTCACTTTTTTATTGGGTTGTTTGGTTTTTTGTTGTTAAGTCATATTAGTTCTTTATATATTTTAGATATTAGACCCTTATCTGATGTGTTTTTGCAAATATTTTCTCCCATTCAGTTGGTTGTCTCTTTGCTTTGTTGATGGTTTCTTTTGCTGTGCAGAAGCTTTTTAGTTTGATATAGTCCCATTCATTTATTTTCACTTTTACTTCCCTTGCCTTTAGGGTCAAGCTTATGAAGTCTTCCTTGAACCCTAGGTCTATAAGTTTAGTACCTGTGTTTTCTTTTATACAGTTTATTGTTTTGGGTCTTATGCGAAGGCCTTTAATCCATTTTGAGTTAATTTTTGTACATGGTGAGAGTTCACAGCTCAGATTCATTCTTTTGCATATGTTTTTCTAGCTTTCCCAGTACCACCTACCAAAGAGGCTGTTTTTTCCCCATTGCATATTTTTCGCTCCTTTATCAAAAATTATTTGTCCATAAATTTGTGGATTTATTACTGGGTTTTCAGTTTGTTCCATTGGTCTATGTGTCTGTTTTTCTGCCAATACCAAGCTGTTCTGTTTATTGATGCTTTGTAATGTAAATTGAAGTCAGGGAGTATGATACCACCAGCCTTATTCTTTTTGTGTAGTATTGTTTTGGTAATTCAAGGTCTTTTATGGTTCCATATAAATTGATAATTCTTTTATTTATTTCGTGAAAGTATGATTGTGGGACTTTGACAGGAATTGCATTAAATGTGTAAATTGCTTTGGGCAATATGGATATTTTAACAATGTTAAGTCTTCCTATCCATGAACATGGAATAATTTTCCACTTCTTTGTGTCCTCTTCGATGTCTTTCAAAAGTGTCTTATGGTTTTCCATGTATAAGTCTTTCATGTTCTTTGTTAGGTCAATTCCCAGGTATATCCTTCTTTTTGTTGTGATAGCAAAAAGAATTGACTCTCTCATTTCTTTTTCTGAAGATTCATTGTTTCTATATAGGAATGCTGTTGATTTTTGTATGTTGATTTTGTATCCTACGATTTAACTATGTTCATTTGTTGTTTCTAATAGTTTCTTGGTGGAATCTTTGGAATTTTCTATATAAAGGAAACTGTCATCTGCAAATAGTGACAATTTAACCTTCTTTTTTTTCCAATTTGGATACTTTTTATTCCTTTCTCTTGCCTGATTGCTGTGGCTAGAACTTCCATGACTATATTGAATAGCAGTGGTGACAGGGAGCATCCCTATCTTGTTCCTGATTTCAGGAGAATAGGCTTCAGCTTTTCCCCATTCAGTATGATGTTTGATTAGGGTTTGTTATATATGACCTTTATTATGTTGAGATACTTTCCTTTTATACCCATTTTTTTCAGTGTTTTGATCATAAATGATGTTGTATCTTGTTGAAAGCTTTTTATGCATCAATTGATATGACCATATGGTCTTTATCTTTTATTTTGTTTATGTGGTGTATCACATTGATTGATTTTTGTATGTTGAACCATTCTTGTACTCCTGGGATGAATCCCACTTGATCATGATGTACAATCTTTTTGATGCATTGTTGTATCCTATTTGCTAATATTTTGTTTAGGATTTTTACGTCTGTGTTTATCAGACGTAAAACTATAGACGTTGGTCTATAGTTTTCTTTTTTTGTGTTGTCTTTACCAGGATTTGGTATTAGGGTAGTGTTGGCCTCATAGAATGAGTAGGAAGTATTGCTTCATCTTCAATTTTTTGGAAGAGTCTGAGGAGGATAGGTGTTAATTTTTCTTTGAATGTTTGGTAGAAGTTGATGGTGACACCATCTAGTCTGGGGCTTTTGCCTCTAGGGATATTGTGGATAGTCATTTCAATTTCTTTACTATTGATTGGCCTATTTAGATTATCCAGTTCTTCTTGGTTCAGTCTAGGTAGGCTATAAGTTTCTAGAAACTTGTCCATTTCTTCTAGGTTGTTAAATTTAGTGGCATGAAAACCTTCATAATATTTTCTTATAATCCTTTGTATTTCTGTGGTATCAGTGGTAATTTCTCCCTTTTCATTTCTAATTTTGGATATTTGTGCCTTTCCTTTCATTCTTTGATTAGTGTAGCCAGGGGTTTGTCAGTTTTGTTGACTTTCTTAAAGAACCAGCTCTTTGTAATATTAATTTTTCCTATTGTCCTTCTATTCTCAAATTGGTTTAGCTCTGCTTGCTTTAATTTTTATTATTTCTTTTCTTCTGCTCACTTTGGGTTTTGTCGGCTCTTCTTTTTATAGTTCTTTAAGATGGGATATTAGGGTGTTTACTTATGATTTTTCTTGTTTCTTAAGATAGGCCTGTAATGATATAAATTTCCCTCTTATTACTGCCTTCACTGTCCCAATAATTTTGATATGTTGTATTTTCATTGTCATTAGTTTCTATATATTTTAATCTCTTCTTTTATTTGTTCTTTTATCCAGTCATTTTGTAATAAGATGTTGTTTAATCTCCATGTATATGTGGTTTTTTTTCTGCTTTCCCTTTACAGTTAATCTCCAATTTCAAACTTTCTGGTCTGAGAATACACTTGGTATGATTTCAATCTTCTTGAATTTGCTAAGGCTACTTTTGTGTCCCACCATGTGGTCTATTCTTGAGAATGTTCCATGTGCACTAGAAAAGAAGGTATAGTCTCTTTTTGCTGGATGAAGTGTCCTGTAAATTATGTCCAATTGCTGTAATGTGTCATTTAGAGTTGCTATTTCCTTATTTCTTTTCTGTTTGAATGGTCTGTCTATGGCTGTTAAGGGGGTGTTTAAGTCTCCCGCAATATGCTTTTGTCAGTTTCTCCTTTCAGATCTGTTAGTAGTTGCTTTGTATATTTTGGTGCTTCCTGGTTGGTAGCATATATATTAATTAGTATCAAGTCTTCTTGTTGTTGTATTGTGCCTTTAATCATTATGTAATGTCCATCTTTATCTCTTGTTATCTTTATTAACCTGAAGTTTATTTCATCAGATATCACTATTGCAACTGCTGCTTTTCTGTGGTTACCATTTGCTTGAAATATTGTTTCCCATCCTTTCACTCTGAGTCTGTGTTTGTCCTTATGGCTGAGGTGTGTCTTTTGGATACAGCATATGGATAGGTTTTGTTTTTTAATCCAGTCTGTTACTCTGTGCCTTTTTCTTGGTGAGTTCAGACCATTAACATTTAGAGTGATAATCAATATGTGAAGATATCCTGCGGCCATTACTTTTTGTTGTTGTTTTGTTTTATTTTTGTTTCTTTCTTGTTGCCCCAAGTCTATTCCATTTATCCTGATGTTTTGTTTCTGGTTGAAGAGCCTCCTTCAGTATTTCTTAAAGTGCTGGCCCCATGCTGGCAAATTTTCTCAGCTTCTGTGTGTCTGGGAAGGTCTTTATTTCTCCTTCATATCTGAAGGATAATTCTGCCAGATAATTTATTCTTGGCTGGAAGTTTCTCTCTTTTAATATTTTGAATATTTGATTCCACTCCCTCCTGGATTGTAGAGTTTCTGCTGAGAAGTCTGATGCCAGCCTGAGGGGTTTTTCTCTAAAGGTTATAGTTCTTTTTTCCCTGGCTGCCTTGAGAATTGTCTGTTTGTAGTTTTTGACATCTTTAGTACCATGTGTCTTGGAGAAGATCTGTTAGGGTTCAGGTATTTAGGGATTTTTCTCCTTGAATTTGGGGGTCCAGATGTTTCCATAAGTTTGGAAAGTTCTTATCTACTCTTTTATTGAGTATGTTCTCTGTAGAGTACTCTGCTCCTTCTTCCAATCCTTTATCCTGATGTTGTTTTGTCCCACGAAGTCAGATAGTTCTTACAGAGTTCTTTCAGTCCTTTTGGTTCTATATTCCCTATCTTCCTCTTTTTGAGATGTTTCTATGTTCTGATTTTCAATACCACTAATTCTTTCCTCCATCTAGTTGGCCCTGTTTCCTATGGCAGTTATTTCATTTCTCACTTCTTTTATTGTATTATTTATCTCTTGAATTTCCATCTCATTTTTCCTTATAGTTTGAATTTCTTTGTTAAATTGTTCCTTTTGTTTACAGATTTCCTTTCTGAGATCATTCATCTCAGCTATGGTGTTCTGTCAGTATGTTTTCATTTCTCTCAGAGCCTTCAGAAAGGCTACTTTATATTCTCTGTCAGTTAGTTCATAAATTTCTAGGTCTATGAGATCCTTTTCTGGTTTCATCTTCTTTCTGAGCAGCTTTAAATCCTAAGGTATACATACTGTCTTCTGGATTCTTCTTCTTGGGCATGAGGGCTTTATTTTCAGCAGAGCCCTGGAGCTCTCTTTCTTTCTCTGATTAGTATTTTTGTGGTGTCATGCTGCAGAGAAGACACTAGGTGGCACTGACGGGGGCAAGTTTGGGAGAGAGGGAAGGTGTTTAAGCTTTATCTCCGGTCTCCAGCTGTGTTTGGAGGCCAAGGGAGTTAGTCTGCAGTCCCTCCACTTCCTGCTGTTTGTTGGAAAGGCTGTGTGTGGGGGGGAGGCCAACAAACTACATGTTGGGGCAGCTCCATCTCCTGCCCTTTGCTGGGGAAGCTGGGGGAGGCTGATGGGATGCAGTTTGAGACCGCTCTCACTCATTGGGGTGAACACTGTTAAATCTGCCTCTCTTCCCTCTCCAGTGCTTTGCCCTGGGTGTGTTGCAGTGATTTATCTCCACAGCAGCTGCTCAGGGCCAAGTCTGCAAGCATGCACTGCAAGAGGGCACTGGGAGAGTGCACAGCACAGTTCTGGAGATGCAGGCAGTGCCAGAGTGCCATGCAATGGCACTGGGTGTGCACGCTCCACAGGGAATCCACAGTCCCTGCAAGATTGCCAGGTGTGTGTGAGGGTGCTCGGTGAGGGCACTGGGTGAGCACACTCTGTGGGCCAGAATTGCAGGCCCTGTGAGATAGCTGGGTGCATGTGAGAGCACTGGGTGAGGGTGCCAGGTGTGTGCGAGGGCACTGAGCACACACGTGTCATGGGTCTAAAGCTGTGGGCCTGATGCCATGGGCAGTGTGAGGGCTGCTGGCAGCCTCAGCGGACCAATGCCCTGTGGAGGAGCCATGCACATGTGCATTGCGGGCCACAAGGGCGCCAGGAGCCAAGGTGCTGTCTCTGGGGCTTTATTTCAACCTGCGGCTGTTTAGAGTCCTCGGTCAGCTTTCTTGCTACTTAAGAGTTTCAGAGGCTGGCTCCCAGGCTTTGTCCCTAACAGGGTGCTTTATGGTCCAGCTCCCTCACAGTCTCCCAGTGTTGCGCCACTCTGGTTTTTACTTTTGTCACCTCTTGACCTCCTCCCTCCCATGTATCATGCTGCTCCCTGATTTCTTTCTTGTTCCTTCAGTTAGCAGCGATGAAGTCCTGTTGTGAACTTTCTCTGCTCCCTCCCTTCTCTCCAGCTCGCCCCCTCTCTCTAACCTTCAGGTGTTTTCTTGTGATGCATGGATTTCTCAGTTGTCACTGTGTCACTCAGGGTTTTCTTTCTTGGCTCCTGGATGGCTGTTTAATTGTGTTTTCTGCAAGAGGTTTTATGGACCTCCTCCCTGGTAGCCATCTTGCCCTCTCTTCCTGAAGGTTCTATTTTTAATTTCTTGAGGAACCTTCATACTGTTTTCTGCAGTGTGACTGTACCAATTTACATTCTTGCCAATAGTGCACCAAGTTTTGCCAGGGAAATCATCTGGTCCTGGGCTTTTCTTTGTTGGAAAGTTTTTGATTACTGCTACGAACTCCTTATTTGTTAATATTCTGTTCAGATTTTCTACTTCTTCATGATTCAGCCTTGGTAAGTTGTACATATGTCTCTATGAATTTATCCATTTCTCCTCAGTTATTCAGTTTGTTGGGGTATAATTGTTGATAATAATCTCTCGTGATCTTTTGTATTTCTGTGGTATTAGTTATAATGTCTCTTTTTTCATTTCTGATTTTATTTGAATCTTATCTTTTTCATGGTTAGTCTAGTTAAAGGTTTGTCAATTTTGCTTCTCTTTTCAAAAAATCAGCTCTTAGCTTTGTTGATGTTTTCTGTTGTCTAGCTTGTCTCCATTTTATTTATTTCTGCTCTAATCTTTATTATTCCCTTCCTTCTTCTAATTCTGGGCTTAGTTTGTTCTTCTTTTTCTAGTTCCTTGAGGTAGAAACTTATGGTGTTTATTTGAGATCTTTCTTTTTTCTTCATGCAGGCTTTTTTGTTTTTATGCTCAGGTATCAAAATGACAGAATTCAAGAGTGGAGGTGAAAGTCGAATGCTTACTTTAGGAATAGATGTCATTCCCAGGAAGCTTGCAATTATCTCAAAATATTGCAATGAATTGAAGGGGATAAAACTTTGAGCCAGTGCCCAATACATTATGATTTGAGGGAAATATCCAGAAACTTCTCAGATGATGAGAATGAGAATTAAAAGATGAACATAAAATAACTTGAAGAAGCAATAGTATATGAGTAGCAAGTAGACCAAAAAAAAGTCCGTCTCCTGCTAGTGACTTTATTCTTTTGTTCTTTCTTCTCCACATACCACTTCTTGTCCACTATACACATGGTAGGAGAAGACAAAAGGAAGATGGGACATTGGAGTGGATAGATAAGAGGGGCATAGTATAACTTTGACTCCAGGCACTTTTTATAAATTCCCATCAAGTCTTTAAAATAACCATGGTATAAAAGTAAACCCTGAATAATTATCAGCTGCGACTTGCCAAGAACTGTCTTAAATGTACTTGTGGATTTATTTCTGAGAAACCTCACATCCTCATGAGCAAGTATGACATGATCCCAGTATCAAAGATGAAAAAAGAGAACAAGGCAGTTCCATAATTTAATAATGAAGGGATGTTACCTTGCTAATAAGTGGCATAGAGAATAAAAACTACAAAGTGGATCTGAGTCTAAACAGTGAACCCAAATACTGGACGGGCTGCCAGGTTTTTCCACAGGAAAGAGAATCTTTGAGGTAAGGAGGTAAAACGAGTACTTGGTACATGTTAGATTACCCCAGATATGGATTAAATAAATCTGTCCTCTTGAATGTGTTTTCATTTTCTTGTAATTTCATGTCTCCACAGGTCTCGTCCATTCTCTCTTCTGATTGGTTGTTTTTATCCCTGGTGCAGAGGTTTTCGTGTTGAGTGACGATGAGTGATGTGAATCTGAATTCTGGTTCTTTCTTTTTTCCCTCCCCTCCCTCCTCCTCTCCTTCTTTCAGCTCATCTTTGCCATTCTTGTCCTCTTCCACTTCCCCTTTTGAAAATGGGGTCATGCTATACATGCTCTATTTAAGCAAGGAGGAGATGCAGATGTTCAAGCAGCTTTTAGTGGATCAGAACCCCAGACCTAGCTCTGTGCAGATCACCTGGGACCAGGTGAAGACAGCTAGATGGGCAGAGGTGGTTCATCTTTTGGTAGAGTACTTCCCTGGACGATTAGCTTGGGATGTGACTCATGACATCTTTGCCAGGATGAACCAGATGAAACTGTGTCTTCGGGTACAGATGGAGCTAAACGGTGAGTAATAATCTGGTAACCAAAGTGGAGTTGGGCTTGGGTGCTGAAGACCTAAATACTTTATTGGCCACCCCTATTGGACGCCTGAACAAGAAAGCAAATAGAATAAGATGATGGCTCTGACCCCAAAAGGCAAAGATTATCCTATTAGCATATTTTTAAAAAGAGTTTAACCAGAAACTGCATATAAGACTTTGTTGAACAGGGACATAAATAAAGACACAGAAGTAGTAAGTAAAATGGTGACAAAACATGCCATGAAAACACTAAACAGAAGAAAGCTGTAGGCTATACTAACGTTGCCAACATAATATTTAAGGTAAGCAGATTAAAGACTAAAAAGGGCCATTTCATAGTGATAAAGGGCGTCAATCCCACAGAAGGACATTGTAATCCTAAACTTCTCTGTCAATAACACATCTTCAAAGTATACAAAGCCAAACCTGACAACTGAAAAGAAGGACTAGACAAACCCACAAATAGGCTGTGAGATGTTAATACAGCTCTCCTGATAGATGATGTTACAAGTAGTCAAATGTTGGTAAAACAGAGAAGGTGTGAACAACACCATTCATAAACCTACATAGCAGGTAATCAGGTCCCTTATCTGTCTTCTCGGCCAGCACCTTGCTCAGCACCTAGCATGTCATAGGTGCACAAATATTGAATAAATAGAGAACCATTGATTGTGAAGAAGGACTGTCTTTTGATAAGAAGCCTCAAGTAGTCCTCTTTGATGAAATGATACTAAGGTTGGGATATAACAAATGAGAAAACAGCTAGTTGTGTGAGGAAGAGGGTGAGTGAATAGAAAACAGAATCAGAGGCCAGAAAAATCTTATGCAAAGGAGCTCAGAGGTGGAGAGAATCTTCTGGACTTGAGAAACAGAAGAGGTCAGTATTGACCAGACCCTAATGAGATGTGGGAAAGATGTTTATGTGTATCTAGGTGCATATGCATGTGTTTATATGTATCTACATATAGTTGTTCTCCTTATTTGTGGATTCTTCTTACTCACTAAAAATTTCTTTGTAACCCAAATTTAATACATGAAATGCTATCATAGTCATTCACAGACATGCACAGAGCAGTGAAAAATGTGAATGTGCACATTTCAGCTGAAGAAGGTGACACTACCTTCTTGCCTCAGCTCTCATCCTGTAAAAATGTGTCCTTCCCAAAGTCAATTTGATGCCACTTTTTTGTGTGTGCTTTTGTGCTTTCTGTTGATAACATCACTATTTCACATGACATACCACCCCTGCCCTGCTCCACCAAGTACTGAAGTGTCATCTAGTGTTCTAATCTCAGGTAGGCTGTGATGTGCTGTGTGGAGAAAATACCTGTGTTAGGTAAGCTCCATTCAACCCATGAGTTACAGCTGTGAGTTCACGATGGTTGAATCATGTGTGTGTGTGTGTGTGTGTGTGTGTGTGTGTGTATATATATATATATATATATATATATATATATATATATAGAGAGAGAGAGAGAGAGAGAGAGAGAGAGAATAAGACGTCTTTAAACAGAAACACACACAGACCAAGATTATGCATTAAAGAGTCAATGATGATGTTATAACTTAAGGCTACAGGAGCCAAGCCCAGTATTTTCCTGGGAGCAATGGTTCACTGTTGGCTAATTCAGTGTTAACAGTGATTTTATGGAGCATATCTACTGTGAATAGCAAGAATCAATTACTACAATTTTGTATACATACAAGTATACACAAACAGATATATTCACATACATGCATACACATACATGCACATGCACAGACATTAAAGTGTGTATGTATTTTACATATGCATACATGTGTGTGAGTGCCTGTGTTTGTATATATTTCTCCCTTACTGTTTGGCTGAGCTGTAAATTTATATGTTCTTGAACACCTTCCTTAGTACATCATAAAACAACACCATTTCTTCATTCCTGACATCATGATAAAGTCTAGGTAATTTTATTCTCTATGAACTAAGAAGTTGAGAGAAAGTGGAGACTAAGGTGGAGACTCTTGACTGCTTGGCAGCTACAATCCCAAAAGAGTGTATGTTGCTCTTCTGTTCAGTCAATCTTACTGTTCCAATGAGACAGCCTCTTTTCTTGCCTGTTTCAGACCTTCTACCTCATTTGGAGCCAGAGGACTTGAACCTAAGAGGAACACAAATGAATCTGGAGGAAGGAGAATCTGGTATGTGCTGAGATTGTGACAAACCCTGGAGAAGGATGGGTTGTGGGTTGGGAAGAGAAGCTAAATTCCTAAGGCAAGGCAGATTGTAAATGAGTTAGGTTCTCTTCCATAAAGAGTAGCTGTGGACACACCTAACTAGGAAGTCCAGCCACCTACCCAAGGTCTCAGACTATGTCACCGTGATATTGCTTCTCTCCTTTTAGCTTTCTCTCCTTATGGTGGATTTAGTCTTGGATGGTCTCTTCTCCACACAGTGGCCACCTGGTGAGGCACTCTAAGCATATTTTGTATCATCTTGGCAACACCCGGAACTGACTCCAATGTAACGAACCAAGAGCAGGAAGGGCTGGTTCCCCAAAAAAATCTCAGGGCTGGAATAGGAATGGTTGGTAGGCCAGCAAATACAGCAGACTTCTTAATTCACCCCTCCTTTCCTCACTCCCCACCCCCACCCCCACTAACATGGACCATCGAAAGGAGGATTCTAGAAAGAATCCAAATTAGGTTAGTGTGAAAACAGCCTTCTTAATTGGGCTTCATAAGAAGATGAGGTCAGAGGAACCAAGGGCCAAAGGAAAGCCTGTTAATGTCATGAAAACACGTAGTATGTGGAATGTGGGGTGGTCAGCTCTCACCCTAGCTTGCTTAGATTTCACTCCCTCAACAAATCCTGGCAAGCTGATAGCTTTAACACTATGGGCTGAGCCAGAGTCATCAATTCTACTTTGATTTTAGAGATGACAACTCTTAGGCTTGGAGAGTCTGTGACTCCCCTAAGGTCATAAAGTTAGTAAGTTAGTAGCTCTCAGACTTTCAGTAAGTTCCTTCCTACCCATCAGTGGGAAATATATTTGGAACCAGACACATTTCCTAATCTGGAAGATCCAGTGGATGGGAGGAGAGAGAGAGAAAGAGAATCACAAATTGAGAGAGAGGTGTGTGACCAATTTTGTAAACTCCCAGCTTCATATATAATTCTACCTTCTCATGTGCTAACAGATAAAATGTGCCCAGCCCTACAGGAAATATTTTCTCCCCACCCTTCTTTGAAGTTGGGATGACAGCTATAGGCTATGGATATAAGTAGACATCTCCTGGGGGCTTCAGTGTGCCCTCATAAAAGTAGACAGGAGCTGTTAGTGGGTCCCTTCTCCCCATTGTTCCTGCTTTGAATGCAGACGACATGGATAAAGCTGCAGGAACAATCTTCTATCTGTGAGGCAAGAAATAGGAAGAATGGGCTAATAGAACTGTGGTTCTATTATATTTGACCCTGAAGGTGTGGAGTCAACCAACTACCTTCAACAGCTTTACATCCACCCACCCACCTCCTTTTCTCATGTAAAAAGCAGTCCTTGCCTTGTTAAAGCCACATCAAGTGGATTTTTCTGTGACTTGCAGGTCTTAACCAAGACTTGCTCTTCTGAATAGTGTGTGATTTATGCAAATGTTTCATAAGACTTGATGTATAGACCTCAAGGTTATTTTTCTTATTGTTGAATTAGTTCTCACAAATAACTCTGATGGTGTGTCCTGTATTTCTCCCATCTTGCTGTTCTAGATGGAATACAGGAGTACAGACTGCATGTGATGAACCAGTATTCTGCCCCGTGGAACAAGCATACATGGCCCAGGAACCACAGGGACTTCTTTTACCAAGAAATAGACAGGCATGAGGGCCTCTTACCATGTGTGTTCCTTCCCAGGAGACCTCAAGGTCGACAACCCAAGACGGTTGTCCTCCAGGGAGTCGCTGGGGTTGGGAAAACAACCCTGGCCCACAAGGTGATGTTGGAGTGGGCAGAAAACAAATTCTACCCCCACAAGGTCTGGTACGCTTTCTACATCCACTGCCCAGAAGTGGCCCAGGTGGACCAGCAGAGCTTGTTTGACATGATGGCACGCAGGTGGCCTGGGTCTCAGACTCTAATGTCCAGGGTGATGTCCAAGCCAGAACAACTACTGCTTCTTCTTGATGGCTTTGAGGAACTGACATGGACCCTCATGGATAGACCAGAGGACCTGAGTAAAGACTGGAGCCAGAAGTTGCCTGCATCTGTCCTCCTGGCCAGTTTACTGAGTAGAAAGATGCTTCCTGAGGCCACGCTACTGATCCTCCTGAGGGACTCCTCCTGGAGGACCCTCAAGCCCTTTCTAAAGTGTCCCTTTCTTATAACCCTTACAGGGTTCAGTGTGGCTGAAAGAGCACAGTATTTCAGGGCGTATTTCGGAAATAAGAGGCAGGCTGGTGAAGCCTTGGGTTTTGTCACAGGAAACATGATCCTCTTCTCCATGTGCCAGGTGCCTGTGGTCTGCTGGATGGTGTGTTTGTGTCTGAAACAGCAAATGGAGAGAGGAGCCAATCTTGCCCATGCATATCCCAATGCCACAGCTGTCTTTGTTCAGTATCTGTCTAGTGTGTTTCCAGCCAAGGCTAGAAACCTTCCCAGTGAGACTCACCAAGAACAGCTGAAAGGTCTGTGTCACATGGCAGCAGAAGGTATGTGGAACAAACGATTGGTGTTTAGTAAGAAAGACCTCGAGCAGGCCAAGCTGGACGAGACAGCCATGGATGCTCTCCTCAGTGCGAATATTTTTCGAAGGGTGGCAGGTGATGCAGACCACTATGTCTTTGCCCTCTTGAGCTTTCAGGAATTTTTTGCAGCCTTGCTGTACGTCCTCCACTTCCCACAAAGACTTGCTAATTTCCAACTGCTGGACCGGGTTCATGTTACACGCCTGATAGCACATCCCAGAAGAAAGAGAAATCACCTTGCTCACATGGGGCTTTTCCTGTTTGGCCTTTTAAATGTAAGGTGCACTCATGCTGTGGAACAGTCCTTTGGGTGCAGGCTTTCGTTGGGGAACAAAAAGAAATTGCTGAAAGTCGCAGCCGTGTCGCATGAGTGTGACTCACCAACAGTGCACCACCGGGTCCCACAGTTGTTCTACTATCTGCATGAAATCCAAGAGGAGGCATTTGTGAGTCAGATCCTCCATGGTTGTCATAAAGTCACGTTGATCATTAGACAGAATAAAGACCTACAAGTGTCTGCTTTCTGCCTCAAGCACTGTGGACATTTGCGGGAAATGGAGCTGACTATTACCCTGACCATCACCAAGGGGAGCAGTCTTGACCCAGATCCCCTCTCCTATGCTGAGTGAGTGCGCTAACCTGTCCCTTGTTAGGGACCTTGCCTACCTGTCCTGGGCATTTAGGGTGACACATGGGACTTCCAGTTTGAAAGCAGGACAGAAGGTATTTCTGGGATGCAGGTTTCCATGCTCAAACCAGGAGAATTCTGCAAAAACAAGATGAGTGAATCACCTTTCTTATCTCTATTCTTCATACTCTCCTCTCCCATATATGCGAGGACATTAGTTTCTCTGTCACCCTTACTTCTGCATGTGATAAGGCTTTTAGTCTGTGGGGAAGTGCTATCCAATGGGACTTTCTATGATGATGAAAACATTTCAATCTGTGCAATCTAATATGAGATCCACTAGTTACAAGGGGTTGTTGATCCCTTGGAATGTGGCTAGTGTGACTGAGGCACTAGATTTTAAAATTTTATTTAATTTTAATTAATTTAAATTTGTAGAGCCACATGTAGTTAGTGGTCACCATATTGGACAGCATAGCTTTGGACATTTTTGGTTTTTTATTTTATTTTTTATTTACTTTTGTGCATGTAAACACATCTATCCCATCTTTAAATAAGAGGAAAAAAACTGAACCTGCATATCCTTATCAAGGGACCATTCCATCTCCATCCTTGCTTTCCTACCAAACTACTTGAAATCATCACGTCTCCTGCCTGTATCTTCCTTACTCCCCACTGAAGTCTGAAGTGGGTATTCTAGTGCCGTGGCTAAGGGTTTGAGTTCTCCAGCTCTTCCAATGTAATTCTTCTTATCCCCACCACTCAGCTGAGACTCTAGGAAAATATTTTAACAAATATAATGGATTTGTTTTTCTTAAGATGTGCATGGCAAATAGCATTGACTACCCATTTTCTCCCATACCGTTTTCATATTGGTTGATATTTACGTAACCTTTGCCATGTGCCAGACACAGTGCCAGGTAGTTTTATGGGAATTATTTCTCTTATTATCACCACTTGACACCTCAGAACCCTGGAGGTCAGATATGTGTTGTGACGTGTGCAAAGTTGAAGCTATGAATGGAACTAACACTGGACCTCCAATGGCTATGATTAAGAGCTAGACAAGTAGAGACTGACTTTGCTGCTTGTTTTTGTAAATAAATGTTAATTGGAGCTCAGTCATGGATTCTTGTGATGTATTTCCCATGACTGCTACCAAACAGCTACAGCAGAATTGAGTAGTTGTTACAAAGTGTATGTCTGGACAATTTCAGAAAAAGTTAGCCAGTCCCTGTCCTATGGTATGTTTTTAGAGAGGGAATTGCTGGATCAAAGGGTACACATATCACATCTTTATCATTACAGATATCACCATATTGCTCTCCAAAGAGTCTTAGTATTTCATGGGTGGGATAAATTTTATTCACTGCTGTTAAATGACTTCACAGGACAGGCTCTTCCATATCTACTCCCAGCTTACACGGGCAACCCCAGTCAGTTCCACATCATGTCTGAGTGGACTTCCAGCCCTGAGTACCTTCTATCTGGGAGAAAAATGAAGGCCAAGAGCTTGATATCATCTTGATGTTGCATATTGGTTTTCTCAAGAAGGACTTCAAAACTCTAATCATAGTGTCTTGCTATAAGACTGAATTAGCATAGAGAATAGACTCAAATATATCATAATAACTATGTATGGTAGCAGATGGTCACTAGACATTGTAATGATTATTTTAAAAGGTATATAAAAGTTAAATCACCCTGTTGTGCACCTGAAAGTAATATTGTATGTCAACTGTAATTGAAAAACTAAAAAATTTTTAAATGTACTAAGTTGTATATCAGATGGGAAAATAAAGTAACTTCAGAACATAAAAAGATTCTTTAAAAGACTAAATAATCTTAAAACCTAACATTAAAAAAATGACAGATTTCTTTCATGTGAGTTAGTTTACTACTAACTTTTATGGAAGTTCTTGAAGGTGGTTGGTCCATTCTCCCCAGCTTTATTAAGATATAATTGACATATAACATTATGTAAGTTTAAGGTGTACAAGGTAGTGATTTTATGTATGTATATATTGAGAAATGATGACCACAACAAGATTAATGTCTATCACCTCACATAGTAATAATGTGTGGTGTGTGTGTGTGTGTGTGTGTGTGTGTGTGTGTGAGAGAGAGAGAGAGAGAGAGAGAGAACTTTTAGGATCTACTCTCTTAGCAACTTTCAAATATACAGCCCAGCATTGTTAATGATAATCACCCAGCTGGACATTACATCCCCAGAATTTGTTCATCTTATAGCTGGAAGTTTGTCCCTGAGGATCACCTTCACCCATTTCCTCCTGCATCTCTTAGTTAGCCTCTCTGAAAGGGATCATGTGGAAGAATGAAGATAAAATCAGCAGGTCCTTTCAGAGCCAGACTATGTTATGTGTTGGTCTAGCACTGCATTTCGCTTTTCTGCATTCCCTGTGCTTCCCAAATAGATGATTTTTTTTTCCTTATTTGGCTCCTATATAGAATTTTCTCTTTTTATTAATAATAACAATTTTATAAACACAGAGTAAGAATATAGGATGCAAGATAGAATTCAGTTTCTGTCCCCATATAAATCCTAAGGGGTTAAAAAGCAGCTTCCTTTCTTCCTATGTCATAGGGAAATACAGGTGTCCTTACCTGAGGTCACACATCGTCCTGGAATGAAGTGAGAAATCTTGTAATGGTTCGTCTGGGCATTTTTAAAAATGAGAGACTCTTACTAGAGTCATCAAGGGGTCTGTGATTGTAAGCACAAGAGCAACCACCAGCCCTGGGTTTGCTAGTCAGGTTTCTCCCGTGTGATCTCTAAAGCATGAGTCATTTTGTTTCCTCTCTTTCACACAGACCAGAAAGCAGTAATCGGTGTTTTCTCTGGTGGCAAGATTTGTGTTCTGTGTTTAGGACACATGGAAATTTGGAAGTCCTGGCTGTGACCAACAGCTTTATGGAGGCTGATGCAGTGAAGGTTCTTTCTACCGCTCTGAAACACCCTCAGTGTAAACTACAAAAACTGATGTGAGTATAAAATGAACCCTGGCTGGGAGGAGTTTCATGGAGACAGGCTGTTTCCCATCCGGTTTTTTTATTCCCTCTCTGCTCACACTAGACTTGCAGAAGGCATTCATGTCCATAGTTTGATTTCTTCTAGTCTTACTGAGATATACCAGACATACAACACTGTATAATCATATAGTGTATTGGCTTGACATAGCTACTGCAAAATGATTATCACAATAAATTTAGTTTTGTTTTTTTTCATTCCCATCTCCCCACCCCCTCCTCTTTGGCAACCATCAGCTTGTTCTTTATATCTGTGGGTCTATTTTTGTTTTGTGTGTTAGTTTATTTTATATTTTAGATGCCATATATAAGTGAGATTACACAGCATTTGTTTTTGTCTGTCTGACTTATCTCACTTAGCATAATACCCTCTAGATCCATCCATGTTGTTGCAAATGGCACACAATAAGTTTAGTTGACATTCATCACCACGTGTAGATACCAGAAAAAATAATGTTTCCTTGTGATGAGAAGGGTCTGCTCTCAGCAACTTTCAAATATGAGGGCTGTCCAGAAAAAAATCCAGCCATTGTAGATACAACGAGAGTGGTTACAGGGCTGGATACTTTCCAGACAGCCCCCCATACACAGAACGGTGTTAACTACAGTCATTGTGCTATACATCATACCCCCAGTACTTATTTATCTTACAATTGAAAGTTTGTACCTTTTGACCACCTCCACTCAACTCTCCTACCCCCTGCCTCTAACAACCACAAATCTAATTTGTTTTTCTATGAGTTTGGGATTTGTTTTTAGATTCCATCTGTAAGACCATTTTTCCAAAGAAGACATATGAATGGCAAACAGGTATATGAAAATGTGCTCACCATCACTAATTATTAGGGAAATGGAAATTAAAACCACAATGATATGCCACCTCCTACTATCCATCCATTGAGGATGGTCAGAATGGCCATCCTCAATAAATCAACAAACAAGTGTTGGTGAGGATGTGGAAAAAAGGGGAGCTTTTTGCCATGTTGGTTGGATGCAGCCACTATGGAAACCTGTGAGCCATTATGGAAAACAGTATAGAGGGTCCTATGTTAATTCCTGTGGTTTTTACTCTCCGCCTGACAGGCACTTGTGCCAATGAGATACTTGGTGTGGTTCACCACAGCATTCCTTTGAGGTAGGTACTGTTATCCCAATGTTTGAAGAAAGTAAGAACATGAGAAGTTAAGTGATTTGTCTAAGATCACATAGCTGGTAAGCTTTGGGGAATGTTCTCCATCTGTCTGAAGCCTATCTTCTCCATCACCACAGCACACTTCTGCATGTCCTAAGCCTCCCACAGAAGGTAAGTGGGAGCTGGGTTGGAAGAGATAAGATTTCCATGGCAGGGTGAAGAAAATGACAGACTCAAGGTATGGCATGCTATATGAAAAGAAAAATGCAGGTGTGCCTTGACCCAAGGTCTACTTTTAAAATCCATCCTAGATAAATTCACATGCAGGTACCCAGAGGAATGGATGAAAATGTCACTGCAACATTATTTCCAAAGCAAAAAAAGTAACAACAAACATTTATGGCCTGCTACAGTATGGAAATGTAGGTGTGTTACATTTCCATGCCCTTAAAACTCACAACCATCCTAAGAAGTAGGTTTGCAGTCCTGGACTGCTCAGGAAGGACCTACATATTAATGGACTGATCAAATGTAGAACTAATTGGCAAATGGGGAGACATTGATGAACAGTACAAACTTCCCATCAAGAGATGAATAGTTTTGGGGATCTAATTAATGCACAGCATGTGACTGTAGTTAACAGTACTGTGTTACATACTTGAGAGTCATGAAGAATAGCTCTTCAATGTTCTCACCACAAAGAAACAAATGGAAATTATGTGACTTCTTGGTAGAGGTGTCAGCTATGATGGAAATCATATTGTAGTATATAGTGTATCAAATTAACATACTGTATGTGTTGTTTTATGTCAATTATATGTCAATAGAGCTGGAGGAAAATAAGAACTAATTAGCCACCTCCAGTGTGGTGATCATTTCATGGGTACATGCATATGTCCAAACTCATCAAATTGGAGGCATTAAATATGGAAAAAGTTTTTGATACATCAATTGTGCCTCAATACTACTGTTTAAAAAGAACAGATTAGCCGATGGGATCCCGATATAACTTTAACACTGCTTACCTCTCCAGCTTTAGGCATGTGAACTCCTCCCTATTGACTGAAGATATAATCCAAGTTTTGATGAAAAATCAGTATCTGAGATACTTGGAAATACAAGGCACAGAAGTGGGATACGAGGCCATGGAAACTCTATGCACAGCCTTGAAATGCCAGCTGTGTTGTCTACAGTGTCTGAGGTGAGACTCAAGACTAGGATTGAGGGAGCTCCCTGGCACCCAGGTGGTCTTTTCAGAGGTGGGAGTCTCATGGTCAGTCTGTAGGCCATCTATCTTTTGATCCAGTTCACTCGGCTTTTTTTTTTTTTTGAGGCATACAATGTGATATAATATACATAGACGTTGTGACATGACAACCACAGTCAAGCTCATGAACACATCTGCTACCAACTCACATAGTCACAGTTTTTGTGTGTGGCTACATATCTCTTCCCAACTCTGCATTCAGTGTCTTCTCGTTGGTCACTTGAAACCAGCCATAGTGGCAGGGTTTATACTGCAGACATGGGCAGAGATGGCACATCAGAGCCTTTTGCTCCAGAATCAGAAGTTTAACATTTATCAGTGATGGGAAGCAAAGCTTGCCATTCCCAAAATATGCCTTTTGGCATATTGATTTTAAGCTGGTAATTAAGGATCAAAAGACTCTGATCTCCCCACCCCCAGCTCCCTAAGAGGAATTTAGACAGAAGACCTGGTTGGGGAAGGGGCCCTCATCAGAAATAACAATGTTTAACACAAACTGGTGTGTGAGAGGGAGAAACCTAGCAAGGCCCATTTGTTCAAAGTCCTCTCTGTGTCCCATTCTTACAGATTGGCAAACATACATTTGCCAAACATTTAATTTCCTATCTCCATGTGAATTGCCTTCCTACCCTTTGAAACCCCAAACCACAACCCCCGTTTCACCTTAGCTTCAGAATGGCTTATAGGAGTTCCCTGGTGGTGTAGGGCTAGGCTTTGGCGCTGTCAATGCTGCAGCCTGGGTCAATTCCCAGCCACGGAACTACCCACATGAAAAAAAAAAAAAGATTGGCTTATAAACCTCAACTGCCCAATGCCTCTTTGGGTCACCTATCTTATGACACCTGTGTGTGTACATCTGCAACATCTCCTGTTGATCCCTGTTCAATTTGCTTATTAGCCCAGCCAGAAGAACTTAGCAGATGGGAAGGAAAGTATTTTTGAAGCCCCCACACCAGCACATAGAAGCTAGTGCCCCACCAGCCTTTTCGTGTATAATGTTGCCTTTCATTTTGTTTCCATCTGCCAACTGCCACTTCCTGACGTCCATCCGAGCTGAATGGAGCCTGGACCATCTCTACATTTTTGCCCTTCTTTTACAGAATAGGAAGCTCTGAGGGGATGGTAAATAAAGCATAATAGTTTGCTTAAAACTCTTTCTGAGCAGGTCAACTTGAGATGGATACCTGTGGTGGTATAACTTAGGAAGAGTGATCTCATGTGACTAAGTGTCATTTATTCTTCTTGAAGGTTGTTTGGTAAAGAAATGCAGTAAGAAGCTGTATTTCAAGGGCTGAATTGAGTCCCTGGCTCATAGTTACGGCCAGTTGTTGGGCATCTGGTGATAGCTCCAAATGTGTATTCTTTTCTACTAATAATTTGTGACTATGCCGAACTTGATGTAGGTCTACCAGCCACAGAAGAGGCAAATAATCCCTAAAGCCACTCTGAGTGAGGAACAAGAATGTGAGACATTAGGGGAGATCTATATACCTAAGTGGGTACCACTTTCCCCAGTAGCTAAGGCTCGCCATGTTTGTGTGACTCTTACAGGTTGGAAGACTGCTCCATCACCTCTAAAAGTTTGCATGATTTTGCCAAGAGTCTCAAAAGTAACCCCAAACTGAAGACTCTAATGCTAAGAAGTAGCTCCCTAGAGAACTCTGGGATATATTACTTGTCATTGGCCCAACTCAAGAGACTATCGTAAGTCTTTCTATTGTTGTCATGACTGTTGTTTGTTTGGTAGGTTCAGTGAGCCTGGGAGAAAAGCGGTAATAGGGGAATGTGTGTATAATGGAACAAACTTAAGTCTTGTGATTGATATAAGTACATAGATGGGTCAATGAAGAATTGAGCAGAAAGAGAGGGTATTTTCATAAAAGACTATATTTATACTTAATATCCTAGAATATATAGTTATAATGAGCTAGAGGTACCCATTTTCATTTTATGAAATAGAACCTCACCAGTACTGTTTTCCTTCCTTGTTGGTTATATTAATCCCTGCACCCCACAATACAAGGGGGACCTCAAAAGAGCAGAATTTATATATTAAAAAATGTGTATTTATTCTTACATGTTTAAACTTCAGTCACCTTCAAAGTACTCTCTGTTAGATGCAATACACCTTATCAAGGCACTTTTTCCACTGCTTAAAACAGTTTTTGAACTTGTCAATTTTGATGCCTTTTAGTGCTTCTGCCATTGTTTGTTTCACCTCTTCCACAGAGAAAGCATTTCCCTTTGAGGACTTTTTTTCATTTGGGGAAACAAACAAACAAACAAATGTCATTCAGGGCAAGATTGGGTGAATAGGGAGGGTGGGATATGGGGTCATGCATTTTTGGTCCAAAACTGCTGAACACTCAGCACAGTGTAAGCAGGTACATTGTCATACCACACATTGTTCGTGTAAATCACCTATCATGAAATGGGTAAATGTGTTGAAAGAACCTCCAAAAAAATTCACTGAAGCCAAACACAGCCTCTCACAGCAATGCCAGCTGGTACACTGATGCAGATGGGTTCCTAGAACACTCACCTAGCAGGGAAAGTCTGTACTACAAGGGGCTCACCTTCCTGAAGATAATTGCGGTTTTTCTTGGGTTTCCCTTTGTAGCCATCTTTCATTGGGTTGACCAGGCACCTTATTTTTATGCATACATAGTGCATGTGAAGGACATACATATGTCCTTCAACAGAGCATCACGTATCTTTGCACTGCCATGAACTTCACATAAATGGCTTCATCTACTATGTGCTCTTTTTCTGATTAACTGACATTTTAGTGTTCATCTGTGTTCAGTTGCTTCTGCAGCTCATTGGTCTTCAGTGCTGAATGATAATATTTGTGTGAATATGCAGCAATGTAGGTACCCATCCTACTTGCTGCTGAGGTTCTGGCAGCACACACACACACTCCCTCACACCACATTCTCACCCAATGCTCATTACTGTCGATATTTTGCCAATCTTTTGAGCAGGAAATGACATCATATTATTTAAATTTGCATGTCCATCAAGATAGTGAAAACATTTTTATAACCTCACTATTCATCTTAGTTTCTCTAACACGAATGCCTGCTCATATATTTAATGCATCTTTCTAATATTTTTTAGCTCCTGAAATGATGTCTTTTCCTGGGCCATCTCCGTATCTGTTATTCTTCAGTCATTGATGATCTCTTTCTTGTCCCTCTTAGTCCCACTATGTAATGAGTTACCTGGTCCACAGTCCCTTGAATCTACCATTCTGACATCAAAGTTGCTGTCCTCTCCTTTAAAACTTGAAAGCCCTAAGAGGTGGTCCCAGAGGTACGTTGAAGCTTTTGTGTTTAGAAGGAAAGCACAGGGTGAACTTTTCATCACTCCATAAAAGACAAAACTCAGTCACGGGAATGAATTATGGTGCCTCCCACCTGCGTGTTTCTCCCCCACAGGCTGGAGAACTGTGACTCCACATTGCTCTGCTCTGACAGTCTTATCTCACCTCTCAAGGATAACACTATGCTGACACATCTGAGCTTGGCAGGAAATGCCTTGAAGGACAAAGAGGCAAAACAGCTTTGGGATGCCTTGCAACACACCAAGTGTCCTCTGCAGAGGCTTGTGTAAGTTCCAAAATGTTCTCTCCTTGGACCACCCTGGAGTAGAATGGGTTTATTGACAGAAACTTTTATATATGTACGTCTTTTATTTAGTGCATATTAAAAAATTAAAACTTAATAAATTAAAAATATTTATTAAGTGCCTATAGCATATGAGGCCTTGTGTGGATGCTAGAGGAAAACATAGTAAAAAGGAATGTTATTACCTCAGCTTCAGAGGCAAGTTATCCAGAGGCAGAGTTCTCAAACTGTGTACCAAGGCACCCCATGGTAAACTCACAGAGACACAGAAAGATAGTTTACATTTAAGAGGTATTGACATCTGATCATCACTGCAAGACCCATTAGCTTGAGGTTGTTCCAATTCAGCCAAAGTTTGTGCTACATAACTTTCAGTAATGTCGTATCTTGGCAAAGCTAGGTTTTCAGCCATTGCTGTTGTATGAGTGCCTCACAAAATTTAATGAGGAACAGGGTGATATGAGAAAACTACTGAGATGCTAAGGATGACGTGAACTGATGAAGTTTGGGTGCCTCTGATCTAATGTAGTCCCATGACCCCTGACGTTTGGAGTGAGCATTATGCCTTTGAGATCAGAGTAACATAATGCCTCCTGGCTTTCCACTTTAGGAGGTAGGTCATGTTACTAACTCAAAGGTAGGGACCAGAATTCATACTAAATGGTATCCTGTTTAGTGTTTATTTCACTCTATCAGGAATTATTTAAACAATCTCCCTTAGGTGTCAGGGTGCTTTTATTATTAATAATATAATTATTGTATTATTGTTATTAACAGGAAATAAACTCAAACTCTCTTAAACTATAAAGAAATTTGCTGGCTCATAAGACCAGAAATACAGAAGTGGCACAAAGTATCCCCTGAACCTATTGACACTTTTAGTATCCTGAAATAATGCGGCTGCTTTGGAAAATGGTGTAGTAGCACCTTAAAAGGCTAAACATAGTCACACATATGAGTCAGCAATCCCAGTCCTAGGTATAGACACAAGAGAAATAAAAACATACATCTATACAAAAACTTGGGGAGTTCCCTGATGGTGTAGTGGCTTAAGGCTTCGGCGTTGGCGCTGTCAGCGCTGCGGCCTGGGTTCGATTCCCGGTCAGGGAGCTACCCACTTACCAAAAAGCAAAACAAAAACAAAAGACAAACAAACAAAAAGAACTTGTACACAGATGTTCATAGCAGCATTACTCATAATAGCCAAAATGTGGAAACAACCAAAGTGTCCATCAGCTGACAAATGGATAAAGAAAGTGTGATCTACCCATACTGTGGATATTCAATTGTGAAAAGGAGTGGAGTTCTAATACATGCTACATTGTGGATGAATCTTGAAAACATTATAGTCAGTGAAGAAGCCAGACACAAAGGACTACATCGTGTGTGATTCCATTCATATGAAGTATCCAGAGCAGGCAAATCCATCATGCTGCAATGAACATGGGATGCAGATATTTGTTTAAAGATCCAGAAAGCAGATTAATGGTTTCTAGAGCTGGGTTGGGGTTGGGGAAGAAATTGGGAATGACTGCTAAGGGGTACAGGGTTTTCCTTTTGAGGGTAACAAAAATATCCTGAAATTGTGGTAAATGTCCTGCAACCCTGTAAAATCAACACTTTAAATGAGTGAAATGTATGACATATTAATTGTATCTCAATAAAGCCTTTATACAGAAAATGAAAAGCAGGAAAGATGTTGAATCTGAGGGTGTTGTGGTGGGTTTTCCCTTATGTGTGTTTCTTTGCAGGCTGAGAAACTGTGCCCTAACCTCTGATTGCTGTCAGGATATGGCCTCTGCTCTTGGTAGAAATAAAACCCTGAGAAGTCTGGACCTTGGTCTTAACAGCCTGCAGGACAAAGGGGTTATCCTGTTCTGTGGGGGCCTGATGAGCCCTGACTCTGGACTACAGATTCTTGAGTAAGTCACCTGTTTCCTTCTTTGAGATGAGGACAATGGTCTGTAAAATTCTCTCAGGATAGAGTATGGGAAAGTCTTTTGGCATTTCCTGTTTTTTTCCCCTCCATTTGGTTGGAGGACTGGGGAACTTCAAAACAGTGGTTCTCAAAGTGTAATCCTCAGTCTAGAAATGTCATCTGGGACTTGATTAGAAATGCAGATTTTTGCAGAATTTGTCTCCCTGGGTCTAGCTTATCTCACTTAGCATGATGTACTCAAGGTCCCTCCGTGTTGTGGCAAATGGCAGGATTTCCTTCTTTCTCATGGCTGAATAATATTCTGTTGCATGTAAACACCACATTGTCTTTATCCATTTATGTGTTGATGGACACTTATGTTGTTTCCATGTCTTTACTACTGTGAATAAAGCTTCAATGAACATAGGGGCACAGGTATCTCTCGGAGATCCTAATTTCATTTCCTTTGAATAAATACCCAACAGTGGGATTCTGTTTCATTTAGTGCTCTGAGGGTGGGGGCAACAGTCTTTGTTTAACAAGCTCTTCCAGTGGTTCCCATGCCTACATGAGTTTGAGGACCATCATTCTAGGAAATATTCTTCCATTCAATAAAAGATGCAGAATTTGTTTGTTGATCTAACCTGAGATAGCTGGTCTCCTGAAATAGATTTTTATGCTTAGGGAATCTTTTTAATATGTAATTTCTGTTTCCTTTTCCTCCTATAGGATCTCTATGCCAACATGCATACTAACCAGCAATTTGACAAGATTCATTCTATTTTTGATCATTTTAGTGTTTACCTTAAGTATTGAGATAAGATTGTTAAACTTCTCTGAGGATCAGAGAATGAAAACATTTTTGCTTCTGTTTTTCCCTACATTTTCTGTTCTCTATCCACATGATCTGAATTTTATATCTAGATAATTTAAATCATTGTTTTATCATACATCTTTAATTTCTAGGATTAGTACTGATAATGAATTTCATTTTTGTTGATAATTCAGTATTCACTGTAGGTTATAATTCTTTTATTCTAGAAATTTAGTCTTGGGTTTTAAATATTGATTTATCTCTTAGACTGAGTTAAATATATTTTCAAGTAGGAAATAAATTTCCAGATGAGTGTTTATGTAGTGTTTTCTAAGCCTTTGCCTGTGTGAGACTATCTTTTTAAAAAAAATCTACTTTCACTGATGAGCAGTAACTTGGCTGAGTATAAAATCCATGGACCCCATCCCTAACTTCTTGTTCTAAAATTCCCCTAGATTTTATATATGGAGTTCTAGTTTCGTAGAAAAGCCATTTATATCTTTATTCCCCACCTCAGGAAGAACCCAGACTTCTATGGTTTATTCTCTTTATTTACAATAATCCTCACTTACATGTGGGTCTTATTTATATTAATAACTAGAATTAGTGATCTTAAAATGCTATCCTTTTTCAAGGATAGGATCCAAGGCTGCTCCCTCTCTCTCTCTGTTCCTTTCTCTCACCTACATACCACCCCCTCTTACACGCTGGTACTTTATTTATGATATAGTTTGCTTCTGGACCTGTCTCTTCCATTTTGCCAGGAATACTGTGACTGTAAGAGATTTATTCATAGAGAACTCAGAACACCTGGTACATTAGAATAGTGAAACTGTGCTGTTTGAATTGTCAAAATTAATAAGCGGAAACCCCATTTAAAATAGAATTTGGCCACTGAAAGAGAGAACTCTCTCGCACGTGTCACACAATGCACATAACTGACCGCAACAAAGAGATACATACTTGCATCTCCCACAGGAAGTGATGCTCTTTTACTACCTGGGGAAGAAGAAAAGATTCCTCTTCGCCTAATAAGAGCTCAGCCAATAGAAGACTGCTATAACTCAGCCAATGAGAAGCCATACTTCTCCCTTTCAGTTTCCTCCAATGGATTCATTGTTTGCAATGGCCCCTCCCAAGTTCATAAACTAGCAGTCCTCTCCTTTGCTCTCCAGACTGGCCGTGATTTGGAATTAGACTGCATGTCCTGAATGGCAATTCCTTTTTTTTTTTTTTTTTTTTTTTGTCATGATGTTAGGAGGGTGTTTTTGTGTGTGTGTAATTTGAATTTTTTTTCACAGTGGACATTCAATATTACATTAGCTTTAGGTGTACAGAATAGTCATTAGACATTTATACAACTTACAAAGTGATCCCCCTGATACATCTAGTACCCACCTGACACCTGACACCATACACAGTCATTACAATATTATTAACTATGGTCTCTATGCTGTGCTTTACATCCTTGTGACTATTTTACAACTGGCAAATTGTACTTCTTAATCCCTTCCCCTTTTTACCCAGTCCCCCCCTCCCATCTGGCAGCTATCAGGTTTTTTTCTCTGTGTCTATGAGTTTGTTTCTGTTTTGTTTGTTTATTTTGTAGATTCCACATATAAGTGAAATAATACAGTATTTGTCTTTCGCTGTCTGACTTAACTCCACTCAGCACAATACCCTCTAGGTCTATCCACGTTGTTGCAGATGGCAAGATTTCATTCTTTTTTATGGATGAGGAATATTCTATTGTATATATGTACCACTCGTTTTAATCTATCAAATGGCAATTTTTTATTGTTCCTGAATAAACCCATTTTTCTGGAGAAATATCTGGCTGTTTAAAGGCAACAGAATATGTTTATTTGATTTTTTGCTTCCTTCTCCCACCCCCCAATCAACTATGATTTTCAAAAAACACTCTTACTATTTTTCTTCGCTGTTGTGTTAACCGCACCCAAAGCAGTGCTCAGCGCATAGGTGATGCCAAATAAATAGTTTCTGAATGAACAAAGGCAATGAGTGGTTACAATCAATTTTTGAACGAGATACGTGGTTCATACCTCCTCACAGTTAGGAACTGCATAGCCTACTCTGAATAGTCATCCAAAACATGCAAAGAAATTGATGCCTGGTAGATACTCAAAATATATTTGGGATGAAATGACTTGATCCCATCAATGTGTGATTTCTAGGCTGTGAACCTTTGTCCTGGATGAGCTTTCAGACTTGGGATATAGTGATTATTCTGTCTGTTTCTGTCCTACAGGCTGGAGAGGTGCCTGTTCACCTCCGTCTGCTGCCAGGCCTTGGCTTCTATGCTCCTCAACCACCAAAGTCTGAGATATCTGGACTTGAGCAAGAATGACATTGGGCTCAGTGGCAGGCTGCTCTTGTGTGAGGCTTTTCAGAAGCGGAAATCGAGAGCAAAGGTTGTTTTGTAAGTCTCTCTGCTGGGTTCTCTTCAGAAACAATAGCCCAAGCAAGCAAAGCTCCTCCTGAAGAAAGAGATTCTGAACTGAAAATGCTATTCCAGGTGTTGCTGATGTTCTTCTCTCATTTCCCAGGGGTTTGTGCTTCCCTTTCTGTGGCTGTTCAAACCCCAACTCCTGCTTGTGTGTAATGGAGAAATTGACCTGGATTTGCCTGTCTGATTTTATATTCTTTTCTTTTTCAGTCTTCTCTCTTTGTCTTAGACAACTGAGTTTGTTATCACCACTTACCAGCTTTATGAATGTCAACAGCTAGTTCACCTTCTGAGTCTCAATTTCCCCATTTGTAAAGTTGGATGGCATCTCCCTCCACAGGAATACTATGGGGATTAAAAGAAAGTGCACCTATAAGGCACTTAGCACAGCGCCTGGCACCATGACATTTTCAGTCAGTGGTGGGTTCTGGATGAAGTTTACAACTACACCTGGTGTATTCCTTACCTGTTGCTCAGTAACAAATTACTTTGCTACTTAGTAACCTAAGAGAACACACGTTTATTTTCTTATAAAATTCCTGAGGGTCCAAAATATGGTAGTGGTTTAACTGGGTTGTTCTAGGTCACAGTGTCTTATGAGGTCTCAGTTAAGCTTTTGACAGGAGTTTGATGGGGACTGAAGGATCAATTCAAGATCACCCATAGGGCTGTTGGCAGGAGGCCTCAGTTGCTCTCTATAGGGCTGCTCATGACATTGCAGTTGGCTTTCTCCAGAATGAAAGAGAAAGAGAGAGTGGGCACAAGAGCCCCAGTCTTTTATCACTTCATCTTGATGGTGACATTCTATCACTTCTGTCTCACTCTGTTGACCAATGAAAGAGGGAACGATGCAAGAGTGTATCACAGAGGGAAATATCACTGGGAGCCATTGGGAGTGCTGCCTGCCATACCTAGTAAGTAGTGGCACTGAGGCACTTTGACTCCACCCTTGAGTTCTCGAGAGCATCACCACTGGTCTCAATCTGCTCCGTGGGACCAGAGGGGTCTTCTGAGTGCTACATTTATGCCCTACAGGTTTTGCATAATTTTCTAGGGCTCCAAAGGAAAACCAAAGAGTATGAGAACACAACCTCATTCTTTTCATTCACAGGGAGAAGAAACAGAGTTGTAGAGTGGATATGATGACAAGGCTGGAGGGCCCCCAAGTGAAAAATGAAATCCTGAAGATAATACAGGACTGGAATGCTGAAGGCAGTATGGATGAATTGATCCAGTGACCCCCTGGAGATTTTTTTCCTAATGAAAAACTGAGAAACAGTTGCCTATTCTGTGGGTCATTCTGAGTCCAGGATGACTCATTGAGTTCTGGAAAATGGTTTTGGGCATGACCCCCAAATGGCTCCCTTGGAGGTACTGAGGGTCATGTGTTAGATGGAGATTAGTCACTAAATTGAGGACACCATGGAGAGGAGAGTTCCAGCCCACTTCCACCCCTGAATTCTAGATGTCTTTGGATATGTCACGTTGTCTCTGGGAAATGTCTGTCTCACCTACTACAGCATTGGGAGAATTTAATTAAAAATGTACATGAATGCATTTTTATTTATTTACTTATTTATTTATTTACTTTTATTTATTTATTTATTTATGGTACATCAACTGTTAAGAAGGAAGAAACCTATTTCTTGTCTGAAAAGAGTATCCACAGGACATTCCCCTTTCTTAGTTCTTATAGCTGGTCTAATAATAAAATAATAAAATTGACACCAGACTAGATTAACAGTAGAAAAACCAATATACTACATGTTCACAGGAAACTTACACTATGATGCTTAGAGCATAAAATGAGCCTGAAGGAAATGATCAAACCAGGTACTTTTCATACATTTTAGACAAACAATAAATTTATGCAAAATTTAATACCTTTTAACAAAGAAAATTAGTGCTTATTCAGAAGACATCATAAGCAAGGTTTGGGTATTAGTTAGTGAGGACCAAAGTTTGGGCTGGGTTGTAAATTTTACATGTGTTTGACTCGATTCTTTTAACTCTTGTGATAAGGTTGTCTGGCAGCCAGTAAGAATGGGGAGGGCACTTATCTCTTGCTTTTAGGAGGACAGGTCAGGGTTTTCTTTGTGCATGGACAGCTGCTTAAATAACTTTAATTCAAAATAATCAATATGCCATTGTGGGATGTCTTGGGGTGGCTTGCCCTGAGCCTTGACACTAGCAAGTGATGGAAAAGAGAAATCACCTCATGTTTAAGGAACTCTTTTTTTTTAATGAAGCTTGATTTGTAATTTTGTAAAAATAAGTTTAATCCATTAATAGAGTAAATCAAAGCAAATTTTTCTTGGATGTATAACGTGCTGAACCCAGCTTCAGACAGCATGCAGAGTGGTGTCCTGTATTCTTTGTCTCCTAGGCTGTGTCCACAGGACTTTGAGAAAGTACAGGAGTTAATACACAGGTGTCCTTCCCTCCAATACCATGGGGAGAGACTTTACATCACAGGGCAGACCCTGAATTCTGACAGATCTGACCTATTCAGTACATAATGAAAGGAGTTAGAGTAGCATTTGGAACTCAAAGATCTAGAAAGTAATCATAGGATATTTTTCTTTTGAAACAGTCATCTTTTTTCTACACAAAGTAACCATCTGGTATTACCTGCTGCTGGTTTTCAACTCTCTAAAGGTAGGCTGACATAGCATTTTAAATGAGACAGAAAACAACAGTACTCTCCTGTTTCAAACGATACACCTGGTCAGCCTACTGACACCTTGAATTTAGCCCAGTGAGACTCGGTTGACTTTACATACCATTTGGAATAGGACAGTATTGTGGTTTTCTGGTCCCATTTAAAATGGTATGTCTGGTCAGCTTATCTAAAGGGGTTTTTGTTGCCATAGTCTGAGCAGGTGAGATCCTCAACCCTATCCCATTCTTAAGTGGCAGACAGAAAGCAAGCCCCATCTAGAGTCAAACTCTGTCCCAAATTGGCTTTAAATTGTTTTCAGAGCCCAGAATTTAACAGCTGGAGATGATCATGGCAGCACTAAGATGACCCACCTCTGAATGAGGTGGGGCTGCCCCAAAAGCTCAGAGATGGGCAGTGCAAAGCCACAGGCTCCAGTCAGTGACGTGCTCCCACAAAAGGCCTGGGAGACACCCCCTTTCCTAAAGCAATAGGGAACATGCCTTGAGAAGAACAGGGCTGAAAGTAGGATGGCAGTTCCTGAACTTTTGGGCACATTGTCTAAAAGTACATACAGTAGCCCTGGCTCTCAGCCGTAGACATCCTGACTTAATTGAAATAGGATGGGGCTCAGACATGGGGAGTTTAAAATTTCACCCAGGTGAGTCTAATCTGGGGGAAGGACTGAATAGGAGCCATCATTACTATGGTAACCACTTCACAATATATAAATGTATCAAATCAGTGTATTGTCCACCTTAAACCTAAACAGTGTTGCCAATTGTCTATCAATAAAGCTGGGAGGGGAGAAAGAAATACTCCGGGAGATAACCATTAAGGTGGAGTCTCAAGGCACCAGGGAGCTGTTATTTATTACCCAAGATGGAAACTTTAGAATGTTGGAGAACATGCCTTTGATAACAAACAGTTCATGGGCTCGCCAGATAAGGGAATCTTATGGAGAGAGCCGATTGACCAAACAGCATCATTAGAGAGAGGTCAATAGCTGCCAGGTGAAACATCCAGGTCAAGGAAAAGAAGGACAGACACACAATTATCCCTTCGGGAAAACCAGGTGAATGCATTCATGCAGATGTCCTGGGCACAGTATGCCAAGGGGCATGCACTGTCTTCACCTGCAGCATCCACATAGGTGGGAAGGGGTGGGACATACAGGTGCAGAAAGCAGCTGCTCCACATTGACCCTGGGCCTGACCATTCCACGCTATGGCATCCAATGGGCAGCTACGTCACCACCCAGGATTCTTAAAGACCAGCAGCAGGTGGTTGCCAGTTGGGATCTGACCCTGGAGGTGAGGAGTTGAGTCTGTCAGTGCACTCTCCCATCTTGTTCTCAGCTCCTTTCTCCTGCTTTCTTTCTCCGTTATTGTATTCGAACTTATTCACTGAGCCCTAGTTTGTGTCCCCACTTTCTCTGCTTTGACTAGACAGAGCCCGGGGACCAAAGATACCCTTTGAAAGGATGAAGTGTCCCATTTGTGTTTGGGATATTTAGGTGTGTGCCTCACCCTTTCCAGTCTCTAGGTCTAAATCAGAGGACAGAGCTGGAGTGCTGTGTCTCCAGGTAAAGATTAGCTGATGTCCAGTTCATGTTTTGTGGGAGTCTGGGGAGGGGGTTGTTACTCTGTTGATTGTAACTGTTAACTATAGCTTACAGTCATTGATCTCGAGGGTGTTCTTTGTCAAGTAAGGAAACTGAGTCACAAGTGAATTAACCAGCTTTGCCTGGGGTGGCAGGACGCTAGTCAACCTCCAAAACCAGGCCCTGTAATCCTAACTGTTTTTGTGGGCTTGTTGAAGACACTGGTGATATCATAGGAGGGGCAGAGAGGGTAGAGAAAGGATGGAGACGAAGTGAAAGCCCTGACAAGCCTTTAACCTCGGAAAGTAGCTTTGACCACCAGTCTTAAATTGCATCCCTCCAACCTACAATCCTGCCTGGATGGAAAGAATGTTTTCACTGTCTCCCCAGTCCCTTCCTAGTTTTACAAGACAAAGTGTCCCTCTGCTTACCCCAAATTAACCTTTGCACCCTTCCACTCCTCGGTCTGTCTTGGGTTTTGATTCATAAGTTTCCACTCTGGGGTGTATTGGAAAAATGGAGCCTTATATCAGATGTGCATTAAAATGCTTTTTTTCCCTCTAAAACAGAGCAAACCATTCATCTAGTCAGAACCTCAACTTTCAATTCTGTAAAGGAGGACAATAATCTTCATACACTGAGATTATTTACAGAAAGTGTAAATGAGATGTTGTCAATGTCCTAAGAAAGGATTTAGAAAAGAACAAGCTTGCATTTCTTTTCTTTGCTGCTTCTACCTTTATTTACTTACTGCCGAGCATATAAACGTTCTTAATCATCTCCTCCTAAAATTAACCCTTCCTGTACATACTGATTTTTTTTCCCTACCACTGAGGATTTTATAGCCAATATCCTCTTCTTGTCCCCCTAATCCCTCTAGTGAATCTTGGTGCAATGTGTTTAATTTAAATTCAAATCGTGTATATGTGTATTCAGTGTTCAGGTGTAGCCATCTGAAATTCATTCTCTTTTAAGAAAACATCCCTTATTAATTCAATCTCTTAGCCAAATAGCTGAGAGTTTTGGCAGGGGGGTGGGAGGGTTTCTTGTGTTCTGTTTTCAATCTCCATGTATCTGGATTGTTTTATGGTAGTGGTGAAAAACAAGGAAATCTTAATTGACTTTTAACTTAGAAAATTTTCATTACTCCGTGGTTAGGATATAACCTCTTTTTAACTTGTTCTTAGAAATAAATATTTTTGTCCTTTTAACCACCAATAAAGTAATATTTTTCTTAGATGTTATATGGGAAAGTGCAGAAAAGCTTATTTTCATGCAAGGTTCTGTTTTGAGTAATTCAGCACAGAAACATTATCTCTCCATTACCCATGATCTTTCTCCCTCCATCGGTCTCTATCTAGTCATTCATAGGCCAGTAATGATAATATCTCAATTATTTTAGTAAAATGTATTTCTTTTTTTTTTAATTCATTTTTATTGTTAGACTTATTGGGGTGACATCTGTTAGCAAGGATTACATAGGTTTCAGGTATACAATTCTACAGTGCATTGTCAGCTTGTTGTATAATAAGTTCACCACCTAATGTGACTTCTCTTTCCATCACCTTATATATTTCTATTAGCTTCTACTAAAATGATGATTTCATGAGAGATACCTTTTAGTATTTTTGAAAAAGCAAACAATATGAGAAGGTATAAAGTAAAATGTGTCTTTTCCTTGGCATGTTTAGATCACCCTCCCCCTACTCAATCCATTTCCTGCTCATCCCTCCTAAATAGTGTGTGTGTATGTGGGGGGGGGGGGGGCGATGCTAATATCTTACAGGCTGAGGCACCATCTGAGCCAATTGCTAGGAATTTTTAAGGATGGAGAGTACATCAGTGTTTGAATTAACACACCTGTTATGATCAATACCCAAATGGCCTTTGGTCTTGCTGTTACAAACAAGACTATACAATATTTGCATTTGAAGTGCATAGATCATGCCAGATTACCCTCCAAAGAGATGGTGCCAGTCGACATCTCCACCCAAAACATAGGAGTGCCTTTTCCCTTGCCCACAACAAAGCCATAGGTAATCAAACATTATGGATATGTTCAACTTGATATGTCAAACTTGGTATATCCTTGTCATTCTTATTGATCATTATCATTCATGACCGACCGTATTGATTTCAAGTAAGTTCAAAAGCCATGTCCAGGTTTTTTGAGCTGCTTCATTCCTTTGTTCATTTAAATAAATTGAACTATTGATCATTTTCATTGACTAGAAGAGCTCTGTAATGTGTTCTTTTCCTGTAATTCAAATTTGTTTGTATCAGTTCATTTTCTTAGAAGAGCTTTAAAGTTGTTTGGGGAGGAGAAAGGGGACTGACTTGAATGAATTTTTCTTGTCTCATTTGTCTTGTTTCTACTACAGATTAAGACATTCTGTTTCACCTGTAAATTATGTGGGATTACATGTGAAATAGGAATTCACAAACATAAATGTTTTAAAATGTAACATATCTCTTAAACCCTAGGAAAAAGGGACCTTCTCTAATGGAAGTTATGGTCTAGCTCAAACATTAACAAAATCAATTTTTATTCAGAATTTTCTTGTCTATTTTGGACATTTTATTTAATGAGCTTCTAGCCCCATAAAAATATCAGCAGGACTTCTAGGATGATATCATACTGATTATTTTAAGGAGAATTGATATTTTGAAAAATATACATTCCATTTTTACCCATCAAGGTTTTTTATCTCTCAGGGGGCATTTTAAAGCTTTCAAAATGGACATTTCACTTTCCTAAATTGTGCACATTTTTATCTCTGTAGTTACTGCAGTTAATCTGAGCTCTTATGTTTTCTGACTGGCTATTAGAATTAGAGTGTGGTTTTATTTTATTTTTTAAAGTGGTATTTTTAATGTTAAATTTGTTACCAACCCAATTTAATGATGATTTGTGATTTATAGTATTTTTTAAGTGATTTTCTTGGCTTTACTAGGCATACAGAGCCATCTACAAATGTTAACATTTTACCTTTCTCTGCCACTTTTATAGACTTCTCATTTCTTTATCCAATTACTTTGCTACAGAATATGTTAAATAATTGTGGAGAGAGTACAAAACTGAATAGAAATGCTGATAGCTGACATCCTCATCTGACTTGATGTGGGGTCAGCCAACTCTAGCCTGAAGGCCAAACCCAGTCCGGTGGCTGTTTTGGTAAACTTTCATTTTTTCAGCTACAGTTGACATTTAAAATGATTTTACATTGGTTTCAGGTATATAGCATAGTGGTTAGACATTTATATAATTTATGCAGTGATTCTTCCAATTAGCCTACTACCCACTTGGCATGATACATGTTGTTGCAATATTATTGACTATATTCTCTATGTACTTTACACCCCATGACTATTTTGTAACTACCAATTTGTATTTCTTAATCCCTTCTGTTTTGATAAATATTCTATTGGACACAGTTTCCCCATTTGTTTAAATATCATCAATGGCCATTAAACAGTTGCAACAGAGACTGAATGACCCACAAAGCTGAAAATAGCTGGCTTTTTTCAGAAAGTTTGCTGACCTCTGCTCTGTGCTTAAAAAAAAAAAAAATCAGTGTTTCACCACTAACTATATTTGGTTTTATTAGTAGAAAACTTTCATTTGTTGAAAGATGTTTAGTTTGAGTTTGCAAAGAATTTCTCTTATACTATTTATGCAATTCTTTGAGACCATATGATTTTCTTTATTTTTCTGTTAATGTGGGAGACAACTTTGTTCTGTTCTTAAACCTACTTGCTTTACCAGACTATGTGTATGGCCACAACTGTCTGCCTTAAATAGAAGTTGTCCTTCCGTGTGTATGTTTTGAGGTTTTTGTTTGTTTGTTTTTAATTTTTTAGATATTTCACTTCTGAGTCCTAATTCTCACCACTTGTGCCTAACCATTTATTTAATGCAGCCTTTGTACAGTCGGTGTGATAGTTTGTTTCCTTATACAAAGCTCCTTTTTCATGTGACAAAATATTGGTAAAAATTGTGTAATGAGATGTTACTAATGCTTCAGGCTTGAGGTCATTCGTGTATATGAAAAGACAAAGAAATGGAAGTGGTATTAGAAAAAATCATAGGCACTTATTCTGCATTTATGGACCAATTGACATTTCTGTTCCACATTGGAGAGAAAAAAGTGAATATTATCCATTCTTATAAATGTTTTAATCATGTGAATAGCAAATAGAGTAACATAGATATTTTCCCCCCAGAGGGTCAGTAGGTTCATAGGAATCTTTCCTCTTCTGACAAAATTAATTAGGAACTCCAAAGACTGGATTAGCTTGACCTTATGTCCTAATCTGCAGACATTCCAGAATTACCAAAATATAAGGATATCTTAGCTTCACCCACACATACAGAAGTCAAACAATTACAAAGGCTGTACAGAAAGTATCCAGCCATGTAATGTGAAAAATAGAGGCATTTATGGCTAGATTTTTTTTTTTGGACAGCCCTCGTAAATCCTAAATCTAAAACTGTCCCTGAGTACTTATTTACATATCATACTATTTTGCTTAGAAAGTCTCTTTCTCATTGCGTAAACATTAGAATAGATGTTATTTAGGATTTCACTGCTTATTTGTGTTCCTTCCCTAAAACCTCACAAAATCCTTTAGAAATACAGGTATTATGAAGCCTACCTGCTAGAAGAAAAAATACCCAACATCAGAGGTTCAGTCACTTGACCCAGGAGATGTATCATAAAAATTATAGGAGCAGGAGCTGAACTTAGAGTGATCATTCTGATTTGGAAGCCCTTGGAAGTATAGAAGTATACACCCTCTTAAAATCAAATTACTGATGTGGGATATTTTCCCACAGCTTTATTGAGGTACAACTGATAAAAATTGTATAGATTTAAGGGGTGCAGTGTGATGTCTTCATGCACATACACTTTGTAACATGAAGCTCACACCTTCTCTATCACCTCACGTAGCTACCATGTGTCATGAGAACATTTAAGATCTACTCTCAAAAAATTTCAGGTACATGTTAGTTATTGTCACCATGCTGTGTATTAGGTCCCCAGGATGCATTTACTCTTCTAATGGAAAGTTTCTACCCTTTGACCAACATTAACCCATTTCCCTATCTCCTCAGCTCCTGGCAGCCACGAAGTTTCTCTCTGTTTCTATGCGTTTGATTTTCTTAGAATCTGCCTCTGTGGAATCTGACTTTCAGACTTAGCACCATGAGTTCACAGATCTGGTTGTCATTTGCCATAACACCATCATTAACAATACATTGCAGCAGAACATTCTCTGGGCTAGAAAGAAAAAATGAAGAATGTGGTGCAGGGACTGTATTAGCTTCTCCAGATGTTGGTCAGTCCATGACAACTGTCTAGGGAATGCTACCTCTGAACTGTGTTAACTATAGCATGTTAGCCAAGAGCTCTCACTGACAAGGGTTTTGAATCTCACTCCATGCCTGATGTTGCTCCAGGAACCAGGGATATGGGCAGGAAAATAACCCACAACTTATAGTATTAACAAGATAGATGTAATGTCAAGGGATTTTTAGTCTATGAACAATTGTTACCTGTGAATTGGGCTTCTTGTGCGATGTTGCACAAAAGGCATAGAGCAGTGTTGGTCCTTCTAGTGCATTGATTCAGTTTGGTTGTAAGAACATAATAATTTAATGCAAGATTCTGTTTTGAAAATTGTCACTCTTCCCTCAGGTCCCATTTCCCCCTACTACCAAAGAATCTACTTTTTCATCAACACTTGGACCCTGAGCTCTGCATTAAGATGGGAGAACCCAATTTATCCTCCTTTTCCATCCATGGACTGCAGTGGTGTTTCAAGCAGCTGAGCGAAGAAGAGTTTCAGACATTTAAGGACTTACTAAAGAAAAACACTTCAGAATTGGCAACATGTTCTTTTCCATGGGTTGAAGTGGATAATGCCAATATGGAACATTTAGTCTACCTCTTGCATGAGCATTGTAGGGGACCTCTTGTCTGGAAGATATCCATGAGCATCTATGAAGAGATGAACCTGCCAGCACTCTCTCAGAAGGCCAGGGATGCCATGGAAAGTAAGTAAGATGTAGGGCCTATCTAGGGGGAGGAGACAAGCAAGGGAAACCTCAAGCTCCCACGGGCACAGGGAGGGTACCATTGTTCTTTCATTTCAGTTACTTGAGAAGTAACTCCCTGGTCACCCTCCATGACTGGAAATAAATGTAACCTCTAGCCTGTGAAACAACGTAGGAGAAGAAATGGGCAGAAGACCCTCTACCTTGACAGACTTTGGTGGACTTTAATAGACAGGAATTAGGGTTGTAATGACTAAGCTTGATTTCTGAGGCTGCCACTTGTTATAGGTGTGACTTTTAAGCAAGTCCCCTCCTCTTTGGACTCTTGTATTCCACATCTTACAACAGTAGCTGTGGTGCTTATATGTATGTGCTGTTGCAAAGATTCGATAGGATAATATATAGAAAGTGGGTAACAAAGCTGAATCGGTTTTTTGAGAACACTGTGGCGGACATCTTCCTTATCTTTTGCCCCAGACTGAGGGATCCATGTTCAAGGAACTCTTCCAGAGACTGACCTTACTCAAGTGATTGGTGCCGTATTATAGCCATGTATTTAGGTCAAAGGGTAGATGACCTCAGGGTGTTTAGCAGAAAGGTAATAAGGAAAAAGATAGCTCTCCTTTACGAGAAGGAGTTCTCTTCTTCATTTTTGGACAGAAATCTTAGAAGAGTCCCATGTGTGAGCAGTCAGACTGGCCCTAAAGACTACAGGTAGCACATGCCTTAATGTGACTCAGATTCTGTAGCTCAAAACACTTAGAGTTCTGAGCTACAAAAAAGCCCTGTGTGGAAGGCATGTGGGTATTTTTCATAGGAAATGAGGGTTATGAAATTGAAATGATAGCTAATATTTATTGGGTCAGTACTCTAAGGAGGTACTATGTTGTCATGTGCCCTGCCATTGAGTCTCAAACCCACCCAACAAAATAGGATCGCCATGGCAGAAGCTAAAATAAAGGTTCTACCAAATTACACAACTTGACCAAGTTTATGAGCAAATGTGTGACAAAGATGAGACTCACTATTTAACACTCGTTTAGCATATCTTTAAATTATGATGTATCATTCACCAAAGAGTTATAACTTACAGTTCAAAAAGGAAGAGGGATAAATGGGCAATTTTTTAAATGGATGGTATACAAAAATATGAGAGATTTCTATTCCAGGTTAGAGGGAAGTGAATACTAGAATCACTTCCTAGCTAGAAGTAAGGTTCAGGCTCAGACAAAAACCAAGAAAAAGAGTTAGCCAAGCTAATTTGGCATGGTAGAAAAGAACATTCTGAGCAAAAGACAGTAACATTATAAAGCCTTTAACCAAGAAAGAGCCTGGACAGACCGTGGAGAATTGGAGGGACTGTGGCAGGAGATGATGATGGAGAGATTGACTAGAATTCAGACAACACAGCATCTTGAAAATAATTTTAATAGCAAAGCATAAGCAATTGAATAGTTTTAAAGGAGTGGGGGGTAAAATAGTCAAATTGGCATTTCGGCATCATTACAGAAGGGTTGAGTAGTCCAGAAAAAGTCATGAGTAGATGTGGAGAAACCAGTTTGTAGGCCATGTTTATATCCCATGGGAGAAATGAAGGTAGCCTGGATGGGGTGACAATGACCATTAGAGAAGGAAGTAGAAATGGAATTGGAAGATGTTTCAGAAGAAGACAGCAGTTTTTGAGGGCTACATGCAGAGAGAGAATATGGTATCAAAGATGATACCCAACTTTCTGGCATGAGAACCTGGGTGGATGGATTTCCATGACCTCAGCCCAGGAAATGCTGGGAGAGATGTTTTGCAGCATGTAGACTTGGAGAGAGTAGTCAATGGGAGACCTCATGAGCTGAAGATACCTCTATTTGAATAACCCACAGGCATCCAGTGAATAGTTAACCAGTCTGAAGTTAAAGAGAGGTGTTCAACAGTAGAATTGTACACTTAGAACCTATGTAATTCTTGCTAACCAATGTCACCCCAATAAGTCTAGCAATAAAAAGAGAGGTGTTTAAGATGACTCTTGAAGATAAATTCATAATAACCATTACATACTTCCTCACTATATGACTTACCCAAAGCTATAGAGCAAAACAGGGACTGAAATGTACATTACTAAGGTCTAAATCAGAGGACTCTTTACTATAAATCTTTGTTGTTTCTCTCTGACACCACTGTCTCCATTATAGATTAGTCACAGAATAAACTGGGAGGTCCTGTGGCTCTTCTTGGTTCCCTTTGGTAATTTGGGCAGGGCATGCTCTCATCCCTGGTCTGGGTAATTGCTATGACTTTATTGAGGCTGTTCTCTCATCTACTCTGTGTTGCAGAATGTTCACTGACCAAAGTACCAGAAGATTCTACACAGATGATGATTGACCAAGGAACAAGTATGAAAGAAGAGCCAGGTCTGTGTGAGGGTGGTGGAGAAATACATGTGCCTAACTCCTCATGGTGATTTGTTAGTGGCACATCTAGGACTGGAACTAAGACTTCTGATAGTCTGATGTTCTCTTGAGCCTAACATCCTATTTGTTAACTGACTGGATAGGTCCCGAGGATCTAGTAATCATCCTCTCTCTTTGTCTAAGTCCAAGAGAGCTCTGCAGTCTTCAAGCTTTCTTACAACTCATTGGGTTTCCATATTCAGTTTAGGCAACTTCAGGACCCTACTAGGACAAGCCTCTCTTAATTTCCTGTTTTGGAGGCTTTGGTGGAGAGAACCAGGTGGCATGAAACCAGGTTTAGTATAATTCTCCAAACATTTGAGTATTGGCAGCATGCCAAGCATTGCTCTGTGTACTTGTGATCCATGGACAAAATTCATGAAGCTTACACTTCAGTGGAGAAGAGAGACAAACCAACAAACACAATCTAAGCAGTGAAACCAGAACCCAGAAGGAGAGAGGCAGGTTTATGTAGGTAGCATGCATTCCTCACTGCTACCCTCACTACCGACTGTATCTTATGAATCTTTCAGCTATCAGTGCTGTCCATGAACTCTAACACCTAGGGAGAATCTGCACCAACCTCATTTTGGTGCAGCTTTGTTCAGGCTATGAATAGGAAAGCACTTAATGCTCAAGTTGGAGTAATTGATATGAGTCAGAGTCCCAGAATCCCAGAGATTATAAATTGTTCCAAGTTTAATGTAAATTTAGGCTTAACAGGAAAAGTTATATGTGTTATTCTCTTCCCAGTGATAAAATTATATCTTACTAGATTACTAAGTGGCAGTTTAGTGATAGTATGACATAGAGACAATGATAGACTAATCTTGGCAATAGGACCAAAACAAAATTGACCGAAGCTGGAGTCTTATTGACAGACACTTTGGAAAATCCCTCTAAATTGTTATTATACACAAGAACTACCATTTTCTGAGACCTTATGGGTCAGCACTATGTCAAGAGCTTTATCTCATAATTCTCAAAATTCTCATACTGCCTATGTGGTAGTAACTGTAATTCTAGTTGTCCAATAGCAGAATGGAGACCAAGAAACTAAATAGCCAAAACCCTACATGTGCAGATATTTATAACTTTCAATTTCACTTTAAGCACTGCTTTAACTGTGTGCTGTAAGTTTTGGTATGTTTTGTTTCATTTCCACTTGTCTCAAAAAATTTTCTAATTTCTTTTGTGATTTCTTCTTTGACCCTTTGATTATTTATGATCACCTTGTTTAATTTCCACATATTTGTGTATTTCTCAAATTTCCTTCTGGTACTGATTTATCATTTTATTCTATTGAACCAAGAGAGCATATGCTATGTGATTTCAACTCTTTTAAATTAGAAATGTGTGTTACAGGCGAACGTGAGTTTCAGAAGTACACGTTTTCTGCTATTATTGGGTGAAGTGTTTTTCTATATACAGGCACTCCTCACTTAATAACCAAGTTCCATTCCTGCAATTGGTCCATAAGTAAGAAGCTTACAAGTGAAATATGTAGTCTTGCATGATTGAGTGCAATAAACACTGACTGTGGAAAGGAGACAAAAGGGATTCCTGAGAAATCCGTTAAAAAAAGGGATATTTTTTTTAAGGGAGAAAAGGGATTCCTGAAATTCACACAGACTGAGAAAGGGGATTCCTCACCTTGGAGAACTGGTTGTAAGTCTGAGTGGTAGTTAAACAGGTAGGTTGGTAAGTGAGGAGTGGCTATATCTGCTTCCACTGTTTCCTATCTCAATCAATGGCAATACCATCCACTGGTCTACTCTCATCAAAATCCTGTTAGTTTTTCATCTGTTCATTTATTGATTGGTTTTTTCCTTTCCCAACCCTCTACATCAGGCATGTCCAACCTGCAGCCCAGGATGGCTTTGAATGTGGCCCAACACAAATTCTTAAAACATTATGAGATTTTTTTCACAAACTTAGTTTAGTGCATCAGCTATTAATGTTAGTAATTTTATGTGTGGCCCAAGACAATTTTTCTTCCAATGTTACCCAGGAAGCCAAAAGATTGGACACCGCTATTCTACATGATGAATCAGGAAATCATATGAGACCTACCTCTAAAATATGATTCATTTTTATGCATTTCTTCCCAGAACCTGTGTATCAAAACTGTTTCCAGTCTGATTACATGCAACCCATTTGTGATAAAGTATATGATTTTTCTGTAACTGGAAAGACTAATATAATACCACATTTGACTGTTCCTTAAATATGGCAAGGTCATTCCTAATCATCTAAGACAAGTCTATATATACACATACTCAAAAACCTAGGAAACGATTTCCTAATAGGTATACATAGTAGTTATTTTCAATAAATGCTAGCTATTATGTGTTAGAGGCTATGCCATTGCTCTACCAAACCATCTCACGAAATCTTCAGAGCAACTTCCCAACACAGGAACTCTTGTCCTTACTTTATAGATGAACAAACAGAAGCACATAAGCCCATTAAGTTATCCAAGACCTCATAAGCAGTAAGTGACAAAATGGACATTTGAACCATGTGTCTGACTCCAGATCCTTAGTTCTTAATCATTAGGTTTGACCCCTCATTTTAACAACTTGCCCAAAGGTCTCCCAGAATAAAGAGCAGAAATGAGACCAGAACCTGTACCTTCTGATTTTGAAACTAGTCCTTATTTTATGTACCTCTCCCCGCTCTAGCTGAGCCATGGTTCTCATGTTCCAAACAGGTCAGAATATTAATCTGGCATTACAAAACTTATTTCAGGGACTTTGTGCGTCTCTGCTTTGGATAACTCACCTAAGTGGATGAGAATTTCTTCTTCTTTTTTGTTTGTTTGTTTGCAGAAATGGCACAAGCTATGGAACAAGATGGTGTCACAGCAGCAGAGACAAAAGATCAAGGTAAAGAAATCTGATTTATTCATATATTTGTTTTGCCAACTTAGAATGAAGTGGGGGGAAGAGCAGGCTGTGGAGTGTAGATGGTGGGGGAGTCCCCTTTCCCTTTCTTCATCTTCATTTGTCTCTGGTGAGTCAATCCCTTCCTTAAGAGCTTTTGGGATCACCATGGACAGAGTTAGATATGTTCACCATGATTATTGGAAGATAAATTCCAAAGTTCATGCTAGGGAATGTGGGAACCCAGGACGAGCTTGTTTGACAGGTGCTAAATATAGAGACAAGAAATCAAGTCCTGTGTTCAAAATTACTTAACTATTGCTGATATTTTTTTTTTTTTTTTTTTTTTTTTTTTTTTTTTTTTTTTTTTTTTTTTTTTTTTTTTTTTTTTTTTTTTTTTTGGTATGTGGGTAGCTCCCTGACTGGGAATCGAACCCAGGCCGCAGCGCTGACAGCGCCAATGCCAAAGCCTTAAGCCACTACACCACCAGGGAGCTCCAACTATTACTGATATTTTTAATTTCCTTTTTTTAATTTTGATTTTTAAAGTTTTTTATTTCAACCTTTATTTAGTGAATACCTATCATTTGAAGAACTGACAGGAATGTAGTAGTATATATATATACATACACTGCGTGCATGTGCACACACACACATACATAATTTATTGCCTTCATACTGTTGACAGTCTAGAGTTACATGTTAATTAAACCAAACAAAATATAAAATGAAGACAAGATCCATAAGAAAGTAAGGAAGTGTAAGATTTAGAGTTACTGTGTAGAGATCTTATGTAAATGTCTTATACACATGCATAAGACTCCTGCTTTCTTTCTATAAGATCATGGTAACATCAGCAAATGTAAGGACCCAGATTAGAGGTCCTTACATTTGCTGGTATTTTTTCCCTATGTTATTAAGTACCTATTCAATGTCAGAGACTATTAAAAATGCAGGAGTTATGGAGATAAAATATCAAGGCACTTTTCTCATAGAACTTGCGTTGTAAGCTAGGGGCTAGACAATGAAAGAATTAGTTTATGACAAATGTTGGAATAAAAATAAAACATGGTAATATGAAACAATTATGGTTTGAAAAGATATATGCACCACTATGTTCTTTGAAGTATTATTTACAATATGGAAGCAACCTAGGTGTCCATTGATAGACAATTAGATAAAGAAAAGGTGGTAAATATATACAATGGAATATTACTCAGCCGTTAAAAAGAATGAAATCTTGCCCTCTACAATAACATGAATGGACCTAGAGGGTATTATGCTGAGTGAAATAAATCTGACAGAGAAAGACAAATACTACATAATTCACTTACATGTGGATTCTAAAAATCAAAATAAATGAATAAACAAAACAGAAACAAACTAACAGATACAGAGAACAATTTGACGGTGACCAGATGGGAAGGGGTTGGGGGTCTGGGATGAAAAGGGAAAGGGATTAAGAAGTACAAATTGATAGTTACAAAATATTCGTGGGATGTAAAGTACAGCACAGGGAATATAATCCATAATATTGTAATAACTGTGTATGGTGCCAGGTGGGTACTAGACTTATCAGGGGGAATCACTTTGTAAGTTATGCAAATGCCTAGCCATTATGTTGTATACCTGAAACTAATATAATATTGAATTTCAACTGTAATTGAAAAATAAATTTTTAAAAATTTTAAAAAGAATTATGGTTTATATTGATAACAGTGGCCATTGATCAATTTTGCCAGGCCCTATACTAATAAATGTTGACTGGCTATCCTTTTAAGAATATTTATCATAACCTCTTTAAGAGGTTGTTAATCTCATCTCAGAAGTGGGGAAACTGAGGCCCAGATAGTGAGGCAGTTCATTCCAAATCACAGAGACACTACAGAGTAGAGCTTGGGACTCCAAGCAGGATCTAACTTCAAGGGCCATTCTTGCCTTACTGTGTCCATTACATAGAGATGTTTCTCCATAGTAGCCTGGACCTACTGGGATAAAACTGGAGGTGCATGTCTGTCCTACAGATCTAGGGCCACATGTCCACAGTTTCCCCACACTCCTGTCTTTCAGAGAACTCATACAAGCATTGGTATAGATTATTCACTGAAAGAAAACTTAACATGTCAGGTATTAAATGCTGAAAAGAGAAATCAGGTTAAAGGGACAAATAAAGCTCTCTTATAGAAAGTTCACAAGCATTTGAGGATGTGATCTCTGAGTGGAAGAATGAGGAGTGCAGCTCATTATCAATATGTTGCTGCAAAGAAACAAAACTCCCATGTACGTAAACTGAAGTCCAAACTGTCCTCAAACTTGGTCTTTCTTCTCCCCTCTCCCACCTGACTTAGGCCTTGGAGGTGATGAATGGTGCTACAAAAATCACGTGATGACAAAATACGCCACGAAGTTGCATGCACACCACAATTTCAAAACCCTTGCCTCTGACTGTCCACAAATGCAAGTGCTGTTTGGTGCATTCACTCCAGACCAGCGGGGCTCCCGGCCTCACACTGTGGTTATACATGGAGTGTCAGGAGTTGGGAAGTCAGCTTTGGCCAGAAGGATCCTGCTGCTCTGGGCCCAAGGGAAGCTGTACCCTGGCATGTTCTCCTATGTCTTCTTTCTCCATGTCAGAAAGATACAGTCGAGGAGGGAGAGCAGTTTTATGGAGTTAATTTCCAGGGAGTGGCCAGATTCCCCAGTCCCCATGATGGAGATCCTGTCCCAACCAGAAAGGCTCTTGTTTGTGGTTGATGGTCTTGATGACCTGGACACTGCCTTCAAAGATGACACACATCTCTGTGATAACTGGGCAGAGAAGCAACCTGTGTCTGTCCTGATATGTAGTCTGCTGAAGAAGGTCCTGCTCCCCAAGTCATTCCTAATAATCACCATCAGAGATGTGGAAAATGTCCAAGCCATGGTCACATCTCCCCGTTACCTCTTAGTTGAAGGAATGTCAATGGAAAGGAGGACTCAGTTGTTCCTCAAGCACATGAAGAATGAGCATCAAAAAATACAAGTCTTACACTCAGTGGTGGACAACCACCAGTTGTTTGACAAGTGCCAGGTCTCCATCGTGTGGTCATTCATCTGCCAGGCTCTCCAGATGCAAGAAGCTTTGGGAAAGAGGCTGCCACTTACTTGTCAAGTTCACACTGGCTTGTACGTCACCTTCGTGACTCATCAGCTCACCCCTCGAGATGCACTCAGGCGCTGCCTCACCTCTGAAGAAAAAGCCATCTTGAAGACCTTGTGCAGAATGGCCGCAGAGGGAGTATGGAGCAACAAGTTTTTGTTTTACGAAGATGACCTGAGTGTTCACGGACTGATGGAGTCAGAACTCTCCACCCTTTTTCACATGAACATCCTTCTCCAAGCTGACCACGGTGAGCGGTGTTATGTGTTTCCCCACCTCAGCCTCCAAGAGTTTTGTGCTGCCTTGTACTATGTTCTAGAAGGATTGGAAAGTGAGTGGAAGCCCCACCCTCTGTTCCTGGATAATATAAAGACTTTGATGGAACTCAAACAAATCAGCATCAATGTCCACTTGCTTCAAGTAAAGCGTTTCTTGTTTGGCCTGATAAACAAAGAGGTGATGAGGGTTCTGCAAGACCTGCTGGGGTGTCCCGTCCTTCCAGTGGTGAAACAGGTACTCCTCCACTGGATCTGTCTGTTAGGTCAACGAGCCAACACTATCGCCCCTCCAGACTTTATGGACTCCTTCTACTGTCTTTTTGAGACTCAAGACAAAGACTTTGTTCACTTGGCATTGAAGAGCTTCCAAGAAGTATGGCTTTCAATTAACCAGCGAATGGACTTACTAGTATCTTCCTACTGTCTGCAGTGCTGCCAGTGTTTGCAGAAAATTCAGATGAATGTCAGAGAGATCTTTGCAGAAAATGAGGTCACTGAGGCATGGCCCATGATTCCACAAGGGTGAGTATCCCGCCTCTGCAGCTTTATTCTTTCCATTTTTATGGAGAAATTGGTGCTCTGCTACAATGAAATAATTGCCATAATCAAGCTAATGATCATATCAATCACTTCACATAGCCACTGTGTGTGTGTGTGTGTGTGTGTGTGTGTGTGTATGTGTGTATGACATTTTCTTTACCCATTCATCCATTAATGAAAATTTAGGTTGTTTCTATATCTTGGCTATTGTGAATAAGAGAGTGAAAATATCTCTTAGGATCCTGATTCCATTTCTTTTGTATAAGGGATCATGGGTCACACAGTAGTTCTATTTAAAATTTTTTTATGTGCTTTTTTTTAAAAATTCATTTTTATTGTTATATTTTAAATTTTTTGAGGAACCTTCCCACTGTTTCCCATAGTGGCTGCACCATTTTGTATTCAAGGGGGAGCTAGAATTTAAGCACAAATCTGACTTGAGAGTCAGTGGCTTCAAATCATCCTAGTATACCCTCTGGTGTACCAAACACTCAGGATGCAGGGTGGATATGAGAGCACTCATGCAAAGCACAAAATTACATCTCTGGCCTCTTAGCCTCTAAAGCCATCCCTATCTTGCTCAAATAGACTGTTCTCTCAATTCTGACACTGTTGTGGCTGATGCTTGTGTTAATATCCACCCTGTGGAAGCAGATGTTTGTTTCCTTCTCCAATGTAGGCTGCAGATCAAGGTCCTGGTTAATGACTTGTGGGAAAACCTTTGCTTCGTGCTCAGCACCCACCCAAACCTACAACAGTTGGACCTGAGTGGCAGCATCCTGAGTGAATGGGCCATGAAGACCCTGTGCATCAAGCTCAGACAGCCAACCTGTAAAATAGAGAATCTGATGTAAGGCTGCCCAGCACCTGACACATACATGCCTCTTTGCCTGGTGTGTCATAGCTCTCCTTTCCTACCTATTGAGGAAAAGACCAGTCTATAAAATGTAATCAGAGATGATAAGTGCTTTGGGAGGTATAGGAACCAAGTCTCCAAAAGCACAGGATGGGGAGTGACTGTGGTGAGTTCATTTACTCTGGGTTTTGAAGGATGAATAGGAGTTAGTTTATAGGGGGGAAAGTGAGGGGAGCTCATTTCAGGCAAGTGGTAGAGCATGAGGCAATGGCAAGATTAAAGTGCATGATTTACAGGAGGCTTTAAATCAGTCCTTAGTGTTTTTAGGCTAATTTGTAAGGTAATAAATATTTGAATACCTACTAAATTCCTGGGTCTGTTGTAGACTCCAGGGTACTCATCAGGCATCTGGAGTAGGAGATGAAGTACTAATTCCACTTCAGACAAAGGTTCAATTCTTTACTCTTCTCTGCAAAACTAAGCAAACCACATGTGACATCCATGAGTACAGCAAGTCACATTCTTTGCTGCAAACATCCTCTCCTTCTTGCCATTTCTATCTCTTCTCTAAGTACTTTGCTTAAACTGGGCTATGCGAAGGAGCTTGGTGATCCCAGAATTATGAATAATGACCTTTTCACCTTAAGTCCTACGCCAAACTTAATCCCTCTGTCAGCTGTTAGATTAATATTTTTCCCTTGGGAACCCCTCCCCACTAGCTGTCCCTGTTTTAAACTTGTGTTATACCCTGTAATTTGCTTTAATCCATGTGTCATCACTGTATTTGTAATACAAGTAATAGATGATAATGACAAAGAGATTTAGAAACTACAAAGGGTGTTAAGTAAATTCTTTGATGCCTCTTCAATTTCCTATTTCCCTAATTAACTACTTACACTTCTCATACATTTTCCATGCAATTATATGTACATATTGGCATATGGATTTGAAAAACCAAATGGTATCACGTTATATTCATACATATTTTTCTGACATACGACTTTTTTCTTCAACTTGAACTGGACCACATATCTGTGTGTAGTTCTCTCCTATTCTTAATGGATTATGCCATATTTCAGTCTTTGGGGGAGGACAACTTATTTTTTAATAATTATTTTTATTTTTCAATTACTGTTGACATTTAATATTGTATTAGTTTCAAGAGTACAGCCTAGTGGTGAGACATTTATATACCTTGCAAAGTGATCCCCCATGATAAGTCTGGTACCACCTGACATCACACAGTTATTACAATATTATTGACTATATTCTCTATGCTGTACTTTATTTTCCTGTGCCTAATTTTATAACTGGCAATTTGTACATCTTATTCCTTTCCCCTTTTTCACCCAGCTCTGCAAAGCACATTCTATCTGGCAACCACCAAAATGTCCTCTGCATATAGACTATGTTTCTGTTTTGTTTGTTCATTTACCATATTTCATTCTTAAACCTAATCACTTTGTTCGACTCATTATTCAATATCTCCTCCACTAGATAAAGATTCATGAGGCAATGGAATATTAGCATTATTTAATACTCTCTTCCTAGTGCCTGGTGCATCATAGGTGTTTAAGTATTTGTTGTTTTAAAATTAAATAAATGCAAATAATGAGAGGGATGAGAGTAGGAATGAGAGAAGTGTAAAAAGGAAAAATTAATGTATAAGAAATGTCGGCAGTGTCTGATTCATATTTTCTTGTTTCTCTTCTGTAGATTTAAAGGTACACAAATTACCCTTGGTCTCCAATATCTCTGGAGGACTGTTGTCATTAACAATAATATCAAGTACCTGAACTTGGAAGGCACTCACCTGAAGGATGAAGATCTAGAGATGATGTATGAGGCGTTAAGACACCCACACTGTAGGTTGGAGTCTTTGAGGTAAGTCCTGGGTATGGTTTTCACATTTTTAATTTCAGGGTTTTTTGTTGTTGTTCTTAGTTTTTATTTTGAAGTGATAATTTATAGCTAGTTGCAAAAGTATTACAGAGTCATGAGGATGGCGATAATGGTCATACAACAGTGTGTATGTACTTAATGCCACTGAATGTGCACTTAAAAAGGGTAAGGTGATAAATTTTATATTATGTATATTTTACTACAATAAAAAAGTAGCATAGAGATAGATTAAAAAAAAAATCACAGAGAGGTCACATGTACCCTTCAGCCAGTTTCTCCCAGTGGTTGGTTATATCTTATATAACTATAGTACAATATCAAAACCAGGGCATGTGTGTCATTCTATGTCCTTTTGTCACAATGTGGATTCATGAAACCTTACTGCAACCAAGACACAGAAGTGCTGCCACTCTTGTGCTACCCTTTCATAGCCACACCCTCTGCACCTACCATCCCTAATCCCTGGCAATAACCCATGTTTTTCATCTCTATAATTTTGTCATTTTAACCACACTATCTAAGGGGAATTATATAATGTGTCACCACCTGAGATTGGCTCTTTTCAATTAGCAGATGCCCTTGAGATCCATCCAAGCCCTTTTGTGTATCCATAGTGTGTTCCTTCTTATAGCTGAGTACTAGCAGATGGTACAGATGTACTTCAGTTGGTAACACTGTTCACCTATCCAAGGAAATTGTGGTCATTTCCAGTTTGGGACTCATCACCACAGTTGTATACATCCTGGGCATGTGTTTTGCTGATTAAATTGGCCGAGTCTGAAGACACTACTATGGGATGTTCAGGCTATTCCTAGTCACAGAAACATAACCTCTGTCTTGAGTTGTGTTCATGGGCAGACAGCACATGTGGAGAGGGATTTGCTTCACACCCTTCATGTGTTTGCTCTGTGACTTGCAAGCTTCGCTTTTAAGACTATAACCCAAGGAAGTCAGCTGAAGCACGAAAGTCCTTGCAGGATGGAAGTACATATGTGTTTGCCCAACACCAGGTGGGTTTTACAACCATCTCTGGGAACAAGGAGGAAGCAGCAGCTAACTGTCTATGCATGTTGCACCCATAGGGCAACGAGCTTGGGTTCAGTGTGATGCTCCTAGCATAATGGCACATTGACACATCAGACCTTGGGAATATACTCAGGAGTAGAATTGAGTAGAGGGGTCATGGGGTAGATGTACATTCAGCTTTCATAAGCATTGCCAGTTTTCTCAGGAGAGTACACCTTTCACCAAATGCTCGAGTGCCTGCTGTATACTCAGCACTATTGTAGGTGCTAAAGATACAGCAGGGAGCAAGAAAAGCTAGATCCTCTCCCTCATGGTTGTGTTCCAGAGAGGATATACAATAGATTACTGCAAGTAATTATTCAGCCATGAGAAAGAAAGAAATCCTGCCATTTGCAACAACATGGATGGACCTTGAGGGAATCATACTAAGTGAGATAGGTCAGACAGAGGAAGACAAATACTGTATGATCTCACGTGCATGTGGACTCTAAAAAAGCAGAATTCATAAAAATGGAGAGTAAAATGGTGGCTACCAGGGGCAATAGGAGATAGTGTTTAAGGCTACAAACTTGCAACTACTAGATACATAGGTTCTGGGGATCTAATGCACTGTATAATGGTTATAGACAACAACTTAGTATTACAACCACAAAACTTGCTAAGAGACTAAATTTGTTATGTATTCAACTATGCTTTAATTTATATAAATTGCACATTAATTTTGGGAAGAAATACTTGTATAAAGCTAAGTATATGGTACAAATATGTATCAACATTTAGATTTGTCTTTGCAAAGGCTTCTACATTCTGTAAGCAAAAATAATATAAAGGTTTTGTGTTAAGATAAACCCACTATACTAACTAAAAAATACCTGAAGGGAATAAAGTGTTTGCCCATTAGAAAGCAACTAAAGAGAGCTTCAGGAGGGCTCCCTGGAGGAAGGGATTTCCTGGGCTCTTTGCAGAGGAAATCACTTCGTGTTCTGAGACTAGATCTTAATTATTCCTACCACAAAAAAAGAAATGGTACTATGTGGTATGATTGGGAAGCTAACTATTGCTACAATAGCAAACATTACAATAGCTAAATGCATCAAATCCACATATTTATACATTAAACTTATACAATGTTATATGTCAGCTATATTTCAATTAAAAATAAGTACACATATAAATATAGGAAATATTTGCTGGTGATCATTGCTGTGAACAAAATAATGCTGGAGAGAGTGGAGTATGGGCGGGTAGAGTGGAGTGGGCACAGTTTAAAGTGGTGAGACTGGCTTACTCAGAAGAAGTAACATTCAGGAGACCCAAATGAAAAATTGCACCACATTAAAGACCCAGGGTTGGGGATGAGGAGGGGTGTTGCAATCAGAGAAACAATAAATGCTCAGACCCTGAGGCTGGAGGAAGCAGTGTCTAGGAACCAGCAGAATGGCCAGAGTGGCTACTATGTGGTGAGTGGGGGGAACTGGGTTGCCTCTGGAGACAGATGAAGGCGTATTTCATGTTATCTGTGTCTGTAGGTTGGATCATTGTGGATTAACCCACACCTGTTGTCCAGTGATCTCCCAAATCCTAGTTTCACCCACCAGACTGAAGTCTCTCAGCCTCACAGGAAATAAGGTGACATACCAGGGCACCACACCTCTCTTTGGCGCCTTGAAGATCTCATACTGCACCCTGCAGAAGCTGATGTGAGTTGCGTTTTCTTTCATCAGGGTTATCTTGTCTTAACTGATGTTGTCAAAGTAATGGGGGAGGGAGAGGGGAATTAGCAGATGCATAAGCCAAGGGTCAGAATGGCAGTTGTGGACTCATGGGAGTGTCCCAATTTTGAAGTTTGAGAGAGACCCCAAAAATAACATCTGTGTCTTTGCTACTGAACTCTAAAGAGCTATAAAAGACCAGGGCAGCAGCCAAACTCATAGAAACAGAGAATAGAAGGGTGGTTACTATGGGCTGGGGGTGGGAGAAATGGGGATGTATCAATCAAAGGGTACAGACTTCCAGTTATGAGTAACTTCTGGGACTCGATGTACAGCATCCTGATTATAGTTGACAATGTTGTATTATACACTGGAAAGTTTCACCAGTGTCAAAATCCCAGTAAGTCATAGGCTTGTGGTTAGAGCTGCCATCTGTGTTATCCTGGAGCTAAGTGTTCTGTTCCCACATACACCATCTTCACAAACAAATCACCAGGTAGGAATTCTTTTCATCCCATTGGCTGATAGGGAAAACACAATGCAGAAGACAACAGGAAGTCTCTTGTCTAAGGTTGCACAGGGAGCAAAAGGCACAGCAAGATGTGAGTTCCTGTTTGATACCTAAGGTTATTTCTCTGCCCCACCCCCAACCTTCCAAAGCATAGTGTGGCCATAGAATCCTTCCTTAGTGGGAGTTTGGTTCTAAAGTCATAGCAAAAGTTGAAAACCAAACAGCACAAACCACCTTTTGTAGAAGGTAATCATAGAAGTAACAATAGAAGCCAATATAACTTCACTCCATCAGTGCGGAGGAGAATGGGAGGAAACCTTTTCATCTACCCTCTCAGGTTCTGTGTCTAAGGTATGCAAATTAAACTAACAATAGAAAAATTAACAGGAGAAATTTTTGGTTATTATTTTTAAGCGCACTGGGACTTCACAGAAATAAAGTGAAAAACCCAAAGAAGTGGTTAGACTCAGGAGCTTTATGCCTTTTTCACAAAAGGGAGTAAGTAGTTAAGAAGTAACTAGACTTTGCTTCCCAACCAGGGAACCAACCAAAAAAAAAAAAAAAAAAAGTAACTAGACTAAGGAAAGGTGATTTGGGCTTTTAGGACTGATAAATTGTGGGAAGGTGACTAGGAAGTATATGGGGGAAATTAATGTAGATAAGGGTTATATCAAGACTCATCTCCATCTCTAGTGATAAGGATCATTGTCCTTTTCTTGGTATAGAAAGGGGGAAATACCTGCACTGGGAAATTTAAGTCCTACTTTTAGGCACATAAGAGGATGGCAGAGAGCTCTTCTATGCCTGCTTTTTCTCAATTGTTATCAGTGCAGAATAACTCAAAATGGCATACTTTGGGATGCCATATCCTGGTCCTCTCCGAGCCCAACACAACCAGCATTTCTTCCTCTATTGAAAGAAATAATCATCAATAATATGGATTGTTTGCTGTATGCAGTGCACTGCTTTAAACACTTCAGATGTAATTTTATTAAATTTGTCACAACCCCTTGAGAGAGGTACTATTAAACTCTTTTTTTCAAGTTCAATTGCTTCTTAAGCTTTCAGAAATGATGAACAGTCTCATTTATATCTAAGGGTCATGATGTGTTAAAAATAGGTACTTCTAAATAGGAAGGTCACTCATCTCAGCAAAAACCTCAGTCCACAGTACATGTGGAGAGTTGAAAAAACCAGACAGCAGAATCACGCTGCCCAGGTGTTTTCCATAATGGATACAGATTTAATCACCCACATAGAATATTATTCTTGGACTGAAGCACTGGAGTTAGGCTGACCAGATATACCATTTTAAACAGAAAACAATGGTACTGTCTTGTTTCAAATGGTATACATGGTCAGCTTAGTGTCACTGGGCTAAGTTCAAGATGTCAGTAAGATGACCATACATACTGTTTGAAATGGGACTATACTGTTTTTTCCTGCCCTTTTTAAAATGGTGTGTCGTGTCAGCCTAATTAGAGTTGAGTTCACAATAGGACTTTGCCCTGTATCTGCAAGGACATGTCAGTTATGGGGGTGACATGTTTCTTTCCCTCCTCTGCAAGGGAGAGAGAGAGAGACAACATTTAGGCCTCATTGTTTCCTTTCTGGGGCTTCTCTTTGCAGGCTGGGGGACTGTGGCCTGACAGCTACCGGCTGCCAGGATCTGACCTCGGCCCTCATCAGCAACAAGAAATTGACACACCTGTACCTGTCAACCAACAACCTGGGCAGTGAAGGCGTGAACCTGTTGTGTCAAGCCTTAAAACTTTTCAACTGTGCTGTACAGAAGCTGATGTGAGTCTAACTCAGTTCCCTGGGAGGATTTTGTAGATCTGTGACAAATAGCATGTGCCTGTCTCAAGGAGTAGGGAGTGTGGAAATGGTCAAGATAAAAGGGTCTGCTATGTGCTACATGCTGTCCCTACTGGGCACCTCCTAAATGTCACATTTCCTTGGAAAATTTTCTTTTTGGATTTGTATTTTCTGATGGTAGGAAGTCGTCATTTCATCCAAATACATTCAGTTCTCAAGATTTGGGGCAGTTATGTTCTGAAAAGTCACAGAGAACACTGAGTTATTGAAATTGAACCACGGTCCCTGGGGGGAAATTCAGGGTTAGGTTCCTATAGCCTCCGGTCACAACATTTTCATCAATGGGTCAGCACCTCAGCTCGTTTTGTAAGCCTGTTTTAAAATGTCCTATTTGATCTGTATTGTTAATTCATTAACATTGAGCTCATGGCCAAGGGTGCTGCAACTCATGCCTGAACAAAGCTTGTGTAACACATGTATTTTCTCCACAAGGCATATCACTGCTTTGTTGAAATTAGGACACTGAACAGCACTTCAGCTCTACATTTTAAACAATGAAATCAAACACTCCCAAAAAGCACAGATATGCAAAAAATATGGTGCTAACTGAACCACCAAAAGGGTACTTGTTCACAAAACTATGAGAGCTGAAATGAGTCTGACCTCAGCTGGCAACATGTGTGACAGGAGACTCAGAGTTTCCGGTGTGTGTCCGTGGAGGACGATGAGTGCCACAAGTATTGATTTGGGTGGGTCTCCAATAAATTTCTGTGAGTAGGCCAACACACAAATACAGAATCCATAAATCATGAATATTGATTGTATTTATTTATTAAGCCCCTAATGTTCTTAGCTGCAAGAGATAACAGAGATAAAAGACAGATGCACTGTCTATTTTCATACAGCTTAAATTCTAGTGGATGAGAGTTGGATAATGAGATTTTCAGATAGTAGCAGTGGTGACTCAGGACCAAAAATCATGGTCTGTGTGACATAAATCCAAGGGGACCAGAGAGGATGCTATGTGCTCTGCTGTTTATTGTACAACAATGTGTCCTTGTCACAATTTTTAACAACTGCCTCCTTGTGGTGCCAAACTGCTCTTCTATCCTGAATCTTTGGTTTAACAGTGAGAATGAGAGATTCCATACTGTCGTCAGCTTGCTCCTTTGGGATCACTTTGCTTTCTGTCACTTCATCCCTTTGACCAATTAGTCCGCCAATAACTTCATATAAGTAAAAAATATACATGAGTTAATGATAGACTTACAGCCAGAAATCCTGCTAAAGAACAGAACTTTAATGCATATTTCTCCCCTATGAAGCATTCTAAGGTTCCTCGGTGACAAAGTGATGGGTTGACAGAGTACAATAGATAGAATGATGATTCACCTCCAAAAAAGATATCCACATCCTAATCTGTGGGGCCTGTGATTACATGACTTTACGTGGCAAAAGGAACTTTGCAGATGTGACTAAGGATCTTAAGATGGGGAGATGATCCTGGATTATCTGGGTGGCCCCAATGTCTTCACAGGGTCCTTATAGGGGAAAGAAGGAGGTGGGAGAGTCAGAGGAGGAGATGGATAATGGAGGTCAGAGTGATGAATTGCTGCTTGGAGACCAGGAGCTAAGGAATATGGACAGCCTGTAAATTCTGGGAAAGGCAAAGAAATAGTTCTCCTTTTGAGTCTCTAGAAGAAACATAACCCTTCTAACAGTAAGCCCGACCTCCAGAGCTGAATATAATGTGTGTTCTAAGGCACCACATTTGTGGTGGTTTGTTACAGCAGCAACAGGGAGCTAATACCCTACACTGAGTATGAAGAAAAACTGAAAAGAGATGGTCAGAGGACCTTGAGTAGTGTCCAACATGAGCATTAGGCATTCTGCCAAGCACTTTAAGGTCATCCTATCATGTACACCTAACATCCTTCTTAAATACAAACATAATCCCCTCTCAAAGGAGGAGCAAGCTGAGGCCAAGAGAAGTGGCTTACCTAGGGTCACATCAAGTCATGACTGTGACCTTCCTCTTTCCCTTGCGTGTGCCCTACAGACTAAATGAATGCAACCTGGACGTCGTTGGCTGTGGCTTTCTTGCTCTTGCACTTACAAGCAACCAACATCTGACACATCTGAACCTTAGCATGAACCCCTTGGGAGATGATGGGATGAACCTTCTGTGTGAGGTCATGACAGAACCATCTTGTTACCTCCAGGACCTGGAGTAAGTTTCCCGTGGTTATTGGGGGGTCATATCTGCATAGTATGGCTGAGGTTCCTAGAAGGTCAGGAGATATGAGTAGGGAGACTGGAACCAAAAATTAGTCCCAGGGTCAAGTGAGCCTCTTTTTGTCTCGTGGACACTCTTGGTAATTTGACACTACAGTGAGTATGAGAAGGACAGGAATTATTAAGAACAGGAGCCCCATGGCAGGATCTATGCAGTTCTAGGTCACCCTTGATCTCCAAAACCTGTTCACCTCTCAAAACGCATCCTCTCCTGGATGCATAAGTAGCAATTAATGTGTTAGAAAGAAAGGATCCTAGCATTCTTACCAGGTGGCAGGCACAGGATTCTAAATATTTTACATGTCTAATCTCAAGTAGTCCCCCACCAATCATACACTGGGGGTGGGGGGACTAGAACTCTCAAGGAACCAAAGCCTCGCCTCTTATCTCACATTGTGTCCTTGAAGATACAGTCCTTCCCCCACCCCATCCATGAGGAGCACATTCTAAGACCCTCCAGTAGATGGTTTGAAACCACAGGTAGTAAGTACCACACTCTGTATGAGTGTACTATGTATTTTTCTATACGTACATACCTATAAAGTTTAATGTATAGATTAGACAGTAAGATTAGCAAGAATAATATTAAAATGGGACAATTATAACAATATACTATAAGAAAAATTTTGTGAATGTTATCTCTCTCTCAATATATCTCATTGTACTATACTTGCCTTTCAAAGGAAGTACTGTATGTCTTCTCTTTGGTGTATCCAAACTGCCAGCATCACTACCCTTGTGCTTTGGGGCCATTATTAAGTAAAATAAGGGTCACTTAAACACAAGCACTGCAATACCAGGACAGCTGATCTGACAACCTAGATGGCTACTAAATGACTAACAGGTGGGGAGCATACACAGCATGAAGATGCTAGACAAAAGGATGATTTACATCCTATACAAGATGGAACTGGATGGCATGAGATTTCATCATGCTACTCAGAGCAGTGCATAATTTAAAACTTATGAATTGCTTATTCCTGGAATTTTCTATTTAATATTTTACCCATGGTTGACCGTGGGTAACAGAACCCACAGATAAGGGGAAACTACAGTATGCAAATCATAACTTTTTAAATCCCCTAAAGCTGAACACTTAGGTTGTATCCAATGTTTTAATCATGTCTACCTTACTGCTCTTTGTGTACTTGGTAGCATTTTCTTATGATTGATTTCAAAGGTAGAATTAATGAACCAAAAATGGGACCATTTTGAGATTTTCCCTACCCAAAAATAAACAAAAAGAAAGCATTGATAGAGATCATAGTCCACAAAACTCTGATGGCTCCCCAAGTATGAATTCTTCTATTTTCATGAAATTGGCACTTCAAGCCCTACTTCAGCATGGTGTAGAAACTTAAGCTTAGTCAATTGGGATGTAATTTCTTTGGGATTGCATTTAAGTGCCAGGAGATTATTTGGCCCTCACCACCAGAATTTATCCATGCTGGCATCAAAGACATGGTCATTTCCACCTGATCTCCAGGTGTGAGCCCTCACTGCTGGGCCTTTTCTCATTCTTGATGCAAGTGCCTCATGAAGACAGATTCTCTTGTCTCTTGTGAAACCATTCCATCCTTAGCACGCTAACCTGAAGATAATGAGACTCTGAAACTGCTTCCATCATCTCAGTTGAATCACCCAGTCATTACTACAGGGACCATTGCCACCCCACCTTCCCCTGTGTGTCCTGGGAAGAGAAGCACAAGACCTATCTCCTTTTGCATCCCAAATCCTACCTGTTTTAGTAACTCCCTGTCATCTTTTCTGTCCCTTTCAGGGACATTACCAACTCCCATTCACCCATGTGTTTTCTGTCTCTCTCCTCCATCATGGAGAATCTTTATCCTATCTCCAGGTGGAAAGCAAGCTCTGAGGTGCTCATTTCTTTTTCCAATGATACATCTAGTCCCATCAAGCACTTTCCTCACTTTAACCCTTTCATTGCATTAATTGATTTCAAGTTTTTTTTTCAAAATGTGTCAAAAAGCCACAAAAAATTAGAAGTTGATATTTTGACTATTTTATGCACTTAGTAACATTTTGAGCTGCTTTGTATATAAATGTAATTATTTTTAATTTTGTTATATGGTAATAAATTTGCCATTATATTGAGTTTTAGCAAAAAAATACTCAAGACATACTAAGTGCTATCAATTAGATTTAAGTATAGATGAATTAGAATCTAATGACATTGATGACATAAAAATTTATTACAAAATGTTATACAATATGGCACACAAAACATCTTTGTTGTTGATAGCACAAGCCACAGGAAAACATATTTTAAAATCTTATAAATGGAGAAGTCCTTGAAACAGTTTCACATTGAACAACAATTTTACAATAATTACAGTGGAGTAAACTTGAATGCCACAGTCAGTGGATGGAAATATTCATTCAGATATATTCAAACATCAGAACAAAAGGGTTAAGCTATCATCCCTCTCCTGAGCCAAAGGTTGCCACACAGTCTAAGCTATTTACAGAGATGGACAGAAACATGACCAGCTGGGAAGAAATAAAAGAAATCCCACTAACATTCCTGAACATTGTCCCATTGTAGTTCTTTCCTCAAGATAATCTCTGTGGATAATCTCTCTCTGCAGACTGGTGAAGTGTCACCTCACTGCCATCTGCTGCAAGAAGCTGTCCTGTGTGATCACAAGAAGCAAAAACCTGACAAGCCTGGATCTTGCCTCTAACGCTCTGGGTGACAGTGGAATGGCAACACTGTGCGAGGGGTTGAAGCAAAAGATGGGTTCTCTGAGGAGACTCGGGTAAGGTCCTGGGCTCAGAGGAAGGGGGACCCAAGTGTGAAGCTGCTTGAACAGAGAGAGTGTTCTGACTTTCATAATCTCATTCAATTAGTCAGGACTCAAACTTGGCGGAGTAACAGACTGAGACATAAATTCCAGCGGGGCTCCTATATGTGGAATGAATGAAACAGCAGATGCTAAAAAACATTTTCTGGAAGTAGTAAATACTCAATAAATGTTTATAGGACAACCCATGTGTGCTAGGCATGGTGCTGAATGGTAGAAGTGCAGAGGTAAATAGCTATCAACATTACAGAATATATAGTCCAATGAGAAAGATGGACCAAAAAGCAAGTGATGACATTAGTGGTTCTCAGCCTTTAGTGTCAGCATCAGAATCACCCAGGTGGCTTGGTGGAATATTATTCAGCCATAAAAAGGAGCACTGACACACACTACAATGTAGATGAAACTTGAAAACATGAGGCTAAGTGAAATAAGACATATACATACAAAGGTCACACTAGAGGATTCCATTTGTACGAGATACCAGAATGGGCAAATCCAAAGAGATGGGAAGTAGAGCAGTGGTTTCCAAGGGGCTGGGAGGATTCCTTATGGGTATTGATTTCCTTCTGGGGGAATGAAAATATGTTCGAACTAGATAGAGGTGGTGACTGCATGACATTGTGAGCTATTATAAAATGTGATATTTGCTACCATTTACAGAGCATCAACCATGTGCTAGCATCATGCATATGTTATTTATAACCTCCATGACACTGGAAGTAAGGATAATATTTTTCTTTTCTTGGGCAAGGGGCTTAATTGAAGGATCCATTTCCTTCTCTAAATCACACACCAGCCTTCAGGCTTATCACCACATCCATTGTGTTGTTTCTCTATCCCTCCCTCTGCAGTCATGTCCAATCTCTAGCTCCCCTTTTATTCATCTTAGCTTCCTTGTTCTATAGCAGGGGTCCCTAACCCCATGGCCACGGACCATTACCTGTTAGAAACACAGCAGGAAGTGAGTGGTGGGCAAGTGAGCGAAGCTTCATCTGTGTTTATAGCTACTCCCCATTGTTCACATTACCGCCTGAGCTCCACCTCCTGTCAGATCAGTGGTGACATTAGATTAGTTGTATAACTATTTCATTATATATTACAACGTAATCATAGTAGAAATAAAGTACACAATAAATGTAATGTGCTTGAATCATCCCGAAACCATCCCCCACCCTCTGCCGGTCCATAGAAAAATCGTCTACCATGAAACTGGCCCCTGGTGCCAAAAAATTTAGAAACCTTCATTCTGTAGTCTTTTGTTCTTGTCTGCATCCACCTTGAAATACTCCAAGCTTGAACAAACCCAACCCCCCATCTACCCTCTCACTTAGGTAGCGGGAAATTGCAGGAGAAGAAAACAAGACAAGGATACGCTGGTGCCATATACATCGGTAGTCATCGATGTAAATTTTTGTCTCCTCAGTATGACATTTTTCTGGTTTACTTGCTTCTGTTTCTGAACAGTGATTTCAAACCTACTGCATTATCTGGAAACTTCTGAACCTATCTTGCTCTTCTTGGGACTTAACAGATGACCTTATCCCCTTCAAATCAATATAAGAACATTTCATAGGAAAGCCCTAAACCTTCTACCTGGAAACCAATTAATATCTACACCCACATTCCCTTCTTTCCAAAATAGTATAGGAAGCATGTCTACCATGACTACAGGTTAATGTCACCCATGCTGAGGACTCCATATTCATCTGTCTCTCCCACTCCTCCTTGCCTCTATCAGCCTCCCTACTGGAAATTTTCTGTTTTCATAAATGCTTAGATGTTATTGTAGAAGCAAACCAATAATAACAATAAGTCTTTATTCGATCCTAACTTGCCATCTAGCTAAAGGCAGCTAAAACTACTTGAGCTGCCATCCACACTCTATCCTAAGAATTTCCAAATACACAAAACCTACAATGAGTAGGACATCTAAATACCCACCAGCTAGTTTAAACTGTCTATCTGGTACACTATTTCATAGCAAGTTATAGATTTTGACACTCCTTCCCTAAACACCTCAGTATGCATGTCTAAAATATAACAACACTGCTACAATACCACTATTATACCTAACAATGTTCTTTGGTTTTTACACTGCTCTTAGGACAAAACCCTAAATCCTTAATACAGCAGTTCTCAACCTGCGGGTCATGACCCCTTTGGGGGTTGAATGACTCTTTCACAGGGGTCGCTTAAGACCATCGGAAAACACATATCAGATATTTACATTACGATCATAACAGTAGCAACATGACAGTTATGAAGTAGCAATGAAAGTAATTTTATGGGGGTCACCACACCATGAGGAACTGTATTAAAGGGTCGCGGCATCAGGAAGGTTGAGAACAACTGCCTTAATATGACCTAAAATGTCAGCCTCATCTCATACCACTGCCTCTATTCTGGCCATTCAGTTGACATTCTGTGTCTCAGATATTCTTTCTCCTTCCACAAGGACAGTGGACACGTAGTTTCCTAAGCAAGCATCACTATTTCCTGCCCCCATTCACTGAGTTTACTTCTTCTCATCTTTTGAGTTCTAGGTAAAAAGTCACTTTCTCAGTGAGTCTCTCTTGATGTTCCTTGTTTTGTTCCCTAGTCAGAGGCTCTCTTAACCTTTATCTTTCATCCTTTCCACAATTATGGTTGTGTTGTTCAGCACCTCTCAGTGTGAGGACCAGGAACTTATTAGAAATGCAAATTTCGGGTCCCTTCCCAGAACTACTCTACCAGAAACCTTAGGGGTGGAGCCCACCACTCTTTTTTGAAATGTTGAAGTAGAAGTCTAACAAATTGAAGGGAGGAGGATTGATCATTGATCTCTTGGGGTAATTTCTTGGGGGTCCTGGCCCTGCAGGTTGGAGGCATGTGAGTTGACATCTGACTGCTGTGAGGTCCTCTCTTTGGCTCTCTCCTGCAACCAGCATCTGACCAGCCTAAACCTGATGCGGAATCATTTCAGTCCTGAAGGAATAATGAAGCTGTGTCCAGCTTTTGCACATCCGAACTCCCGTCTACAAATTATTGGGTAAGTCCCTGGTGATTGTCTTCTGAGACACTAACTTCCCTTGGTTAGACATGTTAGTTGGCAGAGAAGCAGTTTATCAGAGAAGTTGAGGTCATGGCTAAGCCACCAGGTCTTTATTCAACAAACAATGTCCACTGTGTTCTGGGCACTGTGCTAGGTGCTGGGGACACAAGGATATGGGAGATAGAGACAAAGTGTAGCTGTCATGGAGCTTACTTTGGGATGGGTTTGAGAGAGTAGAAAGACAATGCACAAATAAATGTTTATCCTCCAACTAAAAATAGAATTGCTATCTGAATCAACAATTTTACTTTTGGGTAGACACCTGAGAGAACTTAAAGTAGAATCTCAAAGAGATATTTGCACACCTGTGTTCATAGTAGCATCATTCACAACAGCCAAGAGGTGTTAGCAACCTGGGTGTCCACTGATGGATGAGTGGATAAATGAAATGTGGTTCATCCATACAATGGAATGTTATTCAGCCTAAGACAGGACAGAAATTCTGACACATGCCCCAACATGGACAAACCTTAAGAACATTATGCTGAGTAAAATAAGCCAGACACAAAAACACAAATCTGTATAATTCCTCATATGTGAGGTCCTATAGTGGTCAAATCCATAGGAGCAGAAAGGATAAGGGTGGCTGCCAGGGGCTGGGAAGAGAAGGAAATGGCAAGTTTTTTAATGGGGACAGAGTGTCAGCTGGGGAAGATGAAGAGTTCTGGGGATGAATTGTGGTGATGCTTCCACAACAGTGTGAATATACTTAGCACCCCTGAACTGTGTACACTAACAAATGGTGAAAATGGACAGCCCATTGAGGTTTTACTGTGTGATATATTTATATCAACAGCCAATTTCCCAGTTGAGTAACTGTTTGTCTCCTGTATGGTTCAGCTTGCAGAGATATACAGGGGTCAAATTTTGGCAGATGAATGTAATCAGAAGGACCACAAGAGTGGTTGTAGTGTGGGATCTGAGGGGGAGCTAGGGAAGAGAGGCCGGTGGGGAGACAGGGATTGGAAAGCATGGCTCAGTGGATTTGGAGATCTTGGTTTGGTCCAAGGAAAGTATTATAGTGATCAGCAAATGAGCTAAAAAGGCAAAAGATTGGGTTGAAAGAGAGCATATTTGTATTGATGACTCAGGAGGCAGTATAGCCTTAGACAAAAATCAGCTTGTGACTAAGGAACTTCATAGTTGAAGTAGAATAGAAGAGTCAGACCTTCATTTTCCCATGTGTCCTTTCAGGAGCTTGTTTCTACATGTGTCTATTTGAATACCCATTTCTCTCTTCTCTCCTAGAATATGAGGGCTGTCCAGAAAGTATCCAGCCATGTAATGTGAAAAATAGAGGCATTGATGGCTGGATTTTTTCTGGACAGCCCTCATATACATTGTGTGAGGGTCAGGACTTTGCCTTGTTCATCACTGTGCCTCCAAGCCCCATAACAGGACCTAGAACAAAGTCAGTTCTTGGGAAGGAGATCATGGATGGATGCCTAATTTGTGCCTCCTCTTAGGTTCGCTGTGAGGGGTAGATGCCCACAAAAGCTCAGGATAGTATCTGACACATCCAAGCATCCCTTTACATGGAGGGACTTGCTTTTACTCTCTGGGGAACATGCTACTGTGCCTCTACAAAAAGAGGTTTCAGGTCATTGATTGGGTTTCCAGGAATTTGGAAGAAGGGAGAAGAGTAAGAAGCAAATTCCCAGAGTCATGACTCCCGCTCTCTTCATCCACAGGCTGTGGAAATGGCAATATCCTGCTCAGGTAAGGAAGATGCTGGAGGAGGTGCAGCTACACAAGCCCCACATGGTGATAGGCAATGACTGGTATTCTTTTGATGAAGATGACCGATATTGGTGGAAAAACTGAAGACAAGAAACCCTCCCCACCTACTCTCTGATGGAGGAACTTTAAAAACTATCTTCATGGGGAAAGCTGTGCCCAGCGCTTCCTCCTCAGAGATGGAAAATGATTTCTGATTCTCACAAGGCTCTCACTGGTAGTGACACTTGTGTGTCCAATCTAACTTGGTTATTGACTTTCCCTTGCATGCAGGCTTGTGACTTTTCCAGTCACAGGACCTCAGTCTCCAGGAAATGTCTGTTCTACCTCAGAGCATACAGAGGGAATCAAATAAACACTGAGCATTTGGAAAAAGTGTCAGCCTTCTTGATCATTGGAAACATGATTCAAGAGCAGAGGTAGCAGGGCTTGGGTCCTCAAAAGTGGCCCCCAAATTTTGATAACACAACTTTGTTGATGTTAAAAATAAGTTTAAAGCACATATTTGAATGTCAAAGAATGATGTGACTATTACTCAATATCTGATATTTAAATAAATTTGTTGGTGTCGTAAAGGATGACTGTTCTACCACCATCTCTCTGAGCAGAGCAGACTGCTGGTCCTAGGTAGGTAGAAATTTGGGGGAAATGTGGAATTTAGGGATTGGTGATGTTGGGGGGTAAGTTAACATGTAATTACTCAGGTGAAACTGATTGGCACTCACAGGTGTGTTCATCAAAATTGATGAACACCAAGTTGATAAACCCATAAACAGGGTTTAAACCTGTTTGGGTAGCTACTTGTTATCATGGCTACAGAACAATCAGTCTCAAGAGCAAGGGAAATTCTTCCATTCTTACTAACAGGTACTTTTTATGATTTCTTGTACTTATTCTCTAATCCATGATGATAATGTTGACAATGATAGGTACTACACAGGCTCTGTTCTAAGCACTTACCTATAAATGAACTCATTTGATCTTCAAATTCAAGCATCATTTTTCATACTTGGACATTTTTTAGGCTTGTTCTACATCAGATCAAATTAGATGGTAATTGGTCTGCCTGCCTCATCCCTGTAGGTGGCTAATGCAAGGTTCGTGCCAGGCGTAGGAGAAATGTCAGCCCTGTAGTCTATTGGGGGTTCAATCTGTGGTTTCTTTGCAGGAATACCTTTTGAACAGTTATGTGTTCTAGAAGAGTTAGTTCACGTTATATCAGGCTTGTCCATTAGACCAATGAGACGTGGGTTGTGTGACGTGAATGACTCTAACTGAATTGCACCACCATTTTCCCTGCTTGCCACAGCAGACTATGGGACTCAGCCTCCATCATAATAAGTAATGTCTCATAATAAATGCCTCATAATAAACACACATGGATATGTTATGAAGAGATTTTGTATTTTATTATATATCTTAATGTATTACATGTCCCATTGCTTTTGTTTCTCTAGATAACTCTGACTGATACAAGAAGTAATGTTTAAACAGAACCTGAATATTAAGGAGGAGCTCACCACAAAGCACTCTCAGGAAGGATGTTAGGGCACAGGGACAGCAGGTGCAAAGGCCCAGTGGTCAGAGCCAGGGTATGAGGAGAGGGGCAACTGGAATATGGTAGAGAGGGGTGTGACACAGGTCACGTGAGGGCAGGAGAGGACAGGTCAAGGGCTCTGGGATTATTCTGAGCATAGTGGGAAGTCAGTGGAGGGTTTCCACCTGATAGCAAACTGACTGGGTCCAGGGATCTTCGATGTCCTTCCTCCCATAGGAACAAGGGTCCCTTCACCTAAGCAGCCAAAACCAACTTTGGAAAAGTGACTAGGGTTCTCAGACTGTCTCCCAAAGAGCTGAGATTCACAGTCCAAGTCCCAGGGGCTTATGCTCTGATTATCCAGTCCCTGCATGCATGTGTATCTCTACATTTGCCAGGGGTTCTAGAAAGCAACCCTTGGCAAACCCAACAGTATTGCCCAATCTGGTCCTCTGTCGGTGAGGTGGGGACTCAGGGAGGGGAAACGTGCCTCTTTGCTAACTCTCGGCTCTTTTCGTCTTCTCCAGTAGGACACTTTCTCTGAGTCATATGTTAAGAATTCACCTCTATTCACCCTGCACACTTTGCAGATGGGGAAAGTGCAGGGTATGTTTTGCGTGAAGCCATATTAATTCTGATGCTTTAAGCTACAAGTAACAGGGAAACTAATCTGCAATCACTGACTAGAAGCTTCCCATTTTCCATGGAACGAGCCTGTGGGTGGGTAATTGCAGGGCTAGCTAATTCAGCATCCCTGGGAGGTCAGGATTCTGCCTCTCTGCCATTCCTTTGAACTTCCCCTGGTGCTCACTAGGTGGGAGTAGAGCATCAACCTTATCTTTATAAAGATAAGACCGAGGAGAAAGGGTGTGCTCACAGGTCTCTATGACAGTGTTTCCTTACTCAGCACTGCTGTGGTTTGGGGCTGGATAATCATTTGCTGTGGGGGAGGGGGATGTCCTGTGCATGCAGGATGTTGAGCAGCATCACTGGCTTCTGCCCAATAGAAGACAGGATCGCCATCCCCCAGTCGTGATTCCAGAAATTGCCAGATGTTACCTATGGGATACAGTCACCCCCACCTAAGAAGCCCTGCTCTACAATAAGCAGGGAAAGCTGCCTCAGAATCACCACCAGCAGCTTTCCCCTTACCTGAGTGGACAGATTGGTTCACAGGCCATCCTATACAAGCATGCAGTGCTGAGTGTAGCAGCTGCTTCTTGGAAGCAACCAAGATGCCCTTGAGGAGATGAGTGGATAAATAAACTGTGGTCCATCCACATAGTGCATTATTCATTGCTTAAAGAAATAAATGAGCCATGAAGCTATGAAAAACATGGAGGAACCTTAGTTACATATGACTAAATAAAAGAAACCAATCTGAAAAGGCTACACACTGCGTGATGACATTCTGGAAAAGTCAAAACTACGGAGACCACAAACCACAGCTCTTTATTCTGGAGCCCATCTTTTTATTATTTCATGGAGACTATGCTGTTCTCAAGAATCCAGGTGGTGGCAGCAGAGACCAGCATTTTTCTAGAGCTACCACCACCACCACCACTACCACCTCCCCTCCCTAAGGCAGTTCTAGAATAGGAATTACAGGGAGCATCTCTGCCCTGCATTGATCACAGAGTAGGCACACAGAAGGCTGTCACTAACCCGTTTTGGATTAACCTACAGCAGTGAATGCAGCTAAAGAGAGAGAGAGGCTGCTGAGGTCCAGGACCAGGGTGCTGGATAGAGGAGCTTCATAACACCATGGGGTTCTAGGCAGTACTGTTATCCCATTGGTAATGGCAATACTGAACAGATCCAGGGTGAGTGGCTACATGGTGTATTGCAGAACCCAGTGGCTGAAGCCCCACATCTGTGTCACCTCTCTGAGGCCGCTTCTCCCTTTCCCCAGGAGAGGAAACAGTTCCTACATCACAGTGTTAATGATGTGGGAACTGTTCACTGATATAGGAACTATTATCAGGCAAGATAATATCTATGAAGTGCCAGTCACATAGTAGATGCACATTACATTTTATCTCCCTTCCCAGAGTCTCTCAAATATCAGCCATCTCAAAACCCTCACATGTGTGTCCCCTCATTGGAGGCAGCCACTTTGTATATTGTTGGGGACACAGTCAGTTTAACCTCTGGGAAGAGGCCTTATCTATCACAAATCAAATACACGCCTCTTCATGTAGCTCTTGGATGCCAGGACAGGAATGAAGAGTTTTTCTGTAGCCTTGATACAGTAACACAAGATGTGAGACAATCTGTGGACCAGACTGGGACTAGGTAACGAAAATGTTGTATCCACAATGAAACGTTTGGAAAATATTAAAGGAAATAAGATAATATATATGGGCCTCTCTGGGACAATATTAGATACACACACACACAGAGAGAGAGAGAGAGAGAGAGATAGGAGATAGACATATATGTAGGTACATAAATACAGAGATGACAGACATATACACATAGATACATATATATATATATGCAGGTGATACATACATAGATGGTAGATATAGACATATATGTATAGACTGATGGTAGATAAACAGATACATAGATACAAAGATAGATACATAGTTACATAGATATAAGAATAGATATAGATCACATAGATACATAAGTACAAGAATAGACAGGTACACATATAGAGATACAGATACAAGGATAGATATAAAGATACACAGATACAGAGATACAAGATTGATAGATACATAGATGATAGGTACACACACAGATACACAGATACATGCATGTGGCAGAACAGTACACATGATACACTCTGATAGATTAATTTTGAAAGGCACTGGTAATATGCAATAAGTATCTCAAAAGACAATGTAGGGAGAGAAATGAAGAATCTGGGAATCATTGTAAGAGTCTTGGTAAGTAACCTTTTCCTCTGAGTATCTATTCCTTTTTTAAAAAGTCTTATTTGTGGCCAAACGTATCAATTCCTGACCCCAATTCTCTCAGCCCCCATCTGTCATAATGAACTTATCCATCAAAATAGTTTGCTTTTCCAGCTGGTGGCTGCTGTTGCTCCTCAAGTATTCCATGAAGTATAGACCAGTGGGGGCATTTGAGTCAGACTCTTAAACTCTGTTACTTAGTAGTTGGAGAGGCTGGGGAAAATACTGAGCCTTCCCTAAGCCTCTATTTCTCTATCTGTGAAATGGGGATGCCTCCTTGTGAGATAGTTGGGTGCCTTAGGTGAGCGTGGGGCTGAAGCTGAGCTCTGTCACCAAGACGCAGCAGTCTGGCTCTGTCCGCGGTGCTGAAGTACTTGCCCAGAGGAATGGGGAGGTGGGGGATTCATAGATAGACTTTTGTCCATACAGCAGGAGAGGGCATGAAACGGATAGGTCCAGAAACAAGCCCCTCCCACCCAAACCTCTTAGGGAGGTAAGTGGAAGGGAAAAGATGAGTGGATTATAACAGATGCACACAGATACAGTCACACATACATATACAAACATACATGCATACAAAAAGTCGTTCCTCAGTATCCATAGGAGATAGTTTGCAGAACACACACACACACACACACACACACACACACACACACGCTCCCGCAGATACCAAAATCTGTGAATGCTCCAGTTTTGCATATGACCTGTATTTGCCTTCCCCAGTTGCAATGTGAAGTGTTTGTTCCAGAGTCAAAATTCTTGGCCTCCAGAACGAACTCTGCCAGCTAAAAGGAAAACTCAAGATGGATTGGGTCTGCAAGTTGTAGAGACCCCTGCTTTGGGGTCCTGTTACCAAGAGCAAATAGATACCCCTGCCTCTGGGCTGGGGGAGGGAGAGGTGTCAAACTCTGAAGGTCACACACGTGCACACCTCCAGCCAACTGTCTTGTGCAACATTAAGTCCCAGTGTTGCCAGGACACTTGATTGTTTCAACAGAAGCCAGAAATTCACTTTTTTAAAAATATAACATCTTCCAATTTAAAATTCTGGCTCAAGATCATGAAAAGGAGACAAAAGTTACTGGTGTGGGCTTCCAAACCTTAATTTTTCTCTTTGTATTTTTTTCAGCTTTATTAAAACATAATGGGCAAATAAAATGGTAAGATATTTAAAATGTACTCCATGTTGATTAGACATTTATATACATTGTGAAAGGGTTCCCACCATCTAGTTAATTATCTATCACCTCACATATTTCATTTGTTTGTTTGTTTGTTTCTGGTGAGAACTTACTTCTCTTCAATGAATACTAAAGTGAGAATTGGAAACCAGAGACCCTTAAACAAAATGGGCCACAGATTATGTTTATATTGGTTCACTATGCTTTAAAAAATAGCTGTAAGGAACTGAGCACCAGGCACTTACAGACACCTTGGGACAGCCCTCAAAACAATCACAAGCCAAGATCTTCTGTGCACAGAGGAGGACCTGAGGGTCAGAGGGGTTAGTTCATTTGCTCAAGATCACACAACCTATACGTGGCAGTCAAAATTGGCCCTGAACCTGTCTTGCCTGGTTGTCAGCTCTGGCCACTGTCTCCTGGCGTAGGGGAGGATGAGGCAGTTGTGACAGCAGACTCTCACTATCCCACCTCCCAGCTCCATCCTGAGCTGGTGCCAGAAACCCAATTGCCTACTTCTGAGTAACAGGGCACTACCCATGCTCCCACAACTCCTCTTCCTCCCTCCCCACCTCTGGAATCACCCAAGAAGGGTCCTATAGACATTGGGCAATGTTGTCTCTATCCTTGAGTATCTCTCTGGACAAATAAGTTCCACCCCTCCCTCCTTTGAGGTGACCTGAGATCTCAAAATAAACTGAACTGCATTCACCAATTTCCAAGCAAGGCATTTCAGACCTACCATCCCGCCCACAACTAGGTCTAATATATCCTCCCAGGGAGCCACATTCCTGCCTGCCAGATGGTCCTACTGACCTTGGTTTTGAGCCTCTCCAGGTGAGGACCTAAGGTCCCCTGTGGGCGGGGGCATGATCTGCTCAAGTACTGCAGAGTACCAGGTGGTAGATTCAGGGCTCAACTTCAGCTCTTCCTTTACTGTCAACCCTTCTTTATTCTTACACAGAGGTGACAGGAACATGGTGACCCTCCTCCAGCCCCCTTCTGCACAACCATGGACATCCAGCCAAGCTGAAAGTACCTCTCTGCAGGGCTCCCACAACCACCAATAGGACAGCACTCTGCAGCCTTCCAAGATACCAGGGACATGGGTCCCCAGGGTTCTGGCTGTGGGCCCCGGGAAAGTGGAATTGTCATCAAAGGGCCCCAACCCAAGTAACAGCGTCTGCTGTGATGATTGTATGGGACTGTGTCAAGCACAAGCAGTACCTGAATACAGACGGCATTGGACAAAAGCTGCCAGTACCCTCATCCTCTCCTCCACTTCCCCATCTCCCACTGGCTCCTGCAGTTTGAACCCTGGGAGACAGCTGACTGCCCATCAGTCCCTCTTCCTCCTTCCACAGTGTAACTTTTGTCACTGGAAAGTAGCAGTTCAGCTAGAGTCACTTCCAGCCTCTCTCACAGGACTTGACCCCCGCAACTGCCCCCGCCACACACACACAGTAGGATGTGAGGCGGGGGGACAGGTGCATTGCCAGACGAAGCCTTCCAGAAGCTGGATATAGGGAAGGGCTTTAGGGCTGGTGGAGAAAAGCAACAGTTGCTATCCCTTGAGTGAACCTGTGAGATTCCTTTAAGCAGCAGCAGTAAGCAGGCCCCAGTTCTTTACAAGCCTGGACACATGATGGCCAGCCACCCCTATGCGACCCAGAGCCCTCAGCAGGTGAGTTGGTTGGTTCACTCTTCCAGGAAAACAAACAGCCCAGTCTGCACCAAAGCTGGACGTGGACTGACTGGGTAGCGCCCAGCGGCTACCTCTCTCCATTGACCTCGTCCCTTGCAGTGTCCCTACCTGATGGAAACTCCTCTGCTTATCCTCTCTGGTCCTTCTCCCTCTCCAACTCAAGAACCACGCAGAGCAGGAACAATCAGTGCCATTTATTGGCCCTCACAACCCTCCTCCACCAAGCCCAGGCCACGGAACAGAGATGGACCCGGTTCTCCGAGGGTCACACTTAGAACCAGGGCTGGTTCTGCTCCCGCACTCCTGCGCCCCAAGACCCAGGATGGGGAGAAAGAACTTGGGTGAGAAAGAAGGATGGGACCCAGGGGAGAAGAGAAAAAAATAATGGCAGGTGTGGTAAGATTAAAAGAAAATTCTAAAAGGGAAAAGGACGCCTCTTTTCCTTCCCTCTCTGGGCTCCCCACCCCCAAACGGAAAGGGCCAGATTGCTCTCCATTCCTTTCCACTCCTCCCGACGATAGGGGAAGAGAAGGCATGAAGCCATCTTTCACTCTTGGGATCTGCCTTCTCTTGGTCTCTAGTTCACATCGTCTATCTCGGGCTCAACCGAGAACCTACAAAGGGCAGGTCAGGCGGAGGCGCAGGGCGCAGAAAGGGTTGGCGACTAAGTGAGCACCCCTAGCGCCTCTCCCGGAGGCCACTGCACCCCGTGGAGGTCGCCGCTGGTCTGTGGCTCACCTCAGACCGGTTCTCTCCGGCTCTCTGGGTCCTGCTCCATCGTTCCCGCTGAGCCCGAGGGGTCCTGCCCCCTCGGGCCCCCCGCCCCTACCGGGCCTCCCCGCCACGACACTCGCTGCACCGGCCGCCTGCTGCCTCCTCTTCTTCGTCCCCTTCGTCCCCGCCGGCCCGGTAGTAGCTCTGTCCGCAGCGGCTGCAGACCGAAGGCACGCCCACAGCGTGGACCTTCTTGTGTCTGCGCAGCGCCGCGCCCTGCACGAAGCCCTCGCCACACTCCACGCAGATGTGCGCCGGCTCCTCGCCCCCTGCCATCCCCAGCCCGTCCCCGTGCTGGGCACGCTGGTGCGCCAGGAGCCCTGCGCCGTGACCGAAGCCCTGCCCGCACTCCACACACACGTACGGCTTAGGTGCAGGCGCCCGCCGCGAGCGGGGCCCCGGCGTCTTGGCCCCCGAGCCCGCCACAGCCGAGGTTGCCCCGGCCCCCTCTCCTGGCGCGCCCACTACGATGATGCCATCGCCGTCGCCCACCGGGATGGCAATCTCACCGTCCGCCGCGGCCGCTGCCTCGGGTGCTTTGGCCCGGCGCACGCTGGCCGCCAGCACCTTGGCTGCCACGCCGGGCCCCGACAACTCCGGGTGCAGCCGCAGGTGGCGTGCCAGGCTCTTGGGCTGGCTGAAGCCGCGGCCACAGCGCGGGCACACAAAGGGCTTGAGGCCACTGTGCGAGCGCCGGTGCTTGGCCAAGCTCTTACTCTGCGTGAAACTGCGGCCGCAGTCGGGGCAGGCATAGGGCTTCTCGCCTGTGTGGATGCGCTGGTGCTGCATGAGGTTAGAGCTCCAGCTGAAGCGCTTGCCGCACTCGGAGCAGGCGTAGGGCTTCTCGCCCGTGTGAATGCGCCGGTGTTGCACCAGGTGCGAACTCTGCGAGAAGGTCTTGCCGCAGTCAGCGCAGGCGTTGGGCCGCTCGCCTGTGTGTGTGCGCTGGTGCCGCGTCAACTTGGACCAGTGGCTGAAGCTCTTGCCGCACTCGTTGCAGATATAGGGGGCGGGGGGCCGCGGCCGGGGCGGGGGGCCAGCCGGGGGCGCTGACTGGGGTGGGGACAGCTTGGTCGGGGGCCAGCTGGGGACGTCGTCGTCATCCATGATGAGGATGTCCACTAGAAGGCAAGAGGGTGGGAAGGGAGAGGAGTTAGAAAGGCCACAGCTCCATTCAGGGGCTGTCCATGTGCAAGGATTGCCTCGGGTAACCCATTCATTATCCGTGGGCCTCGCAGGCTCACCTAACACAAGGCAGAGCAATGGGCTGAGTCAGTTCACACTTCTGCACAGACCACTGCCCTCAGAGGTGTCCCATAGGTCTCTACTCCTTACCCACCCTATTTTCCTCAGTGCATCCATCATTCCCTGGCATTTCAAGAAACATTCATCTATTCACTAATGAGCTCTTAGGACTTCTTCTTCATGGCTGTTTCCCCTACAATGCCTGGGACACAACAGGGACACCAGACTAGAGGCAGGAAGCTTCTGGGGTGGGGCATTTGGACCCTGGCCCAGGGGTAGTGGGTGGCAGCACTCTGAAGGTATACAACCTGGGGAGAGTGGTGTCACATTTGGGCTCCAGGACACTCTCCTGGCTGCAGGGTGGAGCAGAGAGGAGAGGAAAGGAAAGAGGACTGGTTAACCAAATCAGACAAGCACGAGAGTCCTGACCTCCATTAACTGAGAGTACAAAATGTAGCCTCTATTACAGATGTCCTCACACTGCTCTCTAGTTTGGTGGATCCTGTGTGTCCAGTGGGGGCTTGGTCTTGCCATCGGCAAACTAAGTACACTGCCATAGACTGCTGGCTCAACAAAGTCAATCATGCATTTGCACCGTACCTGGCTCTGAGCAGTCTCCTGGGATAAGCAAGCCTGCTTCCTTCCCAACTTGTCCAGCCCAGACACTGGTCTGCATGCACCTGCCGCGACATCTGCTCTCCCCATGCGACCTGGGCCTGAGCTAGTCATATGGTAACTCCTGTCGGATCTCTGGCCCTGCCCTTGGGAGCACAGCCCCACCTCCAGCTCAGCCACCCCTGGTGCTCTCTGCAGGTTCCTTTCCAGCACCATCCATGCTCTCCTGTCTGCTCTTCACTAGACTTTAAGCTCCACGTAGGCCACTGGGGGTTCCCATGTTCCAACACCACACCCAGTGGGACACAAAGTGCTCCAACACTGTCCCTGAGAAAATGCGGGAGGACATGCAAAGCAGGTGTGATGCACCTGAGGACACTAACACCACACAGGCCTGGACTGCTAGTTTATCCCCATACAACTCTATTTTGAGGATCATGGAGGACACCTTCGCACTTAAGACCTGTTGTCGGCATGGCCTAGGGGAGCTGGGTTTGCCATGCAGTTATTTTAAAAGGAGTCTGGGGAGATAAAGGGCTGCATCATCCTGGGCTCAGACGTGGCATCCTAGGTGACTTCTCTGAGGATTCTAAAGTGCACTGGATCATAAAAGCAAGCTGACAGGAACATCAGAGGCCCAGTCTAGACTGGAGATTTTGCAGACACTAGCTGACATCTTTGTTGAGAGAGCTCCCTCCTCAGAATCAGGATGTCTTATATTTGTATTCATTTTTTTTGGATTGCTTCTCTTCTGAATACCTGTAACTAAGGCACAAGACAGACTTGGATGGCTCTCCCAGACCACCACTGCCCAACCCCACACCCCTTGCCTTCTCCAGGCTGGGTCCACCAGCAGGAGCCTCGAGGCAGGTCAAGAAGTGCTACCCAGCCCTGGGCCAGTGGGTCTGCCCTCTTTGCCATCGACTGTCTGTGAGGCAGTGCAGCTGTCCCCCACATTGGCTCCTGGCAGACCCTGCCCCAGCACCTTTGATAAGCACCCCCTAATGCAGGGTATGGTGAGAATTCTGAGATGACCGCCCCCCCACGCCCCCCCCCCTCAGTTTATGGAGCACTGGTCACTGCTAACAGAATTAGCTCAGGGAATCTGGACACCCTTCCCACAAATGTTCAAATATAGGGGAAAATGGTAACATCACTAAGACTCCTCAGATATCCTAAGTAAGTCCAACTCATCTGGAAGAAAAATTGACTAGTTCTTTTAGTCTCATAGTCACTAAACAGAGAAGCTCAGTGCCATAGCAGCATGGTCACTGTGGGTCACAGACCGGCAGCAGGGTCCCATTTAATTTAGTAGATGAATGAAACAGAAAGTGGGAGAAGCAAACATTGCGTATGTGGTCATTACACAAGGACTCTTCTGTGAAGATTTTATTTCCACCCCATATAAACAAAACACATGGGGTTGGGGTGTGTGCAGACCCACAAAGTCACCACATAAATGACTTCAGGCTGTGACAACAGTTGGAAAAACACATGATGGGAGTCCCAGAGCCAGCATACCGGAACGGAGGAAGCATGTGATAGATAGTGTCCCCTCTGCAATGTCTCTCAGGGTGCCTTATTGTCATCAGGGTGGGAAGGTTCAAAATTCTGGGGTCAGAGAGAGCTGGAATCTTTTCTTCAGATTTCTTATGCTGGAGCCTGGCCTGGGGGCACCCACCAAGTCCACCTCCTCAACTCCACCTGAGCCCTCCCACCCCCCACCCGCCACGCAGCCCATAGTCTCCAAGGACACTGAGCTTGCAAAGCCACTTGCCTTGGGGTTGGAGCCTTCAGCCCATGACAGCCCCAGCCTGGGGAAAGAGTACCCACAGCTCCTGATGCATTGCTGGCAAGAGCAACGTATCCCAGACTCAGTGTACTTCCCCAAGATGGCCACAAAAAGCTCCCAAGGCACTGCTGAAGCTGTGCAAAGCCTTGCTCTGTGAGGGGAGGCTTCTGAGTGCTGCCTCGTCAGTCCCCTTTGTTCCTCACCAGAAAAGTCCCAGGCATGGGGCTGAGCTGGAATAAATAAGCCAATCATGGTGACCCTGAGGATACCTCTCTATATCATGTGTCCCAGTATGGCCACTGAGATCCAAGATGGGGGCTGTGTGCTCACTTTGGCAGCACATATATCAAGATGGGGCTGACAGAGGGAGAGATGCCCCAAACAGGCCCAGTCTCCTTCATCCTGCCAGTCCCTATCCTTCTTCCTTTGAGGTTCCATAGGAGGGCGTGATGGCTGGAGAGGAAATGCCATCTCAGGACGGCACAGAGGACACCAGGGACTGTATGTCAGTGGCTCACAGAGGAAGAGTTGAATTAACCACCCCTGGAACTGCCCACCGCCAGCCAGGTGCCCAGATCATTCAACATCCTTTTGGTTGAAGCCACTTTGGGTAGGTTCCCCGGGTAGCTGATAGGGTCCCTGCCATTCCCGCCATGCTGTCTCATCTCCTTCCTCAAGCTCTCCATGGGCCTTTGATCCAAAGCCGCCCTCTCCATCTGGTTACATCTTCCTCCAGAAGGCAGCCCTTTCCTCATCCAGGCCTGTGGTGACCCCATTAGATAGGCCTCTCCGGAGAGGCAGTCTTTGCTAGAATTCCCTTGGTGACATTGAACAAGTTAGACTACCCACATCCATGCTTGGGATGATGTGCCAAGCGGCCAAAGGCCAGATGAACAGTGCAGGGCATGTGTACCACTCCACTGTGCCAGGGATCTGCCTCCAATTCAAGAGGCTCACACTGGCAGCTGTGGACAAAGATGGATGACAAGAGTGGATGCAGGGATGGCGGGCAGATCAGCGCAGCTAGTGATCCGGGCTTAAGACACAACAGCTGGGGCTTGGTAGGACCAACCGGCCTCATTCAGGATGTATTTTATGAGGAGACATGCACATGCACACAAGTCAGGTGAGACTCCAGGGCCCTGTCCCAGCCTTTGCCTCTGCCGCCAGAGTCAAGGTCATCCTACTGTACAGCTGTTACTCTGGGCTGGGCATCTGCCCATCTTCTCCTCAGAGCTGCAGCCTGCACCTGGTCTCTGACATGGGAACTTGGGACTTGGAGGAACCCTCTGCACCCCACACACAGTCTCCCAGCTTCATTCCACCCATCAGGGCTCAGCATGGCACGCACACTTGCAGCTGCCTCCTCTTCTCCATATTCCGCCCTTCTCTTCTTCCCCTTGACCATTGGTCCTCTGCAGGTCAGAACCTCAGAGCCACATGAAGACTTTACTCAGCAGGGGGCCCTGGGGCCCTGGAAGGCCAGGCTGCTCCTTGCCCTGGGATAGGAACCTGGCAGCTTGACCTTCCTTCCACCTGGGGGGTGCTCACTCACAATCCAGGCCTCTTCAGTCTTCAGAAAGCCTGGCTTGTCCTCCTGCAGGCGACTCCTCCAAGTGCCTGCCCTGCCCCCAGACCCCACTTTCCTTACCTATAGATAACAGAGAAACCTCTGGAAACAGACCACGGAAGTTCCAGTGGGCTAAGCCCCACAGCTCCCAAGTGGGTCAGCCCAACAATCACATCACAGGAGACTCAAATGCATCCAGGCCACGTGGCTTATCAGCTGAGCTAATGGGATGTCACAGGTGGTAGCACCCCAGCAGAGATTTCCAATAGACTCCCAGTGGTGAGAATGGGTCGGGGACAATAGACTGGACAAGGGAGACATGAGAACCCACAGGTACTTTTTAAAGGTTTTATAAAGATAATAACTTAATGGATGACTTGTAAAATTAAAAATTAACTTACTCCAAGGCAAACATACATTTTGGAGACAATTTTGGATATTTCAACACCAAATGGATATTAGATATATGCATTTTGTAGTTGTGTTTTCGGTTGTGTTTTGTTTTGAGTCCTTATCTGTTGAATTTATGGGTCAAATGTCTGGGATCTTCTTTAAAATACTCCAGGAAAAAACACCCTACAAACCCAGGGGCACAAATGGTGAAATAAGATGGCCAGTGTGGTTAATTGCTAGAGCTAGGTAGTGGGAAATGGACAGTTGTCAACACTATTTATTTATGTTGAAATTTCCATAATGAACTAGAATTTCAAGTTAATTTTTATGAGGCAAAAAGGCCAAAGTTGTATGACAGGAAAGAGGAGGAAGCAGGCCCAGGGATAAAATGGGGAAGGATGGGTGACGGGTCCTTGCCTCCTCAGTAACCAAGGCCACCTGAGCCTGCCCTCAGGAAACTTCTCTTCATTCTCCTCTGGTGAATCTTAGAATTATATGCAGGAGAGGCTGAGGCACTTTATAAAACCTGACCCCACTTACATCTAGGTCCTAACCTTTCTCTTGGATGACTATGCAATGTTGGCACAGGGGTTGCACACTCAGCGCCTGTCTCGTGAATAAAGTTTTATTGGTACATGGTCATACTGTTCGTTTCTATTCTGTCAGTGGCTGCTGTATAGCTTGTGGCCCGCAAAGCCAAAAGTATTTCCACTCTGGTCCTTTATAGCAAGAAATATTTGTGGACCCTGTGCCAGCATGATGCTCGGCATGAAGACACATCAACAGCCACATGAAAAAACGTCCACACTTTTATTTCTCAGGTGACCTGAATGAAGCCCCTGGAAATCGGGAACACAGCTTCCACTGAGGTATGAGTTTTATTCAACCCAAGCAATGTTTTATTAAATAGAACATGTTGCCAATATTAAAGTGAAAGATTTCCCATAAAACCCAAATACCCAGCTCCCCCCCTCCCCCAAATCAGCCCACGCCCTCTTCTTCGGTCCTGTCATTCCCCACATGTCTCAGCTCATCCCCACCCTATCATGTCCCAGGCCCTGCCAGTATTTGGGTTGGCCACCCCTGGTCTAAAGAGTCTCCTGCCTGGGAGAGGCCACCTAAAAATAGGGCAGAGTACCCAGGATGCTGGGGCAGCAGGGGCCAGGCCATGAGGGATGAGGAGAAGGGCATACCCTCAACAAGAAACAGTGAGAAGGCAGCCCCCATGGGTCCCCAGGGATGTGCTGCTGAAAGGAAACTTGGAGACCCTACCGGCCCAGGAGGCAGCCTGGCCAGGGACTCTGGAGCAGATAGGAGATCCCAGAGCCACAGGAAGGGAGGCAAGGGGAACCAGGATCCAAGAGGGAGGGCATGGGGTCCATTGAGAACTGCCCGAGACCACCTCACCTGGGTTCTCATGACTGGCCATCTGCTGGTCCTCAGAATCCAGTGGCCCTGGAGACCAGGCCTCTTCCCGCAGCTCCATGTGTGGGTCCCTGTTAGATGGGGATGAGATAGGAGGACAGAGTTTACAGAGGGTCCATAAGTGCAAGTGTATATCAGCTCTGATTAGCACTTGAGCTCGGAGTGGCCAGGAGGGCCCCGCAGACAGAAGTCGCAGGGCAGTGGGTGACTGAGGCCTTGTGGAGGAATGGCTCCCTTCTCCACCATGGCAGGGGACTGGCCCAAGGCCATACGCAACCTGGGGGGAAGCTTGTGGGCCCCAGTGGCCCTCTGTAGACACAGCCCACTTTCTACCACGCACAGACCTGCAGTCACACAGGCCAGTGCTACAGCATGCTCACGTGCTGAGGCCTGCAGGACAGAAGACTGGCCCTACTGCACAGCTCACAAGCCAGCAAGACAAGGGTCAGGGAGGGCCAGGCATGTCTCCAAGGAGGTGCCACAGGAGTGGTCTGAAGGAGGAGCGTGAGGGTGGGAACATGGACAGCAAGATTAATGGGACAAAGGCACAAGGCAGACTGACACCAGCCATGTGGCCAGGAGTGCCATAGATGTGGGCAGTCTGCCACAGATGTGGGTAGTCTCCCACAGGGCTTCACAGGCCAGGTGGGGACAGGGGAAGTCATTCGAAATGTGGGTCCCTTTGAAATAGGCACCATCACACTTTCCTTACAGATGGGGACAATGGGGCTCAAAGACAGCAGGACACATGGACGCCAGCAGCCATAGTGGGGCAGCTAGATCACTAGCACTAGTGGTGCCAGGCTCAGGGCATAGCAACTCCCAGAAGAGCTGCAGTGCTGGGACTTAGAGGGCACTGCCCTGCTCCTCTGCTCAGCCCAGAACCCAGAGCGGGGGAAGGCACCTGCCCACAGCAGTCTTCCTCCAGGTGGACGGGGCACCACCTCTTTAGAGACGCCTCCCAGCCCCCCATGTCCCCTCCCTCACCTGCCCTGAGACCCACTGGGTAACCAGAACTAGCAACACAGTGGGCCAGGAGGCAGTGAGACCTGCAGTTCAGGTGACACAGGTACAATCCACAAGGTGGCCCCTGACCAATGACCCCACTCTTCCAGCTCATCTGAGGTGAAAATGCAAACCTCAGAAAATGCTTCTTGCAGGGAAAAAAAAGTTCATCTCAGCAAGACTCAGAGCAGGGAAAGTAGAAAGAACCTGTCAGCCCTGTAAGGGGATAATGCAAATATGTCACGTGGACACAAGCCCACAGGTATCACAGCCTTAGCAACAATGGTCAGTGGCCACCCCACTCCCCCGATAACAGGAAGAGTGGCTGTAACTTTTTTCCATCTTCTTTTTCCCAATGTTTTTTACAACAGTGGATAATTGCTTCTGTAATAAGGTTTTGAAAAAGACTACAAGTTGACTTTTTTAATGGCCACAATGAGGACTATGCATTACGATGGTACAATCGCTAGGTATTGAGGGGCAAAACAGGACACAGAACCATGTGGGTGCTCAGGTCACACACTGTAAACATGAGCACCACACAGGCCCCCACGCACTGGCGGTGGGGGTGCAAACTGGGCAGCTGGCGCTGTGGAAAATGGCCTAGCAGTAACTGAGATGGGAAGCAGTTAGCAGGTGACCTGTTGATTCCACTTGAGTTGTGCACCCGCACAACAACACACGTCCACATAAGACCTGTGCATGAATATTCCCAGCAGCCAAAAATTGGAGACCTCCCAAAGGCCTGGTCAAAGGAGCCAGTCACAAACAGCCACACAGAAATATCCAAGACAGAGAGAGATAAGTGGCTGCCAAGTTGGGTGGGGATGGGAGGGGTTGCTCCTGGGCACAGAGTGTTTGTGGAGTGACGAAAGCCTCCTAAATCCAGACAGTGGTGAGGGCCACACAACTCTGTGAGTATATTAACCACCAGTAAACTGTACAAGTTAAAGGGGCAAAGTTTACAGTGTGCAAGTCATATCTCAATTAAAATGTAAACAGACTGAAAGTATGGTACAGGGATCTCTGATTATACCGTAATATTAAAAAAAGAAAAGAAAGAAAAATGCCAAGTGCTATGGGGGTTGAAGAGATGAGATGGCAGAGACCGCTCCTCTGCCTTCTTCGCTTCCAAACGTGCCTGCCAAGTGTTTCTTATTTGTGCTCCCTAGAACAACTGGCAGCAAAACCAATAAAGGGACTGCCTGATCTAAGCCTCCAGTTCAATCCCAGCTTCCTGCAGTGAGGGCATGGTTTGCACAGGGGAACCTGAGGGCTCTGGGGCAGTCCTGGGCCAGGCAGCCCGGGGCTCCTTTTCCCTGCTCCATGAAAGGCATCAGTCACCTTGCACCCGCCCGGGGCCACCTGGCATTCCCACACATTCAGCAGGTGCTTACTGACAGCCAAGGGAACCAATAGGGAAACAGAGAGATGTGCAAGCACACATACACATACATGCATGAGCACACATGTCCACACATGGGCATGGTTTCCATGGTGGGAAGAGCCAGGAAAGCAGTGAGACAAGGAATGGAGCAGGAGGGTGGTTCTGAGAGGACACTTGCCCCAAACAGGATGCTCTGCCCTGCTGAGTTCAAGGTCAGCAGACACAAGAAGTGGGCTGAAGCAAAACACGAAACCCCTGTGTGAAGGTGCCTCCTGCACAGGAGGAAGAAACAGGCTTATCTCCCCAAGCAGGAAGTCAAGGCCGCCGGGGACGAAAAATCTGCATCAACAAAGCTAGAGCTGTTCAAGGATCCCTTCTCTTCCTCTAGTCTCCTAGGTGTGGCAGTTACCTGCCATTCTGTCACCTGGGATATAAGCACTTAGGCCTAGTCACCTTTGTGGGTTTTAGTGTTTATGGAAATACAACTTTTAGGCTTCTCTGTTAACCTGAGTCAGTCCTGGCAGGAACTCTGAGAGGCCAGAGGCCAACCTCACCCCACTAGAGATGGCTGGAAAAGGCCTCTGGGCCAGACTGCAGCCCAGAGGGAAGACGTGGGTGTCAGCAAACAGGCACCCTATCTGGACCCCACCCTCCAGCTACAAATGGGTTCTGTGCACACACTGAGCCTCTGCACATGGGAACAGCAAGCACCCACAAAGCCAGGTGTGTGGGGACCACGTGGTGTGACTGTAGGGCCCTTGTGAAAGTGAAGGGCATTCACCAAACCTCCCCCAGGTCCTTCCTCTCCCACTCACTCACAGTTTGTAAGGCTTCTGGTCCTCGCCCTGGAGGGCTTTGGATCCTGCCAGGATCTCAGAGTTGGGGGTGCTGTGCCCCCGCTTGTATCTTGGGGATGAGTGCAGACAGGAAGCACCAGGGTTGAGGTCTGGGCAGCCCCAACCCAAGTGGTGAGGCCTACGGTTCTCTGGAGGACAAGGTCCCCAATGTGCCCCGGCGAAGGCCCGGGCCATTCAGATGTGAACTCATCCAACTTCTGAGGTGGGGGTGGGTCTTGCCCTGTCAACCTCCACACCCAGCACCCCACTTTTCAGGCTGGCAGATCAAAGCCCCCAGTCGTACTGACACCATGCAGCTGCCTCCTCACCATGAGGGACCCCCAATGCCTGGCACACCCCAGCCAGGCCCTTGAGCAATCCAATTAGCACAGAGCTGACAGGGCCTGTGGCTATTAAGATGTAGTGTAGACAAATTATTGCTATTGCTGTTATTAGACCCACCCACCTCTTTTGGATGTCTGCCCACCAATTACCCGGGCCCTTTCTTCTGCTGCCAATGTACCTGCACCTCCAGCTCCTCCTGCAGCTTCTCCATGGCAGGAAAGAACTGCCCCCCATCCTGCTTTCTGCCACTTCCTTTGTCTGCTCAGACCCTTCTCTCAAATGCCCACTCACTTCTCTCCCTCACCTCTCTCCTTTCCCTGCTTTCCTCCACCTCCTCCTATTACCTCCCAGCCAGTCCCTACCAACCACCCGCTCCAACCTGTCAGTCACCAAATGTAGGGCTACTTCTCAGCCTTGACACTCCTCCTTGCAACCAGTCATGTGCAACCTGTTCCCTTCCTCCCACCCCACCCGCCATCACCTCCTTTCCCAAGCCCACTCCCTGAGGCCTGCACTCCCTCCCTACCCCTATAGTCCACTCCCCGACCCACAGAACAACTCATCTTTGTAAGTCACTCAGTTCAAACAAGTCAATTAAAAACAGGCATATCAGTCTAGCCACTGACCCAAAGAACACATGCAAACAGGCACACGACAAGATGCTCCATGTCACTGCCCTCAGAGAAACACATGCTCATCAAAAGCACAGTGACGTCCCCACTGCACACCACTGGGGTGGACAGAACAAAAACAGAAAGGTGCATGTGTAGGCAAGGATATGGAAAAAGTGGAAGCTCATGGACTGCTGGTGGGAATGTGAAAGGGGGCAGCTAACACAGTGGCCTCCTCAAGAGACTGAACACAGAACTACCATGTGACCAGCTGCTCTGCTTCTGGGTACATGCCCAGCAGATGTGAAAACACATACCCATATAAACACTGTACATATATGCTCACAGAAACACAAGGCACAGCAGCCAAAAGCTGCTGCCACCCAAATGCCCATCAGCAGGTAGACAGAGGTACAATCTGTGGTCCATCTATCCTCTCAAATGTCATAGAGGAAGGAAGCACTGAGGCATGCTGCATTATGGGTGGACCTTGAAACATGCCCAGCAAATGAAGCCAGACACAGACCACACAGTGTATGACTCCATGTACATGAAATGTCCAGAACAGGCAAGGGCACAGAAGAACACAGCTTAGTGGTTCCCAGAGTAGGGAGTGCATACAGTGTCTTTTCAGGATGATGAAATGACCTAAAAGCAATGTGGTGACAGCTACACCTATCTGTGACTGCATTAAACACCACTAAATATACTTTAAGGAGTTCCCTGATGGTGTAGTGGCTTAAGGCTTCGGCACTGGCGCTGTCAGTGCTGCGGCCTGGGTTTGATTCCCAGTCAAGGAGCTACCCAAAAACAAACAAAACAAACAAACAAACAAACAAACAAACTTTAAATAGGTGGACTGTACAGTATAGGAATTGTATCTCAATAACACTGTTACACTTCTTAAATGCAGGTCAGTTCACATCATTCCCCTGCCTAAAGCATCCCACTGCACTGAGTCCAAAATCCAAAGTCCTTCCTGGGCTCCATGGCCCCACGTGGCTTGTCATCACTGCAAACACACTTCCTCCTCCGGCCCAGCACTCCTGCTGCCCACCACCCATCTCCTCTACCCAGAAAGCAACGCCCCAGTCTTCCACCTGCCTGGGTTGTCTCACCTTTCAAGGGTCCACTCAAATGTCACCACCCTGGATGCCCAGGCCCTGCCCCATATCACATCACGGGGCCGACTTCCTTACCAGCATCCACCACCGTCTAGAACCTCTAGAACACTTTTTCTCATTTCCTTCCTCAGGGTTTGGTCTCCTGCCCTCAAAAGCCCCCTGCAGGCTAGTAGACTGCTGCTGAAAACCTGATTCCATGGGAGCCACCTTGGTCTCTCAGACCCTCTTCAGCCCAGCGGGACACTATGTACGTGGTCCCCAAGTGGTCCCATGAGGTTGCAGGCAAGCCCCTTGGGCCCCCTATCCAGCCCTCCCCACTTCCCATTTCAGTGAGTGGCTTCCCCAGACTTCAGGCCTGAAACCCGTCCTCCCCTATGTCCCACACCTGCCTCTCAGCAGGCCCTCCTGTGAACTTGTGGGTGGACTGTCTCTGTGACACTATGGGGATCTCATGCCCTTTTTTGGGGGGGCTCTTTGAAACATTTCCTGGTTCTCCCATAGAGACAGAATTGAGTATCACAGTCCCCGTTTCCCTCTCTTTCTCTCTCTCCCTCTTCCTTCACTGGGTGCCTCCCAAAAGTCTATTTCACTGCTTTATTTCTCCCACCTTCCTCATTTCCGGATCACTACAGCAGCTTCCTACCTGGCCTCCATGGGCTCACACACTCACTGTTATTCGCCCTCCCCATGTCTCAGGTTCAGCACCTTCCAGGTCTCCGCAGCCCTCCCCAGGGGCCCAGGCCAGAAAAGGAGTGAGGCCAGGGTGGACATGTGCGGGTCATCACCACTCCCCACGTTCACCATAAGAGAGAGAAGTTTCTAGAATATCTAGAATCTTGACCTACTAATATTGATGGCAGGCCCACCAGGAAGTGGCAGGAAGCAGGGCAGCTATTGCCCCACCCAGACCACTGCCATCATCTGGCTTCCCAGACCTTCAGAAAAGTCTGTGAATTGTGAATGCACCTGATTCTTAAATGTTGGTAATTGTTTAAACAAACAAAAATATTCTTTGGGCCCCAAAAAATAAATCTGGAACACATCTACAGGCCATCTTAGGGCTGTCACCCCTCATTTTGGGACAATGGACCAGACTCCTCATCCTCTGGGTGGGTGACTCTCCTGCCCTGGTCTTTCTTGCATGCTTCCTTTCACCTGTCTACCTCCTCCCTGTCAATTTGCTGCCAGAGCCCAGTGAAAGAAAACAGCACCTCCCCTAGGAAACCTCCCCAGATGTCTCCCTTCCCTCAGCTCAAGTGTCCTTGCTTCTCAAATAGCAGAACACATTCATCAAGCACAGGCTACATACATCACAGATTCTGCTCACAGGGTGCTGTAGCCACAAAATCCTGATCCCACAAAAACATGGAGAGATGGAGGACAACCTCTTCAGGCAGGCTGCCAGGGTTGGACTCAGGACCCCATCCACCAACAACATGGCCTTTGGCAAGGCCCTTCACCTCTCTGTGAACAATATGATGCACGTGAGGTGCACAATGAGAAACCACATGCCTAGTTAAGTGCCTACTGCCACTGTTAATGTTCACTGGGATTGTCAGTCTCACACCAGGGCTTAGACAAGTTCAGGGGCCAACCCAACATCACACAGACAGAGCAGCAGGGTCTGGATGAACCAGGATGGCCAGACTTCAAGGCAGCTTCTTTCCCTTCTCACTCTTAGGACAATGGCACTTGCTCCCTGTAACTCCCATTATTACTGATGAGTTCCTACATGCCTGGAGAGGGGTCCCCCACCCCTCACCCTAGCACACTTCAAGCTTTGGGAGGGCAAGGGCTAGCTCCAGTATATCCCACACAGCAGCCCCAGGAATCCTAGATCTCTGAAAAGCCTGACCATGGCCTGAACTTCAAGTTTGGGACACCTGATGCCTCTCTGGGTCTCCTGCATCATCCATTGAGAGGCCACAAGAGACTCCCCGTTCAGCATGAGAGAAAAGCATGTTCTACAAGTCCAAAGGCAAGGCAGTCAGAACTGGGAAACCCCATGACTCTCTGAGCTCCTATAACAGGGCCACTGACACTGCAATATGACAGCCCCAACTCCCCACTACCACACCCCCCCCCCCCGGCTACCTATGTTCCAGCCATCTGTGAAAGTCACACCTGAAATGAGGGGCTGCATTTGGGAGTCCCCTGAGCCAGCCAGTGGCCTTGTACCCTATCAGAGAAGGAGCCCAGAGTACCCAGCCCAATGACTGACACCTACAAGGCCTCAGAACAGCCTGTGAGGCCTCAGAACAACTCCCCAAAGCCCAACATTGGGGGAAAAAAAAGTCAACAGAGACAGCAGCATTATGGGCCAAGCTCTGGATCATGTGCACACCTGTGCTCTGATGTTGCTGTGGTGCCTGGGGCTCAGTCCCAGCCCAATACAACAGGGGGACCTGCTCCATCCCAAAGGCTTAGGACAGTGAGCACCAGGCACAGGGCAGGCACCTGCCAAGTGCTCGGAAAGCAAGTGTGGTCACATTTGCAGTCTGCCTCCACAAGGGTGCTAGGGCCACAGCTGACTCCCGGAAGGCCTTGGGCAGCACTCTGGAGGAATGAGCCAGGTTAGGGGCTGGAAGACATGTTTGGGCACAGGTACCCTAAAAGTTGGTTGCCCAGCAGTGACAACTAACAACCCCAGGCAGCTGCTGGAGACCATGGCCAGACCTTTGCCAATGGTGGCCCAGAGCTCACCACCATCCTCCCTGGAGTCCAGAGTCCTCTTGGCCAATTCCTGTCTTTTGAGACACCTGACATGCTACCTCCCCTGGATATCTGTACACAACCAAAAAGCGCCCCTGGGATTCTATAGCTCTCAGGGAATATTCTGCAACCTCCAGCCCTCTGCCTGGTGCTCCTCTGCATTTCTCCCCACAGGCCTCTGAGCTGCTCCAGAATAGGGACTTATGCCAAGAGATGCCTAGATCTAGGACTGGCCAAGAGAACCTCAAGAACTGTGTACCAACTGACCATCCTCTCCTACTCCACAGCAGGGGACTGTGTCTGTGTGCCCAGGACTGGAGGAGGCTGATCCAGTGAATGGTGCACTATGCTCTCCACCTTAGGGGACAAAGAGGGAACTAAGCCTGGGAAAAAGGGAAGTAACAGGTCCAAGATCACAGGGTTGGAAGAGGGAGCTGAGGGCGTCCTACGAACTCCTGGCTCCAGAGCCCTTTCCACACATTCTACACCCACCTCTATCACTCTAAAAATAAAGCATTAGCCTTCCTACCAAGATCAATATTGTTATCATCCTTGTTTCAGCCGGACAGAAACTGACATTAAAGGTCATAAAGATATGAATGATGAGGCTGAAATTCAAAGGCAGATCTGACCCCAGAGCTCTTGGTTAACAGGCCACAGTGCCATTCATGGGCCAGGCACTGCCATTTTTCAGCTCCACCAGGGTAGGGGTGAGGGTTAGGTCTGGAAGGCTTCCAGAAGGAAAAGGGCAAAGACATGAGATAACACAAGGAGGAACCTGATCTGAATGTCCTCTGGGGCTGAGGGGACCACAGCAGAGGCAGCAGGTGAATGTCAGCTGCATTTAGCAAAGAGGCTTACAGTCTTAGGGAGGAGATAAGCCAGGATCAACAGCAACTGTGCTTCCCGGAGCCAGGCCAGATCTGCCTCCCAGCTGGATCCTCAGCATTGCCCAACTTGGGGGTCTGGCACCAGGAAACACAGGAAAACACAAGGGCCAAGTCACTCCGTTCCTTAAACTCTGACACCCAGCTCTGGACTGGGCCAGGTTGGGTGCCCTCCTTGAGCTCCACCAGTCCCTGGACCTCTCCATCAGGGCTCTGGTCGCCAGGTGGGGACTCTGTTTCCAGCTGTGCGTCTCTGCCAACCTGCTCCAGGCCGTCCTTGGTGCCCAGGATTGGAAGAGCCTGGGTCCATAGTCACTGCCGGCTTTCGGCCTGTGGGTTACTTTTCTGTCTGATCACGCCATCCTGAACTTGCAGGACCCGAAGGTCGGAAAGGCACTCATTTCCACGAACTGGAGTGTCCACTTTCGTGGCCAGGAGTGAGGGAATACGGGGGCGTGGTTCGGCGCCTTAGGGTCGCCAGCGGACCCAGGCACCGTCTTCATCCTGTACTGCGGACCACGCGGAGCCTGACCTTGGCCCAGTAGCTTCCCTCCGAGCGCAGGCGCTTCCTGCCCCCGCCCGCGCCGGGGAATGAATGGGACTCGACTGGCCAGAATGCCTCAATTACCGCCAGGATCAAAGGCCGCACGCAGCCCGCCTGGGGCAGCAACGGGCCCGGGATGCTTTGAAAATGGAAAGCAGTGGGGGGCAGGCTGGGACATGGACAGGCCCCCCAAGCCCGCCGCTTCCAGTCAAGACGTCTCAGTCCGCGTGGCCCCCTCCCCCACTGAGCCTCAACTTCCCCCCGGAGTCGCCATAACTTCCGGCCACGACCGGAGGAGGGAGCTGAGGGGAACACGGCGTCCCCACCCGGATCCAAGCTCCAGGACAGAGCCCCTGGCGCGGTTCTAGCGAACTCCCTTCCTGGCACGCACGCACAACACCCTACGCGCACGCGCTCGCCCGCGGCCTTTCCGGCGCGCCCCCGCCTGCCCCGCCCCTCCCCGCGTCCCCGGTCGCGCGCCTTCACGCCCCCCCAGCGGCGCGCACGCGCACTCACCGCCCAGTTGCGCTCGCCGCCCGCCCCCCGTCCGCAGCCCGGCTCCCAAGGCGCGCCCCCCGGCAAGGGGCGCACGCTCCCCGTCCCCGCGCCCTCCCCTCACCTCCTCGGTCCCGGGGCCGCCGCACCGCACTCCTCCTCCTCTTTCCTCCCTCGCGGATGGTGGCAGTGGCGGCAGCGGCGACTCAGACCCTGGGGTCAGGGGGACGGGCGCCCAGGCCGGAAGTGACCTTCCAGGCTGCTTCCGCTCGCACCGCTACCCCCCTCCCTTTTCCACCCTCCTCCAGCCGCCACCCCGTCCTCGCCGCTCTAGGAAGGCGAGCCCGCGACCCCCTAGCCGCCGTGCCCCCGGCTCTATGGTGCGGAGCGGGCGCTCAGGATGCCACTTCCGGGCGTGTCTAGGACACGGGTCCTCCGTCCGCGCTCTATGGCGCCGCGCGCCGCGGGGCTACGGCCCCGCCCCCTCCCAGGACCGGAGGTGCGGGCTCGGCCCGTTAGGCGGAGACTTCTGGTGTCTAGGGAGGTGCCCGTCTCCCCACCCCCACCCCCGGTACTGGCCCTTGCGCATGCGCAGTCCGCTCCCCTCCACGGGCGAGAGATGTGAGGACAGTGGCGAGGGCTGTTCATGCCACCCCGGGTCCTCCAGTCGTCTCTATCACCATAACCCCTTCCCTGCTGACGCTCCTCGCAGTGGCCTGCACCCGCGTTCTGAAGGGGTCTGTCATCTGCAACTCCGGCCCATTCGTTACTGGATAGAGCGTGCTGGCCTCAGGCGCCGGCCCATGTCTCTCTCAGCCTCAGTTTTCCCCTTCTGGAGTAGTAACACAGTCTGTGCCTCCAAGGGTTTTACATGCATGAGGCCTTCTTAATGACCTATAATCTAGTCCAATTTTGCAGATAAAGAGGGACAGAAGTCAAGGAACTTGCAGGATGTCACACGCCGAGTATCCAAAACCTGGGCTCAAATCCATGGAGTCTGGCTCCCAATTTTAACGGGCTAATCATGCTGTCCCTAGAATAGAATATTGATCACAGCAGCTAAGGATTCACCTGCTTCCCTCAGGCGAGGTAGGCGTTTTAGTAGGCACTAGCTGAATGTTAGCTGATCTTGTTAGTATTCTTACATAAAATATATTTTAAAATTATTGTTTACACCATAGTGTCCTTCAGGTAGTCCCTGTAGTCCTTTCAGTGTTTTGTACTTAGCTGGCTCTCACCTAATAGCCTGAGGATTTATCGTTATTATTTATAGCAATTTTATTGTCACTATTTTAACAATCAGCTTAGGAATTGGAAAAAGGGGATGTACAATGTGGTTGTTCAATAACACCTTACACAGCCTTGATTTAACAAGATTGTAAATTTGCATAATTCTATTCCTGACTCATAGTAAACTCTCAGTGAAAATGGTAGTGATTAGTATTATTTCTACTGTGGCCACAGTATACACTAAATTTTCAGTCACCATCACTCATAAGATGTGCACTGTTTATTTAATATCTTTCAGGAGAGAAAAAATAGGACTATATTAAATGTACATATAAATAGCAAGATATGTCTGTCTCAACCAGAAATATCACAAAGGTAAATGTTTGAATATATCTTAGAACAGAAGGAAAGTGCTAGGACAATAACAGTAAGCACGAATTATTAATATTGTGGGTGTGAAGTTTACAACATGAAACCTGCATGTAAGAAATGTCACACATCTGTGCTCCTCTGAATGAGATCATCTATGTGTCTACAGTGGCTTGTGGTGGTGGGGACAGCTTCACCCCACCTTCTTTTAGTGCCCCTCCCAGCTGGCCAGATTGAGAGCCTAAAGGTGAGATCTGGAGAAGCTATGTTGGAACTTCCAGAACTGTGAACAATAAATCTCTGTTGTTTATAATCCATGCAGTCAGTGGTATTTTGTTGTAGCAGCCCAAATGGACTAAGACATATGGGTTTCTTTGTTCTAGAAGACTCCTCTATGCTAACTAATACAGGGTTTTCAGATGCTAGGCAGTTAAAACAATGGCAAGAACCTCCTTTGGATATTCATCAGCATCTAGCTGTAATTGAAAGCCATGGGACCGAATAAAATCATGGGGGAATAGAGAGAGAAACAATCAATCTGTGGTCATCTGAACCTTGGTGGCCTTCCTTGGGATTTTCCTCTCTGGAACTGAGAAAACAGTCACCTGTCTGGGATATGAGACTCAAGAGCAATGGCAACCTGTTTCTCACTATGTGAAGGAGGCCAGTCTGCAGGAGAAATATGAAGCTTCACAGAGTGCTGAGAGATGGAGAGAGAATAACCTAAATTCTAGTGCCCACAACACCCCAAACCCTCCTGAAGTTTGGATGTCCAGCTCTTCCCTTAAGTGAGTCTCTCCAGACCACTTCCAGAAAATCTCCATTTGTGCCTCAGCAAATTCCGCTTGGGTTTCAGTCACTTGTAACCAAAAGAACCCCGACTCTCCCACAGCATTTCGTGCACATCCTCATTCAGTGTTAAAATGAGAGAATGAAGACAGGTTGGATCAGGTGATATGTAAGCCTCCGGTGTGGCTGCATCCAAGGAACAGCTCCCACTCTAGAGCTCTTACAACCTGCCTTGTACATTCCTCCTATGACATCTCCACTGAGTGTCAGGAATAGCTACAGTGGGCAGACTGAAGATGAAGAGTTTGCAGCTGTTGAAATACTGTTGCTGAGAAGTCCCCTAAGACAGACAGACAGACAGACACACACACACACACACACACACACACACACATACACACACACACACTTTTCACATTGTCATTATCATAATAGTGACAAACCATCTCTTCATTTTTCATCATGGGTTGGACACAGCAGTGACTGCTTTACTTCAATTACTGTCCTACTCCTCATCCCAACCCCCAGGGGGCAGAGAAATGCAGAGTCCCAGGCTCCTCTCCCTCCCACCTACCAAGTCAAAATCCAAATTTTCATTCAACTCTCAAGAACTTCTTACCTGTGAGATGGTGCCAGATATGCTCCAGGACACACAGCAAAATTTGAATTCCAGACAAATGGTGAATATGAAAATATCCCAAGGCTCAGTCAAAAGAACTACTTGTCGTTTCTTTGAAATACAGGTGGAACAGTGCATCCTGTGTTTTTATTTGCTAAATCTGGCAACCCAAGGTAGCAGACACTGTGGGTGCTTCTGTAACCCACATCCACCCTCTCCTCTCCACTGATTTTCCCGGATTTCCATGCTGCCTCCATGCCCAGTGCTAAGGGGTGCATAGGAGGGAGGGGACAACACCTCCCCTGGATATTAAAAAGTGGGAGTTCACACCTGTCTTAGGGCTGAGCTACTCTGAGTAAAATCCTAGCCCACAACCTCTATCTTTGGGTAGGATGTGACCCAATTCATGCTGATGTGATAGAGAAGTATTTCACATGGGGTTCAGGCAAATAAGTTCACCCAGCCTCTCTCTCTGGATGGTGAGGTCTGGGATATGATGCTTGGAATGATGGCAGTCATTTTACGATCATGAGATATACCAGCCTGGGGACAGATCCACATCAGAGGGAGCAGAGTGGAAAGAAGACAGGCCCTTGGTAACATTTTTGAGCCACTGAATCAAATCAACCCTGGAGCTGTCCCTTTCTTGGTACTTTATTTACTACTGACTGATAACTCCTCTTCTGAGTTTGAGCAAGTTGGAGATGAGTTTCCCAGGACTTGTAACTGAGTGCATCCCAATGGACAGAAAGTATTGTTATTCCCATTGCAAGCAGGAGGAAACTGGTGATGGGAAAGAAGAGCTTACACACAAAGCCACATGATTGCCTTATTAATTCTAGGTATGTCTAACACCGAAGGTCATGCTAATCGCCACTCCCCTGGTCACCCAGTTTGGGGAAGCTCCTTACTAATGACTTAAGACACCTAAGACTCTCATGTGTTCAAAACATCTTCAAACTCACAATGTTGCTTGAAGGAGGCAGGGGAGACGCTTGTCTGAGTTTCAGACAAAAACGCTGAGACTGAGTAATATGCTTAATGTCACACAGCAAGTGGTAGAGCTGGGACAAACATAGCCTCAGAAAGAGCTTTCTAACACCCCGTTATGACTGTCCCTCTCCCATCCAAAACCCTCCTATCAAAGAGAAAAGCAGACCTGCTCAACCCAACCTCCAAGACCCTCCATCTCACACACTGTTTCAGACTCAGCATCTTAGAAGTCCCACCTCTGACCCCTGAGGTAACATTAGACTAGAGAACTACCGGAAAATTTCCCAGATATGCTGCTATCTCTCCATTTCTAGGTGCTTGCTCCAGCTTGTCGTCTCCACCTGCCACCCACTCTAATTTTTGTCTAGCTAAGTCCCACTCATCCTTCGTGATTCAGCCAGGTTGGGTATGTCCTTGGGGCTCCCACCACCTCCCTGTGCCACCCTCATTATAATGATGACCCTTCTTGTACTGAATCCACAGCAAGGGCAGTGCTGAGACCCAAACCCACATCACATGACTCTGAAACTCATCACTGTTCAGGGCTTCCTTGAAGCCCCCTCTCCCCCAACACACACACACACACACACACACACACACACACACACACATTTTAGATGCCAGTGCAAGTCCCAAATCTTACCTGTGCTATAGATCGGAGGTTCCAACAATCACTCCTTGGGTTTAAGTAACTTGCTAGAATGTCTCACAGATCTCAAGAAAACCCATTTACTCACTGGACTGTCAATTTATTACAAAGGCTATTGCAGGATACAAACCAATGGCCAAATAAAGAGACACATAGGTAGAATTGTATGCCTGAAACCTATGTAATCCTTGCTAACAGATGCCACCCCAATAAGTCTAACAATAAAAAGAAATTTAAAAATTAAAAAAAAAAAAAAAGAGAGAGAGAGGCACATAGGGCAAGTCCCGATTGAAGGAGGTTCTGTCCTCAAGCTTGGGGCCTGGCATGGTGATAGCTGGAAGTGCTCCAGGTCCCAAACATGTGGAAGCTCTCAGAAAAGAGACCAAGGTATTGTCCTGGAGTTTTATGGAGGCTTCATTACAAGTCACAACTAAGTCACTGGCCATTGGCAACTGATCCAGCCCTGCTCTCCTTGTGGACCTCAAGGTTGGGAAGGACAGGACTGAAAGTCCCAAATTTCTAACCGTGTGGTCTGTTTACCTGATGACTAGCCCCATCAAAAAGTCACCTCATTAACGTAACAAAAGGCTGCTCTGTCCTTCTCTGCACTTAGGAAATTCCAAGGGTTTCTGGAGCTCTGAGCCACGGGAACCTTGGATGAAGACCAGATATCTTATAAATCACAGTCCAAGGAGTTAATAATACCAACTGAAATTTACCAGCCGGACACTGCTGACCTGTTTCCCTTATCTCATTTCATCCTCACATGAAATAGGTGCTAGATGTGGAAGATAGAACTGTAGACACACACACACAAATAAATGTAAGTGTTCACTCTTAGTTCATTTGGGTGGCTATAACAAAATGTCACCGTCTGGGTGGCTAAGAAACAATAGAAACATATTGCCTAGGATCAAGGCTCCACCACAGTCACCTTCAGGTGAGGGCCCCCTTCCTGGTTCCTGGCCAGCTTCCCGATGTGTCGATGTGTCGTCACAAGGTGGAAGGAAGTAAAGGATCTCTCTGAAGCGTCTTATGCGAGTGCACTAATCCCATTCATGACCTAATCACCTTCCCAAGGCCCCACCTCCTAACACCATCACGTGGGGCATTTGGATTTCCAAGTAAATTTTTTGGTTGGGGAAGCAAACATTCAGACCACAGCAACTCGCTTTCGAAAGGAAATATGAAAACATAAATATGCATTTCTTCTTTAAGCATGAAATAAATATCTGTCTCACTAGAATGCTTTTTAAACTACATCTGTTAAAAATTTTAAATCCCCAAATGAGATTGAATTGGCTAAACATTGCACTTTCTGTTCCTTAAAACTCTTGACACCAAGGACAGACAGATTACCAAAAACAAACAAAACCAACCAACAAAAATACAAACAAAATAATCCCATCAAAGACCTCTTTAACTATAAAGCTGACAATAAGCTATTCATAAATATAATTTTTAAAATATATTATGATCCTTATTATTTAATAAGAAAAATATGTGAGGCTTTAGGGGCCAGCTCATTTCAAGAGAAACCTGCTTCGGCAATTACAAATGTTATGATAAAATTAACAAGAGGTCGTAAATGGTATTGGTTGGTGTAAACAAACTGTAAAACCGGTTACACATTTTTCTTCAGGCTGTGAATTGTTCTCAGAGCTATAAAAGTTCAGTGTGAATACCTAATGGTTGTGAGGGAATACAGAATGTGGCTCTTCAGTTGCCTCAGGCTTTCATTTTTAAATAAATGTTTATCTATCTTAGGTGGTTTTTCCTGACATCATGGGGATATAGATGCTTTGTGATGCTGGTTTCATATCTGACCTCACATCTTCCTGACACCCCAAAGGGGCTACTGGAGAAATGGGACCCTCACTTTACAAATGTGAAGGGCACAACCTGACTCAGGCTGCCCAGGTCACAATTCATTTTCATTCTCATTCTCTCTCTCTCTCTCTCTCTCTCTCACTCTCTCTCTCTCTCTCTCTCTCTCTTTCTCTCTTTCTCTCTGTCTCTGTCTCTGTCTCTGTCTCTCTCTCTCTCTCTCTCTCTGCTGCATGTGGTGGAGAGAGAGCCTTTGAACCCCTGCGAACTTCTGTGGAAGGACATGAAATGTGACATGTGGTCCTCAGTATCCCAGAATAAGCGGCCTTGGGAAAAGGCCACTTCACACAGCAACCTGTAGTTCATGTTTACACAAGAACATCATTTTCAGGTTTGGTTGAGATTCTCTCTTGACAAAGGAACTAAAAAGTTAATTGTAAAAAATAGTCAGGGAGTTCCTTGGTGGTGTAGTGGCTTAAGGCTTTGGCGTTGGCACTGTCAGCGCTGCGGCTTGGGTTCAATTCCCACTCAGGGAGCTACCCACATACCAAAAAGCAAAAAAAAAAAAAAAAAAAGTCAATCCTCATTATATGTGGATTTCATATCTGTGAATTTGCCTCTTTGCTAAAATGTACTTGTTACCTCCAAATCCATGCTTATGAGAAACCAACGCTGCTGACACCCTCAACTTGGACTTCCACCCTCTAGAACTGAGAGATGATAAATGAGACAAGGCCCCACATCTGCCACTGGTCATGAAACCTGGGTGTGGCTCCACCTCAAACTCTCTCTTGCTGTGTCACTTAGGGGAGGCAAACTGACCTTCCTGAGCCTCACTTGTCCTACTGTAAAAGGGTGATACTTTGATCTGCTCTGCTGTTTCCTGGGGGTAAGCATGAGGGAGAAGTAGCATAGTGGGCAGTGCAAGCTCATCATTAAGCAATTCATTAACAGTTTAATTATTCATTCTCCAGTGTTCCCTGAGGCCTGGTGAAGATGACTCACATGCAAATCTAGCCCCGCAAGACCCTTCACTGTGGGGTGCTGACTGACAGGGACTCACCACCCTCTCATTCCAGAACTGTCCTCTCCCACCTTTACCTGCTTGCCTATTACCCACTAATCCAGTCAACATTACCTGAACTTCTGGGTGCCAGGAGCTAGAGACCCAGCAATGAGCCAAACCCTGTTTTAAAGTCCCACACAAAGAGAAATGTTAATTATTATTTTGGGTTATAATTATAGCAGTGCTACAAAGGAGCCAGCAAGCTTTAGTAAGGTACAGGCTAATTCTGCTGCCAAAGGAATTCTCACCCTCAGGTTCAGGAAGTAGGGTGAGAATCACTTTCCCTTAATCCTTGTTTACTCATTCACCTGCAGGCCCCAAGCTGGGAGCTGGCAACAACTGGGGCCCTGTTACTGAGTTGCTCACCAGAAGGTGGGCAAGGCAGACAAAAAATAGGCCAGGCACCAGATGGAGAGAGAAGGGGTACTTCGAAAACTCAGATGAAGTGCTTTGTCCAGGTTGACTTGGTGGGAGTGGTCTGGGAAGGCTTCCTGGAGAAGGTGGTATCTGAACTGATCACTGAGGGATATACAATATTAGCAGGTAAAGACGTGGAGGGAGGGTCATCCAGGGAGTCATTCCTTCCTCCTATACTCCTCCCCAATGTTTGTGCTGCACTTGAAGGCTGGACACACAGTAGTGGAGAGCATACAATGCACAAATCGGCAAGGTGATGTTACCTCAATGGCTACTTAATTTGCTGGGCCCAGAGCAGAATGAAAATACAGAGCTCCATGTCAGAGGGAAAAAAGTGTTAAGAATTTCATGATGGCCACAGGAGAGCACGAAGCTGGTGTTGGATATGTGTGTGACTTTTGTCACTTCTGGTTTCAACTTGACTTGAAAAGCTCTGAGGGGACTTATTATTTCATGTAAAGGGAAGTCTGGAGGTAGAGATGCTATAAGCTCATCTGTGCCAGGAAGGACATGGTTCCTCTATTGCTTGGCTGACCAGACATATCATTTTAAACAGGACAGAAAACAACGGTGCTGACTCATTTCAAATGGTTATGTATGGTCAGCCTAGTCTCACTGGGCTAAATTCAAGACATCAGTAGGCTGAGCAGATGTACTGCTTAAAACAGGACAGTACTGTTGTTTTCTGTCCCGTTTAAAACAGTACATCTGGTCAGCCTATCTGCCAGTTCCTCCCTCCCATCCTAAGTGGGCTCTTCCATGATCACCTCTCATGACACCCTGGTGGCTACCAGAATTTAGTGTCATGTACAGACAGGACAATGCAGGACACTTCTTGCTGCTCACCTCTTGTTTGAGACATGGGGAAACCTCTCCTGGAGATACTTCACCAATCTGCCTTCACACTCATGGGCCAGAACTGGGTCCCACCCAAGCTTCAGCCAGTCACTAGCAAGAACAGGAGTATCATGATTGGCTTAAACCAATAGGCACATCCCCTAATTGGGTCCTCATTATTCTCCTAGAGGATCTGAGGGCTGGATCACCTCCATTTCAGATGAAGACAGTGATTAGCTGGTTTGCCCAGGGTGTTGCAGCTGGGCTGTTGGGTGGCTGTCTGAACCCTGACATGCCCACTGTGTGCTGCCCTAAACTCTGGGTGGGCACAGATTCTGTATCTTCTGAGCCTGCCCCACATCTCATAATAGGGTCCCAGCACATGTGAATCAGACATTGTGTGGTAAAATCAGCAGTCTTCATTACAGGGTGGAGTAGTGGTGGGGGTAGGGTCAACTTTGCATCTGGGTTGAGCTTGTTTTTCTTAGTTCTAAACTGTAGGAGAAATAAAGAAGAGCTAATGCTTATTGACTGCTTACTCTCTGCTAGGCAGTGTTCTAGGTACTTTGCATGGATTCACTCAGGAACAGTGGCAAGAGCCCTGTGAAATGGTTACTCTTCTAAAGGGCAGCTGATGCATGAATACATGTGAGTGACCATCAGAGTCCCCTGGAGGCCTTGTCAAAACAAAGTTCTGGAGCCACCTCCCACCCAGTTCCTGCTGCTGCAGGTCTCAGGTGGAGGTCAGGAATTTGCATTTCTAATGGGCTTTTGGTGATGCTGGGGGTGGTTTGACTTTGAGAACTGCTGCTAGAGGGCAGTTAGGCCAATGTGGTGCAGCACATTGGTCATGAGGGAGAGTGGTATTCAGCTGAGCATGGGGGTAAACCTTGTACCCTACCTAGAGCATCTGGTTGAGCGGCACATGGGGGCTGAACCCTCCTCCCGACCTACTTGTTGAACCCCATGCCCTGGCTCAGGTCTGCAGCCCTGTTTAGAGGCTCCATTTTCTAATTTGCACAAAGGCACCATAGATAGAGGAATCCTGGGTCTGAAGGGGTATAATTATGTGTTTGCATTGGAGGGTTTTAAGCAAAAGTGACATGATCCTATAAGTTTTAGGAGCCCTCTGATGAATGAGTAAACAAAATGTGATTTATCCATACAACCGAGTATTACTCAGTCTTAAAGAGGAAAGAAATTCTGACACACCGTACAGCATGAACAGACCTGGAGGACATTTATGCTCAAGTGAAATAAGCCAGACACAAAAGGACAAATTCTGTATGATTCCACATATAGGAGATCCCTAGAGTTGTCACATTCATAGATAGAAAGTAGAATGGTGGTTGCTAGGGGTTGAGGGTGGGAGGAATGGGAAATCAGTGTTTAATGGACAGAGTTTCAGTTTGGGAAGATGAGAATGTTTTGGAGAGGATGGTGGTGATGGCTGCACAGCAGTGTGAATGTACTTAACATCAGGGAACTGTACACTTAAAAGCAGATAAAATGTCATGTATATTTTACTACAATTAGAGAAAAATGATCCCCTTGGCTGCTGTGTGGAGAAGGCATTGGGGTATGGGGTGGAAGGAGGCCAGGCAGGATGCTCTCTAGGGGGCCCGTGCAATTGTTCAGGTGAGAGTCACAGGAACTGAGACCAGGTGATAGGGTGGAGAGCACTGGTCAAAATAAACAAACAACAGAAACAAACTCACTGAGAACACTTTGAAGGTTGCCAGATGGGAGGGGGTTGGGAGTCTGGGTGGAAAAGGTAAAGAGATTAAGTACAAATTGGTAGTTACAAAATACTAGTCATGTGGATGCACAGGAAGCACAGTATGGGGAATACAGTCAATAATATTGTAATAACTATGAATGGTGTCACACATGTATTAGACTTCTGGGGCTGATCACTTTGTAAGGTATATAAATGCCAAACCATGTTGTACACTTGAGACTGATATAACTTATATAATATTGTATATCAACCATATAAAAAAGTCCATTGGAGATGTCAAGTGGGCAACTGGATATAAGTGGGAACAAGATCAGCACGTTCTTGGAATAGGGAAGAGGCCGCTGTGGCTGGAACACATTAGGCAGAGAAGAGAGCGGGCAGAGAGGTGGCCAGGGTAGGTAAGGCCACAGCAAGGCGGTTGGTTGACTTTCACCCAGTCTGGGGCAGGAAGTTCTGACTCAGCCACTAACCGCCTGTGAAACCCAGGGTTGGGGGGGGGGGGGCAGTTGTCTACTAGAGGAGTGCTTGTTACGTGCCAGCCACTGACGTACGCTGTCTGGTATCAGTCGGGCCGTGGAGGTGAGGGCGGGGTGTCTCATTCTCACCTTCACTGTACAGATGAGGAAACACGGTGTAGACAGGGGATGACTTCTCCAGGTCCACGCGGCTTGTGTGAGTCGTCCTCAGACCTGGAACCAGCTGGATCTGGAGCTTTAATCCATCTCTCGGATTCCTTCCCACTCTAAAAACCAGATTTCCCATTTCTGAGATGGGGAAACTGAGGCAGTCGTCGTGTCCCATGGGGGCACATGGAGGACATGTGGTAGGTAGTACCCTTCTCCGATTCACAGAGGGGAAACTGAGCCCAGAGACTTCTGTGCCAGGTTCACAGAGACAGAGTCCAACTAAGGTGCCTAATCAATCCAGATTCCGCATGACGGAGACCTTGTTAGTTGGGCCAGGCAGGGGAAAGGTGAAAGAGCTGTTGTCAAGGAGATGCACCCTGCAGGTCCCGATTGGCGCAGAACTCTGGTCCTGACACCCCCTCCTTGCCTGCCTATTCCTGGGTCCAAGGGCCCCATTTCCCTAGTGCCCAATAGAACCCAGCCTCTGCCAATCTCCACGACAACGCCGCCGTGGCTCCTCCTTCGCTCTCCGTTAGTCTCGACGGCTCGCTGTCGGCACGCTTGCGCATGCCCAAGTCCTGCGGGCGGGCCAATGGGAAGCTCTGTTTGCATCCTGGGAAATGTAGTCCAAAGTCTGCGCGCTATGGGCTGTTTGCGATGGCCAATAGGCTGCTGGCAATGCTTGATGCATCTTAGGAAATGTAGTTCTGACGCTGGCGGAGCCTTTCGGGGACGGGCGAGAGCGAGTGCGCCATGGCGAGAGCCAATGGGAAGCCGTCGGTGCCGTGAGGCTTCCTGGGAAATATAGTTCTGGGTTAGGCCGGCGGAGTTGGGGCGTGGTTTTTTAAGCGGAAGGCAAGACTCGGTCTCTGGGAGTGTTGGGGAGAGGGACGGAGGAGTTTGGCGCAAAGCCTGCCGGGGCATGGAGTCCCAGTGGGCTTTGTGCGCATGTGCGAAGAGGTGAGAGGTTTGGGGGGCCTCGCCTGGGAGAGTGAGGTGAGTGCGGGGAAAGGAGGGAGGGATTGGCGGGGCGGTTGGACGAGCTTTGGGGAGCGGGGCTGGAGGTCGGAGGAGAGGGGATGGAAGAGTTGGGGGAGGGGATAAAAAAAGGACTGAGGTAAAGGGAGAGGTGGGGGATGGGAGAGCGAACAGTAGGGGGAGGGGCTGGGGGAGGGGCTGAGATTGGGAGCGGGTTGTGGGTCCCCGAGATGGAGATCGCTGGAGAGAGTTGGGAACTGAGGGAGGGGAGTGGGGCAGGGCCTAAGAAGTGGGAGGGGATTCCGACAGGGGGTGGGACCGGGCCCTACGGACGAGTCTGGGGGCGTGGGACCGACCCCATTGGAAAGGTTTGGGGGAGTGCACTGTAGGGTAAGGTCATCGTCCACGAAGTAGATGGGGTGCAGGTGGTTTGCTTTATGCTCCGTTTTCACAAGTGCATTCTCACTGTAGTAAATTGTGAGATTCCTTAGGATGAGATTAATTGCCTGGTTTTATTTTTTTCTTGACGAGTACCCGCCTCATTAGCTTGTTGCAAGGGATTAAATTCGGTAATGGGATCCAGTGTTTGCTGTTATTATCTGAGGCTGCCCTCCTCCCCACTGCTACCCAGGTCAGCCTCCAATTTCCCTGTTTTATCTCCTATTTTAACGCCTATTCCAATTTCTAGCTAGGTTTTAATGCACATGGTGGTTTTGTTAACAGAGGCATCCCTGCACATCACAAAGTAACACTAATTTAAGTAACTAACTCTGAGTGAGGGCTTACTTAGCCCAGCTGCTGTTCTCACTTAGCACTTCTGTTTCCTTAGATGTTGAATTCTTACTGTGACCCTTGGGTTAGTATGATTTTACTGCCCCAGAATGGAGGTTTGGTCTGTCAGAGGTGCCGTGTACCTTGTCCAAGGACAACTAACTGGGAGGTGGCAGAGCCAGGATTTGCTCAAGAGCTCTTGTGTTCTGAGTAAATATTTGTTCCATGGACCAGTGGCTTTCCACTAGGAGCGACTGCCCCACAGGGAACGTGTGGCAATATCTGCAGACATTTTTGGTTGTCACAGTTGGAGAGTTAGTGCTGGCATCTGGTGGAAAGAGGCCAGGGATGCTGCTCAACAAGTTCCATGGCATAGGATGGCTGCCACAGCATAGAATTATCCAGCGGAGGTCAGGAAACTTGGAGTAGACAGGTCTTCACTGAGTGGTTACTCAGTGCCCATCCACTTCTAAAACCCCTTGTAGGAAAGGAGCCACTGTTAGTCATGTATTACAGGCACTGAGATGTATTACATGTATTAAGCCCGGAGAAGCTAAGTCATGTAAGCCAGCGTTTCTTCACCACAGCCCTGTTGCCACTGGTGGAGCTGGACATTTTGTGCCATAGGGTTGTCCTGTGCACTGTAGGATCTTTAGCAGCATCCCTGGGCTCCATCTCTCCACCCCACAGGGCAGCAGCACCATTCCCCCCACCCCTTGTCCAACCTTCAAAAGTGTCTTCACACATTTCCAACTGGGAAGGTGGGTCACATTGCCCCTGGTTGAGAACCACTGCTCTAAGCTTGGTATCATTCTCATAACTGAAGCCACTGTAATACCAATGTTTCCTCCTTTGGGAAGGGGGAAGAGGAAGTGAAGGGCACAGAGCTTCCTCAGGGGTGGGGTGGAGTGATTATACAAAAGAAAAAAGGAAAGAATGGATATAGGGGAACTCTCACAGCCTGCCACATTTCCCAATACCCAAATACAGTTGGGGGTCCATTAGTGTGACAGTTTGCTCGGGCTGCCATTAGCAAAATACCACAGACAAATGGGTGGTTTCAATAGCAGACATTTACTCCTCACAAATTTGGGGGCCAGGAGTCCAAGATCAGATACAAGCCGATTTGGTGTCTGATGAAGACCCTCATCCTGGCTTATAGAGGGAGCCTTCTTGATGTGTCCCCACCTGGCAGACAGAGATCATGAGGACATCACTTTTCCTCTTCTTAAAAGACCACCAGTCCTATCAGATTATAACCCCTACCCTTACAACTTCATTTAATCTCCCTGCCCTGAGTTTCACTGAGATAGAATTGGCATATAACATTGTCTTAATTTAGGTTGTATGACGTAATGATTTGGTATGTATGTACGTAGTAAAATGGTCACCACAATAAGTCTAGTTAACATCCATCAACTCACAGAATTACATGTTTTGGGAGTTCCCTGATGGTGTAGTGGCTTAAGGCTTCGGCACTGGCGCTGTCAGCGTTGCCACCTGGGTTCGATTCCCAGTCAGGGAGCTACCCGCATACCAAAAAGCCAAAAAGCCAAAAAAAAAAAAAAAAAAAAAAAATTACATGTTTTTTCTTGTCTTAGCAGCTTCACAGTGTATAATGTAGTATTATTAGCTATTGTCACTATGCTGTTTGTTAGCTCTCCATGACTTACTCATCTTAAAGCTGGGAGTTTGTACCTTTTGACCACCTTCCCCCATCATTTAATTATCTGCTAAAAAACCTCATCTCCATCGCTTCTCGGCCTTTTGGCTAAGATGAGGTGTAAAAAACCTCATCTCCTAATACTGTCATTTGTGGATTAGTGCTTCAACATGTGGATTGGTGTGGGGGACACAATTTAGTCCATACAGTTAGTAAGGAGCAGACTGGGGGTGGCTTTTGAGCAGCCATCCTAAGGTGTCTGTGTGGGAGACAAAACAATCATAGTAGCAATGGTGCTGATAGTCACTCACATTTTTGGAGCACTTGTTATGTGCCAGGCCTTATGTAAGTCCTGTGTGTGTTTTCTTGTTTAACCCTTACCATGAGCCCATGGGAGGAGACTGAGGTGCAGTGGTACCCTGCTTGTTCCCAGGAGGGGCTGAGCCAGGATTTGAATCTGTCTCATCCCAGGAGGTGGGTCACAGGCCCCATTCCTCCAGCACCTGTCACCTGCTGGGCACAGAGTGCAGCATCCTTCAGGAGACTTCTTAGGCGGCCCTCCGTAGGCCACACCAGGCAGGCAACACTTTATCTTATTGGGGAGGGGAACTGAGGTAAGAGGGTTGACACCACTTGGTCTAGGTCACTCCACTCCTAAATGGGGGTGCTGGGGTGTTCATTCATACGGTGTGGTTCCAGACCCTGTATATCTGCTGTCATTCCCCATGGAGGGAGGCAGCGTATTCCAGAGTGATTGGCAGGGCTCTCACTGTGCTGCCCTTCCCTCCCCACAGGTGCTGTTGTCCCCCCCTGGGGCTCGCAGGCCCTCATGGAGGTCCTGTGCCCCCAGCCTGTGAAGCAGGAGGGCCAGGCTGCTGAGAGTCTGGCCCTTGACTCACCGTGGCACCGCTTCCGCCACTTCCACTTGGGGGACGCACCGGGCCCCCGTGAAGCGCTGGCCCGGCTTCGTGTGCTGTGCCGGGACTGGCTGCAGCCTGAGGTGCATACCAAGGAACAGATGTTGGAGCTGCTGGTGCTGGAGCAGTTCCTGAGTGCGCTACCCCCCGAGATTCAGGCCTGGGTGTGCAGCCGGCAGCCCCAGAGCGGGGAGGAGGCCGTGACCCTGCTGGAGGAGCTCTGGGTGAGCGGGTGGGTGGCTGGTGGAAGGGGGCCTGCACACCTGTGTCCTTCAGCTGCCACCTCCCCATGGTTAGGGACAGGCCCAACGCTCATAGTCTTACCATCTGCTCTCCAGATGGCCACCTGGCCTCAGCTATAGGAGTGACACTTCACTCATAGGCAGACAATGTAAAACAGACTCCACAAACCCTGGAAGCAGGGATGTAATGGAGAAGGGGACGCTGTAGGGCAAATGCATGCCAGTGGTACAGTTTAGATGGAAGAGTCCCCAAGACCACCCTCACTCTGACAGTACAGTACAAGACTCAATACAGGGAAGGCCAGCATACTCACAGTTATGGTTTATCACAGCAGAAGGATGTAGTTTAAATCAGCCCAGGGAGGAGGTGCAGGGCCAGGGATCAGGAACTTCCATGCATGAGCTTCTGGTCTCCCACAGGTCGAGCAGAGGGCACCGAGTTTTGCCCACCATGGAGGCTCCCGAAATCTGGTGTCCAGGGCTTTAAGTAGGGGTTGGCTGTGTACACACAGCTAACTGCCCTGTGGCTCACATCAGTTTCCAGTTCCTCTGGAGGTTGGACTAACATAGCATGTCCCCCTCCAATAAATCCCACTGACTCCACATGTCCTGTAGGGTCAGCCCTGGTTACTGCTGTCCTCTCTGTCTCACAAATGACAATAGGAGGCTCAGATATGTCAAGCAACTTGGCCAAGGTCACACAGCTAGTTTGGTTAGGAGGCAGTGGGAGGCACAGAACCAACGCACTGTGGCCCAGATTCCTGCTTCTAGTCCCTGAACAACCATGGCTGCTCTGCCTATGGATGGTGTTCAGCCTCTGCATGGCAGCTTCTCAGTGTCTGTGACTCCGGGTCAGAGAACTCCAAGACATCTTGTGGTCATGCAGAGGACTGCAGGTTCTCAGGCTTGAGTGTGCCCTAGAATCACCAGGAGAGCCTGCTGACAGTGCATCTTCCTGGTCCTCATTCCCAGGAGTGCTAACCAGGGAGCTTGGGAGGTCTCCATGCCATGTGCTTGGCCTCCACCTATCTGACTAGGGGCTCAGGGTGAGACTATGCCACCCAGTCCCCTTTGAACTGACAGGGTGGGAGATAAGTTGCTTGGGGTCCCATAGCAGGATTGTCGCTGGAGGCATCCAGGGACCTGATTGGCCTCATGCCAAAGCCCAGCCTGACCTGCGCACTCCCATCTGCTCCTCTTCAGTGTGAAGGCGGATAGTTTGACCTTTATCTGTCCATTCATTCACTCTGTCAGTGTCTAGCATGAGGTGCCAGAACTGTAGCTTGCTTCTGTGGTGGTGGGAGTGTAAAATGGAGCAGCTGTGGTAGAAAACAGTCTGGCACTTCCCCCAAAAGGTTGAATGTGGACCACTGATGAAATGCTGCAGGAACTTAACTATTATGTGCATCAGCCAACCTGTTACAAGACTGGTTTTGTTATATGCTATTTTGCTTCAAGTTCTAGGACCCACTGCTGATGTTGCTTGCAGTTCCACTCCTGGGTGTGCATGCAGCAGAAATGAAAACACATGTTCACACTGTACCTGTACCCAGTATGGTATGAGGGACAGCTGGACAGCATCACTTATGATAGCCCCAAAGTGGAAACCATATGTGCAATAGCTGGGGAGTGAATAAAGCAAATAGAATGGTCACACCGTGGACTGTGACTCAGCTGTGAGAAGGAATGAAGTCCTGACACAGCATGGATGGGCATCAAGTACCTATGTGGAAGAGGCCAGTCAAAAAACCATGTCTGTGTGATTCTTTTTCTGTGAAATGTCCAGACTTGGCAAACGCATAGATACAGGAAGTAGATGCATGGTTTCCAGTGGCTAGGGTGAGGGGAAGGTTAGTGACTGCTGATGGGTTCAAGATTTATTCTTGGGGTGATGAAAATACTCTCAAATTGACTATGGTCATGATCACACAACTCTGAATGTACTAGAAAGCACTGAATTGTATTTTAAGTGGGTGAGTTGTGTGTTACTGAATCATATCTCAATAACGCTGTTATTTATAAAAAAAAGATTGGCACCAGGGACACCACAGAAGCAAGACAGGCCAGTCCTTGGGCCCCTGGAGCCTGCCATCTATTGGAGGAGATGGTGAGCCCTGGCACGAACGTGCTGTGCAATGGTCCAGGTGACTACATCGGGGAACTCTGACATTCTAGGGAGAAATGACACCAACTCTGTACAGACTCTTCCCAAAAGTGGAGGAAAATGGGCCACTCTATCTCTTCTAGGGGGCTAGCATTCCCTGATGTCAAACCAAAGATGCTACAAGAAAAGAACTATAGGCCAGTATCCTAATCTCACAATAATTATGTTGAGTGAGAGAAACCAGACCAAAAATAAAAAACAAAAAACAAAAAGAAAAACCTGTTCAGTGCATTGGGGAGAAGGGATTACACAGGACAAGGATTTCCAGGGGCAGCAGCTGTGTCCTCTTGTTTGCTGTGGTGGATTCTTGAGCAGTACAAACATCAGATCTCATTGGATCATGTAGTTTAAATGCAGGCATGTATTATTTTGAGATGTACGTCTGTTACATCTCAAAAAAAGCCATTAAAAGTACAGTGTGATGGTACCACAATAGGGATGTTCCTTTTCACACAGGTTATAAACCTGTATGTGGCAGAGATGGGAGCTCAGCCAGTCCCCAGAGTAGACAGGGGGATGGGACAGGGTATTCCAGGCAAAAGTGGAGGTTTATGAGATCCTGGCACACCCAGGAGACATAAGTTGTTTACTGTGGTGCAGACTTAGAGTTCTAGGCAGGGATGCAGCCAGAGGTGGGGCTGGAGTGTGTAGCAGGGTCTAGGGCATGTGGGCCTCATGGGCCACTGCAAAGCAAGCAACAGAACACCTGTGGCCCCCTCACACCTTGGGCTACACGAGTGGCTAGGAATTAATTTCCAACCACAAGTTACCCATCCTGTCAGTGTCCAGACAGTGGGCATTTACTTATGTCCCAAATAATGTGCTTTTATGAAAGAATACCGAAAGCTTGCTGCTGAGTTCTCTCACCAGCTGATAGAATGATGGCATTGCTGATTTTCACCCTAACAATTGCTTTGGTTCGAAAGCATTTGAAACTAGTAAGATGTGAGGAAGGGGGTTGGATGCAGACAGCTAGCTCATGAGTCAACCCTCTGTGGGCACCAGGAGAATTCTGTTCTTATCCTTGGTGACAGCTTGAGGAACAATGACGAGTGAGAAACGAAAGTTGTCACTCTGAACTTTAACCTTCCTGGCTGGCTCCATCCTGCGTGGGACTGTCGGCTGTTTGAGCCGGAAAATGTCCCATTTTGAGCTTGCTTAATTTTCCTCTGAGTCAAAAGTAGCCTATGGGGTTAGACAGCTAATTTCATGAACTCATCCTAGAAAAATTGCTACATACCTCATTGCTGAATATCACTATAGTCACCTTCGAAGTACTCCCCTTGAGAAGCTAGGCACCAATGCCAGCACGTAGTCCACTCTTCAGAGTGGTTTTGGAACTCTTCTTCTGGAACGGCCATCAGAGCTGTCATCATACCCCAAATCTGACAATTATGTTTCTGAATTTGCCACCATGCACTTACATTGGCAGCACTGTACAATAGCTCGGTAAGGTGTCATAACCTTGGAAAGCTACTAAGTTGTTTGTACAGTGCTGCTGATATAAGCACATGGTGGCAAGTTTGTGAACTTAATTGTCAGATTTTGGTTATGACACCAACTCTGATGACCATTCCAGAAAGTTCCAAAATTGCTTTGAAGGGTGGACTAAGTGCTGTCATTGGTGCATAGCTTCCCAAGGGGAGTCTTCAAAGGTGACTGTAGTGATACTCAGCAATGAGGTATTAGCAATTTTTCTACGATGAGGTCACAAAATTAATTGTCCAACTTCATGTGTTTTCCTTCTGTGTTTTGTTGGGAAGTTTGTTTGCAAAGGGCAGTAAGAAGCTAAAGCAAGATTCAAAGCAGCTATATCAATTATCTACTGTCCAAACTTAGTGGTTTAAAAAAATATTTGTCATGTCATATGGGTTCTGTGGATCAGGAAATTGTAGCATGTGTGGCTCAGAGTCACCTAAAGGCTGGAGGACCTGAGGTGGCTCCCCCAGGGGCCTAGTTGTTGGGGTGCTGGGCATCCAGGACAGCTAACTTCCCCAAGAGCATGGGGTCAGACTTGGTGACTGGTTAAAGGTGTAGGAGAGAGAAAGGGAGAAAAATCCAGACCATTGCTCAGGTTTCTTAACTTGTGAATGTGGTCTCTCTCATTTCAGGGACCAGCTATGAGGGCCCCTCGGGATGTGACAGAAGGCTCTGGGGTCAGCCTTGGAAAAGAAGATGGTGCGATGATCCCCTTAGGTAAGCAGCTGGCCCATCTCCCATACCACTGGCTTTCTGCCCCAGCCCAAGGTGGGGCTCCCCCTCCTGCCCCTCACTCGTTTGTTCATTGAGTGTCTCTGGTGTACTGGGGCTGGAGATGAATCAGATGCCATTGTCCTGGAGGGCACCAGGTGGGGGTCAGGCAGGGCAGCCGTGCCGGTGACTCATGGAGCCCCATGGCAACCCTGTAGATAGGTGGCATTGCCCTCCTATAGCCACAGAGGCTGGCCCAGAGAGATGAAACAGCTTGCCTGAGAGCACGTGCTGGCAAAGCCAGGATTGTACCAGTAGCCTGAACTCATGATCTTAGCGAGGTGCCACCTCGTACAGTCACATGGAGGCCCGGGACCATGGCACATTGGCTCCCATTCAGTATGTGCTGTTCACCCAGGCCTGGCGCACATACCCACCCTTGGAGCTGAGACTGGAGCCGGCTTTGTTCAGACCAAATGCATTAAGGAGAGGAAGGGAGGTCAAAGAAGAACAGAGTGGAAGGCAAAAACGTAAGCTGTCCACTGGAGGCAGCCTGGTGATTCGGGTAGTCACCATGGAACCAATGCTGGGGGTCCAGGTGTGAAGGACAGAGCAGGTTGAGGGTCGTCTTGAGGTCACATGTGAAGGCAGCAGAATGGAGGCCATGGGAAGGGAGGGGCCTGGAGAAGATAGAGTGTCACAGGGAGGACAGGGATCTGGAAAAATGGGACCTGGGTTATGCTTGGGAGCTTGCGGTTTTACAGGGCCTGATGTGATGAATACCATCCCATGAGAAAAGCACAAACAGAAGGACCTGTAAAGTATACGGATGCCTGAGGGTGGGAGTTCCAGGGCACTTCCTGAAGGACGGCAGGTTAGGGGAGTCAGCAGAGCCAGAGAGGTCACTAGGAACGACCTGAGCTCAGTGCCCTTCTGTCTCTTTTGGGGACAAGATGGACCTGCTTTCACTGTGGGGTGTGAGATTGAAATGAAGCGTTAACAGATGAACTGCTCAGCACCACATGAGGCACATATGGACAGATGGCAGATGTTAGTGATTGTGATTTTTATCATGCCTGTCCTAGTATAAAACAAGGTTGCTTAGCTTCCTGCAGTTCCATAGAGCTGTTTGAAAATGTGGAGAAAGGAAATAGATGGTTCCTCTATCCATGTCACTTACTCACATCCATTTGTCACCTGGATTATCCATCTATCCATCCTTCCATCCTTCAATCCACCCACCCATCCACCTACCTACCCATCCACTTACCTACCTATCCATCCATCCATCCATCCATCCATCCACCCACCCTCCCACCCGTCCATCCATCATCCGTCCGTCCACCCACCCACTCGCCCAACCACCTATTCATTTATACACCCATTTATTTCCCCACCCACCCATCCATCCACCACCTACCTACCCACCTACCCACTCATCCATCTTTCCATCCCCTATCAGGCATTTACTCACCTGCTCATTTCCTCCTCCACCCATCAGTGCAACTGCTGACCTGCCATTCACCCATCAATTCACCCTACACCGTCTCTTCATCTGTATACTATACCACTTTCTCCATCCATTCATCCAACCCCTTCACACCCACCCACCCATCCACACATTTGTTTAGTGGGCACTTAACTGTGCACCAGGCTCTGTGCTGTGGGGGTCACAGGAATGAATGAGAAGCCCACCTCAATTTCCCCTGGAGTTTAGTGTTCTCTGCCTGCCCCAGCGCTGCCCTTCCTACCCTTGATGGCGCCTCCGCCTTGACCGCACTTTTGTCTGGCAGGAGATCCCACCCCGGGGGCTGAGGATCCGGCAACGGGGGACACCCAGGCCACACGCCCCTACAAGCAGGAGCCGGGCAGCCCCCCGCTGGCCCCGTCGGCTCCGCCTGCCCCGAGCCTGCCCGCCTTCCTGGCCGCCCCAGGCACCACATCCTGCCCAGAGTGCGGCAAGGCCTCCTTGAAGCCTGCGCACCTGCTGCGCCACCGACAGAGCCACTCCGGCGAGAAGCCGCATTCCTGCCCTGAGTGTGGCAAGGCCTTCCGGCGTAAGGAGCACCTGCGGCGCCACCGCGGCACCCACCCTGGTGGCCTTGGGCCAGCCCTGCGCCCGCTGCCCGCCCGCGAGAAGCCACATGCCTGCTGCGAGTGTGGCAAGACCTTCTACTGGCGCGAGCATCTGGTGCGCCACCGTAAGACGCACTCGGGCGCACGACCATTCGCCTGCTGGGAGTGCGGCAAGGGCTTCGGGCGCCGTGAGCACGTGCTGCGCCACCAGCGCATCCATGGCCGAGCAGCGGGTGGCGCGGGTGGGCCAGGCACGCAGGGCCCCGAAGGTGGGGGTCCTTTTCCTCCCTGGCCCCTGGGGTAGCCACCTGACCCTCTGCATTGTCCTTCCCCAAAGCCTGCCTCCACCACCCGCTCCTCTCCCTGCCTCTCCTCCCATGTTTAAACCTTCCAATGCCCTAATGTCCTCTGTTCCTTCCCAGCTCTGTCCCAAACCTCACTTCAGATCGCACCTTCTGACTCTGCACCCTCTCCCACCCTCTGAAAGGTGCCTCCACTTTGCACCTTCCTTTCCTCTTACCCCTCCTTCCCTCTCCACTCCCACCCTACCCTGGGAGGGGAACAACGCGGGCCAGGAGCCCGGAAGAGGAGTGCAGGGCAAGACCAGCAGGCGGGTCTTTTGATGGAGAGTAGGGTGAAGGAAGGGGACTGGGTCTGGCCCCTAGAAAACCCCCCAGGACAGATAGAGGGACAGGGAAGGGGCCTGACAGTGGGCTTCTTGGTCTGGCTCCTGTCTGCAACCCGGGAAGGCATGATGAGATGGACAGAGATGCCTGCTCTGGGAAGCTCATAGGAGACAATTCACCAGCATCTACAGAATAATAAAGTCACTGATAAGGTGTACAGACTGGAGTCCCGGGTTCTGTCTTAGGTGCTATTCTCCAGGAGCTGAGTGTCTGGGGGTGGGGCTCTCCGGGAGACCCACACAGTGGGGGGTGAGGCCCTGGGAATCTGGGTTTAGCCCTAGGGCAGGAGTTTCTGTCCTAGAGCCAAAGACAAAGGGACCCCATGAGAGGTGATGGGAGAGAAGTTATCACCCATGTCTGGCAGCAAGAGATATGCTCACAGGTTGCTCACAAGACCCCCACCCCCACTCAGGTATCCAGGAGGGGGTCACCCCACTTGCATCTCACAGAAGCAGGCAGGAGGCTGGGGGTGGGACTCAGTGCCAAACCAGCTGGGTTTCTTCTACCCAACAGCTTCCTAGGTGCGTAATCTTATGTTACATCCCTCAGTTTCCACATCTGTAAATAATAATGGCACCTATATCTTTTGCTAAGAGTATTACTTGGGATACATAAGGGACCCCCAAATATCACTGTCAGTAGGTATTTTGGGTGGCCCATTTTGCCAAAAAGGGAATCCACACTCCTGCTGGGGTGGGGTATGAACCTGGCGGCCACCATTCTGGGACCCTGTGAGGGTGGTGTGAGGGGGCTGGGGATTGCTTACTGTTGAGTGCAGACCTTTACAAGGTGCTGTCTCACCCCTGGTCCTTAGTTCAGCACAGTGTCCTGGGTCCAGGCCCTGGTTCCTTCTCACCAGGGTATACCAACGTCTGACCAATAAAACCCAGGCCATGGCCCATGCCCTAGCTGTAAGGGAATTTGGGAAAGCAATTAGCTGGACTGTGCAGCCACTATAGCCAGAAGCTGGCTCCGACCGTTACCATGGACTCAGAGTCCTCTTGCCTGAACATACACTAGCCAAAATAAGGTACAGGCAGGAGTTTGCAGCAAAGTAAAGTTTTATCTAAAAAGCTTGGTGCTAGGTCCAGAGACATGGGTGTGCTAGTGCTCTCAAAAGCTTGGCTCCCCATGGCCTCTGGTGACTAGGTTATGTAAGGGAAAAGTTATTAACCATGGTTGCTACAGGAGCTGGGAGTCGGGCTCTATTGATGAGTTGGGACTAAAGCAGGGAACAATAGATCCAGGTCCTGGTGTCAGTCATGGTGTTGTTCAGTCCAATTTCCAGGGCACATGGTCTGTGGGGCCGTTCCACCTTTATGAGTGGAATGAAGTATAACTGAGGCCAAGGTGTTAATCTGTGTTTATTAAAAACCTTATTCTAGTTTGAGGTTTGGATATTGTATCCTAGTCATTGTTGATAGACCTGAAGCTTTATTCTTAAGTAAGTCTGATGCTGACCAGAACATAATGTCCCAAGGGCTTAATGATTAGGAGTGGACATACAGCACATGTGTAAGTAGGAGGGTCTGGGGGAAAGAATGCAGGTGATTCAGTTCTGTGAGGCTAAACAAAGCTAGCATGGGTCAAAGCGGAATGCACGCTCAAGAGATGAAGTTTCTGTGCAGTTACATGTGTACAACTCATAAGGTAGGAAAGTGCCCAGGCAGCTGAGGGCGGTTTGGGTGCCAGGCAGTCTGAAGAAATGACATGCGGCCACCAGGGTACCCTGGGCAAGGCCCTGGCCTGAGCGCCACTTTCTGAGACCGTGGACGAGGCTCCTGCTGGAAAGGCCCCATTGGAGGAAATTGAAGGAATGAATGCAAAACGCTTGGCACTGCTGGGCCCAGTCTGAGCACCCTCAGACACCTTTCCGTGCATGTCCTCTCACACTAGGAGGTCCATGTCCCTGAGCTCACTGTCTGGCAGGGAAAACTGGCTTGCAGAAGCCCTGTCATCAGCTGCAGGACTGCAAGAGGGCATTAGGAGAGACAGGTGGCAGTGGTGGAGAGTGATGAGGCCAGGCTGGGGTCTGAGGATGGGGTTCCAATGATAATAGCAAAAACTGGTGCCTATTTTGAGCCAGATCCTCTTCCTACTCATTTCACCATCATAGCAAAAGAGGCAAGCAGTGTCTTCATGCCCATTACACAGATTGGGGACACTGGAGCCCTGGAAGAGTAAGTGGCCATGGAAAGCCTGAGTTGTGGTTTTGAAGCCTTTCCTGCATCTGCAATGACAAGGAGCCAGATTGGTGCCAATGGAAGTGCTTGTAAGAACTGGCAGGTGGATTGGGCCATGGCAATGGTCTCCTTCCTGCTCCATTTCCTTGGGGTCTTGGTGCAGAGGGCTCTGTCAGGACCCAGCAGAGGTCAGCTGAGTTTTCTTCAGTCTCCCATCTGGCTGTTGCACCCACCTACACTTAGGCTTCCCTCTGTTCCAGTTACAGGAGGTCAATACACTAGGTCCCAGTTCCCCTCCACTTGGTGTGTGAGGAGGTGAATGGCAGTAGTAGCCTGGTCACGTGGGAGACTGCTTGCTGGTCCCCAGAATTCATTCTGATCCCACTTCTGAAACATATCCCAAAGCCATGCCCTTCTCTCAACCTTCATCACCCCTCCTCTGGGTCAGGCTGCGTGTGTTCGTTCCCTTTCCCTCCTACTTAAAACTTACCTCATGGCTTGATTGCTCCCATGAGTGATGACATTTGGGCATGAGGCAGACATGAGGGAGATGGAACTGAGTTATCACTAAGCAAACATCAGCCTTGTCTAGCCGATTTGGCTATACTTCTGCAACTGGCAGTGGCAGGGTTCCAAGACAGCATGACAGAGAGCAGAGGTGTGCAAGGCCTTGAGGCAGGCACAACCCACTGTCATCTTGCTTTTACTTGCTAACAGGAGCTTTGGGCCAGCCTATATTCAAAGGCTAGGAAAGGGGCCCTGCCCATTAATGAGGGTGTTGCAAAGGGCTTGGGTGGGAGCCGGTGGAGAACTGGTGCCATCAGTATGATCACTTCTAAAAGCTTCACTTACTGAACAATAAGTACCTGTATTGGCCCAGTGTCAGGTGGCATATAGAAATAGCAGTGAACCAAAATGAAGTCCCTGTCCAGCTGAGCTTACATACTAATTGTCCAGGGAGACAGGAGGAAGATAAGACAAACAGTAAACAGATGCCTAAAGGGGTTGCAACAGTGAAAAACCCAGTTTAAATAAGTGAGGGTAATGCAATGAAGAGGGCATTTTGGTGTGGACAGTGGACACAGAGTAGTCAGGGAAGGGATTTGGGTGGAGACCTGGGTGACACTGGTCCAGCCATGCAATGATCTGGGCACAGTGGTGCAGGGAGAAGGGCCAGCCAGGACCAAGGCCACAGGGAGGAGCAAGCCAGCATAGCTGGACCAAGGATGGGTGGAAGGAGGTGAGTCATGAACAGTTGGGGCTAGAGTGTGCGTGCAATTTTATTTTTGGCTTTCTGGGAAGGCACTGGAAGGTTCTGGACAGGAGTTACATCATTCTATTTGTATTTTGAAAGCAATATTTTGGCTGCCTTGTGGAAAACGAAGGAGGAAGAGGATAAAAGCAGGAGACTCTGAGAGTTAAGATGCAGGTAAGACTGAATCAGTTTAAGGAAAAGAACTGTGTACCAGGCACAAAGTGTCCTCTACTTCCTCACACATGACCTTGGAGCCAACCATGGCTTCCATCTCTAATCATGCAAATAGGGAGTTGACTCAGTGGGAGGCATGGTTGTATGACCTTTAAGCAAACAGACTCTGGAGTCCAAATGCCTGGGTTTGAATCTGGCTATTTACTAGCTATGCAGTCTTGGGAAAGTTACTTAACCTCTCTGAGCCTCCATGTTTGTCATTTGTTTGAGCTGTTTTGGGTAGGACTCATTGAGGTCAGGTACCCCCATCCTGAGCACAGCACTGAGAATGCAGTAAGTGCTGATGATTACTATTAATAAAATGATCATCCATGAAGACTACTTTCTATAGTGGATGCCTCCCCTACCTGCTTTATATTTAGGCTCTTCAACCCTTAATTGTCCTCATAACAACTCTGTGAGGGTATTATTTTTTTAAAGTTATTTTTAAAAATTATTATTCCTAGTTATTTTTAAAATTATTTTTCTAATAGTTATTCCTCTTTTAAAGATGAAGCAATTGACATTCAGATGACTACTAAAGGAAATGGCAGAACTGGGATTCAAACCCAGGCATGTCCAGTTCCAGAGTTCATTCTCTTCCCATGTCCCTTTCTTCCTCCAAAGAAACAGAGTGGCAGAGACTGAGGCAGACAGGATATAAGGCAGAAGCAGAAAGAGATATAGCACCTCAGGGACTGAGAGATGTCTGGAGACTAAGACACCAGAAAGTGCTGAGTTCCAGGACCCCTGTCAGCTAAATGCCACTGCACGTACCTCCTTCTCATCACAAAACTCAAGAAAAAGCTTCATACTTGTCTTTTAATCTTAGACATTAGAGGGATTCTAGAGCAGGGATTCAAAGTGAAATATATTATTAATAGAATCTAGGGGTAACAAGAGGGACTGACTGGTGAGGTCTGTGATGAATTGGAAAGAACAAGCCTTGTCCAAAGCTGCCACTCAGCCCCTGCTGAGTTTTGGGTTTAGTGTTCACAGATCCCCTGGCATATCGAGAGAAGCCAGAAATCCAGATCTTTATGTGAAATGCCTGAACTCTACATGCCAGTGACTTAATTTGCAATTAAGTGGGTAATGGGCAAGGAAAGGCAGAGGGGTCTTCATCTTAATGCAAATTCCCAACCCCAAACAGTAGCATGCTTGTGTCCTCTAGAGGGTTAATTGTAACCCCTTCATTTTGGTCTAAAATAAGGAAGAATTTGTTGAGGGAAATTATTGAATATTCAGCAAAGTGAACAGAGTTGGTTGCTCAAAGCCCAGTTAGAGGAAACTATTTGTACTTCCCCATGCCTAAGAAATCCATTTTTGCTTCCTTTCACGATGGCAAAGAGCAACAAAGCTTTTATGCAAATTGTTTGTAAACTATACAAGGACATCCCCCCCCCCCCCAAACACACACGCACACTCACACTGTTTTATTGTGTGTATGTTAGGGGACTTCTTTGGTAAGTTTGAAAAGACAAATATGGATCTACATTTTTAAGTCTTAGAAGATTTTTGTGAATGCCACATTGCTGGACCACACAAAAAGTGGACATGAATTTTTAGAAGTTGTCTAGCTCAAAAGGTGGTAATATTCAAAGACAAGTATATGACTATTTAGAAAGAAACTCCCTTTTCCATCATTATATTTGACAATTCAGCCAAGGTCCAGCAGTCCTTAAACCACCACAGGAACCAGGAAGACACAACCTGCCATGGTCATGCCAGGGTCTTGTCCCATCACTGATCTGACGGTGGAGTCATGCTGGTGACACAAGTGGGATGATGTGGCTTGGGGGAGTGCTCATTCATGGGCTTAGAGTTTTCAAAGGTGGGAGTGTGTCCTGGAGTTTGGCAGACAACAACAAGCAATGATGGGGTCAGTAGCATGTCTTAGCCTTCCAAAGGCAAGTGGACTTCCAGTTATGAAAAAAAAAGTGCTGAAGATATAACATCCTCTCTCAATGTCGAATCAGCATTGAGCCTAATGAATTAATGATGTGGATAGATGATGAGAAAGAGAAGGTGGAACAAAAAAGGGAAGAGGGACAGAGAAAAGGGAAGGCTAGTGGATCCGAGATGAACTAACCAGGTCATCCTTTCCAGTTCCACCTCCTAGGCTTGAGAAGTTGCTTTGGAAACTAGGGCTCAACAGACCCATTAGAAATTCACCCTTTTGGGAGTTCCCTGATGGTGCAGTGGCTTAAGGCTTCAGCGCTGGCGCTGTCAGTGCTGCGGCCTGGGTTCGATTCCCAGCCAGGGAGCTACCCACATACCAAAAAGAAAAAAGAAAGAAAGAAAGAAATTCACCCTTTTCTCTCCCACAGGTCTGGGCATGCTCAGCAAGAATGACCCCAAGGAGGGTGAGGTCCTGCCTTCTCTCCTGAAACCCTATCTAGCTCCCTCTACTGAGACAAAGATCCTGAAATTAAAGCCCCAAGTCTCATGAAGAAAATTGGGAGCATTAGATGATGCCCCCACCCCAGGTTTTATTGTTTTATCTTTGAAATAGTATGAGGTGTTCTTAACCAAGTCAAGAATAATTGAGGAAACATTTAGAGGATTCTGGGGGCAATTAAGAAATATTTCTGGGAGTTCCCTTGTGGTGTAGTGGCTTAAGGCTTTGTCGCTGGCGCTGTCAGCGCTGCAGCCTAGGTTCAATTCCTGGCCAGGGAAATACCCACATACAAAAAAATAAAAAAAAATAAAAAAAAATAATAATAAAATGCCAGGTTTAAAAAAAAAAGAAATATTTCTGCAGTCCATTTAAAAAAAAATTGTGTTCTTTGGAAATCATCCTAATTACAACATGAGCTATTGAGTAATACAATATTAATATCACGTTTAACTTGGAGATTCTATGATGTTTTGACTTGAAAAGATTCTCCAAAGTATTATGCTTGTTTTTCCATATTCTCCCATCCCACACATGCCTCCTGCACAAAAATATCTTTTTGAAGAAGAGAAGTCATCTGAAGAAAAATGGAGGATAAAATATTTATTTTCAAATAATCAATTTTGTCTTTTTTTGTATGGGAATTTGTTGGGGGTAGCAAAATCAAAGTTTGTAAGGCCAGTGGGAATGAGGGAATAAAACCTTTTAGAAGGCAATAGATTTGGATTATGTAATAAGAGGACCTAAATTTAATTCCAGTTTCCAGCCATTGTTCATATCTGGATGTCTGACCTGCTCTCTGTTTATTAGTTAGTTAGTTTTAAAACTTTTATATCATTATGATGTTGGTGAGATGCCATAGGAACTTAACTCTTGTTTCTATCAATTAACCTGTGTTGAAATGTGTTTCATTATACATTGTTTCACCTAAAGTCACAGAACATACAGACAACATTATGTGAGGTCTTACTCTAATTCCTCTGCAGGTCTTACTCATAAATAACATTACCCCAAAAATTCAGTGGCCTAAAATAGCAACTCTTTTATTGCCTATCATGATTTTATAGGTCAGGAATCCAGGTAGAGCATGGCTGCATGATTCTCAGATTCCATGTGGCTTTGACAGAGGCCACTGGTGGTGGTCAGCTAGTGAGTAGACTGAACTGAAGGGTCCAAAGTGGCTTCCCTCACATGTCTGGTGCCTTGATGACTCTAGCTAGAAGTCTGGGGTTAGCTGGGACAGTTGACTCGAATGTCTACACATAATCTCTCCAACATGATGGTTTCAGGGTAGTTGAATTCATTAAGACCAAACTGCTGTCACAGAGTCCCCAAAGTACAGTAGTGCAACCAAGCTAAAATGCATTCTGCTCTCACCTACTAGCCCAGCAAGTGACAAGCTGGAGTGCTAGGCTGGCTCACATTTCCAGCTATCAAGTTTCATGTCTGGGTCCATGAGGAACGTGTCATCTCTAGCTAGAAAGGAGGTCAGCAGGGGGCACACCCAGTTCTTTTAAAGACAAAATTTTGAAAGGCCACACCTCATGGTCACTCACATACCTTTATACATTGCTATTCTTTACCACAAGGGAGTCTGGGAATAACTGCCCAGTTAAAACATATAAAGATAAAAGAATTGAAGCTAGCTATTGAGCCACGTGCTCTGATGTACCATTGGCCCTTAAACTTATGTCTTTCTCAACAACATTTCCTGGTGGGATTACTAATCCAGGATTTTGGCGTTCCTGCATCCCCAGGCTGATACCTAATATCATCAAACATCTCATTCTAAGCCAGTGGTTCTCAACCTTCCTATGCCATGACCCTTTAATACAGTTCCTCATTTTATGGTGACCCCCAACCATAAAATTATTTTCGTTGCTACTTCATAACTGTAATTTTGCTACTGTTATGAATCATAATGTAGATATCTGATATGCAGGATGTATTTTCATTGTTACAAATTGAACATAATTAAAGCATAGTGATTAATCACAAAAACAATATGTAATTATATATTGTGAAATATTTATTTTTAATTACAAATAAATGAAATTTTTTCTTGAAGCATGGTGTAGCATGGGTAACAGTCTTAACATAACAACACTAAACTACATTGCTACATTTTGCAACAGTATGCGTAAAAAGCCAATGTCAGTGTGAAGGTTGAGATTTCTTCTTTCTCACCAGATCAGAAATTCTCAGGGCAGTCTTTGCAAGAGCACAATGAAGATCATCTTCCACAACAAGTCTACTTATGTATTTAGACTTGATAACCAACAAGCTGGAAAACCCTGTTTCATAAAGATATGTTGTTGGAAATGGAAGAAGAAGGCGCAACACAGTCTCAGACAGGATATGACTGCAAACACTTGATCCAGAATTTTGTAGCTGGCATTGTAGAGAATCAGTTCTCGCTGCATTGCTGTTAATAAGTTCAATGAACTCCTCTTCTGCTGTCTCAGGGACATCTTCAACTTTGACTGTGAATGGGCTTCTGGCAAGTGCAAATGGGGTGTCAGGTAGATTTGGAAAGTACGATGAAATTTCAACTGCAAGCATGTGCAAGTGTTCTTTCACAGAAATTATCATCATTATCCTTTTGTCTGGTTCAATAACATGTTCCTCAAAGAAAGCAGATAAGGTAGGCAACATATAAATTTTATTTTCATCCAATTTTTTTTGGCCAAAGCTGAAGTTCCATTTGGAATGATCAGATCTTTTCAGACAAATCGAGGCATGTTGCATTTGGTCCTTGCAGTGATAAATTTAACTCATTCAAGATGGCAAAGATGTCAACCAAGTAAGCTATTTTCTACAGTTCACTTTTATCACTGAAAAGTGCTTTGAACTGTGATCTTGCTTTCTGATTAAACAACATTTTGAGTTCATCACAAAGCTTAAAAACACGTTTTAAAACTTTTCCTCTCGACAACCATCTCACTTCAGTATGAAATAGCAGAGCATTGTTCGGTGCATCCAGCTTGTTGCACAGTTGTGAAAATAGTTGACTGTTCAAAGTGCTCACCTTTACAAAATTGACAGAACGTATGATGCTTTTCATTACCTCTTGTAACTCCTGTGGCAGCGTCTTTGTTGCTAATATTTGCTGATGAATCATACAGTGAGTTCCGATGACTTTTGGTGACTCATTCAGTACCAAATGTTGATCGACATGCTAGCATAGCTGGAGCACCATCTGTACAAACACCACAAACTGTGTCAAATACATCACGTGCAGTAGCTGTTGTTTCAAGAGGTTTGCAAAAAAGAAACTTGTCTTGGGAGTTCCCTGGTGGTGTAGTGGCTTAGGGCTTCGGCGCTGGCCCTGTCAGCGCTGCAGCCTGCGTTTGATTCCCAGCCAGGGAACTACCCACATACAAGAGAGAAAAAAAAAACAAAACTCATCTTTAAAGTCGCCATCATTAATATACCTCATGTAAACCAGTAACTGTGAACAGTTTGCAACGTCTGTAGATTCATCAAGCTGGATACTAAATATTTGAAGTGGAGCAGATTTAATTTCCTGGATTACCTAATCAAGAATATTGGCAGACATGTCATCTATTCTGCGGACAGTGTCATTAGATAAGGAAATTGCACTCAATTTTGTAACAAATTCGTCTCTGATCTTAACTCGAACAATGTCTTTGGCTGCTGGCAACAGTAAATCCTCAGCAATGGTGTGAAGTTTCATAGCTCTGGCAATTCTGAGTGCCACCAAATATGAAGCTTCAATGACTGCTACGTTTTGTTTGTGATACTTGCCACCAGTGTCAAGTCTGGCTTTCTTGAGTCCATCAGCTTTGCTTCTAAAATAGTTGGTATCCTTGCTGGCAAAGCTCGGATGCTTGCTATCAAAATGGTGTTTTAGTTTGTTCGGCTTTGTAGATTCAGCTGATAGAACTTCACAACAAATAACACATTGCAGTTTCTCACTTCCTGCTGTAATTATTGAGGTAAAATCCTACTGTAAAAAATCCTCACTATATTTTCTTTTCTTAACATTCTTCTCTACACAATCCATTGTCATGGGATGGTTTGCTAGTAAAAATAATGTATAACAATACCTTTAATAATACAAAAGATGATACATGGCATGTTCAGTCAATACAGTTCATTAAAGTTTCCTATGATTTACCATTCTGTGTTGTTCTTTTTACATACCTGTTACTATCACAAGGGGGCAGTATTCACATCAACCACAGCTGAATATAAAAAGACTGATCAACATCCAGATTAAGTTCCCATGGTACAGATATTTTTTTTGCAGTAGTTGATGATTTTACAGTATATAATTTTACATTTACCCAGTAATTATAATTCATGAAGTGTTGTTTTACCTCCAATACTGCTGCTTTCAACACAGTAGCTGCTTTTAACAGAGTAGCTGCTTTCAACACAGCAGCTGCTTTCTACACAGTAGCTGCTCTCTACACATGTGTGACTCGTCCACATAAGTACCTTATGGTGCCAACCCTGTCACATACACCTGTATTTGTACAGGGTGTATGTGATGGGGTCAGAGTGATGATGTCATCACGCCAGGTACTTGTATGTAGTCTATCTGCATGTGGGCAGACCCGCCTGGAGCCGGATAGAGGAGCAGTGTCTCAGTTCCTGAGGCCATCAGAAATATGTGTTTTCCAATGGTCTTAGCTGACCCCTAAGGTTGAGAACTGCTGTTCTAAGCTCTTAGCAGATTTAAACAAGAGAACAGGAGGAATAAGACCTAGCCCTGACTCCAAAGATCTCATAGAGGGAGAAACAGTGAGTGGACAGATGCCAGGGACAAGGGGACAAGGAGCACCTACCAAGTTTTGGGTCAGGCTGAGAAACTGATCCCCAGAAAGATTAACATGTATGGACTCTGGTTTGCAGGAAGTATAGGCACTTTCCATGAGGCCTAGAGGTAGGCACAATGGGATGACCAGTGGGTTGCTCAGAGCAGCTAGAGGCCAAGCAGAGGGCAATGAGGGTGGACAGCACACGGGAGAAACAAAGACCTCTGATTTCAGTCTTGGGAGCTTGAACTTTCTTAGGCAGGCAGTTAGGAGCTGCTAAATGTGCAACACTGAGGAGCAACTAGGCTGTGGACTGCAAGGCAGAGGTTGCAAAGTATAGCCCAGGGGCCTGGTGCAGCCTGACTGCTTGTTTTTATACAGCCCTTGCACTAAGAACAGTTTTTACCCTTTAAATCAGACATGTCCAACCTGTAGCCCAGGAAGCTTTGAATGTGGCCCAACACAAATTCATAAACTTTCTCAAAAAGTTATGAGATTTTTTTTGTGATGTCTCTCTCTCTCTCTCTCCCTCCCTCCCTCCCTCCCTCCCTCTCTTCCTCCCTCCCTCCCTCCCTCCCTCCCTGTCTTTAGCTCATCAGCTATCATTAGTGTTAGTGTATTTTTTGTGTGGCCCAAGACAATTTCTTCTTCCAATGTGGCCCAGGGAAGCCAAAAGTTTGGACACCTGTGCTTTAAATGGTCAGAAAAGAACAGAGAAGAATGTGGACAGAGACTGTAAAGCCTAAAGTTTTTATCTCACCCTTTACATGGAAAGTTTGTTGATCCTTGAGGCAATGAATCAATCACAATAAAAGCTTTTTCTCCTTCATATAACAGTCCAGCAAAGTTGCTCCAAGTCAGCCAGGGATTTTCCTCTATGTAATAATTCCTTCCACCTATTGGTTCACCCATCACTTGGTTGCCTTCAACCAGGGGGACGGGAAAGAGAATATGGGGAATGGCCTGCATCACTTTTACTCATCACCATCTGACTATATTTGGCTGTAATGAACAGGGGGAGATGGGGAGGTCTTCAAAGGAGAGAAGACCTTCATTCTAGGTGAAAATCACCCTCTGAGTATGGTGGTGACTCATGACAATTCCCAATGAGTAGACATAGAAGCTGGGACAGACATCTTCCATGCTCAGAGGAGTCAGGTGCAGGACATAGGGAGGCTGTGTCCTGCACCTGACTCCTGAGAAAGGGAGAGGGTGCCAAACACATATCTGGCCATGGTCTCTCCTTAATCAAATTTCCCAAATTAGTCTTTTAAAAAGTTTTAATTAAAAAATTTAATTGTGGTAAAATACACGTAACATGAAATTTACCATCTTAATCATTTTTAAGTGCACAGTTCAGAGATATTAAGTACATTCACATTGTTGTAAAACCATCATCACCCTCCATCCCCAGAATTCTTTATCTTGCACAACTGAAACTCTGTCCCCATTAAACAACAACTCTCCATCTCCCACCCCGAGCCCTTGGCACACACCATCCTACTTTCTGCGTTGAATCAGAGTATTTGTCCTTCTGTGACTAGTTTATTTCACTTAGTATAATGTCCTCAAGGTTTATCTGTCTTACAGTTTGTGACAGAATTTTCTTCCTTTTAAGGCTGAATAATATTCCATATCACTGGGGAAGCTTTAAAAATATTCTTGTGTAATCCCCCCACTGACCAAGTAAGTCAGACTCTCCGAGGATGAGGCAAAGGCATGGGTGATATTTTTGTTTCTTTGTGCTCTATGTTCCTGGTGATTCTATTATCATTGATGATGTGAAGCTTAGGGAGTGCCTCCTTCCAACTGTTGGTCTCCGTGGGGGGTTAAACCTGAGGCCATGATCTGAGGTTTTAGTGGTAGAATTCTACTAAAGATTAAGTGTGGATTAATCTCTCCTTGAGGGAATTTGAACTAAAAGAGATTAGTCTGTGGTTTGATATGCTTTGCCAGGTTTATGAGGTACAGGCAATACCACCATCCAGGGTTTCTCAACCTTGGTGCTATTGACTTTTCAGATGAGATTGCTCTTTGTTGTGGGGGCAGTCCTGTGTAATGTAGGATGTTGAGTAGTGTCCCTAGCCTCCACCCACTAGATGGCAGGAGCATCCTTTCCCCCATTGTGACAACCAAAAATGTCTGTAAACATTGGGAATGTCCACTTGACATTCCATAAATGTCCACTCAGTCCAATAAATTACCCTGGACTGAATTCCTAAAGGATATTTACTCACTGGCCAAATAAGAAGAACACTAATTCAAAAAATAAAGAATATAAAAACTGGATTACATGAGGTCTGACAATTAAGTTCACGACAAAGTGCTATGTACCTCATTGTTGAATATCACTATGGTCACTTTTGAATTACTCCCCTTGGGAAGCTATGCACAGATGCTAGTGCCTAGTCCACCCTTCAAAGCAATTTTGGGGCTCTTTCTGGAATATCCATCAGAGCTGTTGTATTACCCTTGATGTCCTGAATGTCATCAAAATATCTTCCTTTTAATATTTCCTTTATCTTTGGGTAAAGAAAAAAGTCATTGGGGGCCAGATGAGGTGAGTAGGGAGAGTGTTCCAATACAGTTATTTGTTTATTGGATAAAAACTCCCTCACAGATAATGCCATATGAACTGGGGCATTGTTGTGATGCAATAGCCATGAGTTGTTAGTGAAAAGTTCAGGACATTTTCATTTCCATTTGGTTGACTGTTTGTCCAGTTGGTACAAATTTATAATGAACAATCCCTCTGATATCAAAAAAGGTTAGCAACATTGTTTTGACTCATGATTTGGACTGATGAAACTTTTGTGGTTGTGGAGAATTGGCTGACTTCCATTGTGCACTTTGACACTTTGTTTCAGAGTCATATTGGTACACACATGTTTCATTATCAGTGATGACATGGCCCAAAACATCATCTTGCCTCTCCAAAAGGTTTTGGCAGACTTAGATTCTCCTTTGCTTTTGTTCATCAGTGAACTCCTTTCAGACTATTTTTGCACACACCTTTCTCATGCCAAGATTTTCAGTTAAGATTTTCCTAACTGGTTCTCTATCGATGTTTACTTGGTCTGCTATGCTTCTCATAGTCAGCCAATGATTTTGGCATACAGTATGATCAATTTTTGCAATGGTTTCATCAGTTCTGCTCATTACTGGCTGCCCTGGCCTCTCTTCATCAGAAAAACATTTAATCCACTTGTACGCTGCCATTTTCTTCATGACATTATCCCCATAAACTTGGACTAACATGTCCTTGATTTCACTTCTAGTCTTGCCAAGCTTAACAAGAAATTTAATGTTTGTTCATTGTTCTAATTCAAGGCCTGACATTCTGGCAATGGCACATAAAAACATGCAACAACAATAATGAATGCCACTCAGCAAGACATTGCCACATGTCCACACAAACACAGCTGTGAGACACATATACCAAGGTTATGAAACCTTACTGAGTTGTTTGTACAGTGCTGTCAACATAAGCGCAGAGTGGCAAGTTCACAAACTTAATTGTCAGACCTTGTAGATACTTTTAGAAATGGGGGTATTAGAACCATCATCCAAGATATATAAATAAGAAACATAAAAAATTAGCCAGATGAAATAAGAATTAAAATTCAAAAACAAAAAACACAATTGAATATTTGTGTGTATGTGTGTGTGTGTGTGTGTGTCTACATATACATATATATATATATATATATATAGTGAAATAAAAGCCATGTCTGGTGGGACATATGGTAGAATGGATACAACCGAAAAACAAATTAGAGTTGAAGACAATATAGGGGACTCTTCTAGGAGCAAGAAAGTATAAAGAATCTAGAGAGATAATAGAATTTGTGAGGTAGTAGGATTCCCAAAAAGAGGGAAAATTAAAATGGAGAGGAGGAAATATTTGAAGAAATAATGAAGATCAGAACTTTCCTGTGACCCTTCACCCAGTTTGTCCTAGTGATTACATCTTACATAACCCTTGTAAAATGGTCAACACCAGGAAGATGGCACAGTACTATTATCTAACAATGGCACAGTATTATTACCTAAACAACAGATTTTATTTGGATAACCAGAGCAAAGAGAAAAGGGGCCCTGGGTGAGGAAAAAAAAGTAAACAGATCAGTAGTTCTAGGAATAGATTTGCTATGCAGACATTTAACAAAGGCATTTTGTCTGGGTAGGGAGGGATCTAGTCCTATAAAACAATGCCTAGGTGAAACCATTGGTGCCTCGCACATCTAATTAAGCCAGGCGTGTGTGAATAGTTTTATATTGAACTAAATCGGGAGCTCAGAGTTTCTCAGACCCACCCAAATTAGACATTTTTAGCTCAATTGAGAATTTACAGCAGATCTAAGATCAAAATAATGCAGGCTATGGAACCCAAAACTGCCCTACCCAGCAAGGCTATCATTCAGAAACGAAGGACAAATGAAGAGCTTCCCAGACAAGAAAACGCTAAAGGAGTTCATCACCAACAAACCAGTATTACAAGGAATGTTAGAGGGACTGCTTTAAGATGGCAGGGAGGGAGCAAAATTATGCATAATAAAATGGCAACAGCTACACATCAACAATTACCTTCAATTTAAATGGATTAAAAGCTTTAATTGGGAGTTCCCTATGGTGTAGTGGCTTAAGGCTTTGGCGCTGGCGCTGTCAATGCTACAACCTGGGTTTGATTCCCAGCCAGGGAACTACCCACATACTACCCTCCCCCCTCCAAAAAAGCTTTAATCAAGACATGGAGGGTATTTCACAGAGTGGAGTGTCAAACAGAGGAAAACAGATGCAAGTTGATTTTGCTTATTGGTGAAATCCAAAGAAGAAAATAAATAAGCAGAATAGGAACAGATTCATTGATATAAAAAACATTTGGTTTGCTGCCAGATAGGAGGAGGTTTGGGGGAGGGGTGAAATAAGGGAAAGAGACTGGAAAGTTCAGTTTGGTGGTTATAAAGTAATAGTTATGGGGATATAGGGTATAATATGGGAATACAGGTCATAATGTTGCAATAAATATGGGTGGTGTCAGATGGGTACTAGATTTGTTGAGGTGATGGGAGGAGGGTGGGGGGGTGGGTGAAAAAGGGGAAGAAATCAAGAAGTACAAATTCATAGTCACACAATAGTTACAGGGATATAAAGTGCAGCACAGGGCATACAGTCAACATTGTAATAACTATACATGGTGTCAGATGGGAACCAGATGTACCAGAATAAAAACTTTGTAAGTTACATAAATGTTTCATCTCTCTGATGTACATATGAAACCAATATAATATTGTATGTCAAATGTAATTGGGAAATAAAAATAAATGAGAAAAAAAGGGGGGGAAAAGAAAAACATAAAGTCTAAAAAGAATTTGAAGCCTACAAACAAGAATTAGATGAATTTCTGGAATGAAGGCATTTGACAAGTTGAGTAGGTAGATGGTTTCAGGCAGATTCCAGTTAATGCTGGTGTGACCATTATTCATGTGAACTTGTTAAGGGAAAAAGAAAGCATCAGAAACTAATCATCACAATTTTGGGAGGGCAAAACACATTGTATCAGGCAGTTTCCTGATAGTCTTCAACTCTTTAAAATACCCCTTTTCTACTCACAAAAAGTTTGAGGTTCATAGGGTTAAAAGATTCATTGAAGATTCTCCATGCAAATATATGGTGATGGAAAGAGAACTGACTCTGGATGATGAACACAAAACACATCACATAGATAATGTATTGTAGAATTGTACACCTGGGACATGTGTAATTTTTACTAATCAATGCCACCCCAATAAACCTAACAATAAAAAGAAAAAACAAAACAAAACAAAAAAGATTTCCCATGGATTTAAACCACAATCAGTCTAAAGTCAATCACCTTGCAATTCATCTGAAATGTTAAACAAAAAAATTTTATTCTGAATCTGAAACAAATAAGTCACTATTTGAATGGGTTTGTTATGAGTTGATTGGCACAGGGAACTTCCAAAATGGTAATCTAATCACACCCAGCCATTGATTAAAATTCAACATTGACTGAATGATTCACTCAATAACATTCAGACCCACCATTATAGCTTTTCAGGATTTCCAGAATCTATTTCAGGGGATTAAGGTCCATGAAGAGCCTCAATCTATCTATAAACCACTTTCCCTTCCCCAGGTGGAATGACTATACAGGTGGTGTGCGTCTACTTGCTTCTTTCTAGTTTCTATTGTTTTTATAAAAGGGTAAGTTGAATAATATCAAACCAGTGATTTAATCTAGCTTGAATAAAGCTTTAACATATTAATTTTAGAATAGTAAAAATAGTAAAAAATGGTTTTAAAGTTACTAATATTCCTTATGCATCAATAATTACTTTTTATTTGTTCAATATCTTGGTTTGCTAAATTGATAAGGTGTCATTGTTTTTCTCTCTTGGTATCTGATCTCTGATTTTCTAAGAGGCTGCTAAGAAATATGTTCTTGCACTTTGTCTTGTCATCTTATTTTAAATAAAATAATTTATGAATCATTTACATTTTTATAAAAAAGAGTAGGTGACCCAAACTGGTTCCTGATTCCTTCAACTATTTCAGACATATGATATATATAACTCAGTAGACCAGGACAACCAATGTTGAGTCCAACAAAAGACTAGTTTTTCTCTTAGTGGGGTTTCAGTGGGAAATTTAATCAATGTGGATCATCCTGAATGGATCGTTCCAGGGTCTTAAACCAATCACTGGGCTAATAAGTAACAGGAAGTGTGACCTGGAACCTCTATATAAACAGAGACATTTCAGCTCAAGTCACAGGTTGAGAACCAGTCTGACTCAAGGAGGCTGAGGATAAGAAGACAAGAAGGAGGTAAGTGATGGGTGGGGATGTTTAAGGGTGCTTGGAAATTAGAATGGATGGAGGTGGGTTTCTGAAAGATTTGGGTTTATACTCATTGTACATTAGCTCTGAGATCTTATGAAAGCAACAGATCTCTTTTGTGTCCCATTAACTTTGATTCCTTGTATAACTCGTGGTTCACACACACAGTGTGGTTTATATTTTAAACCAGGGTTTCTCAGCTTCAGCACAAATGACATTTTTGGTCAGATAATTTTCTATTTTTTGGTGAGGCTGTCCTGTGCATTGTCCTGTGGATGTTTAGCAGTGCCTCCCTGCTCCTTCATGCCCAAAATGACCAATTTTGAAATGACCAAAAATGTCTTCAGACATTGCCAAGTGTCCTCCAGGCTAGGGGGACCCCTGGTTCAGAACTACTGCTTTAAGTATTAACAACTACCAACAATAACAACATGCTAGACATATTATCAGCATCCTCTTATTTTATCCTCAAACTATTTATCCTCCCACTTTACAAGAAGGATTACTATTTTGGTAGAGGTTAAGTGATTTGCTCAAGACATCACAGTTAGTTAAAGAAAAATGTGGAATTAAAACAACCCCGATCTGAGCAAATGTCCCCAAATGGTCTGATTTTTTTTTTTTAAATGACCACTAGGGGTTTTAGGCAAATGTGTTTGTTACCTTTGATTTTTTTCTATATGGGAATATGGATTTCCTAAAGAGTTTTGTAACCATGTCACACTGTAGCTAAAAAAGCATCCCTAAATTTTACTATCCATAGGGTAAAATTGAACCTTTAATGAAGGGCCTGATATCAACCTACTAGTCCAGTCAGGGTCAGAGTCCATTCTCCCTAGCTCGATGCCCAGTGGCTCTCATTGGTGTATAAATTTCCCCAGAGTTGAATACTAAAATATGTACTTTATTTTTATTTTATTTTTTCAGTATATTTCTTCTTAAATTTACTTTTCAATGACCATCGACATATAATTTTACCAGTTCCAAGTGTACAGCATAGTGGTTAGACACTGATTTATGTAATTTATGGGGTGATCCTTCAGTAAGTCTAGTACCCGCCTGATGCCATAGTTAATTACAGCAATATTATTGACTATATTCCTTATGCTGCACTTTACATCCCTGTGACTATTTTGTAACTTCCAATTTGTACTTCTTAGTCCCTTCACCTTTTTCACCCAGCCACCCAAATTCCCTTCCCCTCTGGCAACCATCAATTTGTTCTTTTTATCTGAGTCTTTTTTTGTTTTGTTTGCTCATTTACTTTATTTAGATTCCATATATAAGTGAGATCATATGTCATTTGTCTTTCTCTGTCTGACTCATTTCACTTAGCATAATACTCTCCAGTTCCATCTATGTTGTTCCAAATGGTAAGGTTTCATATTTTATGACTGAGTAATATTCCTCATATACAAATCAACTTGGTAATAAAATCATAACTCAAGTCCGGGTGGTACTTCTGCTGGATCCTGTATGTACTACATCTTCTTTAAACAATTGTCTATAAATGGACACTTAGGTTGCTTTCATATCTTCGCTCTGATTTTATTTTTCTTCAGAGGTTCTATGGCTTGCTTTAATTTGAAAAGAACCCAACGTGATTAAAAATTCCCAGTTGAATGCCTGCCTTCTCCCAGGTTTCCAATAATATGAAACCTCTTTTAATTCCCAGGATTTTGGGCAGTCTTTTCTCACATATTCATGTTTTTTCACATATTATCCAGCTTATGGACACAGGAAACTCTGGGAAGCTCCCCCGCAACACCTCTCATAGGGTCTCATCCTCCTCATTCTCTGCAACCAAGACACTCCCTCCCAATTCTTTGTTCTCTCCAGACCTTCAGGTGGACCCCAACCTGTGGCTAGAAGGAACACTGGGCTTTGTTTTTTCTTTGCTGTTGTACTCAAAATAAAATGGGTCTTTGGAAAAATCATAGACGGTGGCTTCTATCTTTTATCTAGGTTTAGGACCTGTGAAAAACTTTTCTTTTAAAATCCTGCTTCCTAAAAATTTCAAAGAGCATTGGGTTTTACTCAATTTTCTAGGACAAAATTACATATACATGATACATTAATACATTAATCCAAGCAGATTAATGAATTGTCACAGGTAGGGAGTGGGTGTGGGTTGGCAGAGATCAGGAAGGACTGCATAATAAGTACAAGATTCCCTTTTGGGGTGACAAAAAGTACGTTCTAGAACTAGACACAGCATCACAAATGCACTTAGTGCACAAAATTGTATTCTTTATAAAAGAGCTAAAATGGTGAATTTCATGTTGTGCATTTGACCACTGTAACAAAAGTATCTGTAGGGGCTTAATTCTCTCAGGATTCTTTTGTGCTCTCCCCACTTGGAACAAATAAAGATAATGTGTTTGAGACAATCTTAGGTTAGTCCTTCCAATGTCACCATGGCACATGGAATTCCCAGGTTGTAAATATTTTTCTGTAATTTTCTACAGAATTATGACTAACAGTGATTAAACATTGCCAGTAGAGTCCCTATACTGTGTCTTGATGGGAAGTTATAAACACTGACATTACTATGAATATAGATTTTAGAAGCTTCACACATCATGACCATGTTTAATTTACAGTAAAAAGAACAAGTGTCCCAAATTTACAGATGAGCAATCTGATCCCACCTCTATACATTTAGGAATAAGAACACTCAGACAGGGCAACCAGTAAGAGGTGGATGTCAGAAGAATAACAGCATGGGTTAACTTCGATGGTGTGCAGAATAGTTGGGGAATGGTGTCTAGTATTGGAAGGAGGGGAGAGGAGGGTGGAGTAAGCCATCAAACTAACCTGATTCATTGTCCTGCCCACAACTTCTGGATCTCTTACAGAGTAAATCCCTTCAGAGAGGTCTCTTTGGGGCATTGGCTTCAGAAAGCATTTGCTCAGAGTCACACTGAAAACGTTTCCAATAAATATGGCTGCAGACCAGACATTTTCATGGGATTATGGGAAATCCCATGATAGCCATGAACCAGAGCTGCCAAAATCCATACCACCCCAAGGTTTCAACATAACTGAAAAGCAAGACTGCACGTCTGAGACTTGGCACATTACCTTCAGAGCATTTACCAGCTCCGAGGGGTCAGACCCCATCGAGGGTCTGCAGAGCCTCCGTGAGCTCTGTCACCTGTGGCTGAGGCCGGACATCCATACCAAGGAGCAGATCCTGGACAAGCTGGTGATAGAGCAATTTATGATCTCCATGCCACAGGAGCTCCAGGTCTTAGTCAAGGAGAGTGGTGTGGACAGTTGCAAAGACCTGGAGGACATGCTGAGAAACAATGTGAAACCCACCAACTGGGTGAGTAGGAACTTCATGATCAGTCTGGGGAAGGGAGAAAATGTAGGGGGCTGTAAGGTGGAGTTGGATGGATGCAAAAGGGCATCAGGGGTTTATTCTAGGTCCATGGTTCTCACATGGGAGAGGGTTTTCCCCTCATGGGACCCTTGGCATTATCTGGAGACAATTTTGGCTGTCATTAATGGGGAGGAGAGGGGATGCTACGGTAAGGAAACAGGGACAGATGGGGTATATGCAACAGTGACCCAGTCTTCATGTGTGGTTGGACAATGGTCTTAACGTGGGCAGTGGGGCTCATGAGTCTACATACTTTACCACCAGCGGCCCTTCTCTCATGGAGACAGTTGTATGAGGGACATTCCAGAGGTTCAAGGAAAAGGGAACCTGACACCAGTCCATTGGTACTACAGCCTTGAGATGATGCTGAGGAGGAGAAAGAGGGCTAGGCAGGATACCAAGCATTTGTCTAGATCAGGGGTTCTCAAGTTGACAGTAGTGATATTTGAGGATGGACTACTGTGCTATGGAGGTGGTCCTGTGCATAATAGCCTGTTTAGAAGCATCCTTGGTCTCTATCCACTAGATGTCAATGACAACCTCCCTAGTTGTGGGGAAAAAATCTCTGCTCATTGCTGAACATCCCACAGGCTTAAAACGGCTCTCAAGTGAGAACCACTGGATTAATATGACTTCCATGGGGACACTTCATCATGGCATTTTGAGTGCCTTCATGCTTTAAAGAAAGAGTTAAGGAAGAAAAGTTGGTGGAGAGAAGAAAGGGTCAGAAGGATCAAGGAGGGGATGAGATCTGGTGGAGCATGTGGCACACATTTGCTCCCATCTTGGGGAAATAGGTTTGTTTCAAAGTAATTTTGTATGTGGACAGGATGGAACTAAGATAGTCCAGCATGGCAACCCTCCTTAAACAATCTGGTAGGTGGCAAAACCTTTAGGTATGAGCTAAGAATGAAAATGATCAGCTTTGGCCATATAGTAGAAAAATTATTGTGGGGAACTATAAATATTAATCTGGAATGATCATACAGGCCTTAAGACCCAATTGAGTGAGATGCAAACCCCAAACATGTGAGGCTTCTCTTTGATGAGATGTTAGATTTTCACCATGCCACATCTTACCTCCCTAGATCAGGGACAGGTGAAGCATTAATTAGGATGAGGTAGTTTAAGCTGATTTTTTAGCCGAGGAGGCATGAAAAACTGGGAAGGTAATCAGGTTGATTAGTTGTGGTCAGACTCAAATGAGAAATGTCAGTGTGGCAATTCCAAGGTGACACAACCTAATCTTGATCCAATGGCAGCGGGTGGAGTGATTTTGCCTCCTCACCCCAGGCAGCACTTGGCAATGTTGGGAGACAATTTTCGTTGCCACAGCTTGGAAGGTTGATTTTAAACAAGGAATTCCAGGTAAAGTGTAAGTGTTGGAAAGGACTCAGTATGAAAGCTGCATCCTGGTTCTTACCTTGTTTTATTTTCTCCCCACAGACCATAGTCAGCTTAGGGAGACAGAAATTCCTTGTGCAAAATTCGGATGTTCAGATGGCCCAGGCTGAGGTCAATGACATGTACGGCATCAGAGATTTGTCCAGGAAGCCTTGGTCCTCTGTGGATGACATGGAACTACATCCTGAGAATAGCCCGGAGGCCGGTGGAGAGCAGCAGAATCTGATGGAAATCAATGAAATGTCAAGGGGGCAGGCGAGTGTGAAGCCCTGATATCTGGGGAGAGTGGCAGGAGGTACAAGAGGAAGTGGTGGGTATAGCTGATAGAGTAATTGGGACATTTGGCCCAGGAATGAACTGGACCCATGTACCCTAGCAATTCCATTGGATGCATTAAACCTTAACACATTTCCTAGGCAAGGTGGACGATTAAGACTTGTCCACCTTTGGTCCTCTGCCTTTCAAGCGTTCAAGTGTTACAGGTGGGGAGAAAGGAAAGTCCCGGTGAAATGGTACCAGATCAATTTGCCACAGGTCAATGAATTGAAAACTAATTTTCCTCAAAGGTATTTTGTGAAATGATATTGGACAAAGGACCAGTTTTCAGAATATTGTCAATTCTTTAAATTAAAGGAATGGTTCTCCCTGGAGTCATTTTGACTCCCAGAAGACCTTTGCAAATGTCGAGACATTTCTGGTTGCCAAAGTGGGGGTGGGGTGGGGGATGCCTTTGACATCTAGTGAGTTAGAGACCAGGGATGCTGTACATCCTAAATGCCCAGAATGGGCTCCACAAATAAGAATTCCCTAGTCAAAATACCAGTACCGCTGAGTCGGGAGACCTGGGTCTATGGTCATTCTGCTTCCACAGTTAGGGGCAGGGAGAAGGGGGGATGATGGGGATAGGTATGTTGTCAGAGAATTAAGAGTAAAAACTGCAATGTATGGACTTGGTTTAAAGGTGTGGTGGGTACAGATTAATGACAGACTTGGGAGTCAGGTGATGATTATTGGGGGTGATGGGAGTGGCCCTAAGGACATCTGGGCATATCCACACAGCTGTTATTAGGAAAGTTGGTGTGTCAGATCAGGGAGGTGTGTAGGTCAGGGAGAGGAGAGAGCTTTCCATGCCCCAATGTAGACAGGTTAGTAATTATACCTGGTTGCCTGTTGTTAGGTCCTCCTGCCAGAGAGCATTCCTGGAAAAGGTGAACCAGAGGGTCTGAGGCCCATGCAGAACTTGGAGAAGGACCTGTTGGAAGATGGGGACAAGACAACAGTACTTACATGTCGAGATCCTCCGAAGGGTCCTGGTGAGTGAGTGTGGAAACTGGGACTTTAGAGGAGTCAGTGACTCCAATCCCAAGCTGGGTACTGGCCTGGATATCAAGTATCACAATCTCTTGGGGACAGTTGTCTCTCAAATGCCAAGCTTTCTCCATCACTGACTTCCCAGAGTGTCCTACAGTCCAGTCTCTCAGGTTTGTTGGTTAACGGGAAAGTTCTCAGTCAGTATCAGTGTTGGTTCAAGTAAGCTTGGTATTGTCAAAAACTTGAGTAAACATTCTGTGTTGAATACTTTCTTTCAGAAGATTCTGTGAGGGCAGAGGGTGGCAAGAACCCTCCAGAAACAACTTGTATTAAAAATGTGGATGCTAACATATCTACCACCTTTGTTTTGGAAACAGTTTTGGCTCAGACTTGGAAAAGAAAACACCCTCAGAGTTCAAGGGGTCCTCAAAGAAGAAAAAAAGTGAACACCTCTATTCCCCAAGAGGTGCCTCAAGAAGGTGCCATGTTGTTGGACACAGAAAAAGTCTCCACACAATTCAGGCCAAATTCAGGGCGTTCACCCAGGACTGTGGGACCAACTGGTCATCCTGTTGGAAAACAAGCCACAAGACGGACACAGTACGAATGTGGGACATGCAAGAAAAGATTTAGTTATAAGTCTCAGTTAAGCATTCACGAGAGGTCACACACAGGAGAGAGACCCTTTGAATGTGCGATCTGCCTCAAAGTTTTCATGCAGCGTTCAGACCTGCGTACTCACCAGCGAATCCACACGGGGGAGAAGCCGTACAGCTGTGAATTCTGCCACAAGCTTTTCACCCATGAGTCTACCCTGCGTGGTCACAAGAGGATCCACACCCAGGAGAAGCCTTACCAGTGCAAAGTCTGTGACAAACACTTCCGCCACAAAGGGAACCTCAATGTCCACCTGCGTACTCACTCTGGGGAGAAACCCTACCAGTGCCACCAATGTGACCAGGCTTTCCGTCAGCTGGGAACTTTTAAACGCCACCAAAAAACACACTTAAAGGTGACTTCCCAAAATTCTGCCATCAAGCCCAACTCTCTTCTGCCAAAGAAGTAAATTATGTTAAAAAATGATGTATGACATGTTAGGCAGTCCCAAGGTTTGGAACACCATGGGGGGTTCTATAAATTAGAATGAGGATCTTTGAATACTTACTTATCTTCCCTATTGGTTTCCATTGTGTCCTATTGTTTTCTTCCTTATAGGTTTTTTTTTTAATAGTGCTACTACTGAAGGCAATGACTGTATCATTAGTTGTTTCAATAAATATTTCATAATTAAACTGAGGCTGCTGATTTTTCTCTTGTTATCCATTATTTAATTGTAAAATAGGGTGATCCCAGTAGAGTGGCCAGATACCCTGTGGAATTTGAATTTCAAATTAATGTGGTTTTTAGTCTACATGTGTTCTGAATTATTCATTTATCTGAAACTCAAATTTCACTGAGCTTCTTCTTTTTTAAAAACAGACTTTTTTTATTTAAAGAGCAGTTTTAGGTTCACAGAAAAACTGAGAGGAAGGTACAGAGTTCCCATATATATACCCCGTATCTCCCCACAACAGCCTCCCCTATTATCACCATCTCCCATCAGATGGTACATTTGTTATGATTGACGAACCCACATTGACACATTGTGATCACCCAAAGACCACAGTTTACACTGGGGTTCACTCTGGGTGTAGGATATTCCACAGGCTTGGACAAATGTATAATGACATGTACCTACCATTATAATGTCATACAGAGTATTTCACTGCCCTAAAATTCTTTGTTCTATCTATTCCCCCCACCTCCAACACACATCCTCTATTTTTATTTGCTAAATTTGGTAACCCATGCATTTCCACTTTGACTAGGAGACCCTGGGCATTCTGAGCCTGGGTATTAGTTGACCTTGGTGTTCTTATGGCAGGACACCCTGAGAATTTTGTCAACCACAGATAAGGGGCCCCACACTGTTTCTGACTTGATGGCTCTGGGGTGGGGCCTGAGGATCTGAGTTTTAAGATAAACTGTGTGTTAGGATAGTTTTCTGAAGTCCATAGGATTCCTATATGTCCCACACACTTTCCTCCATTATTCACATTGCACCTTAAAATGACACATTTGTCATGACTGATAACTAATTTGATACATTGAGAATGAACTAAGGCCCATACTTAATTGAGGTGTCCTTGGTTTGGTGTTCACCTATCATGTTCTACTGTTTCAGCCTCCCCTCCAGGACACCACATTGCATTTACTTGTCATGTCACCTCAGAGTCCTCTTGGTGACAGTTTCTCAGATTTCCCTTCTTTTTGATGACCTGAGAATCTGCATTTTAAAAACAAGTTATCAAGTGATGCCAATACTTCCAATGTGAGGATGTTTTGAGGACATTTGTGCAGGTTTAGCTCATAGGCATGGTCTAGTAATCTTCAAAGATCTGGGTATGTCACTTCCCCCAGGGTGGCCCATATACAGAAGTCTTCAGGTCCCTTTAGGAGAAGGTTTTACAGGACTTCCTTGAGGCAGGTTCAGCATTTGTAATCAGTGTATGTGGACTCCATTTTCATCCCAAAACTAGGCTGTGAGCAGTATTGGAGCTGAGTGGGAGCTGGCTGTCCATCTCCATGACTCAGTCTGATTTCCTTGTGGGACCAAAAAAAAAAAAAAAGTTTTTGATGCTATAATCTACTCATTGATTCTAATTCTAGGGACTCTGTGATCAAATAACCATGCACAAAGTTTATTTTTATAGCCCCGTTTCCCAATTTGTGTGCATGTTGGAATCACATGGAGAGTTAAAACAACAACAAAAACCCCACAAGTACTTGGCAGCCACACTGAGAGGATTTGATTGGTCTGGAGTGTGGCCCTAGTCTTGGGAGTTTTAAAAGCTCCTCAGAGGATCCTAGTGTGTGGCTGACTCTTCCAAGTCAGAGTTTTCTCATCACCCACAGTGACTTCTACGTGACTTATCACTTCAGGTCCTCATCCTCTCATTAAAACCAGTGAGTCCATTTCAGTGGCTTGAATACCCACCTCCATGCCTGGATGGATAGTGCTGTGTCCAGAGAGGACTCTGCTCTCTTCACACTGTGTTCCCCATGCCTCCAGGCCCTGATGGAGGACATAGTTAGGGTTTAAGATGATGAGTGGGTCATGCATGACAAACCATTTGATCACTCCTGCCTCTCCAGCTGTGTCCCACCCCTTGCATCCACACAGCTGGGCTACTTGTTGGAAATTTAAAAAGTCAGGCACTAACCCAAATCTTCGGAATCAGAAACTCTCAAGGTGGGGTGCAGCATGCTGCTTTAATGAGCCTTCCAGATGATTCTAATGATAAGATTCATAAACCAGTGCCCTTCATCCTTGGTTCTTAGAGCTGGATTCACCTGGGTAGGGTTTCGCTTTGTTTTAGTTTTATTTTGAAATAATTGTAGCTTCACAGGAAGTTGCAACAATAGCCTAGAGAGGTCTCACATACCCTTTCTCCAGTCTATTAAAAAATATGCCTGCAAGCAGCACAAAGGTTAGGGTGTTGAAAAATCTAAACATGACAGGGCACAAAGAACATAGGTGGTTGGACTTGCTTTTATTTCTTCCCATCCTATTCTCTTCTTAATCCTCCATCCAAATTAGCAAAGTGAGATCTCAAGGTGAGAAATTACCTTGTGTTATTGGCGTTAAAGAAAAAAAATCTGACAGGGAGGGGTTCAAGGTCTAAGGAATGAACGAGAATTGGAAAAATCAGGGCTGTGGTGTTTCTTGGCTGGTTCAGGATTTTCGCAGGACAAGGTGTCTATGTGTAACCTGGTGCTACTAGCAGCATACATATCTTGGTTTTATTGAACATTTTAAATTATAATGATTTCAGAACTCATTTGTGTAGTTATTATGACAAATGTCCACTAGATGGCAGCAAAGGCCTTTGACTAGGTGCCACTAGTGAATTCTGCTACCAAAATTTAAAATAACCAATGCTGAAGAGGAAGGGATTAAGAAATACAAATTTGGCAGTTACAGAATAGTCAAGGGGATGTGAAGTAAAGCATAGGGAATATAGTCAATAATATTGTAACACTTATGTTTAGTGCCATGTTGAAATGGAAAAATTACTGACAAAGCTGTTTAATGTAAATTCTGTATACTGTTTAAATTCTGTGAACTCCCACTTCCGCATTCCTTCCACTAGTTGCCTAATGTATGCATTTAGCTTCTGTAACCCTGCTTGCTTATCACATCAGCCAGCCTCCACCCCAACCCTATAAGAGTCCAAAAAGCCTGTTAGTTGGAGCTCAGAGTTTGGAGACTGTAACTCCTCTGAGCCTGCTGGTGTAATAAACCTGGTTCTCCAACTCTCCAAGCATTGCTTGACTTCCTCTGCTCCATCTATTCTGCTGGTGATTCCTTCTATTGCATTCTGAATTTCAGTTATTGTATTCTTCATTTCTGACTGGTTCTTTTTTTATGGTTTCTATGTCCTTCGTTATGCTTACTATCTCTCTGTTAAAGTTTTCACCAAGTTCCTTGAGCATCCTTATAACCATCATTTTGAGCTCTGTATCTAATAGGTTGCTTGCCTCCATTTTGTTTATTTCTTCTCCTGCAATTTTTTGCTGTTTTTTTTATTTGAGACATATGTCTTTATTTCCTCATTTTAGATGACTACCTGTGTTTGTTTCTATGTATTAGGTAAATCTGCTATGTCTCCTAGTATTGCCGGATGTAGTAGGTGCCCTTTGGGGTCCTGGTACCATCTCCCTGGTCACCTGCTATCATTGCCAAGGTTTCCAGGCAGGACAGGTTTCAGTGGTGGTATACCCAGTTGAAAAAACACGCGGAGCCGACATAGGGGGACCATAAACAAGTCAGAAAGCAAGCTACTTTATTGCACACCTGGGACTATATATACATATTCAAACAAAAGTAGCATCTTGCCACATCTGCCCAGAAGCCGTTGTTTGGGTTTTCATGGTTACATAAGGCAGTACATGTGCAGTAAATGTCAGCCCCAAGAATTCCTCAACCCCAGACATGGACTCATTATACCAAGGTCAAGCCTGGGAGGTGGGCCTAGCTTTAATCCTTTACAGTGGGCCTGGCTGTAATTCTTTACAGCAGGCTTGGCTTTAACCCTTTGGGGATAGACACCTGCACTGGGTGCTCCCGTAGATTGTGGTTTGGTACCAATGCTGTGCCTGAAGCTACTCAGCAAAAATCTCAGAGCACACTAGTTCCAGTTGCCGTTGACCTGGGGCCTGTGAACTTTAATAGTTTTCCAAGAAAGATTGCAATGTGGACAGAGCTGGCTGTCACCAGAGAAAGTGCTTCTGGCATTGGCAGAGTTGTGTGGGGTGGGGTTCCAGTGAGTCAGCAGAGTGGAGTGAGCTGAGCTCACTAGACCAATCAGATTTAGATTTGGCTGTGTGGTGGTGGGTGGAACATAGGAAAGATGGCACCCACCAGTGAGCTGCACAGGAGTCGTCGTCACCCAGGAAAAATGGCAACTGTCCTCCAGCTCTTGCCCAAAGCCATACACCTCAATCATTCCCCCAGTATGCTTCCAATTCCCCCGAGTCACTGTCCCTTGCCAGAGCTACTTATGAGTAGCTGCAAGTGACTGAGTCTGCACAGGCACTTAAAGAAGACATTTGGGTTTCCTGCAGCCTTCCATCCCAACTGGATGGTTGGAGTCCCTGCTGTTTTTCGCAGTCAGATGTCATTGGGCTCCTCTTCCTAGCACCAGGGATCCAGGGCAGGGAGCCTAGTATGGGGCTGGTGTCCTTTTCTCCTCTGGGGAGATCCTCCATGGCTGAGATATCCTTACTGATTCACTACCACCACCACAGGTTTGGCTCCTTTTGCATCTGCGCCCCTCCTACCAGTTTCGATGTGAACTCCTTTCCTTAGTTATAAAACTCCTGTTCAGCTAGACTGCAGATGGTGCTCCAGATTGCTTGTTCAATAATTTAATTGTAATTTTAATGTGCTCATGGAACATAGCAGGCACAGTGTTTACCTACTCTGCCATCTTGGATCTTTCCTCAGTATACACATTTTAAGAAAGAAAAAACTATTAAAACTGTAATACTCAATATATACTGATAACAAAAGATGAATACAAGTCATGTGTGACTTCTGTAATTACAAGAGGTGCTCACAGTGGTTACCATCAGTGTCCAGACACTTCTGATTTCCGCAGACTACTGCTTGAGTAATGTGTTCGCTTGCATCACGGCATATGCTGTTTCAATTTTTTCCCTACTGCCAATGTCACCAGTTTTCTATGGTGCACCCAAATCTTTAAGGTCCCCCATAATCAAGGGGTGTTAAGTCAGGAGAATGTGGGGAAAACTCCAACAATGTTCTCAAATTTCAAATCCCACTTCAAAATGGTTTTGCACTCTTCAAACCACTTTGTTTCTACCATTTTCTTTAACTGTCTTGCTTTTTTCATGGCGACACTAACATTCACTTGATTAATGCCATCTTTTGAGTAAACATCATCCTACACATTGCTACCATAATTCAATTCAATGTCAAAAAGTAATACATAGATAACATCTCTTAAAATATGTATATAATTTCTTGGCACCCAGTATATGATTTGTAAATATTTTCTGCCATTCCATAGGTTGCCTTTTCATGCTGTGAATTACGTCCCTTTAATGAAAAAAAAGGTAACTTTTAAGAAATATTTTTACAATTTTATTTAGATATAATAAAGATACAGTCAAGTGCATATATTATCAATTATTGACTTAATGCATTTTGACATCTGTGTAGATCTGATCACAATCAAGAAAATGTCACCATCCTCAAGAGTTTTTGTGTGAATCTGAGTCGGGCACCCCTCCCTCCAGCCCAGGTGATCAATGCTCTGCTTTGCATCATTATAGATTAGTTTGCACTTTTTAAGAGTTTTAAATAAATGGAATCACACAGTAAGCATGTACACTTTGGGTGTGGTTTCTTTCACTGGGAATCTTGATTTTGCAATTCAGCCCTATTATCCCCATTTTAAGAATTCATTCATTTTATTCTTGAATATTATTTGATTGTGTAGACATAGCATTCTTTCTCTAGTTAACTGTTAATGGACACAAGTTGTAAAATATGACTTTCTATTATACACAAAATTCTCCTGCTTACATGGCCATGTTTTCATACCATCTTTGCTTTTGTTGTTCTATTTGTTTAGGTAGCCCTGCTCCAATAACACACTGTTTTAATCACCATAGTTTTGTGGGCATCCGACTCATTATTGTTCTTTCTTTTTATTTTAATTTGTGTGTATGTATGCACCTTCTCTTAGAAACTACTTAATACATTCCATTAAAAATCCCATTGGGGAGTTTCCTGATGGTGTAGTGGCTTGGGGCTTCGGCGCTGGCGCTGTCAGCACTGCGGCCTGGGTTCGATTCCCAGCCAGGGAGCTACCCACATACCAAAAAGAAAAAAAAATCCCTTTGGGATGTCTTTTATTACCTTTTCTTTACAACTATAACCCCAGACGGTGCACAGCATCTGTCATCAGCCCCATGAATATTTCCTGAAGGAGTGATAGGATGACACTGGTCCATCAGAGAATGAAGGTATGTAATCATTGAGAAATAAGATAGACCTTTGTCAACTGCTCTGGGAAAATGTCCCTAACAACCATTTGTTACGATTGAAAAGAAGTAGGTTACCTAACCACAGACACACTGTGGTTCATTTGCCTACATGGCACATGTGTGTGCACATGGGAGCAGGTGTGTGCATTTGTATATGCATGTAAAATAGCTATACAATGCTGGAAACAAGATTACTGTGAAGGGATAATAAAGAGGAATATGGAGGACATAGCTGTTTTCTCTGCATTTGTACAGCCACCATCACTGGAAACAGGACAGATACTTCCATTTTAATTATAAAGCTTATTTGTGACTAGCTAGTGAAAACACACAAAGTTGTGCTTAGGCTAGATTGCAAGAATGACAACACGGAGCCTATGTGGTCAAGAGGCTGCTGAGAACCTGGGGCAGGGAGCAGGAAGGGAAATGATTGAGCTGACAGCGGGAACAAATTTGGACCGTCCTGCAGAGGATCAGAGCCCCACCAGCAGCACCTGTCATCAGGCACGCAGAAAAAAACAAAACAGCCTCAGCGTTCACAGGTGGATTCTGCCCAACCACAGCCCCAAGTGTCTCTTCTGCTATTTTAAAGTTTTAATTTCCTCTAATAGGTTCAAATTAATTTATTCCCAAACCTCTCTTGCCTGGAGCCAAGTTTTTTTTCACTTTAGTGTTTACGCGTCCCCCACCCATCTGTTTTCCTGCCAGCCTCCAAATGAGTTGAATAATTGTTTTAATTACACAGCCTGGTGGGAAGTGGAAGAATGTAGTATCATCTACTGTCGGGGTCCCTTTGGGGGTTGTTAAGGCAATTTTAATGAGTCCCAGAGTGCGATGCTCAGCTTCTGCCAGTTGAAGTACTAAATTGGCATCAGAAAGTTCGCTCTGATGATATGGAAAACTTTATTTGTCAATTGCCAGCCTCTAGGGTGGCCTGCTTCATTTCAATGCTTACTTTATTTATTTTTTTTTTTGTATATGGGTAGTTCCCTGACTGGGAATCGATTCCAGGCTGCAGCGCTGACAGCACCAGCGCCGAAGCCTTAAGTCACTAAACCACCAGGGAACTCCCTCAATGCTTACTTTAAAAACAGTGATCATTGTCTGTTTCTGATCAGAAAGTTAATATCTTAGCAATAAATTAATTGCATGTGTTTGGAAAATAAAGAAAAAGAATAATGAAGAATTTATAAGTTGCCCATAATATCACATAGACAAGAAGTTCTCTTTTTTTGACAAGAAGTTTTTTTTATTTTATTTTTTAAATTCATTTTTATTGTTAGACTTATTGGGGTGACATCTGTTAGCAAGGATTACATAGGTTTCAGGCATACAATTCTACAGTGCATTGTCGACAAGAAGTTTTAATGTTTCCTGTGTGTCCTTCTGAAATTTTTCTATATGTGTGTGTATGCATACATTTATAGATGCATATACATACCTAGATACATTATATATGTGCATCTATGTGTACTACATGTATGTGTATGTACACCACATAAATATGCATTTATACATTCATATGTATGTGCATATACACACATAAGCATTATACACATACATATATTTAAAATACAGAAAATCAGGGGGCCATTAAAGAGATTCAAACATAGGAGTGACATGATCAAAATTTCCTTACAAAAATCACTATAGGGACAGACGTCTCTGGTGGCATGCAGTAGTGGGAAGACCATTGCATTGACCAGGACATCCTGTTATGTGACAACTGTGCCCTGAGTTAAGATCTAGATGGAAAAAGAGAAGTCTGAGAAACATTAAAAACTTCAAAGAGCAGGTGTGTGAGCTCATCTGCTACAAATGGGGGTAAAGAAAAGCAAACATGTGGTTTTGGAAATCCCCCAAAGGTAAGCCCAAGAGAAGCAGATCTGAAGGGAGAATTAAATGAGGAGGTCTGTGGGATGTCCAGAGACATATTTGGAGTTCATAGAATGCCTGGGTTTACAGCTCTGGAAGGGACACTTGCCTCAGCCATCATTCCAGAAGGGCATCATGGTTAGGGACAAGAGGAAGGACCAAGGGAAAAAGAGGTGGGACCTGGGTAACCATGGGGGTGGCTGAGTCAGGACAGGGAGGTATGAACAGAGAGCAAAGGAGAGACATGAGGGGATTGAGATGTTAGAATTCCTGGAAGCAGGTGACTACTCAGGGCTGGGGGGCAGCAGGAGGTCCACCCAAGGCTGAACTCCATGTTCCCAAGAGAAGTTATGGTGAGGACATAGAACACTTGTTCCTGGGACATGGGCTGTGGAGCCCTTTCAATATCAGACAAATCACTGATGTGCAGAAACTAGACATCAACTGTCCTCACCTGGCTGAAGAGCTGACTACCTCTCACACTTGTCTCTTCCCTGCGACCCCTGTCCCAGGGGACTCTGCAAGCCTCTGGCAGGTTTCTAGAACTTCATCCTTACTGCCCCTTGGTACTATCCCTTGGGAGTTACATGGGTGCAGTGTCGAGCAATCAACCCCGCTTTCTCTGTGAGCCTCCTTTGGGCGACATACAAGGCCTTCAATAAATATTGAGCACCTACCAAGTTCTAGGCCTGTGTGGCCACTGGGGAGACTAAGAGAAATCTGAGAGTTTTAGCCCCCAGTCAACACACAAACACCCTGCTGTGGTTTTCAAAGTTGGTCATGGCACTCTCTCACATCTCATGTTCTAGACTTGCCAGTTCCTTGTGGAGAAGTGGAATCTGACTTTAGCTTGTGTCTGGGCAGGGAGGTGACTTAACTTGTATCCAACAGGATGTGATGGGCAGGGTGAGACCACCTCTTCCTTATTTGCACTGAAGGCCTGAGTTGCTCTCATCCACTCATTGCCCTGAGGCTGCCATGTTGTGAGGAAACCCCACCACTCCATTCCTCATGGAGAGGTCTTGGGACAACATGAAGAGAGAGAGAGAGGGTGGCCAGCCCCAGCTGTGTCAGTCCCTTCAGTCACTTGTAGCTCTCCCTTTAGTCATTGTATGAGACCCTCAGCCAGAACCATCCAGCGGAGTCCTTCCCCAGATTCCTGACCCACAGAAATCATGAGCGATACTAAAATGATTGCTGTTGCTGTTTCTTTTTTTTTTCCTAAAAGTTTATTGAAATAGAAAAATCTTTACAATGTGAAGCAAGCTATAAAACAGTATGTATGTCATTTTGTAAAGAAAAATGTGTGGAAAAAGTACGAGTCATGTATAAAAATATTAACATTTTTATCTTTGGGCTGTAAAATTAGTTTTGTCTTAATTCTTTGCACTTTTTGGTGTTTCTCCTAAATTTGTGCATGAAGCTTGTATTAATTTTGTACATACGCAAAATGATGCTGACTTAATAAGAGAATGGAAGAAGGAAGGTGCCAGAACCCTGGAGAATATCCACATTTAAGGTGTTTGAAGAAGAGGATGCTATTGGTTTAAGTCACTAAGTTTTGGGATGATGTGTCATTTAGTCATGGAGAACTGGAATGGCACGATATCTTCCCACCCTGAACTTCATTTTTTTTCAATTACAGTTGACATTGCATATTATTTTATATTAGTTTCAAGTGTAGAGAATCATGGTTAAATATTTAGGTAATTTATGTAGTAATCCCTCACCTAACACCATACCCTACCTTGCAGTTCTAATCCCATGTTCTCCCAACCTTGTCTCTCATAAGATTCACTTGCCATCTCAGTCTGTAGGATCTGGTCATCACATGCCTCTCCTCAATCCTACCTCAAATTTACCCTTCTGTTTGGGCAAATAACTCGTAAAATCTTTGAAGGCCTGCACACTCAAATTTTAGTGGCTGAAAATTCGAGTGTTTGAGTAGCTAAAAATTATTTTTCAAGGATTTTCACATTCAGGATGTGTGTGCTAAGCCGTTGATATGAAAGTAAAGTATAGGTTCAAATCTTGCCTTCCCAATTTATTGGCTTTATGACTTTGGGGCACAAAATACCATAAATAAGTATGAATATCAATCAGTATCATAAAATGGTATTTAAGGCCTTTTTAAAGTTTTTTTTAAAAATAATTCTGCATTGCCCTGCCTGCTGGGGACATACTTGTCTGTTTGGCTCTGTCATTGTTGATTGGCTGTTCTAGGAGCATGATCTGGGAGCCTCATTCAGTAAATGAGCTCATTTGATTGAAATGACTGTTTGGCTGGATGGTAGTTTTCATATTATAACTTTAAAAAGGCATAGTTTGTTTGTTAGTAAATTTAAGTCATTTTCATTAGTGGTTAAGTAAACAAATGAACAAAAATGAATGTTTAATACATTTTGCCCAAGGTTTTGGTTCTTGACTTGGTTCATTCATGGTTTGCAGAAACCAGAGATACCACAAGGAATTTCTCATTTCCTGATCTGCTGTGTGCAAATTTTTCTAAGATGCACCTAGCATCCCACAAAAGAGACATTGGGGCTGATGAAAAATCCCAGGCTTCCATGTCTTTTCTATCTTTCAAATTCTTACCCCTCTTTTCTGTCTCAGGGGCTTTGTGCAAGCTGTGTCTGAGCTACTCTTATCTCAGATTGTCACCAGTTCACATCTAAACTCCAGTGGCATGCCTTTGGTGAGGTCTTTCCAGATAGCTCTCACCAAGGCAGCACCCTGACCCCACCACTCACTGCCACATGACCCAACTGTATTAACTTTCTTTGCAACAATCACCAGAACCTGAAGCAACATTGTTTTTTGCTAATATCATTGTTTGTTCTTTCTATAATAGAATATAAACTCCCGAGGGCTAGAAAAAGCGCCTCCCAACACTGGGACTAGTTGATGCAAAGACAATGCTTTGCTTCTATGATCCTTCCTTAAGTCTCATAGCCACCCTATCAGGGAGACAGTTAGAGGGGCTGAGAAGCAGCCTAGTTTAAAAACTTTATTCAAAGCTACACATTCGTGTACTAGGTTATCTCTTTATTTTTTTTATTTTTTTTAATTCATTTTTATTGTTAGACTTATTGGGGTGACATCTGTTAGCAAGGATTACATAGGTTTCAGGCATACAATTCTACAGTGCATTGTCAACTTGATGTATAATAAGTTCACATAGGTTATCTCTTTAGTACTGCTTCAGAGAACACCATTTTCATTCACTATGTTAATCTCTGCTGCCCCCTAGTGTAAAGCGCTCTCACTATTGATTTGTCCCTGGGGAAAGCAGTTCAATTGTAAATCCACCTACAATTCAGAGGAAATAAAAGTTTGGTGTTCACATTTGAAACCCAGCTGGGTTGTTCTAATCATGACATCTGTGTAGGGTATGTATTTCCCAATAAACAGCTCCACAAACTTTTTTTTTTCCTAATAAAAATCACAAAGAGGATTTATTATGGAATTTAACAAGATGATACTAAAATTTTTTTTAATTCATTTTTATTGTTAGACTTATTGGGGTGACATCTGTTAGTAAGGATTACATACAATTTCAGGCATACAATTCTACAGTGCATTGTCAACTTGATGTATAATAAGTTCACCACCTAATGTGACTTCTCCTTCCATCACCTTGTATTTAGCTTCCCCTCCCTCCTCTCCCTCCCCCTTCCCTTTCTCCCCTCCCTAACCCACTTGTCCCCAAATAAACATTAAACTATTGATTGTGTCCATGGGTTATTTGTTTCTTCTGATGCCTAATTTCAGGGGCTCTAAAGGAAGGGTCTAATTTTGACTACCCCAGTGATATAGATAAGAATTTGTACTCTTCTTATAGTTTAAATATGATAAAAAACATTATCTAAATTACATGAATATCTCTCAACCCATCTTATGTGATATATAGTAGATGAATGATGAAAATATTCTTTTTTCACATTGTTACATATAACCTAAGTGTTAATGAATGTTGTACTGTATTTCTATTTGCTTCTTTACTTGACTGTGAGCTCATGACTTTGGAGACCATCTTTATTAGTATTCTACCATTTTATACCAACTTGGCAAACTACTTGGCACATAATAGAAACTCTGGATAAATAAATGAACAAATAGAACAAGCAAAAATGATTTAAGATCAAGCTCTGGAATATCATTATGATTTTCTAGTTTTAACCTTGGCTTTCAAAATTTTACTTACTAAAAAACAGTGTAATATCTTTAAATCTGTTTTGTGTGTTTAAACTAGAAGTATTTATTCCCAAGTTCATTTGGCAATCCTGGGACAGGGGTACCTACCTCTCAATGAATTCCTTAGGGAAATCACCAGCCCAGACATTAGGTATTAGCTTCAAGTTGTCAGCAGAGATCATGAAGCCAAGAGGAAAAAAATGACAGACGGAAAGATAAGGCCTGATTCTGGGATAAACTTGCTGCCTTAACCAAGTTCACAGGCCTCTTGGGGGAAGGTTGCTTCATTCAGAGAACCAGCAGAAGGGTTTGATCAGAATTCAGGACACCTGACCCCCTGGCACGCTGGTCTCTCTGTAGCCATGGGGGTCTCTGGTTGCATAAAGCTTTTTCCTCAGATCGTGGCTTCCCAAACTTTTGTCACCAAAGTCCCCCCAAATAGCAGGAAGAATAATACTCATGGGAGATGGCCTAACGAAAACACCAAAGAAACTGCCAAGGTATAGGTTTATCTTGAAGTTTCTTAGTATCATCCCTCTTGTTCCAGCACCACCAGGTACTCAGAAGAATCTCCCAGCCTAAGCCTGTTCCACAGAACCAACCCTGAAGGGGTAGAAAGGGCAGGAACTTTGGAGTAAGCAAGACCTAAATTCAAGTCAGCTCTGACTTTTTTTAGCTGTGTGACCTTGGGTGAGTTACTTAACCTACCTGTGCCTCAGTTTATACACCTGGAAACAGGAGATTTTAGTAGAAACAAACTAAAAGACAAGTTAAAAGGATTAAATAAAACCTTAAAACAAAACACTTTGGGCCAGAGAGCAATTAGTAGTGCTAGCTGCTACTACTAGTGGTAATGGAATTAATGGGAAAAATCCTAATAATAATGTATATTAGCTGGTATTTTCACTACCACTATGTAGTCACTGAATCAGGAAACCAAAATTAGTTCCTCAAATTCATTCTTAAATACCTAGTCCCAAAAATCTCACTCACTCATAGGGCCACAAGTGCAACCACAAGCTCTGCCCTCCCCCCTAGTCCCCGAACAGTGATTTATAACAAGAAATATGTATTTGTTCTTGTTCTTTTCTGGCTCACAGCTCCCCAAACTTTAGGAATTTCCTAAGTGTTGAATGTTTTAAAGGCGTCTTTTGTTACCTTAACGAAAAGACTCCTAGGAAGCCTCTCTGGGGGCTGGTTGCCAGCAAACCAATCGAGTGATCAGAGGGTTGAACTTTAAGCCCCACCGCAGACCTCCTAGAAGGGGAGGCTAGAAGTTGTTTAATTACCAATGGTTTAGTCAGTCATGCCCTTGTAATGAAGCTTCCATTAAAACCCAAAGGATAGGTTTTGAGAAAATTCTGAGGGGTGAACACATGGAGGTGCTGAAAAGTAGAAGCTCCAAGGCCCTTCCTGTGTACCCTGCCCTGTGTATCTCTTTCATTTGGCTATCTTGTTATATCCTTTTATAACAACCAGTGACCTGGGAAGTAAAAATGTTTCTGTGTTCTGTGAGTCACTTGAGCAAATTAATCAAACTCTAGGAAGGGAAACATTGGGTTTAGCTGTTCAATCTAATGCATAGGTGGCAACCTAGACTACTACTGGCAGCTGATATGTGTGGGGTGGGGGGGGGGATCGGGGCGGGGAGAGGCGCTCATAGGGGTTGGGGGCAGTCTTGGGGAATGAGTTGTGGGATATGAACCCACAGCCAGCTAGATAGTGTCGGAATTGAGTTGAACTGTAAGACACCCACCCAGCTGGTGTGTTGGAAAATTGCTTGATGGTGGAGAAAAATTCCACACTCTAGTATTGGAATCAGAATTACACATACACACACCTATAAAAACACAAAAACTGGGTCTCCACACACAAGGTCACAAACAGTGGTTTCCTATACACGACCACAAAAACTGGGATACACACATACATATACAAGGACACACTTTCACAAACACATACATACATTCACTGTCTGGGTTCCCTATACACACACAAAACCATATCAGATAGTAGTATTTAGGCAACTTGGGCCACAGAATTTCTGTTGCAATCGCTCAACTGTGGTTGTGCAAAAGCAGCCATAGACTATACTGACACGCATATTCTAAATCAGTGCTTCCCACACACATACACAAGCACAAAAGCTGGGTTTCTCTCTCTCTCTCTCTCTCTCTCTCTCTCACACACACACACACACACACACGTAAAACACTGTAAGGTCACACAACCTGAAACACAGGGTCAAACACGTTCACAAACAATGGCTCATCCTCACAGAGATACACAATAGCACAATCTGTGCCTCACATACACAAATGCACAATCATGCCCACGCGGTGGTTGCGAGCTCACACCTCATAGACCCTCTCTCAAAGACTCACGATCACACATGGGGTGCCCGTGCCCTTTCCCGGCCTCTTCCGGGGACGCAGAGCCGTGTCACAAAAACAGCCTGCAGGGTCCTCCTTGGAAACGGGAGTCTGGGCGCTGAAAAGGCGCCGCGCAAAGGACTCTGGGGGCTCCTCGGTCAATAAAGGTGCAAGTGAAATTTCACTCTTGGTCTGGAGGAACATCCCTCCACTTCTCGCCTGGGTCAGTTCGTCTTGGGGATGAGCATATGGGAGCGAGCATTACCTCACACCTGGGAGTAGCCGCCCAGAGCCGCGCTGCGCCCCGAAGGCTTCTGGGAGTTGGGCTTTGAGCTCGCAGTGCGCACGCGCAAGTGTGCGCATCAGCGTCTGCGGGTGAGTAGGCTTAAAATCCCGCTGATCCCCGGCGGCACAGGGGACGAGAACACGCAGTTGTGGAAGACGAGGAGGGCGGCGAACGGCGGAGACTGAGTCCGGTTGAACAGATCAAGGACAGGCCGGAGCGCCTGCGTACCTCTAAGTGATTTCACAAGAGGCATGAGGTGTGGATCTCCAAAGAGAGCAAAATAGGTCTGACCAACCCTCACGGCTGTGCACGCTAAGTGGGTTAGCGCAGGGGCGGGGTCCCAGGCTAGCGCGGGGGTGACGCCCCCAAGGACGGCTCTAATTGGGCAGGGCCTCAGGTCTGCCTGTGGGACACCCGGGAAGAGGTGGTTGCAAACGCCCTCGCGCCGCGTGGCTTTGTTTAGAGGCGGGGCCTCACATTCTAGTGGAGGTTCTTGGTGGGGAGGGGCGCTTCCGCGGCCCGCCTATAAATTCTGCGCGTGAAGAGGCAGGGTCTGCGGAGTCCCGGAGGCAAGAGTTGAGGCTGAGAGAGAGTGGGGTACCTGTACAGCTATCAGGGTCGGCGCCGCCGGGACGCGACCCGGGAGAACGGACGTGAGTGTGGATGTGGATTTGTTGTCTGTGCTCCCGCGATTGCGTGGGGGATATGAGACTGCATGGGGTCATGAGCCTTAGGCTGCGTGGAATTATGAGGCTGCCTGGGATTTTCCTCTTGTGAAAATCCCGGCTGTGGGGCGGTTTCCTGGGACTCTGTGCCTGTGGCTGCCATGGAGTTACGTGTCTGGTTGTGTGTTGGACTGAGTGTGAAGTGAAGGGCATATTTGAAATGTGTGATGGCATTGGATGTGCTGTGAGAAGAGGGCTGTGTGGGTGGCTCTGTGGGTGTCTGTGTGACGGAGTCAGCCGTGTGCTGACGGGGGTATTATCTTAGGACCGTGTATTTCACTGTGTGGTCTGTGGTGTTGGTGTGAGAAAGAAATGACTGCACTTCTCGGGGGCTGAGAATGGGTATGTTAACTGTGGCCCTGAGAATTTGTGTGGTTGGAGTGCGTTTGTGTGTATAGACAGACTGATGTGGTTTTTCACCCTCTGGAGTGGATGTGTGCTTTGGGTGCAACTGAGTATTAGTGGTTTTGCAGTTGTGAGTGTGTGATTGTGAGATGTACTGTGCTGGTGTACATCTGCCTATAACTGTGCCTGGAGGTGGGGAGGTCCCGGTGGGGAGAATTCTGAGCGGCTGCACAGGTGCAATGGGCTCTGGGAAAGGTAGTATGTGCATGGTGTAAGGCTTGCCTCCTTGGTAAAATAAGATAACGCCTGCCTGGGTAGTGGGAAAATTCAGTGAGGTAACAGGTAAAACACCCAGCATAGAGCTTGGCACTTACTAGGTGATGGGTGTTTGTTGTAGTTCTGGTAGTGGTTTTTCTTTGATGCTGTGAAGAACTATGGGTGCAATGGTGAACGCTGCAAAAAGTTTTCATCTCAGAACTTGAGACTGGATGTTTGTCCTTGAAGCTGAGGGTCTGACCTCTCTCAGTTGAGCAGCAGTAGCTGAGCCGCACTGGTTGTCTGCCTTAGTCGGCATTTGAAGGAAGGGCAGAGCCCACCCTGGCCTCTGGAACCTGCACCTACATGAGCAGTGGAGCTTGGAGGAGGAAGAGCATGGATTCTGGGACTCCTGGTTTTATCTGTCACTGGTTATGTGATTTGGGGAGAGATCACTTAAATCAACTACCCCAAGGTTTCACCTAAAATGACAATAATAATAGTATCAATCCCAGGCTATGGTGAGCAGTAAGTAGAATAGTGCCTGACACAGTAAGCAACATATGCATTATAACTGCTTTGTTATTAGCATAATAAGTGCCAAGATCCCACACCCATAAAGTAAAAATCTACAGGAAGAAAAGCAAAAAGTGGAGCCCCAGAGCAAAGGTTTCAGATCAAGAGATAAAATAATGTGAGTCTTGGTACAGGCTTAGAATTGGAACTTTCTAGTCAGGGTCCTGGGAGGGCAGAAGCAGGTGTGGTGGTGGGAAGGAGACTGGAGCAGAGGATCTTCCTGGATGCAAATGTCCCTAGAGAGCCTGTTGTGGGGGACAACTGGAGCTGGGAAGTGGCAGGGCTGGAGGAAGGGTACCTTTTCATAACACTTGGGGCTGGAGATGTCTCTGTCTAGACCAATTCTTAGCCTCCTCACTATGGATACTTTGGGCCAGATAATTTTTTGTTCTGAGGATGGGTTCTGTCCTATGTATTATAGGATGTTTGTCATCATCCCTAGCTTCTCAGGTGCCAGGAGCACACCCCCTGACCCAATTGTGAAAGCAAAAATGTCTTCAGATGCTACTAGGTATCCCCTAGAGAGCAAAATCATCCCAGTTAAGAATCAGTGGTATACAGGACCATGATGAGAGTACATCATGGACATTCCCAAGATATGAGGTGGACTGGAGGCATGGTGATAAAGGGATAGTGTTCCCAAGATGAGAAGAAGGGATGTCTTGGCCTGCAACCTGGATAGGCTCTAAGAGGCACTCATTCATTCAGCAGTGGAGTGCCATGGGTCAGGTACTGTGCTAGGCAACCAACAAGACAGATGAGGGTCCTGTTCACCTGGACCTTGCATTTAATAGGGAGACCACAATTATAAATTTATAACAGGTGGCAATTAAGTATTTTGAAAAGTAAAGCAGGGTGAAAGGATTATGGGGTTACAGAACGTACTGTTTTCAGAATTAACACCCAGGTTTCCCATGGGCATCTAAGTCAACTCCAAAGTCAGGGGTGACCATCACCAGTAATTTGGTGGAATCCCTTCAGCTTATCAAAGACTTTTTTCCTTTAACATTGAGGTCTGCACTTTAATAGAGAGAGATCAGATCTCCATCCCTGCCCTTGTGGCTCAGAGACTGGGACAGTGATTCTGAACCTTGGAATTTTTTTTTAAGGTCCAGATTCAGTTCCCAGAAATTCTGATGTAATTGGTCTGTCATGGGGCACAGCCATCAGTTTATTTAAAAGCTCCCAACATATTTTAATGTACAAACCGGGTTAAGAGGTACAGCTCGGAAAGCTTTCAGGCTCCTCTGGGGTTTCTAGGATTAAAATAAATTAATTGTGTGGAATTGGGGAGGAGATGGGTGACTAATGCTTTCAATATCTTAGCAAAGGCAGTACTGACAGCTGTGCTTCCCTACAATGGGGACATTCTGAACCCACTCCTACAAGTGATGAAGTCTATTCCTGTGTGAAGCACAGAAATGGCAGGGCCCACATTCACATGTTTCTTGGTCCAGCTGGACTTGGGTATTTAGAGAAAGTGTCTTCATACATCCTTGGCCTCTGGGGCTGGCAGTCTCAAGGTAGAGTTGGTCTTCAACTATATGACAGGTGATCCAGCAAAAGCAGGCTGTGGCTGAAAGGAAACAGGGAGAATGCCCTTGCATTAAATAGCTGGTTTTCAGGTATGTCATGACGTGCCCCGAACATGGTGCCTGGCACAACCCTCTAGGATCAGAGAGGGGTCGGGGCTGAGGGGGACCCTAGTTGCCTGAGTAGAGGCACAACCACCATCCAGTAACTCTTTGAAGCTTGTTCTCATCCAAGTTCTGGCTATCCTTAGCTCAGGACCAAGAACTTAGCTTTGTGTCTTTTAAAGCCCTTTCCCACCCTGTGGTCTGGGACTTGGGAGATAGGCCAGGTGTGCAGACCTGCCCTGAGGTGGTGCATTTAGCTTCTGCATTTCAGTTTTAGTGGTGGTGTAAGAGGTAATAATATATGTGTAATACAAAATACCAAAGTGTACATAGAGAAAAAGTTTGGAGTTGCTTTTCCCTTGTCCAGAGACCCCATTTTCTTCTTCAGAGACTCACTGCTACCAGCTTCTTTTTTTTTGGGGGGGGGGGTGGTGGCGGTGGTGGTTCCCTGGCTGGGAGGCAGCTTCTTGATTGCCGTACAGAACTTTTCAAACTCATGTATTTGTACCCTCTGTTTTTTGTTTTTTTCCTAAGTATTTTTCCCTACTTTGTCCCCCATCATTACACTGTCTCTTGGCAATCACTTCACACAGTTCACAGAGCAGGTTTCTCAATTTTGGCACAGTTGGCATTTGGGCCAGATCACACTGTTGTGGGGACTGTCCTATGCAATGTAGGATGTTGAGCAGTGTCCCTGCCCTCTGTCCACTAGATGCCAGAGCACTAACCCTGACCCCCCCCCCCATTGTGACAACCAAAAATGTCCCCTGACATCGCAAGTGTCCCCTGGGGACAGAATTGCCCCCAGTGAGGAACCACTGATGTAGTGCTACCTCGTTCTTTTTAAGGGCTACATGGTGTCCCATATGTGCATGTAATGTTTACTTAGCCATTTTCCTGTTGATGGGCAGTTGGGTTGCTTCTAGTCTCTTGATAATGTTTGTATAGCACTGGCACTGCTCTAAATGTGTTACATGTTTTCACTCATTTACTCCTCACAGCAGCTCTGTGGAGTCATTGTTATTTACCCCCTTTTACAGATGAGGATGCTGAGACCCAGAGGATTCAGAGAGTGTGAGGTCACACAGCTGAGGTGGCAGAGTTAAAAGTTGAACCCAGGCAGCCTGGATCCAGGTATCGACTCTTCACTGCAGACCCATCCAGCCTCTTCCCTGCTACAGTCTGTCATTTTACACACATATGAGGACATCTGAACATAAACACCAGAAACAAGATTACTGGGTCAAGGAGGATATGCACCTACTGTCTTAATGGTATTGCCAAATTGCTGTCCATTGATGTGGTGCCAATCTCTCTCCAGCCAGTACTGTGTGAGATCTAACCTCAGCTCTTTTAGTGGGTCTCAGCCTTCCTTGGTTTTCTGGATGCTTGGTATATACCAGCAGTATCCAATGTTTTGGCTTCCTTGGGCCACATTAAAAGAATTGTCTTAGATCATACATAAAATACACTAACGATAGCTGATGAGTTAAAAAAAAAAAAGTTGCAAAAAAAAATCTCATAATGTTTTAAGAATTTGTGTTGGCTCGTGTTCAAAGCTGTCCTGGGCCTCAGGTTGGACATGCCTGATGTACACTGACTTAAAGAGGGAAAGGAAGGCAAAAATTACCATTTGCCAGTTGCTGAAGGCAGCTCATGTAGACTTCCTAACAGCCAAAGGATGGGTAAACTGAGGCTGTGCATAGCTCTCCTATAGCCAGTAATTGGCAGACGCAAGCTTTGAACCCAGAATTCCCTAATATCAAACTGTTGTTCTTTGCTCCTAGCAGAGCTGTGTTCTTCAGAGAAAATTATTTTGTGGACAAGAACCATGCTTCTTTAATTTAGGGTGTGTGGCTGAGCGTACACAGCTGTGAGAAACCACAGTGTGGACACTGTGCCACTTCCGGGAGCAATCTGTTTTACATGAGGAATTGGAAGAAAAAAACCAAGCAGTGTACTTATCTGGTAAATAATTTAAAACACGATTTTATATTAACAGATCAAATTTATTATGATGTAGGATGCTAAAGTCACATGGATGTTTCAGAATGAAGCAAACAACCAGCCAAAGATTTTTCTGTTATGAGGCAGCTGCTTTGATGTGTGTCCCGGAACACAGAGCTAGGCATAAGTCTCTTCTACTCTTGGGGAGATCTGAGTCAAAAGTGTGAGAACTCCCAGGCAAAGAATGGAGCTTCATTCTCAGAGGCCCCACAGCAGTGGAGTACTGGGGCTGGCTCGCACCAATTCACAGAAGCCTGTTGTACACTCCTGTCCCCAGCTTCATGCTCTGTGACTTCAGTTTCATAGCTGTAATTACAGAGGGCCCTGGTGGGAGTTTTTACACCATGGAAATTGGCAGGTGCTTCAAATCACCCAGCACACCCTTGCCCCAGGATCTAATCTGGAGAGAATTCAGAGTCCAGAGTTCTGGGGTGGCCCATTTGTCTCCACTTTCTGCATGAGGGAATCCTTGCTCAGTGGTCAGAGTTGAAGACCAGGCCACTGGGTTTGTCACTTGAGCTAAACCCTCAACCTATAAACATGGTGTGCTGAAAACCTCCCCAGAGCCTGTGGCCACTCTGCTCTCACAGGTAAACGTGTCATAAGTGGTGCCACACAGACACTCCCAAACCCCACCAGAGAAGATGGGGGCAGGTTTCCTGTGCAGACTCCTGTCCTGCACCAGGAAGGAAGATGGTGTTGCATGTGGACTGTGGCTCAAACTCTTGCTCCATCCCATAAAGCTTTGTGACAACTTGCAAGTCGTCTCCCCTCTCTCATCCTCAAGATGAAAAATGAGAAACCCACATGTTTGGCTTCCTCTGAAGATGAAAGGAGATCATGTAATGTGTAGAAAGTATTCAGCACAGCTCTCATTCTTGGACTGTTATTAACCCAGGAGGTGGAGTTGTCACCTGAGGGGGACCATAGTCAACACACACCATATCACTTCCACAGAACAAATGGACATAAGGGCAGTCACTTGGCCTACTCCAAACTCATAGCCCATAGCACTGGCCCCACCCCACACAAGTGACAACAGCAATAAATACAGCTATCCTTTACTAGAGTAGCCTTTATCCTCCCTTTGCAGGTAGAAAGGATCAAGGTAAAGCCCTAGGTGACATGGCTGCACATAGGAATGTTGGTCAACCCACAATGTTCAGTGGAAAACAGGAGGTGAAGTCACAAATAATTAGTTTCCTATATGATAAAGTGGCACTCAATGCAGGTCAAGGTGGCCTCTACCCCAGCTGAGGGAGCGCCAGGACAGCACCTTGAAGAAGTGATGGTAGGGGGGGAAGCTAAATATCAGGTGATGGAAAGAGAAGTCACATTAGGTGGACAATGCACTGTAGAATTGTATGCCTGAAACCTATGTAATCCTTGCTAACAGATGTCACCCCAATAAGTCTAACAATAAAAATGAATTTAATAAATAAATAAATAAATAAATAAATAAATAAAAAAGAAGTGATGGTAATGCAACTTCACTCAGTCACTCAGGTAGCAGATATTAGCAAGCCCCCTCCATGTGCCAGGCACTGGTCTAGGGTACTGGGGATACACAAAGGGCTTCTCCTCAGTGGGCTTGCCCTTGAGTCAATGAAGACAGACCATAAGCACCAGATAAGCTGTGTAAGCAATTATATAGTATTTTGGAAAAAACACAGTCTTTCCCCTGTGGTTTTCCTTTCCTGTCAACTACCACCACTCACAACACTTCTGACACAAGATGTGTGGGTGTTTTTCTTCACGTAAAGCAATTATGTGATAACAGCTGGGTATTTTTCAATTTAATGGAGTTCTGGCACTATCTTTTGGGAGAGTGTGAGATGCCATAGGTTAAGGGCTTAGTTCTGCAAGACAGCCCCTCACTTCAGATGCCACTTGCAAGTAATAGGTGCCCAGGTTACCCACAACTTCTGTTTGACTTAGTTACGAATCAGAGGTTCCTATCACCCGCTCCCTGGGTTGGATTAATATGCTCAAGTGGCTCACAGAACTCAGGGAAGGACGTTTTCCAGTTTATTAAAGGATGTGACAGGACACAGGTGAACAGTTAGCTAAAGGGGTACAAAAAGCAAGGTTTGGAAGGGTCCCAGGAACTTCTGAGCTGTGGAGTTGGAATGAGTTTAAAAAATAAATAAATAAATAAATAAATAAATAAATAAATAAATAAAAAAGAAGTGATGGTAATGCAACTTCACTCAGTCACTCAGGTAGCAGATGTTAGCAGGTGTGGAATGTGTTCACTAGCCCAGAAGCTCTCTGAGCGTTTAGGAAGGCTTCCTCACATAAGAGGTCAAACAGTTAATTTCGCAAACCCATTCTAGAAAAAGTTTGAAAACTTGCCACTGTGTGCTTACATTGGCAACACTGTACAAACAACTTGCTAAGGTGTCATAGTGGTGGCAAGTTCGCAAACTTAATTGTCAGGTTTTGGGCACGATGACAGCTCTGATGGCCATTCTAGGAAAAAAGTTCCAAAATTGCTTTGAAGGGTGGACTAGGTGCTGGCATCAGTGCATAGCTTCCCAAGGGGAGTACTTCAAAGGTGACCATAGTGATATTCAGCAATGAGGTATATGTAGTACTTTATCTAGGATGAGTTTGTGAAATTAATTGTCCAAACTTGTAGGCATGATAGATCATTAGTTTCATTTCCAATCCTTTTCCCCTCTCCAGAGGATGGGGGTAGAGCTGAACATTCCAAGCTTCTAATCATGACATGATCTTTCTGGTGACCAGCCCCACCCAAGAGACCACTAAGAGTCACCTCATTAGAACAACAGATACTCCTGTTGTTCTCATCACTTAGGAAATTTCAAAGGTTTCAAGAGCTCTGTGCCAGGACCTGGGTACAGAAACCAACATATATATCTTTTTTCCTGTTACTTCACATAGCACATTAGACAGCAGTGAGAACTGCGGAGCAAGGAGAAGTCAGAGCTGGGTGAGGGAGAACAGGAGCAGTGGTGGGTGGGTCAGAGGTAGGTTGCAATGTTAAATAGAACAGTTAGGGTGAACCTGACAGAAAAGGGGCGATGGGAGCAAAGATGGAAGGAAGTGCAAAGTGAGTTGGAGATAAGCACTGCTGGTGGGGTCCTGAGGCAGGGCTATGTGGACCATGGTCAGGGCCAGGCAAGGAGGCCAATAGGAGGAGGAGGCGGGCTGTAGGACCTGAGGGGTCATACACATTAACAGTGCATGGGAGGTAAAATAGGCCAGACATCACACATGGACTCTTACCTAATTCTCACAACTCCAGAAGTAGTTCTCTAGTGTCCTTGTTAACAGGGGAGGAAATTGTGGCCCAGAGAGGTTAAGTAACTACACAAGGCCACACCCAGGTGGTTCAACTCCAAATTGATGTATTTCATGCAACAGCAGGCTGCCCAGCTCTTCCCTCAAACCCAGAGGGTTAGCCAGGAGACCTGGAGCTGATAACCAAGCTCCAATCCTGGCTTTGCCACTTCCCTGCCCTGTGACCTTGGGCAAGTGATTTCTACCTCTCTGTGCTTATCTGGAAGTGGTGTTAATAGTATCTTCCCCACGGTCAGAGCGAGAATTAAATGATGGTAATCTTCATGGAGTGATGCATGGCACATGTAAGCACTCAATGCTTTTTAGTCTTATTAATAATTTTAGTTTATTTATTTATTACTCTTACTACTGCTTTTCTCTTTGTACAGAGAGAAGCATAATAAACTAAATGTTCTTCTGGCTGGGTTTCCTTAAACAGGACAAGGCCATCTTATGATTCACATTTTGAATCAAAACATACCCATTATCTAACGCTGAACTCAATTATGGTCTTAGTTTCATTTCTCTTTCCCTATCTTCACTCTCAAGGGAGAAAGGAATGCAAGTATCTATAGAAGGAAACCATTTCTCAGACTGCCTCCTGCCGTGCCTTTCTCAGAAAAATCACAGAAAGCTTTTTATGAGTCACCCCTGTTGTTGGCACTGTGGCGTGATGCTCTGGCACTGTGGCATTCCCCAGAGGTGCATACTGGTGCATATAGGGGTGAGCTGTTTTCCTGGCTACAATTTACTTTGAAATGATTCTATTTTTAAAAAACAGTAAGGAAATTGTTAATATTGTAAGAATACTTGGGTGTTCGTTGTACTATTCTTTTCTCTAGATTTCAGAATTTTTGAAATGAAGAGAAAAGCATACCCCCATTTCTGCCTTTTTCAGATCCTGTCCTTCTCTAAAAGAAAAGTTTGGAGGTGGGGTCACTGCTGGCAGAATTGTTCTGTGATGTGGTCTCAGCATGCAGCTGTTGCCCCCACCCTGACTCCAACCAACCAGGAAATATTCAGCCTAAGAGAAATACTATAAGAGTTTATGTGAACCAAACCGACGACATTTGCCAGGAAGCAAAATCTCAATGGATTGAGAAAATGCTCTGGAGAATAGCAGTTTTGCAGTTTATTTTATACATTAGAATCAAAGGAGGAGACGTGAGGAGGGTCACATGAAATCCATCGGTCGTAAATTAAGGGGTGGGAGAAAGCAAAGCGGAGAAATCTCTGAGATTGGATAAAAAGCAAAAAATGGAGACACACATACTTCTTTTTCATTGGTGGATACAAGATAGTTAATAATTAACATTTTACAGTTGGTATTTGGGAAACAAGACAACAAAGAGGGATTCTGTAGTTTCCTGCACTTGTGCCCTGAGGGGTCTGTAAAAGAAGGGATTATTTTGACATTGGAAGGGTATGTTACCTTAGGTGCAAAAAGACAATAGACAGATTCACTTAAACATTGACCTTTATCAAGGAAGCTACAGATTAAGGATGTGACTTCCCCACAGAGCCCACCTTTAATTAGGAATTTTTATGTTCAGACCATCCTATATAGTTGTTTTTGGTCTCTGAGTTTGTAAGGCCCACTATGTAGGCCTCTGCTGAACTTGTCAGGTTTAACATGTGGCCCCTTTTTCATCTACACCACTGTCAGTCAGCAAGCATTTCTTGTGTGCTGCTTTGTGCTGGGTGTGTTCTCAGCCCCAGGAGGAGAGCTGTAAGCAAAGGAGTCAAGGTGCCTGCTTTCATGTTGCCCAGGTCAAGGTGGGGAGATCGTACCTGTGTAGACACATGCACAAACAAGCCACTTTCAGGTCATGGGCTATGCTGTGAAGAAAGTGGAGCAGTGGAATGGTAGTGCTGGAGTAGTGCTGCCCCTGGGAAACACAGGGCAAAGCAGAATTTAAAATGTTTGGTAGCCACATCGAAGAGTAAGAAAAAATATGAAAGTTAATTTTAATTGTAATTTTATTTAACTCAATATATCAGAAATACAGTTTCAACTTTAATCAATACAATTACCAATGAGATACTTTACATCATGCTTATCAAACCTGTGGCCCTTGGGCCACATACAGCCCAGGATGACTTTGAATGTGACCCAACACAAATTTATAAACTTTCTTAAAACATCACGAAAATTATGCACGAACCTTTTTTTTAGTTCATCAGCTGTCGTTAGTGTTAGTGTATTTTATATGTGGCCCAGGACAAGTCTTTCAGTGTGGCTCAGGGAAGCCAAAAGTTTGAGCTGCTAAGTTTGTAGTAATGTTATAGCAGCTACAGGGAATGGGTACATATAACTCAGAGAGTGAAGCTGTTTGTTATGAGAAAGGGCATTCAAGATGCTTATTGTAGAAAATCACTAAAGCAGTCGAGCCTGCTCATTACAGGAGGCTGCCATTACCACCTCACAGGCCAGGCTCCAACAAACGCAATGAGAATACAGAATCACAGGCAGTCTCTTAAAATCAGAGCTGTTCTCCTGCTTTACATTCTTTTTTTTTATACTAAGTCTTTGAAAGCTGGTATGTGTTTTACATGTTCAGTGCACCTCAATCCAGACACTTAATTTTCACTGGAGTTATTTGATCTGTATTTAAATTTCCTAAAATATATCATTGAAAAAGTAGATTCACAATAGTTTAATGTTTATTTGGGGACGAGTAGGATAGGGAGGGGAGAAAGAGGGGGGGAAGCTAAATATAAGGTGATGGAAAGAGAAGTCACATTAGGTGGTGAACTTATTATACAACAAGTTGACAATGCACTGTAGAATTGTATGCCTGAAACCTATGTAATCCTTGCTAACAGATGTCACCCCAGTAAGTCTAACAATAAAAATGAATTAAAAAAAAAGAAAAAGTAGATTCATATACCTAAGTTGTCCTAAACAAACCTTAAGCATTTAACAGTGACTAAATTGAGGATCAGTTTTTAATTTTAGATTAATAGTAAATTTTAATTAGGTCATTTTAATATTTATTGTTTATTATGGTTTTAATAAATTAATTGAAATAAAATAAAACACTAAGTTGCACTAGCCTTATTTCCAGAACACACTTGTCACACATGGCTAGTGGCATGCATGTTGGACAGCACAGGTATAGTGACTCAGGTCTCCTGATGGTATGACCCCTTCCCATTCTCCCACCCTAAGGTACCATCATATTTGCCAGCTGGATTTCCACATACCTCTTCTGTTCTTGTCTCCCACTCCCCAACAACACTCACACAGTTTATTGGCTACATAGCCATACCCAAATTTTTAAATGTTAAGTCAGATATGTCACTTCTCTGCTCAGCTCCTTGTTCTCTCGGTGATGTCCTCCCACACCTAGGGTCAGTTTCAAACTGCTCATCACCTCCTTCATGATCTGGCCTTCCTGACCTCAGCCCTCCCCACAGGGAAGATGACAGCCACTAATTTCTTGGGGTGGAGATGTGTACCCAGGTGGGACACACTAAGGCAGGGGGATTCCATTTGCTTAGAGCTAACTCTTAATGTCACTTTGTTTCTCCTTGTACAATTCATATTTACAAGGAGAACAGCTCTGATTTTAAGAGACTGCCTGTGATTCTGTATTCTCATTGCATTTGTTGGAGCCTGGCCTGTGAGGTGGTAACGGCAGCCTCCTGTAATGAGCAGGCTTGACCACTTTAGTGATTTTCTACAATAAGCATCTTGAATGCCCTTTCTCATAACAAACAGCTTCACTCTCTGAGTTATATGTACCCATTCCCTGTAGCTGCTATAACATTAGTACAAACTTAGCAGCTCAAAACAGCATGCATTTATTACCACCCAGTTCATGCGAGTTCAGGCACAGTATGGCTTAGCTGGGGCCTCTTGTGGGTCTCGTAAGGCTGATGTCAAGGTGTCACTGGCACTAGTCTCATCTGAGACTCAGGTCCTCTTCTGAACTCACGGGTGATGAGCAGGGCTCAGTTCCTTCTCCCACTTTCCATGTGGCCCCTTCTTCCACCTTCAGACCAGCAACAGCAGCTCACATTGAGCTTGTGCTGAAATCTCCTGACTTCCCTTTTCCTCCTTTTCCATCACCAGATGGAGAAAAGTCAGCTCTTATAGGCTTCTGTGATTCCATCAGGCCCATTAGAAAGCCAGAGTGATATCCCTATTTTATTTTAAGGTCAGCTGATCGTATCTGCAAAGAATCCTTTGCCACATGTGACATATTCATTGGTTTTTAAGAGAGCAAGTAGTTAGGAGCATGAGTCAGAACTAAAGCCCAGCTCCTCCATTTACTAGCTGGAAGAATGTCAGTAAGTCACCTCGATCTCTGGGCCTCTGCCTTGTCTGTATCATTGCTGTGACCCTCTCAGGAATGCCCTGGTCACTGGCTAACATGAGCACTAAGTGAGCCACTCAGTACATGTAGGTGCTTAGGAAAATGCCTCAACTCTATCAGTGCCCAATACATCCAAGTGATAGGATTTTCAGGCAACACAGCCTTTAATAATGGCTATATCATATCACACTGTGTTTCACTTATATTATTAATAATATACCTAGTCCCATGTATCTCCCATGTGTGGAACAATTCCATTGTCTTCAGGCATGTGGAAACAGAAGCCCACAGTGATTCCATTTCAGGCACCAGTGATGTCTGGAGATTTGGACATCTACTTCTCCCAGGAGGAATGGGAATGGCTGAGCCCCACCCAGAAGGATTTGTACAGAGGTGTCATGTTGGACAACTACCAGAACCTGGTCTCTCTCAGTAAGGCCCTCCACCTCCCCATGATCCACAGCAGCCCTTTTAGGGACATGAGGGTGTCAGTCTTGTCAGGAAAGCAAAAACCACTCCAGTTTTGGTTGCTTTTTGTTTTGTTTTTAACAGATTTATTAAGATGTAATTCACTACTATACAATTCACCTACATAAAATATACAATTTATTGGTTTTTATTCTATTGACAGAGTTGTACATTCATCACCATAGTCAATTTTAGAACATTTTCATTACCCTCAGAAGAAACCTCATACCTATTAGCAGTCACTCTTCATTTCCTCCACCCACGAATCCCCCCAGATTTGGCAAACATAGTCCACTTTCTGTCTGTGAATTTGCCTATTGGCCTGTCATAGAAATGATATCATAAATATGTGGTCCTCTGTGTCTGCTTTCACTGACTGTCATGTTTTTAAGGGTCACCCACACTATAGTGTACATCAAAAAAACAAAACAAAACAAAACAAAAAACCCCATTCCCATTGACAAAGGACTTGACTTTGATGTCTGTGGTGCCCACATGCTCAGTTCTGATATTTTTCCTGTGTGCAGGACTTTCCTATCAGAGGCCAAATGTGATCACCTTATTGGAGAAAGGGAAAGCACCCTGGATGGTGAAACCAGTAAGAAGACGTTGAGGCCTGGGTGAGTGACAGAGCACCAAGGCTTAAAAGTTTGCGTTCCATATAAGTGTGCACTCCATTGTGAGGAGCCACATCTTCAAGGTAATATTTGAGAGCCACTTTCCCTACCTCTGAGGCCCCAGGCCTGTGCAGCAAATTCAAGTCTTTATAGTGTCACAGAGGGAGAAAAACTACCATTTAATAAGCCGTTACTGTATTAGACACTCTTCTAAGTACAATTTCCTCCCAAGAATGCTATTAGGCATTTTATAGATGAGGAGAGTGAGGACCAGAGAGCTTTAGTGACTTGCCAGGATCACTCACCTAAGAAGTGGCAGCATGCTGGGTTTGAACCCCAGCTTTTGGTCTCAGAAGCTCAGATCTTACCATCTTCATCTCCACCTATCACTTTCTCTGCCTCAGCTTTCATACTTGCTTTGAAATAATGTGTGTTTCGATTTATTTAATGATTGCACTTATAATGTCCAAACTTGCATCAATTTTTTCATTCCTTAAAAAAAATTAAAATCTTTCCCATAACTGTTTATTTTGACTACTTTTTAAGAACTCATTCCCTTTTCTAATAGATTCCTCTTTGGTTGGTCATGTTGTGTTTTGTTGTTTTTACAGTTTTATGAGTGTTTTTTAATTGTGGTAAAAGAAAGTATAACATTAAATATACAATCTAAACCATTTCTTAATGCACAGTTAAGTTTATTCACATCGTTATACAACAGAGCTGCAAAACTTTTTCATCTTGAAATACTGAAACTCTACATCCTTTTAATACTAGTTCTCCCCCAGCCCTTGGCAACCACCTTTCTGCTCTCTATTTCTATGGTTTTAACTACTATGGATACTTTGTAATAATAGAATCAAACAGCATTTGACCTTTTCTAACTGGCTTTCTTCACTTAGTTTAATGTCCTTCAGGTTTGTCCATGTTGTAGCATGTGACAGGATTTCCTTCCTTGTATTTAAAGGCTGCATAATAGTCCATTGTGTGTACATACAGTTGGCCTTCCATATCCTGTTCCATACCTATGAAGTCAACCAACCATGGATTGAAATATTTGAAAAAAATGTCAATGTTGATGATGTGTGTTATGTAGTTAGACCCATGATGGTTGCATCTATACTATACACATATAGACTTTTTTTCTTGTCATTATTCCCTAAACAGCACTGTATAACTATTTACATAGCATTTACATTGTATTAGGTATTATAAGTAATTTAAAGATGACTTAGAGTATATGGGAGGATGTGCATATTATATGCAAATACTATGACATTTTATATAAAGGACTTGACTTCAGTGTCCCTGAGGGTCCTCGAACAAATCCCCTGAGGATACTGAGGGATAATTTTACCACATTTTTTTTATCCAGTCATCTGTAGAGGGACATTTGGGTTGCTTCTACCTCTTGCTACTGTGAATAATGCTACAGTGAACATGTGAATGCAGAAATCTCTTCGAGATCCAATTCCTTTGGATATGTTCCCAGAGGTAGGACCACTGGATCATGGGGTTGTTCTAATTTTCTGAGGAATCTCCATACTGCTTTTCACAGCAGCTATACCATCTTTCATTTCCACCAATGGTGCACAAGGATTCCAACTTCTGCTTATCCTCGCCAACAGTTGTTATTTTCTGTTTGATTGGTTTTTTTTTTATAATGAAATCCAAATACAAATATTATGTATTTGAATTACATTTCCCTAATGATTAGTGAAGTTGAGCATCTTTTCATGTGTTTATTGGCCATTAAATGATCTTCTTTGGAAAAATGTCTATTCAACTCCCTGGCCCATTTTTTAATGGGGTTATTTGCCTTTTGTTGTTGTGTTGTGGAATTTTCTTATATAATCTGCATACTAACCCTTTATGAGATATAAGATTTGCAATTATTTTCTCACATTCTGCAGATTGCCTTTTCATTCTGTTGATTATTTCCTTTGACATGCAGAAGTTAACTTTGATATAGTCCCATTTGCCTATTTTTTATTTTGTTCCTTATGTTTTTGGTATCATATCTACAAAATCAATACCAAATCTAATGTCCTGTAGCTTTTCCCCTATGTTTTTTCCTAGGGATTTAATAGTTTTAGTTCCTAGCTTTAGGTCTTCAATTCATATTGAATTAATCTTTGTACATGGTAAAAGGCAAGGAAGGGTTGTACTTCATTCTTTTGCATGTAGGTATTCAGTTTTCCCAACACCATTTTGGAAAAGACTACCCTTTCCCCATTGTGTAGTCTTGGCACCCTTGTTGAAAACCACTTAACCAGATAAGGACGGTTTATTTCTGGGTTCTCTCTTCTATTCCATTGGTTTCTATATCTATCTTTATGCCAGTACTACACAATCTTAATTATTGTTGCTTTATAATTTTTTTGAAATCAGGAAGTATGAGGCCTCCAACTTTGTTCCTCTTTTTCAAGATTGTTTTGTCTCCCTTGAGATCCTATGTGAATTTTAGGGCTCTTTTTTTCTATTTCTACAAAAAAGGTCACTGGAATTTTGATTGGGATTGAATCTGTAGATCACTTTGATCATTTGATCGTTTTTACTATATTAAGTCTTCCAATCCACAGGCACAGGATGTCTTTCCATTTAGTTGTACCTTCTTTGATTTTTTTTAGCAACATTTGGTAGTTTTCAGTGTCTTTCACCTCTTTGGTTAAATTTAGTCCTAAATAGTTTATTCTTTGTGATACTATGGTAAATGGGGTTGTTTTCTCAATTTTCTTTTAGTCATGGTTAGTGTATAGAAACGCAACTGATCTTTGAATGTTGATTTTTTTTTTTTTTTCTTTTTGATATGTGGGTAACTCCCGGCTGGGAATCGAACCCAGGCCGCAGCACTGACAGCGCCAGCGCCGAAGCCTTAAGCCACTACACCATCAGGGAACTCCCTGAATGTTGATTTTTGTATTCTTCCACTTTACTGAATTTGTTTAGTTCTAACAGTTTTTCTATGTGGAATCTTTAGAGTTTTGTATATATAATCATGTCATCTGAACAGAAAGAATTTTACTTCTTTTCTTTTTCTTATGCCTTTTTAACTTCCTCCTGTCTAATTGCTCTGATTAGGACTTTCAGAACTGTGTTGAATAGAAGTGGTGAGAGGGGGTATCCTTGTCTTGTTTGCGATCTTAGAGGAAAATTTATGTTTTTCCCCATTTACTGTGATGTTTGATGTGGGCTTTTACTATATTGGGGTAGTTTCCTTAGTTCTAGTTTGTTGAATATTTTAATCATGAAAGGGTATTTTGTCAAAAGCTTTTTTCTGCACTAATTGAGATGATCATGTAGTTTATGTCCTTTGTTTTGTTTATGTGATATATTACATTGATTGGTTTTCCCATATTGACCTATGCTTGCAGTCCAGGTGTAAATCCCACTTGCTCATGACTTTTACTATGCTGTTGAATTCAGTTTGCTAATACCAATTGACCCTTGAACAAAGTCGGGGCTGGGGACATGAACCCCCTGTATAGTTGAAAATCTGCATAAAACTTATGTGTAAGTGAGCCCTCAACATCTGCAGGTTTTCAACCATGGATCAAAAATAAGGTTGGTTGAATCCATGGATGTGAAACTTGGGGTTATAGAGGGCTGACTGTATAGTTAGTTATTGAAAAAAAATCTGTGTGTAAGTGGACCCGCACAGCTCGAACCCATGTTGTTCAAGGGTCAACTGTATTTCTTTTCTTCTACTTTGAATTTAATTTACTCTCCTTTTTCACTTTTTAAGTGGGAATCTTAGATTATTGATTTTAGATCTTTGTTCTTTTCTAATATCTGCATTCAATGCTATAAATTTCCCTCAAAGCACTGCTTTCACAGCATCCCACAAATTTTGATAAATTGTGTTTTCATTTTCGTTTACTTCAAAATATTTTTAAAAATTTCTTGACATTTTTTCTTTCACCTATGTGTTATTTGGAAGTGTGTTATTTAATTTCCAAGTATTTGAGGATTCTCCAGTGATCTTTCTGTTACATTGAATTTCTAATTTGATCCCATTGCAGTCTGAAAGCAGACAGTGTATAATTCTTTTAAATTTCTTAAGGTGTGTTTTATGATCCAGAATGTGCTCTATCTTGGTTAAATCTTCCACATGAGCTTGAGAATAATGTGAATTCTACTATTGTGAGGTTGAGTCGATGATGATATGCTTGAATTCAACTCTGTCTTTACTGATTTTTCTGCCTGGTACATCTGTCCATTTCTGAGAAAAGGGTGTTGAAGTTTCCATCTATGATAGTGGATTCATCTAGTTCTTCTAGCAGTTCTATCAGTTTTTGTCTCATTTAGCTTGATGTTCCATTATTATACACATTATGAATTATGTCTTCCTGAAGAATTGACCCTTTCTCATTGTGTAATGCCCCTCTTTATCCATGATAACGTTCTTTGTTTTTAAATCTTCTGTGTTTCAAATTAATATAGCTACTAATGCTTTCTTGTAATTAGTGTTAGCATAGTATATTTTTCTCCATCCATTTACTATTCATCTCTGTGTGCCTTTATTTCTAAACTGGATTTCTGAAGGACAACATCCAGTTGGGTCATGTTTTCTGATCCACTCTGACAATATATTTGAATTGGTGCATTGAATTTAGACCATTTACATTCACAGTGATTACTGAAATAGTTGATATATACTGTCAGAAATGAATGTATACTAACCATATTTATTACTATTTTTTATTTGTTGCTTCTTTTTTTTGTTGCCTTTATCTTATTTTTGCCTTCCACTCTTTTTCTGCCTTTTGTGGTTTTAAGTGAGCATTTCACATTATTCCATTTTCTGTCTTTCTTAGCATATCAGTTTTACATTTTTTAGGGGATGCCTGAAAGTTTACAATATACATTTATGACTAATCCAAACCCACTTTCAAATAACACTATACCATTTCATTGGTAGTGTGAGTACCTTATAATAAGAAAACAATGCTAATTTCTTCCTTTCATCCCCAGGATCATTGCTGTCATTCAGTTCATTTATATATAAGCATACTTTTAAGCATACACACACACACACACACACACACACACACACACACACACACTTCCTTTCTCTGTAGATCCCACTTTCTGGTCTATATTTTCCTTCTATCTTAAGCATCTCTTTTAATATTTCTGGTAAGGCATGTCTATTGGTAACTAATTCCCTCGATATCTGTTTGTCTGACAGAGTCATTATTTCTTTTTCACTTTTAAAGGATATTTTCACAGGGTACAGAATTCTAGATTAGTGGTTTTTCTCTTCTAAAGAGAGTTCCATATGGTTCTTGCAAGAATGACTATTTAGTTAAAAGCTACCCTGTCTCAAATGTAATCAGTCTAATAAAATTCAATTTTCACAGTATTACTTTTTTTAACATTTATTTTGGGAAAATATCAAGGGATTCAAGCAGTTTTAAATTTCTCTTCTAATGATGTTCAATTTTCACCACTTCTTTTTAGTGTTTCAGAAAGCTACTTTCAACATTTTAAATTACTATTCATAAGAAACATGTTTATTTCAGAAAATGACAAAAATCACAATAAAGGAAAATATTAATGGTGGTCTTTTCAGAAACAACAATTTCTGTTTTGATGCACAACTTTCAGATATTTTCAACTTATAAATTGTGATCATTCTTGTGGTAAAGTTTGACAAACTCATTTTTTCCTTATCATATCCAAGAAAATTTTCTGTGTCACTTCAACTTAGATTCTTACATGAAAAAAAATTCTTTTAAATAAGAAAATAAATATTTAATTTGTTGATGTCTTTCAGACTCAGGGTCTAAATGTGAAACCAAGAAGTTACCTTCAAATTATTGCAACAAATCTGGGCAAAGCATCTATCAGAAACCAGTTTCTGCACTACCAAAAGGTCCCACAGGAAAAAGAGGCTGTAAGAAAAATTCAGTCCTAATAAAACCCAAGAAAGTGCATTCAGGGAAGAAATCTTTAAAATGTAATGACTGTGGGAAGATCTTCAGTCAAAGCTTATCTCTTAAACTTCATCACAACTCTCATCCTGAAGAGAAGCCTTATGAATGTAGTAATTGTAGAAAAGCTTTCAGGCAAGTCTCACCCCTAATTTTTCACCAGAGAATTCACAATGGAAGGAAAAGCCATTAATGTGATAAATGTGGGGAAAGCATCATTCAAAGAACAACACTTACTCTACATAAGAAAATTCATGATGAAAAGGAAACCTTTGGCAGTGGGAAGGCCTTGAATCAATGCCCATCTCTCAGTGTACATCAGAAAACCTACCTTGTTGAGGATGCCTACCAGTGTAAAACATGTAGGAAAGCCTTCATTCAAATGTCATCCCTTTTACTTCATACAGATTCACACTAGAAAGAAAATACATGAATGCAATAAATGTGGGAGAGGCTTCAATAAGAAATTAGTCCTTGTTATACAAAAAAGAATTCATATTAGAGAGAAAACCCATGAAAGTCAGAAGGCCTTAAGTCAGCAGAAAAGGCACCATTTAGAGAATCCTTATAAATGCAGAAAATGTGGGAAAATTTCAAATAGGATTTCATCTATTATTCTTCATCAGAGAATTCACACTTCAAAGAAACTCTACCAATGTGATAAATGTGAGAGAGTCTTCAGGCGACTTTCAACCTTTATTCTACATCTAAGAATTCACAATGGAGAGAAACTATATAGGTGCAATAAATGTGAGAAAGTCTATAATCAGCATTCATCCCTTATTCAACATCAAAAAGTTCATACAAAGAAAAAGAAACTGTTTGAGTGTAAGGAGCGTAGGAAGATGTTTTTTGGAACTGCCAACCTTGAAATACATCAGAACATTCATTCTGAAGAGAAACTTTTCAAATGCAATAAATGTAGTGAAGTTTTTGGCTGCCAATCATTTCTTATTGATCATCAGAGAATTCATACTGGAGAAAAACCCTGTCAGTGTGAGGAATGTGGGAAAGTCTTCAGTCACCGAATATCTCTTACTTGACATAAGAGAATCCATACAGAAGACAGACCATATGAATGTTATCAGCGTGGGAAGGCTTTTAGTCAGAGTGTACATCTTATCCAACATGAAAGAATTCACACTGGAGAGAAACCATACACATGCAAAACATGCAGGAAGGCCTTCAGTCAATGCATATCCCTTATTCTACATGAAAGAAGTCATACTGGAGAGGAATCCTATGAATGTAATGAGTGTGGTAAGGCATTTAGCAGTGGCTCATATCTTATTCGGCATCAAAGAAGTCATTCTTCAGAGAAACCATATGAATGTAGTAAATGTGGGAAGGCATATAGTCAGAGCTCATCCCTGATTTGACATCAGAATACACATTCTGAAGGAAAAGCCCAAGGTTGTTATAAAAGCAAAGACTGAGGCTAGCAAAGTAAAGAGAGAGGCCTCACAAAAATGCATTTGTCTCTAATAAAAATTTTGTAAAAGTGGGACCATTTGATGATATATTCCACTTTGAAAGGCAAACAGCTATTTTATTAGTCACATGCAACCAAAGTGGAATTATAAAGTCAAATTTTGTAAATGGGGCTTTGAGCCTGATTTAATGTCACATGAAGAAAAAGTTTGAGTTTATCCCTTAAAACTGGAACTATCACATATAAGGGACTTCCTGGAAAACCAGGGTGCCACTTCTATAATAGATGACAAGAATCTGTGGATAAGAATAAAGAAGAGTAAATCTTTAAGTGGATAAAGATAGCACTCATAATTATGTGAAACAAAGGGACATTACCATACTATCTTCATAAATATGAAGATATACGATCTTCATGATGTGAAAAATATTACAAGCCTGACAGGATAATGGGGAAAAAAACAGGATGTACTGAAGAACAAGGAACTTCAGAGCAGGGAGACATGATTTGTTGTTTTATTTGAAAAGAAATTTGCCTATATTTACATGAATAAACATTGGTATTTTCATGTAAGAATACTGTTGTGTAATAAGTAATTGGTGGAGAGTGGGGTCTCATGGGCTGAATATGTTTCCCCTAAATTCATATGTTGAAGCTCTAACCCCCAATGTGATGGTATTTGGAAATGGGGCCTTTGAGAAGTAATTACATGAGGTTAGATAAAGTCAAGAGGGTGGGACTGTCATGATGGGATTAGTGTCTTTAAAAGAGGATGAGAGAGAGGGAGAGAGAGAGAGCATGTTCTGTCATGTCAAGACACAGCAAGAAGGCAGCTGTCTACAAGCCAGGAAGCAGGCCTTCACCAGTATCCAACCATACTGCCACCCTGGTCTTGGACCTTCAGTCTCCAGAACTATGAAAGAGAAATTTATTTTGTTGAATTCACCCAGTCTCTGGTATTTTATTTTGGCAACTGAGCTGACTAATATATGGGGAAACACCCCTGTATTTGTGTCAGGCTCTTCTCCTATTAGCTGTCCACCATAATAGCTTTCAGTCTCTCTTTCCAGCTTGTACAGACTATATAAGAAATAAATCAGAGTTCTGTTTTGTAAAGGGGTTATACACAATTGGACTCTTTTCTGTAAGTTTTCCCTCTGCAAAAGCTATTTTTGAAAACACCCATATCTTGTTTAAGACAACTTTGTTGAATATATGACCACAGGGGTTAGGTTACTTTAACTTTAATCAAAACTGAGAAAACAACAACCACATTTGTGAATGGTGATGATCACGCATGCAGGATAATAGAACAATTAATTGTTCATTTAAATTTGTCATATCAGTTCTCTAAAATCAGCATAAAGAAATCCAAGATCTATTTTTATTCTTATCTTTATTTCCATCCTTATGCTAACTTGCGGTTTTATTGCTCTTCATTTTCTAATTAAAGTGGAAATTGAAGTAATTAATTTGAGAGCTTTTATAATTTAGGCATTTAGTGCTATTATGTTCCTTTTAAGTACAGTGTTACACATCTTGATATGGTATGTTCTAAGTTTCATTCAACTCAAATACTTTCTATTTCCCCCTTTCTTTTCTTTTTTGACCCATTGCATTACTAAAAATTGGGCTATTTAGATCCAAATATTTGGTGATTTTCCAATTATTTTTGTTATTGATTTTTAACTTAATCCATTCTGGTAAAAAAATTTACTGTGTATGACTTGAACCTTTTTAAATTTATTGAGACATATTTTAAGGCCTGGAATGTGGTCTCTCTTGGTAAATGTTCTGGGTGCATTTGAAAAGATGTACTGTATTTTGCCAGGTATAATGCACTCCCATGTATAATGCACCTATGTTTTTGGCCCAGACTTTCAGGGAAAGAAGTCTTTTAATTTTTTAATTCAAATTTTTATTTATATTTAGGTACTTTTTTTTGTATTATAAAGAAATTTTAGCATTTATTATTTTTTTCATTTTTTAAATTCATTTTTATTGTTAGACTTATTGGGGTGACATCTGTTAATAAGGATTACATAGGTTTCAGGCATACAATTCTACAGTGCATTGTCAACCTGATGTATAATAAGTTCACCACCTAATGTGACTTCTCTTTCCATCACCTTATATTTAGCTTCCCCCGCTCCTCTCCCACCCCTCCCCTCCCCTTTCTCCCCTCCCTAACCCACTCATCCCCAAATAAACATTAAACTATTGCTTGTGTCCATTTAGCATTTATTTTTAACATATCATGGCACAAGAAATTTTATATACCAAATATGAAACACAAGAACAGGTACAAGAAATTTTATATATAAAATTTTTAATATATAAAAACATGATTATCATATTCCAGGGCATTTTGCATATGGATATCATTATTGATTTCTAGAGTTACACTTTTAACTCATAAGCATAAATTTAAAAAGTAAAAACATTTATATAGATGCAGAATTAGCACTACCCATGTCTAATGCGCACCCTTATTTTTCCCTCACAAATTTGGGCCCCAAAAAACTGCATTATACATGGCAAAATGTGGTATATTCTACTATTCTTGGCTGAAGTGGTTTTTAAATGTCAATTAGGTCAGGTTGGCTCACAGTAGTTTAAGGTGTTCAGTATCCTTACTGATTTTCTGTCTAGTTGTTCTAGTAAGAGTTGCATGTTGAAATCTCTTATCATGTGGATTTGTCTGTTCTACCAGTTCTTTTCCTCAGCTTCAGGTAATTTACGTACATGCCTGCTCTCATCAGTATTCAGGTAAAAACTAGTTTTTAAAAAGTGCAGATATGTAGATTGTTTCCTCTCTAAGAGCTCCCAGGATCTTTATCCTGTGAACTCTAGCCGCCTCAGTTTCCTTGACTCCCAGCCCCGTCTCTTCTACTCAGAGTGGCCACAGCCTGGAAATGCCACATGCAGTACCTGGGGAAATCATAGTACTGTACTCACCTCATTTGTTTCCCATTTCCCAGGGATCTCTGTTTCAAATACATGAAACCTTGGTATTCAAGACATTGGACATCAGGCAATGAAACATTTTAATAAATACTGCCAATTTGCCTTTCTTATTCAAAATAATATCTATCTCAAATGAAAAAGGATTCTTAGAGGAATTTTATGCACCTTTGTCCAATGCTACATCTTGCCCACCAAGTTGGGATATATTAGTAAAATTTTATCAGAATTTCTTCTACCCACCTTTTCTCCATTACGCTGCTCTTATCAGAGGATAGAGAGTGCCAAAGAGCTTGGAATGCTCTTTTAGTGTGGCCCTAAGTTGTTCCTATATTACACTTTTCATTGGTATGTGATATGAGGTGATATCATTTTCTTCTTTAAATAATGCCAGCATATTTCTCTCTTATTTTTTTCCATTTTGTTCATTTTGCATAGAAGGAAGCTCTGTAAGTCTGAGTTCACCATTATTCCATAGGGTCTCTGCAAGGCTTTTAAATTTTAAATTTTTGAATAAGTGGAGTTCTTCCTGATCTAGCTGTTTATCAAAGGGCAGTATTTAAGAATAGCAGGAAATTTGTTTTACCCCAGTGATTTTCAAATGTTGCTGTGTATTCAGATCACCTGGAGAGCTTATAAAAATGCAGATTCTGAATGACTGGGTCTGGGTTAGGGCCCTAGTTTCTGGAATTCATATGTGGTGCTAATGCTGCAAGGCCCTGGCCACACTTTGAGTAGCAACCATTGAGCTGCTTTTTTTTCTTTCTTTTTTTTTTTTTTTTACATTGGCAGATTCTCTCATCTATCACACAATAAATTGTCTTTTCAAAACCCAAGTATTGCTGAATCCTTGAGCCCTCCTGCCCCTCACCTCACCTAGGGAGGCTTCTAAAACCACTTTCCATAGAAATAAAGGGACTTAACCAAGGTGCCCTTTCTTTTGCTCTTCCAGATATGCCACTACCCTGGAGGAGTTCTGTGCTCTCAAATAGAGGAGTAGCTTCCTCTCCCAGGATTCTCACCACATTTAGCAACATTTCTGTGTGCCTTCTAAGGCTCAAAATTACCATGTTTCTTAACTTCATCCAAAATGGAGTTTCTACATCTGTTTCTAGTTCTTGATGCTTTTCCTTGGTTTCAGAAGAGAGACAGCTTGTTTCCACCACTTTCAATTCAAAAGTCAGCAAATATTTTTAAAGACTTCTCTTACATACATTTGAATTTGCCTCCATGTGGGTCTGCTACTCTTCTATAGAAGGGAGGGGGGAAATGAAGTTTCCTTACTGGAAGGCAAGTTTTCATGTAGCTCACAGATCTGTTGTCCTTTGTGAAACAGCCTTACTTTATGTTGCTCGTGTCTCTAACTACACCTGTGAGGGAAGCCTTTGGAGGGCTTTAAAAGGAACTCCCCTAAAGTCTGCTAGCATGAGTGTTCCTGGTGAGGCTCAACCATTTCTTGTCACCCAAGCCCTAGCCTGTTGCTTTTCGGATTCCCTTGTCCAGCATGCAGCCATCTCAGTGTTACAGGCAAGACAACTTAATTATCAGCTACTTTGTACTGAGTCTACGTGCCCTGTGGAAATTTAACTCAATGTTGCTACAGGGTCTGAGGCAACATCCCAGTCAAACACAGTATTTCTGCAGCAAAAGATAGGAATGTTTTATACTTCGTGAATCAGTAAATGCCCTCATGTCAATTCAGGCCTGTTTTTTTCTTTACGGGAACTGACTCTCAACCTCCCTCCACCCCAGCCCCATTCCAGGGGATTTTGGTGAAGTGGTCAGTCCCCTGATCAAAGCCCCTGATGGAGGAATGTGTATGTGACTCAGCTGGCTCGTGTGTCCCAGTGATTGGTCCACAGTGGTCACAGCTTAACCTAGAGCAGACCATATTTCTCCCCCTTCCCACCACCCCAGCGGTTAAGATGGAGGCTGAGAGAGACTGTTTTGCTTCTAAAATTCAAAGCTTTAAGGACCTTTTAAATCTAATATATCAGAGCCTGTCAGAGATTGAAACATATGGACACAGAGCTGTGGATTTAAGGCCAGCCTGCCCAAAGCTGAACCACACACATCTACAGCATTAAATACCTTTTTCCTAAGCTAATTCAAATTGGGTTTCCATCACAATCCTTCATACAGTTGCTACTTCTCCACTTCTCCACTTTCTACATTCTTTGTCTCTCATGAAAGAAAAGGATTTAACTCATTTCACTGAGTTATATATTAGCTCCTCTGTTGTATTTTAATTTGAAATATAGTCAAGCTATATTTTTTACTCTAGCAATTTTAAACAGATCTTGAATCCCCTCTATGTACAATGGAAATATATTGCCCCTTATCCTTGCTTCAATCTCTCATTTCCCTGAAACCTCCCACCATCCAATCTATCAGTGGTATCTTGCTTTTTACATTATAAAGTATTAGATATAATAGATTATACACATAGAGACTTCAGTGCTTTGCCTATATATTTTAACATTGGAAATAAAATAACATTAGATTATTATCACCATGTAATGTTATTCTCTAAAGAATCACAGCAAGCTGTGTGTGAAGATTACATTTCCTCCCCTACAGATCTGTTATGATCTCAATAACAACTTACATGGGGCTATTCCTAATATCAAGTGGATTTTATTTTTTCATAGTCTAGTAATTTTTCAGAATTATGCAATATTTTATGGGGGTTTGTTTGACATTATGACTGTGATACCAGGTATGGCTTTTGTTTTTCCCAGAGTCAACAGTTGCCTTTCTTTCTTTCCTAAGGACAAACCTTTGTCTTTGCCATGTGGGTAAAATCCTCCTACTTTATACTAACTTATTTAATGTAACCCATTCCATTCTTTCTTTGCCAACTCCCTGGATTCCTAGCCTACTGGTAATTTGGTATGGTTGTGCTGGAGTGGTCATCCTAAACACGACTTCCCTGGATTACATACAGTTTGTTAAAGGCTTTCCTGCTGCCTTCTTCCTTCTCCTTTCAAATTTTGCTGAATCTAACCCTTCAGGACCAAAATAAAGGACTAGTGGGAATAAACTGAAGTGAATTGCATATACAAAATACCAACATTTGGCCTGATGATATAGTTACTGTTTTGATATGGACTTCTAGATTCAAAGTAATTTTAACCTCGTAATTTGCTTATGGGCAGGAAGGTTAACACTAGTTTGATCTTTTTAAAGAGTGGAAGGTTTAAGAATGGTCTTATTTCTAGTATTCACAAGCATATTTCTGGATGTCGTGTTTTTTCTCTTGTAATTGTGGTTTTGCCAATTCAGCCTAACATTCAGTGAGCTAATCCAAGCTGAACATTCTTACCTTTCCTTACTTTAGAAAGATTCTTAATCATTTATTTGCTACATCTTTCCATAATTTCCCTGATAATTTTTTTCTGGAACTTGTATTAGATGTTGGACCTTCTAAACATCCATATCCCTTTTTGTCTCTCATTTTCTATTTAATTTATATTCTTGGTAAGTTCCCTTCATTTTCTTTCAAACCTTGTATTGTTTATAATAGCGGTATTTTTTTCATTCTGAGTTTTTATTTAAATCAACTTCTTTGGTAGCTTCCCGTATGTATTTTAAAAATGTAGTATCTCTTCAAATCTCAGACTAACATAAATTTTTAGTTTTCACCCTGGTGTTACTTCTGTTTCTTGGTCCTTATTATGCTGATAGTTTTCTTGTGATGATCCTCAACTGTCCATTCACATTTAAGAATGATATGGTTTCATTATCCCAGGAAGATGGCAGGGGGTTGTTTGGATATTCTCACTATAGATGTAGTCCCTCAAATGGCAAGAGTTACTAGGATCTCTGTATGCATGGGAAGGGCTGGTGAGTCAGTAAGAAACTTTCCAAAACAGGTTACACCTGAGGCTACCAGCTCTCACTCTAGCTCAGTGGTATCCAAACTTTTGGCTTCCCTGGGTCACATTGGAAGAATTGTCTTGGGCCACACACAAAATACACTTAACAGTAACAAGAGTTGATGAACTAAAAAATCAAACAAAAAAAATCTCATAATGTTTTAAGAATTTGTGTTGGGGCACATTCAAAGCCATCCTGGGCCGTAGGTTGGACATGCCTGCACTAGCTGCTCCAGTTCTCCATAAGTTCATTCCATTTTTTTTTATAGTTTAAAAAATTTTAATTACATTATTACATTCTTGTTTAAAACTTTAAATATTACTGATAACACTAAATCCCCTCATAACCATAATAGCCAATCATAGTCCCATCCCCAGAAGAAACACTTACCGGATGGATATGTCCATTTGGAACTTTTTCTAAGCATTTACGTACTTATATAATTGTATCAAATATATTTTAAATATATAATACTGTATATATTATTCTAAGAAATTTGCTTTTTCAAATTTTTATCAAATCCATATTAATATTCAGTCTATTCTTTTAAACTGCTGCTAGTATTTCTAGTTATGCTTCTACTGTCAGAAGTTTATAGACTGTTTACAGTGTTTCACAAACTAACCATACTGCCCTTCACAGGGGTTAGGGTGAATTTTTAAAACTTCATTGCCTCCAAAGTAGCAGTCATTTCTCCACACCACTGCCAATTTTTTGATATATTATTTAAATCTGCATTTCTTAATACAAGCAAGGTTAAGCAAGGACTCTTTACTGGCCATATGTATTTCTTCTCTAGTTTGCCCATTGTTATCTTTTGTCCATTTTTTATACTTGCTTAATTGTCCTTCACTTATTGATTTAAAGGTATTCTTACATCTCCCCCTTTGTATTACATTACACATATTTTCCTCTTTTCTGTTATCTTTTAACTTTGTTTTAGAAGCATGCTAACTTTTGATGGCTTCATTGATTTCCTGTATGGCTTTTGTTTTTGTCTGTTTTAGAAGATAGTCCAACACTGAAGTCATAAGCATATCCTACTATGTTTTCTTCTAATACTTTTATTTGTTTTTACATTTAGGATTTTATTCTACTAAAAGTCATTTTTGCCAATGGTGTGAAGGATCCCACTAAATTTACTTACAGAAGAGGGTGGAGTGGGGAAGCCGTTAGCAGAGCCTTTCACATAGAAACACATTTAACAGTCCTGTCATTGTGTCTCCTTAGTACATCCAGCCTCTCCACAAGCCAACTCAAAGCCTGAGCCTCTCTAGGGATCCTTTGGGCAGATGGTCTCTCATGACTGCATTCTTTACCACACAAACATTTCAGGTAGCAGCTTCTTATGCTACATTTCATGAATGAACACTCTTCTCCCTTTTGTCTTGTCATAAAATTCAACTCTGTCATCTTGTTTCAGCTTTTTTTGTTTGGTACCCTCTACATTGCTTTATCTGCTTATTGGGATATGAAGGGAAGATACACTTGTGTGCTATTTGTTAACTGCAAAAGAACATCCTGGTTTTCCCAATGAAAAATTTGATTATTAACAAGTTGCCTTTGAGAAGCATTGTACAACTCTATACTCCCTCAAATCAGCACATAGAAGTATCTTCTTTCCCATGCTTTTGCAATATAAATTTTTCTATCAGTCTGATATAGAAAAATGGATAATTGGTTTACTTGTATTTATTCTGATCCTAGTGAAAGTCAGTACTTACACACATTCCTCAGTCACTTGTCTTATACCCTTTGCTCATGGTAGGGGTGGAGTGTAATTTTCTAAGTGATTTGTAGGAGTACTCCTATGTGTAAGATACGAATTTCATAGGTTATATATGTTGTAATGATTTCCTCCAATTCTGATGTTTAAAAACCTTGTTTGTACTGTTTTTGACTTTATAAAAGCTTAAAGTTCTTTCACAATCAATCATAGTATGTGTATATGTGGCTTCTAGAGCTCATGTCATGTTTAGGGAGACTCACTCCATGGTTGTTTCAGTGTCCTCTACTCCGTTTCACTTTTGGATAAATGAATGAGGAGGTTGTTTTTGTACAGAGCAGAGTCAATTTTAACAATATTGTTAAGCCACTGACATGAAATATCTTTATGTGAATACCTGCATGAATGTATATGTGTATGTTCACACATACACAATCTTTTGAGCTTTAAGAAATTCTTTTTAGGATTTTGTTATGTTCAAGGAATCTGTAGATTAATTTGGGGCCTACTGACATCTATATATTACTGAGTCTTCCCTACAGAAGGATAAATGTTTTGAATCTTCCTTTCATCCTTCATTAAACTTTCATAATTTTCTTTGTACCTGTATTCATATGTGAATTAGTTACTGCATTGACTGCATAATGAAAGGCTTCAGGACTGAAGAAATAACATAAAGTGTAAAACAAGTCAGATGTATGGCAACAAGGAGTGGTGTGAACTGTGGAGAACTGGAAAACACAGACCCACCTAAAAGTACTCATAGTCATTTTAAATTTGATGCATATCAAACCAAACATGTTTGTGGGCAGCCAGTTTATAAGTACTGACTACTCCACTCTAGTTTTGAAACTACAGCTTGGAAGTTTAACAGCTTTTTCCATTTTAAATGATATATGTTTAATATAATTCACCCACTTGGGATTAGGAGCAGAGGTCAAACTTACACTTTATTTTCTATTCTTCTTTGGCCATTGATCTTTTCAAAAAAATTTTTTTAACATCTACTTTGCCTTTGTTTAAATATACATGAGGAATATATCTCAGCAAATTCTACTTATCACAGGTTTTAAAATCTGGCTTCTTAGGGGGTTCCCTGGTGGGGTAGTGGCTAGGCTTTGGCGCTATCAACGCAACAGCCTGGGTTCAACTCCCAGTCATGGAGCCACCAAAAAAAAAAAAAAATCTGGCTTCTTAGAACTGCTGAATACCTAACAAAGTTAGTTTTTCTTACCAAGAAAGTCTTATCTTTGAATGTTCATGCTGAAATAGAAGCCAGCATCTTACTCTGTATTACCATGCACCCTATAAATCAGTCCTACGGTATCAGATACCCTTGTCACCAACCTTTAGTTCAGTAACTACTATTACTAATCAGAAATCTTTTACAACCTCTTGAGTCTGAGCTGCTGCTTTTGTTCATAGCTGATCACTGCTGAGGTGATCAGGTCTTCCTTGTAGACCACGGTATCTTTTTATTTTGCATTAATGTTTATTGAGTGATTACTTCATGTGAGGCACTCTGCTGAGCAATTTACATGCATTAGCTCATTTAATGCTCCCATTAACTTTTGAGGTAGTACATTATTTTTATAATATAAATAAAACTGAAACCTACAAAGGACAAAATGTTTCACTAAAATTAGAAGGCTAAAAAAATGGAAGAGCAAGCATTAGAACCCAGATCTATTTGATGCTGGAATATGAGATCCTCATTCTGGGAAAATATCCAAAGAATGAGCTGGATATTGACAGGAGCTAGGTAGACTGGAACAAGGTATCGGGAAGAAGGACTTTTGGGCTATTTTGAGGAATGTGTGCTTCAACCTAAGTGCTGTGAGATGCCCCTGAGGGATTTTAATGAGTGAGGAATGATATGATCAAACTTTTAAAATACAAATTTGTGTACAGTGTGGACAACGGCAAGGGAAGTGGTAAATGCAGGGAAACCAGTAAGAAAGCTATTTCCATAGTCCATGCCACATAGATTATTTGTGTATTGGACAAAGGTGATGAAATAGAAATGGTTAAAGGAGTCTAATTCAAGGCCTATTTAGGAGATAAAACCTACAGGTCTTGGCAATTGACTGGACATGGAGGATGAGGGAGAGGAAAGACTCAAGAATGACTCCATAGTATGAATTCTTTCATGATGAGCCAGGTGTGCACGCTGCCTGAAAGATTTCCTGCAATCCTTACATTCATAGGGTCTCTCTCCAGTATGAATTCTTTGATGTAGAGTAAGAGATCCACTATAGCTGAAGGCTTTTCCACAGATATTACACTCATAAGGTTTCTCTCCAGTATGAATTCGCTGATGTTGAGCAAGGCCTGCATTCTGGCTAAATGTTTTCCTACATTCCTTACACATATAAGGTTTTTCTCCAGTATGACTTCGCTGATGTTGTGCAAGTGATGAACTATTGCTAAAGGCCTTACCACATTCAATACATTCATAGGGTTTCTCTCCAGTGTGAACCCTCTGATGTTGATCAAGGTATGCAATCTGGCTGAAGGCCTTCCTACATACTTTACATTCATAAGGTTTTTCTCCAGTATGAACTCTCTGGTGTTGAGCAAGGTGTGCATACTGGCTGAAGGCTTTCCTACATTCCTTACATTCATAGGGTCTCTCTCCTGTATGAATTCTCTGATGTACAATTAGGTAACCACGATGGCTAAATGCTTTCCCACACACATTACATACATAAGGTTTCTCTCCTGTATGAATTCTTTGATGCTGAGCAAGAAATGAACCATTACTAAAGGCCTTTCCACATTCAATACATTCAAATGGTCTCTCTCCAGTATGAACTCGCTGATGTTGAGTCAGGTGTGCGATCTGGCTGAAAGCTTTTTTACATTCTTTACACTGATAAGGTTTCTCTCCAGTATGAACTCTTTGATGTTGAGCAAGATGTGCATTCTGGCTGAAGGCTTTCCTACATTCTTTACATTCATAGGGTTTCTCTCCAGTATGTATTCTCTTATGTTGAGCTAGGTTTGCACTCTGGCTGAAGGTTTTCCCACATTCAATGCATGCATAGGGTTTTTCTCCAGTATGAATTCTCTGATGAAGAGTAAGAGATGAACTCTGGTTGAAGACTTTCTCACATTCATTACATTTCAAAAGTTTCTTTTCTACATAGACTTTCTTATGTTTCATTTCAACAGATTTTTTTCGGTAACTTCTCTTTTGTGGCTCATGCCTATGTGATCTTTCTTTGGTGGAAAAACTCTGTTTAATAGCAAATACTGCATCCTGATGAAAAGTTTGCCAAGATTTATTATATTCATTACTTTGATCTTCAGTGAGGATTTCTTTATGAGTGATAATCAGTTCATTAGAATGTACCTCCTGACTTGCCAACTGGTTCTTAAACAAGTCCCCACTTTTACAATCTTCCTTCAAATGGGGGCAGTCAAGGCTATAACGAAGATAGCTTCTTCCCAATGTCACTACTTTGGATGATTCTTCGTAACTAACTGGCTTTGATGAAAATTCATTGTTTTTAAATGCATACTCCCAATCTAAAAGATATTAAGAAAAAAAGAGTATTTTGTGTTTATGATGCAGTAGAACAGAAAAACTTTTAAAACAAATTCGATGAATAAAATACATAAGATGTTTGAGTATTTAATAGCTGTCAAATGCCATCTGAAAAGTATGAAATGATAAAGAATGAGAACTAAAGAAAGTTGATTAGGGATATAAATTAATCATACATAACAATTTAACTATCAGAAAAATTAAAAACATTGTCTAAAATCACAGTCATCATTTTATATATATCTGTATCAATATAAGTTTCCAAACACCCTTCCCTTCTTGCTTCAGGTTATCCTGCATTCAAGATAAGTTCATTACCTTTAGAAAAAGCTATTATATAGTGTCAGTGTGGCTAAAAAACTTCCATAAGATCCCCAGATCCAAAGACACACCAGGTTGTACATGAAACTATGGTTAAACTTTTGCAGTCTGAAAAAGGTAAAAGGTCTTCCTGAATATTATCTTCTATGAAATAGATTCCAAAATTTATATATAAATGTAAATTTTCAGTTGATCCATGAAGCTAAGATGCCTTCACAGAAAATTAATTTTGTATTAAATTACTTAATACAAGACCTTAACCTTAACATTTTTGCATACTAGCAGCAAACATTTGGGAAATAGAATTTTTAAGCATTCTATTTATAATAGTACACACATAAAAACAATTTAGGAAAATAATTTTTTTAGATATGTAAGACCACTATACTAGATACGACTAAATATTGCTAAGAGAAGTTAAAGAAGACTGTAATAAACTATACTCATAAACTGGAAAACTCAATGATGTTAGGTTGTCAGCTCTCCCCAAATTGATGTATAGATTCATCATAATCCCAATCAAAATCCCAGTAGGCTTTTGGGGTAGAAATTCTCAACATTATTCTAAAATTTATATGGAAATGCAAATTATCTAAAATAGTGATTTTACAAATTGAACTATCTGATATTAAAATTTAATATAAAGCTACAGGTGTCAAGATAGTATACTACTAGTGAAAAGATAGATAAATAGATCATTGGAGCAAAACAGTATTCAGAACTAGACCCATGTATTATGGTCAACAGCTTTTCAACAAAGGTATCAGCAATGCAGTGTAACAGAGAAAGGAAAGTCTTTTCAATAAAGGGCAAGTGAATATCCAAAGGGATATTCAGAAAAAAAGAACCTCAATCTTTACCTCACGTAAGACATAAAAATTAGCTCAATGGATGTATATACAAAAATGTTGAAGCTAGAATTATAAAATTCCTAGGAGAAAAACGAAGAAAAGCTTTATGACAGTAACAAGAGTTTCTTATATGGCAGAAAAAGTGCAACCAAGAGAAATTAATAAATTGGACTTTAAAGAATTGGAGCTGGGAGTGGAGGAGGATAATAGACTGCAAAGAGGCACAATTTTTTTGTGGTGGTAAAAATGCTATGTGTCTTGATTTTGGTGATAGTTTCATGGGTATATACACCTATCACCATTCATCACATTGCATAATTTATATAAATACAATTTACTGTAAATAATTCCTTGATAAAGTTAAGAAAAAATTATAAACAGAAATAAGAAATGTAAGTAAAGACATACTTTACTAACACAAAAAAATAAAACTTATGATGTGTAACAAGCTATTTATCCTGAAAATAGAGACTACATCTTGAAACCTATGGAGCATTTACAAAAACTAACTATATATTAGACCACACAAAATCCTCAAACTGTTAGAGAGTAGAATTAGTATTAATTACTATCAGATCAAATATGATAAAAACAATTTGATCAAAATATAGTAAATCTTTTAAACAATTCTTTTGTGTAAAAGAAATATTTTTAAAAAGTAAGTTATCTGGGAAACAGCAATAACAAAAACACTAAACATCAGAATCTATGGAAGACAGCTGAAGCAACATTCAGAGGAAAATTCATAGCCCTTAATAATTCGTGAATAAGAGAAGGAAATGAATAGATTAAGTTTTCATTTCAGCAAGATGATGAACAAAATAAACCTAAGAAAATTAGAAGGAAAGAATTAGGAAAGAGGAAAGCAGAAACTAGACAATCAGAAAAGAGAATAAAGGTAACACTGATAAATCCATAAGCTGGATTTTAAAAATTAAAAAAAAATTGATGAAAGAGTAGCAACCTAATAATTAATTTTAAAGAACAGCTATACAAAATAAGAAATTAAAATTGAAATCTACTATAGATATAAAAAAATAAAAGAATTATAAGAGATTATTTTGCTCAGATTCATGGAAATAAATCTGATAACCTAAACGAAAAGGATAATTATCTAGAAAAATAAAAATCTATAAAACTTAAGCCAAAATACAACCTTCAGAGGCCATTTACCAGAGAAGACATTGAGAAAGTTGTCAAAGATCACTTCCCTACAAAGGCCCCAGTACCAGGCTTTATCTCTCACTCTTAGTGATCTCATTCATTCATATTAACTCTGAATAATCCCAAGAATTAAGCAGAATGATTTTCTTAAAGTAGAAACTCATTGAATCTTGGTAAAATGATTGATAGATTAATAGATCGATTGATCTTTCAATCTAAAAGGAATGAGAGTGACTGAAAAGGAAAAACAATGGCATTGTTGTATCTGGATTTTTTTTTTTTAATGTGATGGAGCAACTTGTGCAAAATTAAAAAGCAAAGTCAAGAAGACAATGTTGACATGTGGACACAGAGAATAGGAAAAGATTCTCAGAGAAAACTGTAATATGTGAAAGAATACATACAAAGAGAGTAAGCTGGGGAGCTCATGATAAAGATGCCTCAATGTTTCTTCCCAGGCCTAGAGCCTTTAAGAAAAGTTACCCAGGAAACATCAGTTATGAGCTGGAACATTCAGAATGGCTGAGCTTTTCTTTGCAATGGTCTTCTACCTCCCTCACTCACCGGAGCATGTGCCTCTTGTTCCCTCCGTCTTCACCATCCAGGGCTCTCTTCCTTGTTCCAGTAATGAGATGACATCTGGCTTAGAAACTGAAACGCCTGCTTACAAGAAACAAAAGGGGAATTAGCCAGACCCATAAATCAGATCTAGTTCCTTGGTCATCAGAGAACGGCTGGGGCAAGACAGATGGGAATTGAGGAAGAGGTGAAGTATGCTGAAGAATGAGGAAAAGGAAGTTGCAGGAATAGTCTAATGAAGCTGCTAGTTCTACAAAACTCAACCTATTTGGGGGAGCACAAGAAAGAATTCTGTGACATACATCAGAGACTTCCCAAACATTACATTGGAAAGCAGCCCTATGTGCAGAGTCTGAGCTACGGGGAGATCCCCTTACCCAGTGAGACCAGGGTCCTGTAGTTCTCCAGCATCACACTCCTATACAGACCCCTCTGAACAGGGTTCAGCTGTTCCCACTCCTCTTGGGAGAAATCTACGGCCACATCCCCAAATGTCACCAAATCCTGAAAGGACATAAACATATTCTTGTTCAACTCATGTTATTACCCTCACATGGGCATAGTTTGAAGAGTTAAATCGTCCATATTTTTGGAGAGAAATATTGCATATAGTGAAATTTTCTGATAGTGTCTTAGGTTCTGAGCAACACATGTTGAGTAATTGCTAGATGACTTTTGGCTTAGTTTTGATGTCACCATGGAGGAGTGGACAATTTCAGAGATAGTCTCTATTGATGGAGAAAAATGGACAATTACCAACACTATGAATAATGAAGTGTAAAATAATATGTTATTCATACTAAATGCTAAAGCATTTCTCAATATGGAAAGTCAGGATAGACTAGGGCAGTGAAGAAAGGCTTCAAGGAGGAGCAGAAACATGAGGAAGCCTTACAAAATGTATTTCATCTAAACCAGCATTTTTCCAAACTCTACCGTAGGAATGTTCCAGATATATGAGGGCTGTCCAGAAAGTATCCAGCCATGTAATATGAAAAATAGAGCCATTTATGGCTGGATTTTTTTCTGGACAGCCCTATCTATAGATGCTTCTAATACTGATTTTCTAAAATATTTATGTAATAAAAACAGTAAACAGATTTTATAGTGATTTTGCAAAAATATCACTTAAACAAATGTATGCCATAACAGAACAATCAGGAGCAACAAAGGATTATCTAACATCTCTTGACAACGCCACTAAGTTTCAAAGACAGATGGTAACCTATCATGCTATGTAAAAGACAAAAATAATAGTAATTTTAAGTACTATTGATTGAATTAAATAGTGAACATTAAATAGTGAACATTTCCAATGTGATAATGAAGTACATCAAAAAATACAGCTTGTCACTGGAGGAACATACCCAATTGTGCATGTCTAATGAGCAAGAATGTTTTTAAATGTTACTACTTCTATAGTTGAATTTAGAATCTTTATAACATGAAACAAGACCTAGTCTGCTCCCTAAAACCTCAAAATGGATATTCTTTCTAATGAGATACATCTGCTCTAGACTTATCAGGGTTTGCTGTATGGATTGGCATATGCTTCTTAGGTTTGGTATGTCACAGAGCAATGCCCACTCTTCAGCTGCAGTGACAGATAAATGGTACTCAATGGTACACACCTGAATAGCTGAACTGACATGTCAAATGTTGAAATAGCACCACACAGGTTAGTAAACAGCTGCTGCACCATTCCAGATTTCCCCTCAGTCCAACAACTGAAGGGGGATGCCCAGCACAACAGCAGCCCTGAGGATACCAGCTGCAAGGAGTTATGGTATATTCCCTGGCCTTTGTGGTCAAATACGAACATCAGTCCTATTCTTACCATGACTCTCTGCAGTGTAATGCTTCTACTGAAGATGCAGCATGTCAATGATTTTACACAAAAACATTTTCATGGAAAAAAATGAGTCAATATATGAATTGCTAGTACTTGAATAAGGGACAAAAATGTTAAGCAAGTTGTCGGGAAGCACAAGTATGACTCTAAGAAACACCAATGACATGCACCAGTTTCCACCTTACATGCTTCCACCTCTGAAACACTTCTTAATACAGACAAGCTGGGACATGAGTAAAGGTTTCAGGAAGGAAGGGGACACGAGTAAAGATGACTGTTGTGCTAGACAGGGTGGACATGTAAATCATCAATGCTATTCAGACTCAGACTTTCAATACAAACACTTTAAAATTATATGTAAAAACAAATGTTCCACATATCATTTCTTCTGTAGACAGTGGTAAGGCAGGTTTTGCTAGATAAAGTCCATAGAAGACTTTTTTTTTAGCTGCATATAAAAACTAATGGATTCCAGGTTTCAATTGTCTGACATTTTTCTCTTGGCCAATGAGACTTGAATACATTTCAAATATTTTTATATTTATTTTTATTTGATAAAACAAATTTCATATAATTTTATGATAATTAAGGAAACTTAGAGAATAATATTATTTCTATGCCCAGTGAATTTTTTCCCTTTTTAAATTAAAGAATGGGAAGTCCTCCATGCACCCTATACCTACCCACTGTTATCATCTTACCTCCTAGAAGCAGTCAAAATTTAGTTACTATATATTTTTCAAATGTTTCCTTATACAGACATGTATACAATTATCTGTACATAACTCATTTACTTATACTATAAAATCACTTTTACTGGATGGATAGTATTACATGGTATAAATATGCCATATCTTATTTACTAACCTCTTGCTTATTTTAAGTTATATGAATCTCAATTTTTTCACTATGATACTGCAAAGGTCTCTAATTTTTAAATTTCTAGATGTTTTTCTATCTGTTGAGTCTAGGATTTCCTAGACTTAACCACAGAAAAAAATTTTAAATTATACTATTTTGACCCAGCAAGAATAGGCACTAACGAAAAATAATTCATGCTGGGAGTAAAGTGTTGAACGATATGCAAAGAAACACTAATAGGTGTTCTTCAGGTAGAAGAAAAATGGAAGGAAATGGAAGTGTAGACAGGAGGAAATTAAGAACCCCAAAACAGTAACTATAAAGCATATTTGATATGTACTAATAATAGTATCTTAGAGTTAAACTACTATAAGGGGACTTACCTTGTTCAGGAAGTGGTAAGAGTACTAATTATAGGAGGAAAATTACAGAAGAAAGAAAGAAGACTACTACATAGTGAATAACAGATACATATTATCCTAGAGTGGCCACTAAAAGAGTAATAAAAATGTATAGTTAAGATAATTGGGGGGAAAAATACCTGATTTATCCTAAAGAAAGCCAAAATGGGGAAATAAAGGAACAAAGAACAGATGGCATTAAGTAGAAACAAAACTGCATCCTGGTAGACTTAAAACACAAATATATCAGTAATTACATTAAATGAAAATTATCAGGCTAGATTTTCAAAAACCAACAAGCATTTGCAGAGAGACACAAGGGACTGTGAGAGGCACACAGGGCCACCTGAATGCTCAGCTGTGAGCACAGGTGAAAAACACAAAAAAACAACCAACTATAAAGTATCTTACAAGAAGATACTTTAAATATAAAATATTAAGAGGCAGAGGTTCTCAAAAAATGTGCATTAAAGTCATCCTGGGACTCAATAAAAATGTTGTTGCCTGGGATCCACTATTAGAGACCATGATTCAGGAGGTCTAAGGCGGGTCCCAGAAACAGCATTTGGGCTGATGGGCTCAGTCTATTCTATACACCATACCTTCTGCTTTCTCCTTCCACTAACAATTCCATGGCAGGAGAGGAGTGATAGATGACTCGCCTTCCTGGAGCTCATTCTTTTGTTCATTCATGTATTAATTTAGCAAATACTTACTGGAAGCCTACTACCTACTGTTCAAGAATACAAAGGTAGACAAAATACAGTCCCTCCCTTTGTGGAGTTAATATTTTAACAGAGGAGAAAGACACTAAACATAAGGTCATACAATAGTGTTAAATACTATAACTAAAGAAACAAGGTGATTGGGAGTGATGGGGTGTTTATTTTAGATAAGAAGATGAATATAAACCTAAATAAAGAGGTCATATTTGAACAACAATCTCCATAAAGTGGGAAAGCAAGCCACATCAACATTTAGGAGCAGAGAATTACAGAAGAGGGAAGAGCAAATGCAGAGGTTCACAGATAGGAAAGAGGTTGGTAAGTTGACCAGTATGATTGGAGCAGAGAGATATAAAGACTTGAAGAAAATAGGTCTGGGGTAGCCAGGAGCTGGATCATATAGGGCTTTATAGGCTGTGACAAGGACGCTGGATTTCATTCCAAGTAAAATGGGAAGCCAGTGAAGCAAAGGAATGAAATGAAATGAGTTCCATCACAGTGGGCACACTGCTCCACAAGTGCCCTTCATCACTTTCTACCACCCTCTTCAGACCATCACTCACAATTATCTATGTTACTGAACCTCAACATGTATTACAACTTCCTACAACTGATAATCACCAACTAGTAACATGGATATGTCATTTTTCTCCCTTGGCCTCTTTTTCCTCATCTGTAAAATGAGAGATATGGAAAAGAACACCTACAATTTTCTTCCTGGCTTTATCATTTCATTAGCCTAGTTCTGGGTTGTCCAATATACTAGCTACTAACCATGTGGCTATTTAAATTTAAATCAATTAACATTAAAATTTCAGTTCCTCAGTCACAATAGTATATACAAGTACTCCACAGCCATGTGTAAAAAGTGGCTACTATACTGGACAGTGTAGATATAGAAGGTTTCTGTCATCAGTCATCACCAGAAGTTCTGGACAACACTGCTTTAGTTGATTTCTGCTTCTGGCTCATCTTCCTCTTTACAACCATTCTCTATTTTCATCCAGCAGTTTTTATGGTTTTCTTCTTTATATTTAACCTACAGAATGTATTTAACCTTAAAGTGTAAGGGAGAAATTTTTTCTAAATGAATAATCCATCCCTTCTCCACTGTTTAAAATATATTATCATATAATAAACCACTAGATAGATCCAAATTTTATTTACCACTGTATTGCCAGCACTTAATAAACAGTAACTCTTTAGTAACCATTGTTTAATGAATAAATATTTTCCATTCTTATTTATAGTTGTATTTGCTTTTGGACATTATATGCTGATCTTTTCATTTGTTTCTTCTGGCTTTCATTCCATACTATTTACTGTTTTCATTATTATAGACGTTATGTCACCATTTTTAGTCTGGATTCAAGTACTCCCTCCTATTAACCTTTTCCAAAAAAATTTCCTGCTATTTTTCCATGTTAATTCCACTAACCTTAACTGGATAACCTAGAATAACAATGTCCAACCTTTTGGCTTCCCTGGGCCACACTGGAAGAAGAACTGTCTTGGGCCACACAAAATACACTAATACCAACAACAGCTGATGAGCTAAAAAAAAAAAAAAAGTTGCAAAAAATCTCATATTTTAAGAATTTGTGTTGGGCTGCATTCAAAGCCATCCTGGGCCACAGGCTGGACATGCCTGACCTAGAATATACTAGCTATAGCCCACTACTTAGTTACTCAAGATGTTACTAAAATGACCTTATTACTCCTATGGAATCCTACTCTTCGAAGCCCACAGCATGCCTGAAAAAAAAATCACTGCTGTAATTGACTCATAGTTTAATATTCAAGATCCAATACATATCAATCCTCAAAATCACTTTAAGCAAGAGATCTTGTTGTATATTATGACTAAGGTACCCTAGCCCTCACCTTGCCTCCCTCTAAACCCACATCTGTGGAAAAACTCCAAGCTAATGGGCACTTATGAATATATACCTCAACCTCAATGAATCAAATTCCTACAATGAAGGCCCTCAGATCCCACCACCAAGTGTATTTTTGCCTCTTGAGGGCTCCTAACAGAACACCTAACCCATAGGAGGAGCTAAACTATTCCCTAAATGAAGAAAAATGCTGGCTGAGGGAAAAAAGGAAGCTCCCTGGGCTTTTGGAGACCTCCTTTTCCTGGACTAAGGAACATGAGGACCAGGTCATTCATTACTCAATGGGACTTTTGTTAGGTGGGGGAGTTTCAGAAGGAAAGCAAAATGCTTGTATAAAACCTGAAAAATAAGGCATTCCAAGGAAGAGAGAATAAATGCTTCCTTACCTCAGACATGGCTTTAACAATTTAAGAATTTATGACAGCTCTTCTGTCCTCCTCCTTCAGGGTCCTCCCTGAGAGAAAGGAAGGTCTGGAGAAAATAAGGCTGGAGAGGGAGAAAGAAACCCTAAAATGCCAGGCCTGTGCTCAGCTCACAGCATCACCAGCTTACAAACCCTCCTTTCCTTCTCTTTGTGCTTCTTGCCCCACCACAGATATAGATTAGAGGTGTCAGTGAATTGGTCATTCCTGTTTAACTTTACAGTTCTTTTTCCCCACGTGCTTTAGATTTCAAAAATGGAATATAATCTTTGTATAAGTCATCTCCTCATTTAAAATGACTATAAATAATAACAGTATTTACCCTTTGGGATGGCACTACTAAGTGAGGATCATTTACCTGCTTCACACACAGAGGCTCTTCCTCAGCAAAATTATCTGAGGCTTCATGGTAATAAGTAATGGAGCCCAAGTGGAATCCAGGTCTGATTTTTTTTATCTTTCCACCAGATGATGATGTTGAAAGGAAATATGTCCCCACCCTTTTACAAAGATGAGGGAAAAGCTACAAAGTGAATGCCTTGGAGAAAAAAATCTTTACAGAGAGTAGGCATCAGAGGGGTCGTGTGATCTGAAGCAGCAGTACCCAACCTTTTTGGCACCAGGGACTAGTCTTGTGAAAGACAATTTATCCATGGACGAAGTGTGGGAGTGGGGAGGATGGGCATACACAGTTTACAATAGGGTTCATGCTACTCTGAGAATCTAATGCTGTCACTGGTCTGATGGGAGACAGAGCTCAGCCAGTAATGCGAGCTGGAGCATCGGGGAGCAGCTGTAAGTACAGATGAAGCTTTGCTCACTTGCTGCTGCTCACCCCCTGCTGTGCAGCCCAGTTTCTAACAGGCCACAGACAGGTATTGGTCCGTGGCCCAAGGGTTGAGGACCCCTGATCTGGAGGACAATGGACCAAAGAGTCAGGACACTCTGTTTCTGGTCCTGGCTTATGATAAACTGCACCTGAAAAGAAATCTCTTTACTTTTAAGAGCAATTCCCCCATAAGAGATTTGAGTGGGGGCGGGTTGCTATGCATGAACAGTCATTGGAACTCTTAATCGAGAGTTATTTCCCACTAAACCTCACTGCCTTGGAAAGTAAAGCTATTATCTCAAAAGCAGCATAACTTAGTAGTAAGAACCACTAGGTTTGGGGATCAAAACGCCTGCACTCAGACCCCACCACCACCACCACCACTCACTAACTCTGTAACCTTCCCAGAGTTAAGGAACCACTCCAAACCTCAGTTTCCTCATCTGTAAAATGGCACCTAATCCCTATCAGTTGTTGGGAGGCTCATGAGATGATCCACATAAAGCACTGAGCCCAGTGGCTGGACAGCTTTTGTGATCAGTCATTTATTTTCATAAATAGCACACAGTAGGTCCCTTCCTTTTTTCTCTTCCATTCTTCACTAGGAGAGGGGTAGAAAGACTTGTACCAGAGATGGCCAAAGTCCAGTCGACTGGTCTTCTGCTGTCCAGGACTAAGGCTGGGGTTCCTGTCTGTCTCTTCCTGTTCAGCTCACCCCACCCCCACCCCCTTCTTCTCTGCTTAATCTCCATCTCTTCCTTTTCATCTCCATCTCTGGCTCTCCTGCACAACACAGTCCCTCAAAACACTGGAGCACACTGGCCTCCCCAAGCACCCACACAGTCTTCTGCTGGCAGCTGGCCTCGAAGCCTGTGGACACGTCCCTGCTTTGTAGCCTGCCCTCCCCTCACAGTGGGTCACACAAGGCCATTCTGGGTCCACTGTCATACTAACGAAATGTCACATTCCCTAACATTGTCACACAATCTTACAGTCTCACATGACCCCCCCACACACACACAAACACACACAGCCACAGTTGCACATTGTCACAGACATGACCACATACGTCCTCACGTAGTCAGTGACATGGCCTCACACACGCAGTCACACAAACACACGGCCAAACTGTTCACACCAGCTCTCACACTGTCACACACATTCTCAATCACACAGTCTCACAGTGACACGGTCTCACACATGGTGACACCTAATTACCCTATTACACACAATCGCACATGGTCCCACTTTGTTCACAAACGCTGTGACACTGTCTCACACACGGTGACAGGCCCCCCTCACATGCCGACCCAGGCGCCCGCCTGTCCCGGACTCCTCACCGCCTCCTCCCTGCGGGCCGTCACCTCCCTCTGCGTTGTCAGTCGGCGGAGGCCGGGAGGCCAGCGCCCCCGCGAGCCGGGGCGGGGACTCGATCTCGAGCCGAACCTGTGAACTCACAAAGGGCCCGCGGCACTGCGGCGGGTGCCGGCACCCACCGCAGTGCCCGCTGGGAAATGGAGTCCGGGGCCAGGCGCGGAGCATCCTGGGACTGCTCGCTGGGAGCGCCTAGGTGGTTTCCTGCTGCTTTTGCCTCCCTTTCGGGTGGTCACTGCTGCGATACCGAACCCCTCCGACCTTCTGACTCAGAACCAGGACCCGAAAGCCCTCTCCGGCCGCCAGATCCACCGCTCCCCCACTGAGTTCCGCCCAGGCCTCAGCGGGCAGGCTCGGACTGCGCAGGCGCAGCTTGCACTGGTCCCCGAAGGCGTCCCGACCCGGTGAACGCTCCGGACTCGCGTGGCTATAACGGAGCTGTAATGCGCGTGCGCACTGGGCGGACCTAATGGGTCTTTTGGTCCAGCGCTGGCAGGGCGAGCGAGAGACGAGTCCAGGGAGGATGTGTGAGTGATTAAGAGCGCAGGTTGTCCGGGATTTCTGTCTTTCCTTTCTTTTTTTGTTTCTTCTCTCTGCTCCCTGTTTTATTAGCTATTGAGTGCGTACTGTGTGCCAGGCACTGTTGTAGGCTCTGGGGACACAACTGTAAACATTAAAAAATACCCTCCCTCATGTAGCTGACATTCAAATGCGGGAGAAATTTAATAGAAAAGGATACTGATGTATATTCGGAAGTGATACGTGTAATAAAAAAAAAGCAGGGTTTATAGATTATCAGTTCTTCATTCTTTCAATTCCCATTGAACTATGTCTTTGAAAATCTTTTATAAATTTACTAGTCCTATCTCTTCCGAAATTTGGTTATGTGCTTCAGTGCATCCATGCAACTTATCCCACCAAAGTCACCAATACAAAAGCATTATATGAGACGGCACCATCATATCCTATCTCCTCCAAGTTCTAGCCCAGAGTCCAGAATTTTAAGAGATTTGACTGATGGTTTCAGTGAGGCCTCATGGCCTCTGCGACATCATAAAGTGAATGTCTTCTGTCTCTGAAGATGTTTTGCCGAGGTTCCACATTGGTTTATCCACCACCCTGAAGGAAGAAATGGCATTTCCTCACCCACAGGTACTGAGGTCTTATTTGGTGGAAATACCAACTCCTCTTCCACACTCTGACCCATAGATTCCAGTCACTTGTTTCCCTAGACTGTGTTGTGTCAGCTTAGCAAATCAATGCTCTGCTTTGAGGTCTGGTATACTCTGCCTTCTCTCTGCTTTGAGGTCTGGAATATGCCTTCAAACAGAAAACCACTGCAATGGAAGGATCTCATTTATTTCTCTACTCGCAAGGATCAAAGTCTTGCACTAGCAGTTGTCCAATGTCTGGAAAGCCTTCTTTTATACCCAGTATCTAGTTTTGTTTAGAGTGGGACGGCAAGTTTAGTGCAATTACACCATCATAGTTGGAAGCAGGGAATCCTCCGTTTTTTGAGCATTTCCCTACTTTTTGGCACATGCATTTATTACTCATCTATTTCCAAGGGGGAATCTAGGCCTGGCTCCAGGACAAACCGTGCCACCAGGACAAACCGTGCCACCTTGGACAGGGATGGTTTCCTCACTCTGAGACCAGGAATAACAGGACCTAACCGCATCCAGAACATCAGAACCCTGCCCGCAGGAGACCACACTGCCTCGAGATGTATGATGATCTGGGCTTTTCACTTTTTCACACACCGAGATTGAACTACCTGTGGTGGTAGGAGGGTTTGCCGAAAGACGTCACTCCATAACGGAAATTCGTTGAAATCTTATTTAGAACACTTTTTTTGTGCTTTTGCATTCTTCACAATCCATATTTCAACATGTTTAAAATTAGTCACCAGATAAACTCTTGGGTTTTTCCTTCCTCCAAAACTTATGCTAAAATGGCTGCTCTACAGAAATGATGGTTCAATAGATGATAACACCTTTCCCACAGACACTTTTTTTACCGTCACACACTCCAGGACCGGGTCAAAAGCAAACACGATACACAGCGTCATAAGAACCACCGCACATACAGTGACGGCCACTCACACACTCACCCGCATTCAGAGACGATGGCGCAAGGAAACACACCCCACGGACAGACCTTCACACACCAACCCACAGTACACAACACGCCGTCGCGTTCTCGGATGGCACCAGCCCCGCCCACTCCGGATCATCGCGAGACCCAACCTCAGGGCTTAAATACGGCCTTTAAGCCTAAACACTACGTTTCCCAGAAGACACTGCGGCACTGGCCCAATCGCAACGCAGCATTGGCGCGGCTTTGTGCGTCTGTGCCATCTTCCGGCTCGAGGCGACGAGTCCGCCGGTACCTAGGAGGAAGCGCGCCCGGGGCAGTGGGGGTCGCGGATGCACTGTCACTTGGACCCAAGGAGGTGGCAGGTGAGGGGCTCCGGAGCTTGCCGGCTGCTCCGGGGTCCGTGCAAGAGCGGGCGCCGCGGCCAGGCGGCTCTCAGGCCTGGAAAAGACCGGAACGTCTCGCCCTTGCGTTGGTCTACTGCTTCCCCAGCTGTGAACTACATTTCCCATCGGCCCCCAAGGTGCGCATCTCGCTGGCGCCTCCTTTTCGCGTCCGGGTTCTTAGCCCGGGCCTTTGGACACCTTAGGTGGGTGTAGTGGTCCCGACCCTCCGAAAATGCTTGCGGGTGTTTTGCATTCATTCTTACACGTCTTTTTTTTTTTTTTTTTTTTAATTTGGTCGAAGTCTTATTTGATAAGATTCACGGAGTTGCAAGACCCCAGAAGATTTAGAACCACTAGTTTAGAAGCCGACTTATACTTGGGAAATTTTAGATAATTTTGTTCAAAATCAGTATTCAACAAGGGGAAATGGTTGATTGACTCATTAGCCGCTTATGTAATAAAACATTACACAGTTATTACAGGTAATACTAAGACAGTGGTCATTGTAAGGGAAAAATTCTATTACATGATACTAAGGAACATTCATAATTATCTTATTTACTCATTACTTACATTAAATACTTGTAGAATGAATTAAATATTTGTAACATGTCAGGCACTGTCCTAAACTTCTTTATAAACAGCTCAAGAATGGTTAAATAACATCACTCTTAATACTTGGATGTTTTCTATAGCAGTGTTGGTTTTGTTTTTGGGGGATTTTCTTTTTTTAGGCCATGTGTCAGTGGATTTGACTATTTTTGCTGCATGTTATGTTGTACAACAGGTCCAGTTGTGACTGTCTTTCATTGTCATTTAATGCTGCCTTATGTTATTTTTGATAGTTGCTTGACATCCATCTTGCTATGCCAAAATTGATTCCACTGCTAGCCTACCTGTGGACTGTTATGTACTAATATTCAGTTCAATTTTCCAGCAAATATTGTGCACAAAGCTTTGCATACATACTCCTCTGCACAGGGGCATATCTATATGCTGATAATGGAGCATGGGACCTGCTCTAATTTGCAACCATGCCCTGTTTGTTGACTCAAGGTGGGGTCCACAAAGTGGTGTCCACCAGGCCTTCAGTAGAGCTGTGGGGCTCTTTGTGAATTTGGAAGTTGGGGAAAGTGCCAGGAAGGCTTCCTGAAGGTGTTAATTATGGATATGAGGGAGCTAAATGATCTGGTTCTGGGAAGGCCTCATTGTGAACTGGGCTGTCTGTGCTTCTTGGCCTGAGAACAGCCTTCCTGGGCCTTCCTGGTGACAGACACCATTGTGTGGTCTCAGTCATCAGGCCAGGTCAGAGCATCCATCTCAGATTTACATTAGTAACAAGGTGGAATTCTCTAGGTATTTAGAGAGAAAGAGCCACTGGTTTTCTGTCTCCTTGCAGCTGCTGAAGCTGAGTATCCTGGAGTTGGGTGAGGGCCACATTTTGTCCCAACTTTCTCTAATTTATGTAGTAGTAGGGGTTAAGGGGTTGGGGACTTGTAACCGTGGCATTCTGGGAGCTGTGAGGCAAACCTGGCCTCTCATATTTGCTCTTTCCTCCTCCAGCTCTGTCATCTCAGGACTCTGCCCTTCCCCAAGAGAGGAGCCAGGAGGAGGACCCATCAGCTCATGAAATTCTAAAAGTCATGTCCCTCGTGAGTTTAAAATCATGTAAATACTTCCTTATATTGAAGCTTCTCACCTGGTTTCTTTGGTTCTCAAGAAGTTCCCATTACGGGGAATGAAAGGACCAAACAACTAATATCCTCTTCCACTGCCTTCTCCTATCAAAAATGAGTTTTGGAATTTTTTTTTGTTTTGTCCATAAAAGTGGAAATTCTAGGTCTCCCATTGAGAATTTAGTATATACCAAGTACTGAGTAGGCAGTGTGCTTTATTATACTGTTTGTCGCAATTGGGAAAACTTCATTTAGTTGGATTTTAATTTTCATCTCAGACCTGTATACAGTAGTTTTGGTTTGTAGTAAAAAAGAAATTTTCAGGAACATTTGAACCTTCTGTTTTATTGATGCCCATTTTCCTTTGTCACCCACTCACATCAGAGGTCTCCAGGCCCAGCCTTCTTTTTCTCCAGGACACCCCATTCTTGCACAGACCTCCTCAATCTCCTCTCATGCCACCAGAGATTTTCCTTGATGTATGCATAGAACAACATACCTGCCTGTTGTTCCAGGGGTCAGACTTGTTCAGGGACGTGGCTGTAGTCTTCTCCCAAGAAGAATGGGAATGGCTGGCGCCTGCTCAGAGGGATTTGTACAGAGACGTTATGTTGGAGACCTACAGCAATCTGGTCTCACTGGGTAAGGTGACCTGGTCTACTAGTTTGGAGGTTACCCTTGGGCATATCTGTTTCTTCCTTGTCAATATTGGGTTACTTTTTGAGTGGTTGAAGGGCAGCTCCATGGGCTGAAACTACATCTTCCTCAACCATCAGGTAACAGTCACATTTCCCCTGGCCCTTCCAGCAGCTGACTCGTCACTCTTGGATGACCAGGCCCTGGATCTGAATTCTATGGTCCACACCATAACCAGGTGGCATGTTTTTTTCTCGCACTCAGATCTTGCCATTTCCAAACCTGATGTGATCTCCTTCCTGGAGCAAGGCAAAGAGCCCTGGATGGTGGAGAAGGCAGTGACTGGAGGCCTTTGCTCAGGTGAGTGAGATGTATGGGAAGAGAGAAGCTACCGCAGATAACTGTCCAGCTTGTCAGTAGAAAGCAGGCCCTTTGAGGTAGAAAATTTTTTCTCCAAGTCACCAAACTAAGAAGTCAGGTTCCAGTTGTCAGCATCTGTAGCTTGGCAGCACATTTGACATAAGTAGTTTCCTTCTGGAACCATTTCTGTATATTTGGGCCATCACTATCTCTTGTTCTCACCCGCCTCATTAAACCACCCTCAACCTCCTTTGGTGGATCTTCTCAGCTTCTTTAAATGTTGGAGCACCCTAGGGCTCAGGCTTGGGCCTCTTTCCTGTTTATTTCCATTCCCCAGGACCTTGTCCATGAGACCATGCTGTAAATACCACTCACATTTGTGCTGTCCAGTATGGACACTGAAATTTAATTAATTATAAATACACTTAACTTCAAGTACCTCAGTTGTACTTGCCATCTCTCAAATGTTCAGTTGCCACTTCTGGCTCATGGCCACTGTATTGGACAACTCAGGTACATTTGCATCATTGCAGAAAGTTCTGTCAGATAGTGCAAATGGTTACCTTCACTTTCAGCCTATCTTTAAAAAACTCCAGCAACTTATATCCAGCCACCTTGTCATCATGGCCTTTGCAGTGTTCACCAGGCACTTTGAACTTATCAAGTCCAAAAAGGAGTCCTGGATCCCACCTAACATGTGTACTTTTCCCCTTGTCTTCTGCACTTCAGTAATAGGGGACTTGATTCCTCTCAAGTCAAAAACTCTTGAAGCATCCTTGACTTTTCTCTCCCACACGTGTACTTATCTGTCAGCAAATCCTGTTCACTCTATTTTGAAATAATCTAGTACTTAACCACTTCTAACCAGCACACTGCTACCACCCACATCCCCACCACTATCCTCTTTGGCTTGAACTGTTGCAATGATCTCCTCCTCGTCCCCTTATTTCTACTCTTGTCTGCTACCATGTGTTTTCCACACAGCAGCCAGAGTGACTGCTTCACTCCAAATTTCAGTGAAGGTGTATCACATCTCTGCTCAAAACCTGCCAAAGACTTTCCATCTCTCAAGAGCAACTCTAGAATCCAGCCATGGCCTAGAAGTTCTATGTCTGTGCTGCCTAGAGTAGCCACCAGCCACACATGCTATTTAAAATTTAACTGTAACCTAAAATTAAATGTAAATTTTATTTCAAGAGTCACCCTAGCCACATTTCAAATGTGCAATAGATGTTTGTAACTAGTGGCTACCACATTGGACCACATTTGGTATCACAGAAAGTTCTGTTGGATTGTGTTGCTCTATGTGATCTGTTTCCCCTTGATTTCTGTCATTCTCCCTGTTGCTCATTTGGTTAGAGCCACACAAGCCTCTTTGCTATCCTGTTAACATAGGAGTTGGCCATTGTTTTCTTCAAAGAGCCACACTAAATATTTTAGGATTTGCAGGCCATGTGGTATGTGTCACAGCTATTCAGCTTTGCTGTGGTGGCACATCTCAGCTTTGCATGTCAAGCATGGTCCTGCCTCAGAGTTGTCCCCTCTGCCTACAGTGCTTCTACTATAGATGGTGGGTTTCTCAGCCTCAAGGGTGTTGATATTTTGGATGGGATAATTCTTTGTCATTAGGGGCTGTGCTGTGCACTGTAGGATATGTAGCAGCCTCCCTGGTCTCTGCTCCCTAGATCCCGGTTAAAACCCTGCCCTCTGTTGTGATAGCCAACATTGACTCCAGATATTGTCAAATGTCCTGGGTAGGCAATATCTACCTTGGCTGAAAACCAGTCACAATGTCATGTGAGACCAAAAATATTAATAAACAGTTTCCACACGTACTGTAAGAGCACTTCAAATAGGGAGCTAAAAACTAAACATCACAGGTGTGGGCTCACCATTGTGAAGTGGCAGTTGGTCTCTGGCAGGTATAGCCTGAATATCAGGAGTGAAGGTGTGTGCTGCCGTGTAACCTAACATGTCCACAGGTCCCAGGCATTAGGATACCTTGGGAGACTGTTGTTGTTCTTACCACACCTGTGATGTCAGAAAACATTTGTTTTTGAGTTTTAACAGCACACTGTTTGTGGTGCTCAGTTTTTTTACTCCTTAGATGTATGGGTTTGTGTCATATTTAAAGGGAACTTGCCCCCTCTGAGGCTTTAGAATCTGCTCTGATGTTATGCTAATATGATCCATCTAGAATTTATATTATTGTAAGATGTGATTTCATATTACCTTTCAGTTATCCAGTTGTTCAAACAGCATTTATTAACTAATGGTATCTTTCGCCACTGATCTGTAAGGCCACCTGTATCATGTGCTATATTATTTCTGTATTTGGTATATGTGCTGCTGAAGCAAGCACTACTTCTGTATTTGGATCTATTTTTCGACTTTCTCTTTTATTCCATTAATTTCTCTATGTCTAATCTAACCATGTCTCAGTACCATACTGTTTTAATTACGGAGGGCTTAAAATATGTTTTAAATACCTGGTAGAATTAGTCCCTCTTTAGGTTTATTTTTCCTTGCTATTCTCATTTATTTCTCCATCTGAACATTAGAATCAGAATATCTAATTTCAAAAACAAATGTAATTTTTCTTACTGAGATCATAGTAAATTTATATATTAATTTAGGAAAAACTGATTTCTTCCTCATGTGGAGTTCTCTATTGAAGGTCTTGATAGGCTTTCTCCTTCATTTATGTACATTCTGATGAACAGATCTTGTATGTTTCTTACATTTATCCCTAGTTATTTTATATTTATTGCTGCTATTGGAAATGGCATAATTCATAACATGGACTGATATAATATGACATTCATCAATATTCCAGCTGGTTATTTTATGCAATAAAAACCATTCATATCTTCCGATTAATTTTGTAGGTAACCCAACTTAGTGAATTTTCTCACTGATTATCACAGGTTTTCATAGAATTCTCTTGAACTTTCCAAGTATTCAGTTATACCATCTGCAAAATGGTGATAATGTTTTTGCATTTTTTATACCCCTTAGGTTGTTTTCTAATGCCTGCTTAGGATGCTGATTATATAGGACCCCCCAGAACTGTGTTAGTGGAAGTAGTTTACTTCCTTTTTTTTTTTTTTTACCTTAATAGGCAAGTTTTTATTATTTTCCCATTAAACATAATATCAAACTTAGATATCTAAGATAGGGATATTTTATTTGGCTAACAAAGTGTCCACTTTTCATATCTTGTGGGGTTTTTTTTTCTTTTTGAATCTATAAAGTCTAGATTATGTGAGTATATTTTCTAATACCAGATACTGAATCTAAACATGCAAGTGTTGCATTTATTGAGCAAATTATAGTAATTTATGCATTTTCTGGAAAATGTTCTTTTTAAATTTAATTTTAATTTTTTAAAAATAGTGATAAAAATACATAACAAATTTTACTTTTTTAATCACCTTACCCCTTTCACTGCATTAATTAACTTCATTTTTTTTTCAAAATGTGTCAAAAAGCCACAAAAAATTGAAAGTTGATATTTTGACTATTTTATGCATTTAATAACATTTTGAGCTGCTTTGTACATAAATGACATTTTTACTTTAAATTTTTGCTATATGGATAATAAATTTACCATTATGTTGAATTTTAGCAAAAAATACTCAACATACTAAGTGGCATCAATTAGATTTATGTATAGCTAAATTAGACTCTAATGGCATTGATGACATAAAAAATTTATTACAAAATGTTACACACAGTATGGCATATAAAACATCTTTGTAGTTGATAGTGCAAGCCACAGGAAAACATATTCAAAAATCTTGTAAATGGAGAAAAGTCCTTGAAACAGTTTCACACTGAGTAAAGTTTTTTGGAGCTCGTGGGGTAAACCCAAACGCCACTGTCAGTGGATGGAAGTACTCATTCAGATATATCCAAACATTGCAGCAAAAGGGTTAAAGTGTATATAGTTCATTGGCACTTAGTACAGTCGCAGTGTTGTACAACTGTCACCATTAACCTAGTTTCAGATTATTTTTTATCATTCTGTGATACCATGATTTATAAAAAGAAATATAAGAGGGATGTCCAGAAAGTATCCAGCCATGTAATATGAAATATAGAGGCATTTATGACTGGACTTTTTTCCAGACAGCCCTCATGTATTTGGTCTTCATCCCAGTTTCCTGGTGCAGCTCTGACAACCCTTGGAATATTTGAAGTAATGAGTCTTCTTGTGTGCTGATGAATGACTGGGGACTTCTGGATAGCTTCAGCCAGGGTTGGGCCTGTTTGAGAGGGGAAACAGTCATGCTATTAGAGAGTTGGAACTGGGTTCTACCCCCAACCTCTAGGGAAGGGAAAGGGGCTAGAGTTTGAGTTAATTGCCAATTGCCAGTGATTTAATCAATCTTGCCTTCATGATGGAACTTCCATAAAAATCCTTGCAGTCTGGGGTTCAGAGAGCTTCCAGATAGGTGAACCCATAGAGGTGCTAGGAGAGTGGTGCCTAGAGAGGCGTGGATATCCACCCCTCCCCACACCTGGCCCTGTGCCTCTTCTCCATGTGGCGGCTCCAGAGTTGTATCCTTTGTAATAAACTGGTGATCCGCTAAGTACACTGATTTCCTGAATTCTCTGAGCCATTCTAGCAAATGTTTGAACCCAGGCGGGGGTCATGGAGACCTCCGGTTTATTGGTGAGGTGGGGCCAGAGGCAGTCTTGTGGACTGAGCCCTACCCTATGGAATCTGACACTCAGGAGAAAGACAGTGCCAGAATTGACTTAAATTTGTGGCCCACCCTGCCATTGTGCGCCAGGGAGCTGGAGAATCACTTGATGTGGGAATAAACTGACACATTTGGTGACCAGAAATGTCAGAAGTGACAACAGAGGGTAGGGTGGTATTGAGATCATGTGTTTTTCCTAGACACCCCAAAAGAAAGCCCTGTACCCATTATTAGTCACTCCCCATCCCCCTCCTTCCAGCTCCTGGGAACCACTCATCTGCTCTTTGCCTGTGGATTTTCTTATTGTAGACATTTCACATAAATGGAATCACAATATGTGGCTTTTTGTGTCTGGCTTCTTTCACTTAGCATGATGTCCTTAATGTTCATCCATGTTGTGGCATGTGATAGGATATCCTTCCATTTTAGGGCTATATGTGTATACCACAATTTTTTTATCTTTTCATCTGTGAGTGTACATTTGGGTTGCTTCCACCTCTTGGCTCTTGTGAATAATGTTGCAGTGAACATGGGTGTGAGAATATCTCTTTTAGATTCTGGTTTCATTTCTTTTGAATATAGTATACCCAGAAGTAGAATTGCTGGATAACATGGAAGTTCCATTTTTAATTTTTTTTAGGAACCTCCATACTGTTTTCCTTAGCACCTGCACCATTTTACATTCCCACCATTAGTGCACAAGGGTTCCAACTTCTGCTCATTGTCACCAACTATTGTTATTTTCTGTTTGTTTTTTTAAGTGGCCATCCTAATGGCTGTGAGGCAGTATCTCCTCATAGTTTTAATTTGCATTTCTGTCATGATTAGTGATGCTAAGCATTTTTCCATATGTTTTGTGGCCATTTGTATATCTTCTTTGGAGAAATGTCTAATTCAAATTCTTGGACCATTTTGTGATAGGTTTGTGTTTGTTTGTTTGTTTTTTAATTTTGGGGTTGTAGGAGTTCTTTATATATCCTGGATATTAAACCCTTGTCAGATATATGATTTGCAAATGTTTTCTCCCATTCTGCAGGTTGTCTTTTCACTCTTGATTGTTTCTTTTGATGCACAGAAGATTTTAAGTTTGCTCTACTTCCATTTGTCTATTTTCGCTTTTGTCGCCTATGCTTTTGGTGCCATATCCAAGAAATTGCCAAATACAGTGTTGTGAAGTTTCCCCCTGTTTTCTTCGAAGAGCTTTATAGTTACAGCTCCTATGTTTAGGTCTTCAATTCATTTTAAGTTAATTTTTGTATTTGGTGGAAGGTAAGGGTCCTGCTTCATTCTTTTGCATGTAGATACCTAGTTTCTTCAGCACCATTTGTGGAAGAGACTGTCCTTTCCTCATTGTATGGTCAGGGCACCCTTGTCAAAGATCATTTGACCATGTGCATGAGGGTTTATTTCTGGGCTCTCTATTTTATTACATTGGTCTATGTGTCTGCCTTTATACCAGTGCCACATTGTTTTAATTATTGTAGTTTTGTCATATGTTTTGAAATCAGGAAGTGTGAAACCTGCAACTTTGTTCTTCCTTTTCAAGATTGTTTGGGTCTTTGAGATCCCTTGAGGTTCCATGTGAGGAAACCAAAATGTTTTAATGTTAAGGCTATACATAAGATTTTTAGACATTATTTCATTGGTTATCCAAAACAGTGACTATGAATGCTAAATAATTAACTTTAAAATACTGTGCCCAGTTCTGTCAAGAAAACATGAAAAGAATACAAAGGACCTCACTATTAATTGTTGCTTCTTTGCAACTTTATAGGGAATTGAACAGAAGACAGAAGTTAGAAAATTATGACTGTCAGTCCTATCTTTGGATAGTTACAGCACAATATATAATTAGAGATGGCTTAATTTAAGTGAGAGCAAAATTGCATTTGGAATAAACAACACTATACTCTGACAGGCTAATTCAACAAAACTCAACTTTGTGTCAGGTGTCTGATAGAAAAAGTGGCAGTTTGAAGAGAGGAACGATTTTAATGGCATGTCCTTAGAGGCAGCCGAGTTTTTTTCTGCAGTGCCAAAAAGGCCAAATAATGTGATCACTTTGATTCCTAAAACAAGCCTTTCATGTGGGCATAGGTCCATGTTCCCAAATTAGTGTTCTTCTGTCTACCGGGCTGACTTTACTCCTCCATGATCCACTGCAGCCTTTTAGTTTTATTTTGTGGGATGGTAGCCAGATGTTGCTAACCGTGGAGTATATCAACCACCAGTTCATAGATGGCCATCACAACCGTTGTGTTGGGAATCTCTGTCACCAGTTGTCAGACCACAGTATCAAGACCTATAACCTTCCTCTTGAACAAACAAACAGCATCTGATAAAATACCTGCTCTTCATGCCCTCTTCACAGTCTTGTTCTCAACAGCTTCATATGGACACACTGTAGTTGTGACACAGGTGTTTGAAGTTCACAAAATCTGGTACTTTTTTCTCAGGCTCTTCATCATCTTCTGTAGTAGAAGTAATCTTACATTCCAGTAGATTTGCTAACTACTTGCACAAATAACAAAATGGATCTCGGTCTCCAGTGTACCACCATAGGAAGCAGACATGTTCATGTCAACTCCTGTTGGGCCATCTTTCTGATACATTTTTATGACCACCTTCAAGAGCACCCATTTGTTTTGCCTCATAGTTCCTTGCATCATTAACTGATTCTTTATTAGCCAAATGGGGTTGGTTGGTGTGATTGTGTTAAAACGGGCCACCGTAACTGAAATCAAGTACCAGGGGGAATCAGGACCAAATACATCATTCAGCTTTTCCTTGCAGTTTGAATGAGCAGCAAAGAATGTTGATCTGAGTCTAACAATTAAAAAAAAAAAGTAAACCTGGAACCAAGAATGTTGATCTAGAAGAGGTTACCCCCATTAAATTGGGGCTTAATCCTCTAAGCAAGGAACGAGGCCTTCCTTTTTCCAAGATACCTTTAGGCAATGGAAAGGGCCTGGAGAGACTGGTCTAGTTGACACCAGTCCAGCTAAACTTCAGAGGTAGAAAGCATCACAGCAGGAGATTGCAGTCTGGTTATTAAAGCATCCTGTGGACATGTGAGAATAGCCCTCCCATACCACCACATCCCCTAGTAAATGAATACACCAGTGTGTTCCTCCAGCCAGATAAGCATTCAGCCACCCTTGCCATCATTTTTTGAAATCCACTTTATTGAGGTATAATTTATATTCAATAAAATGCCCACAGTTAAAGTAAAATATTTTGATGGGTATAGACAAATGTATATTCTCATGTTGCCACCACCACAGTCAACATAGAGGACATTTCTATTACCCTGAAAAGTTCTCTTGTGTTCCTTCTTACACCACTGCTCATACCTCAGCCCCAGTCAGTGATTTGCATTCTGTCACTCTAGATTATATTTTGTCTTTTCTACAGATTTATAGAAACATTAATTTTTTAAAAATATAGTGATTCTAATTCATACTAGTATTTTAGAACTACACTTATAACCTCCCTGATTATCTCTCCTATCTCATTTATGGTATTTTATACTTGTCTATTTTCTAATTTCTTAGTCATATTCAAGAGCTTACAGGTATTATCTTGAGTCTAAAAGTTCTAGTTTTTACTATAGAAGTTCCTTTTCTGGAAGAGGAATAAAAACAAACACATCCTTGCTTTTTTGTTCTTTTGCAGTATTGGAGTCCAGGTATGATACTAAGGTATTTTCTCCAAAGCAGCCCATTTGTGAAGTGCAATCACCCCGGTGGGAGATAAGGGAAAGCCTTACAAGTTACAGTCTTAAGTGCTCGAGTTTCCAAGATGATTGGGAATGCAGAAGCCAGTTTGACAGACAACAGGGAGATCCAGATGGACATTTGAATCAAATGATAATCCATCATGAAGAAATGCCCGCTTTCAAGCAGCAAGCATCCCTTACTTTTTATCAGAAGATCCATACTGGAGAGAAACCCTATGGATATAATAAATGTAGGGAAGACTTTTGGCCAGAGGACTTCCTTATTAATCATCAAGGAATTCACACTAATGAGAAACCCTATAAATGTAAGGAATGTGGGAAGGCCTTTAAATATGGCTCACGACTAATTCAACATGAGAATATTCATTCTGGCAAAAAACCCTATGAATGTAAGGAATGTGGAAAGGCCTTCAATTCGGGTTCAAATTTCATACAACACCAGAGAGTTCACACTGGTGAGAAACCTTATGAATGCAAGGATTGTGCAAAGGCCTTTAGTCGGAGCTCACAGCTAATTGAACATCAGCGAATTCACACTGGAGAGAAACCCTATCAATGTAAGGAATGTGGAAAGGCCTTTAATCGGATCTCACATCTTAAAGTACATTATAGAATTCATACAGGTGAGAAACCCTATGCCTGCAAGGAGTGTGGGAAGACCTTCAGTCATCGGTCTCAGTTGATTCAACATCAGACTGTTCATACTGGCAAGAAGCTATATGAATGTAAGGACTGTGGGAAGGCCTTTAATCAAGGCTCAACTCTTATTCGACATCAGAGAATTCACACCGGTGAGAAACCCTATGAGTGTAAGACATGTGGGAAGGCCTTTAGGGTGAGCTCACAACTTAAGCAACACCAGAGGATTCACACTGGCGAGAAACCCTACCAGTGTAAGGTATGTGGTAGGGCTTTCAAACGGGTATCTCATCTTACTGTGCATTACAGAATTCATACTGGTGAGAAACCCTATGAATGTAAGGCCTGTGGGAAAGCCTTCAGTCACTGCTCACAGCTGATTCAACATCAGGTCATTCATACTGAGGGAAAGCCTTATGTCTATAAGGAAGGCAGGAGGACTTTAAATCATGATTCAACTGCTATTCAACATCAGAAAATGCAAAATAGAGAAACACAAATGAATATAATAAATGTGGAAAAGCCTTCCATCAGCACTTATCCCTTGCTGATCATCAGAGAATTTATGTTAGCAAGCAGTCATCTGAATGGAAGTAATGGGGAGAGCCCATTGGCCTAGGGTCTTCACAGCTTACTCCTTATGTGTTGGAGAAAGACTTGAAGAATGTAACTCAAGTGGGAATGCCTTCATTCAGAGCTGTCCTTAGTATCTTGAGTCATAAAATTCATATTGAAGAAAATTTTTATGACTGTAAATTGTTGAGACCATGATTGTCAAAGAAGCAAGGAATGGTTGGGAAAATTTTGTCTCTAACACATTCCCGATACACCTTTTCTAACCACTGTGTAATAATTTTAACAATGGCCCAAAGTTTTCATTTTCTTGGAAATTAAAAAATAAATAAATAAAACAGCCATAGTACTCTTGGGTTAACAAGGAAATGAATCTTGCAACTACCATGAATGGTAAAGAAAAGAATAAATTACATGCCAACAGATATGTAACTTGCTCAATTTTTATTGCCTTTTCATGCTAAACTTGAAAATGTGAAATATACTCAGATATTACTATATGTACTGTTCAAAAAACCAGAAAAGAATACCAAAACACCCAGATGATGAAAGAATAGTATGAAATGATGAAATAGGAAATGGTTATCTTACAATAATCTCAGTTTTTATTTCTTCCCAATCCAAGAGTAAACAAAATTTAGGAGATGGTTTCTTAATTTTCCATGTTAATTGTTTTGGATTATCTTTTATAACTTCTGTCACAGACAGAAGGGGTTGGTTGGCTACCCAGCAGCCATACCCAATTCCCCTTCCTGTTGGCAGCATCTATATGTGGCCTTAGAATCTGAAGATGTCAGATGCTAATTTTCAGCCTCCTTTGCAACTGAAGATGACCCATATGTTCCAGTGTATGACCAGTATGTTTCAGTGTGTGGCCAGTATGTCCCAGGGACTTGCAGGGCTTTTGGAAAGATTTTCCTCAGAAGAGACAAACTCTCCTTTCCTGCTTTAAACATTTTCCTCTGAGAACATGATACTTGGAGCTGCTGCAGCCATGTTAGAACCAATAGGAAAAAACAGGACCTCAGACAAACTGATCAGAGCCCTGACAACAGAGCTATGAGGTCCATTCTGAAACTGTCTCTTTAATGCAGTTATGTAAGAAATAAACCTGTATTGCTGAAGATAATTTTAGTTGAGTATTTGCTCAACTTTCAGCCGAAAGCATCCTAAATTATGTAACTTCAAATTTTCTTGTGATTGGTAAATGTGGCCTAGAAATACCTACTTTTTTGAATTGGACATTTTTCTTTGTGGCTCAGTACAAGATTGATGTTTGTATATGTTCCATAACATTGAGAAAATACATATATTCTACTTTTTTTGGATGCAAGATTCTATTTAAGCCAGTGGATTATAATGGTAAAATTCTCCATTTTCTTATATAATTTGGTATACTGTATCAGAATTTCCTTGGCATTGTTCTGCTCACACTGTCATATAAGTACCATGTGCTGATTGTGCCACTGGAGCTTCCAGAATTTCCTGAAATTAAATTTTTTTAACCTAGATAGGAATTACCAGAGATTTTGCTTTTTAATTTATGATGTTGACCCATAAAGACTTATTAATTCACCCCTATTTATGAATCATACCTTTTATCATTATGTAATATCGTGCTCTGCCAAGTGTAGGGGTCAACAAATCAAATCTGGCTTTCTGCCTGTTTTAAAATAAAATTTTATTGAAACACAGCCATGCTTGTTTGTTTACATGTTGTCTACAACTGCTTTTGCAGTACCACAGCAGAGCTGAGTGGTTGCAACAAAGACTGGCCGTGAAGCCTATATTTGCTCTCTGATCCTACAGGTAAAAAGTTTGCCATCCCTGGCCTAGTGTAATCCTTTTGATTTTTCCATACTGTGTGATACTAATAATAATTATTTACATGTTTTTGCCCATTTTTTTAACTCCTGTCATTTTAATTATTTTTTATTTAAAAACAGTAGCTGAATTTTTAAAACTAAAACTCAATTTTCTATAGGAAATTTACATTTTTACTTAATATTATAATTCAGCTTTATTCCTTTCATTTTATGTTGTGTATACTATTAATGTTTATATTATCTTGGTTGTTTCCTTTTCTTATGTTAGCTGATCATTCCCCTTTTCTCTTGCTAAATTGGAACTTCTCACTGTGCTTAGAGTAGTAGTAATCTCCCCATGCTTAATCATTATTTGGACAGAATGAGAGCACTATTATACTTTCTCACCCATGATTAATTTTCTTTGCCGCTCTTCTCCAAAAAGAGATCACCCTTGCTTACTCTTTCCATCCCTTCACTAACCTCATGAAAACTTTTAGTCCACAGCTTTTAGTTTTGCTATTATTTCATTTATTTGATGCTTACATTACTTACTGCCAGACCCCCTCACGCTGTCTATATAAATTTAAATATACTCAAAATAACATTCATTGCCAGCCATTGTTTATCTAGGGGGTTCCCTGGTGGTGTAGTGGCTAGGCTTCGAAGCTCTCACCTCCACAGCCTGGGTTCGATCCCTGCTCAGGGAACCAACCAAAAAGAAAAAACATATATATTTATCTCAATAAATGGTATATTGCTGGTATTCTCTGAATTCCTGTATGTCACAAAAAGTTTCCTGTAACTTCACAAATTATATTTTCAGTTGGTAGAACATTCTTGGATTATAGTTTTTTTCAATGATCTATAGATGTTACTTCATTGAATTCTGGCTTCTGGTTTTCTAGAAGAGGAACCCAATGTTGTTCTGATTGTCTTAGCTTATGTAGATGTATTTGTTTCCTATTGCTGCTGTAACAAATTATTAAAAATTTAGTACCTTAAAATAACACAGTTTTGTTATCTGGAGGTTAGAAGTCTGAAATAGGTTTCACTGGGCCAAAAGGTGTTGGTGGGACTATGTTCTCTGTGATGAGACTCTATGGGAGAATCCATCTCCTAGCCTTTTTCACTTTCTAGAGCTTGCCGCTTTCCTTGGTGTGGCCTCCTTTCATCTTCAAAGCCAGCAATAGCCAGTTGAACCTTATCTCACATTGGATCATTTTGACTGATTCTTCTGCCTCTTCCTTTTGCCTTTAAAGGCCCTTGTGATTATATTGAGTTCATTTGGATAATCCAGGATAATCTTGTCTTAAGGTCAGATGATTAACAATTTTAGTTTTATCTGCAACTTAATTCCCCTTTGCCATGTAACATAACATATCTGTAGGTTCTTGGGATTAGGAAGTAGACATCTTTGGGGGGCCATAATTCTGCCTACCACAGTAACTGCTGCTCCCAGCATTTGGCAAGAGTTTCTAATCTTAGAATTCAGGAACTTAAACAGGATATATTTAGATAGCCCAAAAAGTTTTCTGCTAGACGTGGTTTCATTAGTACTTATCAATTGTTCCATTTTACTTCTGTTTAAAAACTTTACTGTTTTGCATCAGCATTGTATCTTCATGATTCAAAAACTTGAAAATATAAAAAAAGGTATGCAGTAGAAAGTCTTTTTATCCATTTCCCCTTCTGTCCTTTATACAAACAGAACACTCTCCCTGGGCTCTGATTCTCAATATGTGAGATTCAACCTATCTAACTCACCTCTTCTTTTACTATCAGTAATCATAATTCCTCAAAATAACCCTGCAGTTAATTTATATTTTTTTTATAGGAGAAAAAGATATAGAAAAGTTAAATGACTTGCTGAAAAACACAAAGATGTGAGTGGTCAAGTTGGTATTTGCCTTCAGGTCCATGTGACTTTAAAATCTCCTTCAGCAGGGACTAGACCTTGTTGGTTTTCATTTTTTCCTGTTCAGTAAAATGTGTCTTGGTTGGTCTTGTTTGGGGTCAGGGGTGGACTGCTGTGATTCCAGTTTCCATCTTGTTACTGAATGCTCCACGGGGTTTGTCCCCATGTCATGGGCTGCATGGCCCCAATGGTAAAATACACGTCCTAGAGTGGCCTGCACCCTGAAATGCACCTATGGGCAGGACATGGGGGCTCCAGCCCACCCTGGTGAGAATGAACTTTACTCGGAGATGGCGGTCCTCAGTTACATTTTAACTTTTAATGAAAATTATCACTTTATAATCTATTGCAGAATTCTGTGCAGTGATTCTAGAATCTTGAAATTATATAATGTGTTGTATAAGAATTTATTTGCTATTGGCATTCCAATAGAAAGGAAAGAGACATACAATGCTGCATGATGTCATAAACTTGAAAACAAAAACAATTTTAATTAAAAAAAAAAGTCTTCCATCAAACACAGTGCTTGCAGGGAGATACTCCTCTTTTTATTCCAACCTCATCCAGGTGGAATCAAGGTAGATTCCTTAGAGAGAACAATATCAGAGATAGAAGATATTGTTTTATGATGTCACAGAAGCCATGAGTGCTGGGTGAGGAACCCAAAGCTCTGTGCCTTGTCACATCTGAACAATTGTGAAGACAAATTGATGATTTTCAGACCCCACTATGCCTAGGAGATGTTAGTGGCCAGTTTATGAGGAGCCTGGAAGGGAGGACACTGAAGTACAGTGGAGCTTGTTACTGGGTGTGGGGAGTGTATTTGAGTGGTTCAGGTGGTGACGGGATGTTCTATTCCTGGCTCTCTTACCTCTGAACTGCATTTCTCAAAGACTGTGGTGTCAGGGAATGTACACAGTGTCTTCCAAAAGGAGTGCCCTACATTCAGGAATGACTGCGTGACTCATATGTCCATCCATGTGATGGAATACTATACGTTTAATAAAAATCATATTTTTAAAGAGTTTTTCACAAGGTGAGGAAAGAGTGAAGATAGGGAATCTGTAGAGTGGAGTCACTTTAACCACACTGCTAAAACTATTAGCATGATAGTTGTGGTATGAGGAATAACTCCATTCTTGTTCTAGCCAGCCTGGGAACTTAAACTGTTTTGAACATTCCAGTCCTGTGTGTCAATGCCTGGATATATATCTGGACCTCCGGATGACTCTTTGATTACTCTCTGAAGGACTCACATATACATTTACCTGACTTCTATTACTCAGACCAACAGGATATGACCACACCTTCTGTCTCCTTTCTTCTGGACCACCTGGCATCCATAATCTTCACAGGTACATCTGTCTGATAACTACCCTGAACCAATCAATCCTAGGACTAAGGATGGATGCCAAGAATAGGCTTTTTGCTATAAGAACTCTTAACTCTTCTTTCTTTGGGACACTCCTGGGTTTTTGCCTAGCTGTGTTCCCAGTTTGCAAACCTTGAGACACTAGAATAAATTTTTATCATTTATTTCTAGCCAAAGCCTTCAGACTGTTTTTGAGTTCATTCAACAAAGGAAAAATGTCTGTGATTTATATTTAACATCTTAAGATGAATTTAAATAGATCTGACAGGTTGAGGACTCAGGATTTCATTCCTGTACAGTATGAAGCTCTTGAAATTTTTTCAGCAATGGGTCTATATATTCATTTGCAAGGAATCACTTAAGGCATCATATTTTAACAAAACCTTTAGATAACTAGTGACAAAAACTGGAAATTTTAATAACTGTCTCACTTCACTTATGAGATCTCCACATTCCTTGTTCTCCATTTATCTAATTGCTTGGTCACATTTGGGAGATATATACAACACTCATGTTTTTTTATAAGCATTATCTCAGTTTAAAACCATTTTTCTAAAGAAGTCTAACTCTCTGAGAGCAGGGACTAAAACAAGAATCTCTGCCTTTTCGTTCTTTCCAATCAGGTGTCCCAATGGGATAAAAAAGAAAAAAATTATAAACAAAGGTCCTGAGGATCCCCGTTTCCAAGATGACTGGGCATGTAAAGGCACATCTGAGAGACATCAGAGAAATGAAGAAAATTCCAGTCAAGCCATAATCACCCATGAAGAAATACCCACTTTGAGTTAGCAAATATCTCATAACCTGCCTCAGGAAGTTCACCTGGAAGTAGACCCTATGTGTGTAATGAATGTAGAAAAGGATTTTGGCAGGGAAAAAAAAATCTCTTCTTAATCATCAGAAAATTCATACTGGTGAGACATCTTATGAATATAAGCGATGTGGTTATTCATTCCACTGTCATTGCTGTCTTCCTTAACATCAGAAGATTCATACTGGGAAAGACCCTAGAATGTAAAGAATGTGGAAAGGCCTTTACTTCTGTTTCACTCTTTTCCTGACATAAGAGAATTCATAGTGATGAGAAACCCTATGAATGTATGCATTGTGGAAAAACCTTTATTCAGCTCTCACAACTTAGTGTACACTATAAAACTCCTACTGGTGGAAAAGCCTATCAATGTACTAAGTGTGTGAAAGCTTTTAGTCACATCACTAATTACTCAACATCAGAGAATTCATACTACAGAAAAGTCCTATGAATGTAAGGATTGTGGAAAGGCCTTCAGAACTCTCATGCAACTTAATGACATTGAAAAATTTATACCACTGAGAAACCATATAAATGTAATCAATGTGGAAGGTCTTCAGTCATTTGTATCTTCTGCAATATCAGAGAATCCATACTGTTGAGAACCATATCAATGTACTAATTGTGGAAAAGCTTTTAGTTACTTAATACTATTATTCAACATCAGGGGAGTCATATTGGTGAAAAGCCCTACGAATGTAAGAAATGTGGGAAAGACCTTACGTTATCTCACATTTTACTCAGCATCAAAGAATTCATACTGGTGAGAAACACTATAAATGTAGTAAGTGTGGACAGGCCTTCAATCATCATTCATGTCTTCCTCAACATCAGAAAACCCACACTGGTGAGCAACCCTGTAAATATAAAGATTGTGGGAGGGACTTTGAGGCACTATTCACAACTTACTTGACATCAGAAAATTCATTCTTGATATACAAAAGAAATGTGGAAAGGCCTTCAGGCACTGTTTTCTTCCTCAACCTTAAGGAATTCATGTACAGAAAAATCCCCATAAATAAGTAGAAGAAAGACTTCTCTGGTTTCATCCCTCAAGGAGCATTAAGTAATTTATCAATAACCTTGGGTCTGACTCATTACATTCACCAGTAGATTCATCATCATCACATTCATCACTAAAGACCATATTAGTATGATGTACAAAAGCTTCCCAATGCTACCTGTCGATCATTAATTAGTGGAAAATTCATGCTGGCAAGCAACCTGTAAGTGGAGAAATTTTGGAAGCCTTTTAGTGTAAGCTACTCCTAATTTACTTAAAAGAATGCATAAGAGAAAGTAATTCTGTGAATGTCATATATGTGAGAAGTTCTTTAGCCTTATGGCTAAATCATACTGATTTTTTAAATTTAAAGAAAATTCATATGTAATACAAAATTTAAAATTCGCCATTCAGAGCTTACTGTTTATTGTGTATCAGAAAATACATAGTGAATAAAAGACCCTTGGCGTTTGAAACAACAGTTAAATATTTAGCTATCACAAATTGAAGATGTGAAAAAGTTTGTAACAAATCATATAGGGCTGTTAACTCAGGTAAAAATAGTAAGTTAGACATTAACAAGATATTTTTGTTACCTGCTACCTACTATGTTCTTCAGTGAAACAATGAGAACACTATGAAGTGAATGAGACTATGGCACAAAACTTGTGGGATATGACCATATCTCTAGTCAAAAAGCTTTAAGCTTAAATCCATTCATAGGCCAGAAAACTATAACACTGTAAATACAAACCAGAAAATGAACATACTTAGCATTAAACAGAATTAAGGGCAAAATACATTAAAATTTAAACAGAGAAGTAGGTTTTAGCAACCTTGAAGCCTTTTCTTTAAAAGAATATGAGTACTAGGCAAGAGGGTACCTGTGAGCAGCCTCCAATAAAACCCCTAGGCATGGAGTCTCTGATATTGTCCAGCAGACACCATCTCTCACACGCAAATCACAACCTTTGTCTAGAAGAACTAAGCATGTCCTGTGTGACTGCAAGGAGAGCACCCTTGGGAGCTTACACCTAGTTTTCTCTAGACTTTGTCCCATGAATTTGCATTAAATCCTTTTGCTAAAATAAACATTAGCTGTTGTATAGTGGAGAATGGAACCTTTCCCAAAGAGATCTAGCCATCCCTCTTGGCTCCTGGGAGGTAATCTGTAACTCCTTGGGATGTTCTGCCTAATTGGATTATCTCTTTTTACATAGGGAGCTTGGACCATACCAGAGAGTCAGTGTGACTTATGGTGGGGCTTTGTATCACAGTGTCAGAGGGGATAGAGACCAGGCCACATAATAAGCCCACTGTGTCTCATGACAGCCCCAGTAAAGAATGGACACCTCAGGCCAGGTGGGCTTCCCTGGCCAGCCATACTCTGTGCATATTGTCACACAGCGTTGCTGGGAGGTGTAAGTTCTATGAGTCCTAGTGAATTACCAAACCTGAAGGTGATCTTGGAGACCTCTGAATGTGCAATTGGTATCAGAAATGAGATTGTTCTTGAAAACTGTTCCCTAACTTTGTAGCCAAGAATACTGAGTCCTGTGACTACTTTTAACAAATCACTAAACCCAGAGGTGATCTCAGGGGCCATCAACACTTGGCCAGTTTTGTTAGTGAGTACATGATCAGTAAATACACCCATACAATCAGACAACTTTTAATATATATGAGGTTAGATAATTTTGTGAACTCATCCTAGAAAAAGTGCTATGTACCTCATTGCTCAATATCACTATGGTCACCTTTGAAGTACTCCCCTTGAATGGCCATCATAGATTGCTACCATGCACTTACACAGGCAGCACTGTACAAACATCTCAGTAAGGTGTCAAAATCTTACTAGGAATGTAAAGGCACATATGAGAGACATCAAAGAAATGAGGAAGGAAATTCTAGTTAAGCCATAGTCACCTATGAAGAAACACCCACTTTGAGACAGCAAACATCGCATAACCTGCATCAGGAAGTTCACCTGGAAGTAGACCCTATGTGTGTAATGAATGTAGAAAAAGATTTTGGCAGAAAAAGAATTGCTTAATCATCAGAAAATTCTGTGAGGTGTTATAACCTTACTGGGAAGCTTAGGTTACGACACCTCACTGAGTTGTTTGTACAGTGCTGCCAACTTAAGTGCACGGTGGCAAGTTCACAAACTTAACTGTCAGATTTTGGGTATGACGACAGTTCTGATGACCATTCCAGAAAAAGAGTTCCAAAATTACTTTGAAGGGTGGACTAGGCACTGGCATGAGTGCATAGCTTCCCAAGGGGAGTACTTTGAAGGTGACTGAAAGTGATATTCAGCAATAAGGAATGTAACACTTTTTCTAGGATGAGTTGGTGAAATTATAGTAATTGTCTGACCTCATAGGTTGTTTTATAACAAAGCAGCAATCAAAGTGGAATGTTTTGAAAAATACAGAACCTTATACAAGACTGAATGAAAAAAGAAAGACGTGTTGGTGAGAAATAGGATCCTAAGTTCAAAAGAACCTAAGCCTAGATAAAGAGGAAAGACACGTGCACTGTTTCTGAGGTTGCAGGCATTTATAAAAGGTGATGTAAATGTAGCGTGATTGGATGATCACAGCAGATTAGTGTCCCTGTAGAGCTCAGACTCAAGCAGCCTCAGTTTGTGCAGATGAGATAAGTGTTCATTTCACTTTTCACATTCCATGGATATTCAGAGCCTCACCAAAGATTCCCAATAGGAAAAGAAGACACATCCAAGACCCAGTGCTGTATTAAGGGTTAGATGCACTTACCCAGTGTGGAGGAAGAAACCTTCCAGTACCGTCAAGGTCCTTTTGGCTGGTGTAATAATCAAAAGATACGAGATTAACAGGAGAAAATAACCAAATTTAATGCATCATAGGAACCCCACATATATGAGAGAATCAGAGAGCCTGGATGCAGGAGAGGTTCAGAGGTTCAGAGACCAGAGGTATGTAGGATATTTTGTGCTAGGGACAACGCAAGTGCCTTGGGGCTTTCAAAGGTCATTTACACATTCAGTAAATAGTAGATGTCCTGCCATATAGATAGGTCATCTCTGATAATTTTTATTATGGACAAGGCCCTAATTAAAGATCTAGGTCAGAGGTGTCCAATGTTTTGGCTTCCCTGGGCCACATTGGAAGAAGAATTGTCTTGGGTCACACATAAAACATACACTAAGGCTAGCTGATGAGCTAAAAAAAAAAAAAAAAAAAAAAAAGTCCAGGCATAATTTTTGTAATGTTTTAAGAAAGTTGACAAATTTGTGTTGGGTCGCATTCAAAGCCATTACAGTGTTCATTATATCTTCAGAAAAGTTTGTTTAGCAATCAATTTAATTAATTAATTAATTAATTAATTGGAATGCGCTGTGTACCTATTTCTAAGGGAAAGTTGCTATGAGAAACTTTTATACCTAGTAGGATCACTGTCTCATTCATACCTTTTTTACTTTCGTTTTGTGGATGAAAAAGAGGTTGTACAGAAAGTAACCTCGCAGCCAGGACTGCATTTCTGTAAGTTCCCTATGCAAACTCTTTAAACCAGTAAACTGGACTTGTCTGCATTGTTCTTTGGCCTCTCGGCTCCTCTGGTGTATGGCAGCCACTTTGCATACACTGCCTTTTCATGAAACAACACTAGAATCTATTTTGATATTTTACATAGGAGTAGATAAGAGGAAATGGCAAGATATTTGAGGCTTTTTAAAATTCCTTTCTTCCTTCTCAGCTCTGCATTCACAGGACTCTGTTCTTCAAAAGAGGGACCCTTCAAAGTGGAGAATAACTACTGGACTTTTGGAAAGCACATCCCAGGTGAGTTACAGCTTTCTTTTGTTTTGTCCTGCAACAAGACCATTACCAAGATATGTGCACTACAGTCAAGCTGACTTGTCCTCATGCATTTTAGGTTGAACTAAACCTAGCTACGTATCGGACAGAAGTAGTAAAGATGTCAGGAAATAAAAAGAACTAAAGTCATTTAGTAAAACAGAGACTCTCATGAATACTGCAGATTTTTAAGTGTCCAAGCTTTAATCCCATGTCCAAAGATAAAATTTTTAAAAAACAAGATTTTTCTTTTTTTTCCTTACTAGTTGAACAGTTTCCATTACACACACACACACACAAATTTATATTAACATGTTTTTCAATATTCTTGAAAATTATGAATGCATTTACAAAAAGAGAAATCCAGAATCCCACAACCAGTTTTTAGATTTTGATGCATAATGTAGTATGCATCTTCTCTCCAAAGCACAGGTTTTCACTGTCTATACACATGTATGTATGTTTGGCCCCAAAGCCCTATACAGTGCCTATACAGTACATGCTTTTTTTCAGGCAAGACTTTGCCCTTCTTCCCATGGTCTTGTGAGTAAGAAAGTGCCATTTCAGAGATTAGTGACATTCTGAGAGGCAGCCACCGATGTTTTCCTGTAACAGTAGGGGTTCCTAAACCCTTCTCAGAGAATCGTACAGAGCTGTGAGGTAAGAGACTTACCAGAACTTGGTCTGGCTGGATAATGGCACAAACCCCTTAATTTAGCATCTGTTTTCTGGTCTGTCTTCATCTTCCTGTTGGAAATCACTAGGGTCCTACTGTGGCCTTTATTTTATTATTATTATTTTTTGTTCTGTGTCCCATGAAGAGCAGAGTTAGAAATGGACCACTTCTTTCCCATCTTGCAGAAAACCTTTAAACTTTGTCCAACCATTCTTGCAGGAGCTTGGATTCTGATATGTGTGGTGGGGGGCCTGAGTTCTTGGATATTGATGGTATGGCCAACTTGCCATTTCTTTTCCTTTCCACAGGCATTTCCATTCTAGCCTGATGTCACTTTCCTACTGGAACAAGACAAACAGCCTTGGGTGATGAGTGAGGAAGCAAGATGTCCATGGGCAGGTGAGTCGGGAGCCAAGCAGAGGAAAGGAAATAACATGCAAAGGAGCTACAGCAGCTTTGAAGTATTGGACATCTCCCTGCAAAGGATCCTGTGGTTTGAGTTCTCCAATGGATCCAATTTTCATCCTCATTGATCACCCTACTCTCTTATCTTTTTTAACAATTACCTCCAGCCTCCAAGTGTAAGTGTGCCTTTCTCCCTTGCTTATGATCAGCTTTTTACATTTACTTTGTTTTTCACCAGCTAGGCTTCCTTCCTTCTGTCCTTCAGAAGGCTGTTTTTTCCACACATTCCTTAACATGTCTGTTTTCTTTATCTATCCCAGAAGTATTCATTTTACCCTCCAATTAATCGAATAAAGGTATCTACCCAAGTGCTAGTCTATTAACAAACACATACAGTCTTTCATTCTGGCCAAGAATGGGGGTTTTCTAAGAGAATATACCCCATCTAGGCATTTACTGTTTAATAAGAAGAATTAAGAGATGTTCTTAAGTATCTTTGGCAAAGTAGGAGCCTACATTAGAGAATTTTAAATAGAGTGACTACTGCACAAGCATTGGAGTGACCAGGGATCTGTATCAGTGATGGATGGTGTGAAGATAGGGTCATTTGTGTGTGCAGTTTACCTGTACCCTCTAGACCTGTTCAAGCCCAATCCTGGATGTATGTCTTACATCTCCTAGAGATTGCTGCTGGGTCCATCCCATCTAAGAGCTGGTGATTTGGACACTACCCAGCTCATGTTGGTATTTTGGGCCACATAAGCACTTGGTATCTGTCTTACTCCATTTGAGACACTATAACAAAAATAACCTAGACAGCTTAAAAAACAGACATTTATTTCTCATGGGTCTGGAGGCTGGGAAGTGCAGGATAAAGGCACTAGCAGATTCACTTTTGTGAGAAATGAGAACCCATTTCCTGGTTCATAGACAGCCATCTTCTCCCTGTGTTCTCACGTGGTGGAAGGGGTGAGGGAGCTCTGTGGGGTTTCTCTGTAAGGATGCTAATCCCATTCATGAAGTCTCCATCCTCATGACCTAAGCACCTCCAAAAGCCCCTACTTCCTAATACCATCCCATTGGGGGTTAGAATTTCAGTATACAGACTTAAGGAGACACAAACATTCAGTCCATAAATGGTATCCCTCAGGCAGAGGGTCTCTCTTGGTACCAAGTATCATGTCAAGAGCTCTTTGTAAATGGCGTACAGTTGTGTCATGCAGATGACATTAATCTAGGGGTCTGAGCTACAGTTCTGTTGGGGTTCCATGTAGCATTTTTTTTGAACCTCAGATACCTCTAGTCCCATGGGATTTGCACCGTAATGGCCCAGGCATCAAGGCTGCTTGTAACAACCTGAACTTTGTTCTAGGTCTCATTTAAAGCTACTACTTTCCACATAACCATGTGAGTGGATTAGAGCACTATTTCCAAGGGTGGAAGATGCTACCTTCTGTCAAGCACTGCGCTTATTTCTTGGTTATAAGTGGTACAGTGTGCAAAAATGTATAATTCACTTTGGCAGGGATGAAAGAGTATGTCCTGGACTACAGGACCCCTAAAATCTTCCCTCTGTGCCAGGTCCTTGAGTTTTCATAGGGTTCATCTCCCACCTTCTGGAGCACATATCTCTTAACCAAATCATCCAGGCTACTTGCCACCTCTTGTTGTTCAGATCTCATGAATATGATGTTATCAATAGAGTGGATCAATATCATATTCTTCAAAATGATTAGCTAGTCCAGAGTCTTCAGGTTTTGCTGTGACAAAGAGCAGAATTAACTTCAGTGTGGGCCAAGACCCTTGTATCAGTCTGCTTGGGCAGCCATAACAAAGTTCCACAGACTGGGTGGCATAATTCAAATTAATTTCATTTCAGTCCTGGAGTCTAGAAATCTTGAGATCTAGGTGTCAGCAGGGTTGGTTTCTTCTCAGGCTTCTTTCTTTGGTGTGTAGACCCCTATGTATCCTCAACATGGTCCTCACTCTATACATGTCTGTGTTCTAATCTCTTTTTATAAGGATACCAGTCAGATTGCATTAAGGGCCAACTCTAAAGACCTCATTTTACCTCTTTAAAGGCTCTATTTTTAAATATCTGCCTATCCAATGCCTGAAACTTTCTATCACTCATTATCTATGCCAGTCTTGTGTCATTTTATGAATGTTTCATTCCTGAAATGATTGGATTGGGTCCTGACCTTGCACTTGGTACATACTCATTGGTGGATTTGCCCCCTGGATGTGTGATAGTTAATTTTATGTGTCAACTTGTCTGGGCCATTGGATGCCCACCTATTTTGAAACATTATTCTGGGTGTTTCTGTGAGAGTATTTTTGGGCGAGATTAACATTTAAATCAGACTTTGTAGAAAGCAGAATGCTCTCCCTAATGCGGTGGTCCTCATCCAATCAGTGGAAGTTCTGAATAGAACAAAAGAACAGCTTCTCCTGAGCAAGAGGGAATTCTCCAGCAGATCATTTTTGAATCTGCAAGATTGACTCTTTCCAGTTCTATAGCAGACTGCCTTCAGACTGGAACTAGAACATTAGCTTTCTTGGGTTTCGATTCTGCTGGCCCACCCTGCAGGTTTTAGACTTGCTGGCCTCTGTAGTCACATATGCCTACTCCTTATAATAAATCTCTTTTTATATCTATATACATCCTATTGGCTCTGTTTCTAATACAAAATGCTCGCTAATCAGTGTTTCTAGCTTGACTATGAACCTCTTGTGGTCAGGAACTCTATTTTATGGGTCTCTGAACCCTTAGGCTCCAGAGATTATTTGTTGACTAGAGTTAAATTGACAGTATTTTAAACCCATGAATAAGTAGGAACGCATCTGCACTATACACAATCTCAGTAGAGATATTATAGGAATTACTATCTTTTTAAATTAAAAAAATATTTTTCAGTTACCTTTGATGTACAATATTATATTAGTTTCAGGTATACAACATAGTGAGTAAACATTTACATATCTTAGGAATGAGCATCCTGTTAAGTCTAGTACTCATCTGACATCATCTATATAATATTATTGACTATATTCTCTATGCTGTACTTTACATCCCCATGATTGTTTCATAACTGCCAATTTGTATTTCTTAATCCCTTCTCCTTTTCACCCAGTCCCCCTCCCATCTGGCAACCATCAGTTTGTGCTCTGTATCTATGAGTTTGTTTCTGTTTTATTTGTTCATTTATTTTGTTTTTTAGATTCCACATACAAGTAAAATCATATAGTATTTGTCTTTATTTGTCTAATTTATTTCACTTAGCATAATACCTTCTAGATCCATCCATGTTGTTGCAAATGGCAAGGTTTTATTCTTTTTTTAATGGCTGAGTTATATAGAATGGGGATGTCAGAAGTAGAATCACCAGGCCTCCACAGGGAAAAATCTCAGCTTCCAGAAGATGGAACTGTTGTACTTGGTGCCTCCTGTCTGCAAGGTGGTGCTGCTGTACTGTGAAACAGCCTCTGAGCAACCCTTATGTTTTCACTTAATGCATTTTGTTAGTTTTTCCCTTTCATCCTGGGATTTCATAGTGTTTTCATTAGATAAACTAGGAATGGACAGGGATCACCTATATTCGGCAATCTCAGAATGAAACAAGCTCCTTTGATCTTTGGTGGGTATTTATGGACAGACACAGAACATAACCATTTTTAAGGGCTTTAACACATGCATGGTGGAGGATTACTTATCCTCTAGCTGGGAATTTGAAAAATTGCAGGGATTGATGTGGAGGGAGTGAAGTCTGGATGGTGGGGACAACAATGAGGCTTTTTTCCCAGCACGCCTACCACCCAGCACTGCCTCCTGCCATGGGGCCCCATAGGAAAAATAAGACAAAAAATGTTAAACTTTACCCATGTATATAATATTTCATATCATCATCATTAGAAGTTTTCATCTATTATTTCCCTTCAGCCTAAAGAACTACCTTAGAATATTTTGAGGGGACAGGTGTGCTCATAAGGAATTCTTTTAGTTGCCTTTTACTTCATTGGATATAGAATTCTGGTCGTTAGTTGGTTTTTCCTTTCTTTCAATGCTTTAAAGGTGTCATTCCACTGACCTCCATCATTTCTGCTGACAAGTCAACAATAATTCATATAATACTTCCTCTGTATCATTTTTCTGTATCTAGTCAAAATTTCCTTATCTTTGATTTTTAGCAGTTTGCTTGTGACATCCCTCGATGTGGTTTTCATTGTTTTTATTCTGCATAGATGTCCCTGAGCATTTTGAATCGGCAATTTTATGCTTTCAACAAATAAAGAAAATTTTGGTCATTATTTCTTCAATTTTTTTTCTCCTTTGATCTCTGGTGTTTTCAGGGAACTGTTTTTGATATTTTGTGCACAGTTTATATTTCTTACCTGCAGGAAAACTGGCCCAGATAGTCCCTATGGAAGATGCTAGGGACTCTAGAGGGTAGATGTTGGAGTATAAGAATGTAACTTTGTTCAACCCAAATGCTTTCTGTGGTTCTCCAGTAACAAACAGTCCTCTGTAGTTCTCACATCCCCACAAATCTGAGCATCTCTGACCCTAGAAATGAATGGTACTCACCAGGCATCCACACTGCACCAACATGATGGGGAAGTTGGCTAACACATAAAATACAGAAGTATGTTAAGAATTTTCTCAGTATTCAGACTTTTGAGCTCAACAATAGCAGTTTACTTAAGTCACCAGTGGCAATCCGTTTTATACGTTGTACTCACTAAGCGCTGAGATAAAAAATACTGATATATGAAAAGATGTTTGTGATATTCAACCGTTTCAAAAATCATGTACAATATTACCCCATTTTCTAAATTGTTTATTTAAGTATAGAAGTCTCAACCTGGGTGTGAAAGAAAACTATGTTAAGCTACAAGCCAAAAATATTAATAGTTTCAGCAGCAGTTTTGAGTTCTGGGATTCTGGGTAATTTCTATTCTTCCTTTGACTCCTTTACTCATTTTTCAACAATAAACATTCTAATTTTCTCTACTCCTCTTCCCTGCTTTATAGTTCTCCATAGCCATTTCCACTGTTCTGTTCAATATACTATTTATTATGGTCTGTCTCCATCCACTTGAAAGTAAAATCTAAGAGGGAGGGGAGTATTATCTGTTTTTTCCTTTGCAGGATCCTCGTGAAAGCCCCCCCCCCCCGCCTCCTTTTTCATCTGCTTCAACTTCCAATGCAAATATTGATTCCATACCTTTCTTAGTCCTCCACACCAGGGACCATTTCCACTCTGGTAAGGAGCAGAACGGGTTTCCATCTTAGCATTATGCTTCCAAAGACGTCCTCGCACTCACTGCCTCCGAATACTACTACTAATATTCCCATTATGCAGGTGAGAAATTTAATGATTTGTAGTCACAGAATTGATCAAGTACAGTCAGGGTTCGGATTCCCAGTCGTTGTTAGTATCACAAAGATAGGCTCAGAGGGCTGTGTCCTCACGACTGCATGGTCACACGGACATAGGTCACGAAGCCACACCAGTAGCACTCCAAAGGCTCAGCCACCAAGCGCTCCACTCTGAGGCCTTTGGATCCGGTAACTAGCGACGCTGAGGACCAGAAGGGGAGAACGCATCTACGCGCCCGCACATCCTTGCACCTAGCTCCGCCCCCGCATCTCGGGCCACGCCCTTCTAGCATTGTGACGTGCACGCAAGTACCTAATCTATGCCGCTTCCCTCAACTATCGAAGAACACTCTCCTCTCTAAACCACGCCTGGTTCCCGCCCTTCACATCAGACACTTCCCTCTGACTTCGCCCCTACAGGAAATTTGGCGCCTGCGCACTCAGAACCCGGGCTTCGACTCTCGGAGATTTTAGAGTGAGAATTGCTGGCTTATGGGCGGAGTCGGTGGTTCGTTTGGTGTTAGCGAATCAGAGGTCGAGGACCGGACGGAGCAGGGGAGGCGGGCCGCTCTGCGCCTTTATCCCTGAGCCAACTACATTTCCCAGAGACCTGCGCTGTGCGTTACCCTGGGTCCGCAGCTTGGGTACGCCAAGCCCGCGGATCCCACCGAGTTCCCGACAGTGGAGCGGGTTGTGTGTGTGTGTGAGAAAGGGGAGTGTGAGAAAAATCACCGAGTGTGAGAGGCCCCGGGGATACTGAGTGGGAGAGATCGTGGTGTGTGTGACAGTGAGACCTGAGTATATTGATATGAGTGTATGATGAGAGACCAGTGAGTGTCTGAGACGGGTACATGAGTGTCCAGCATGTGAGGTTTCGTAAGAGTGTGTGCTCAAGTGAGAGTCTAATGTATTTTGTGTGAGGAAGAGCAATTAGAATGTGAGATACGAGGTGTGTGTGTGTGTGAGACACTCTAGTGTGTGTGAAATCCATGTGCCTCTGAAAGAGATCATTGTGTGTGTGAGACAGAGGCGTCAAGACTAGCGGCAAGGTTGTTGTGTGATGTCAAAGTGAGTAAGAGAGAAGGAAGGCTTGCCAATACAGCTTCTGAGGTTATGGACTGTATGAGCAAGACCCGGATAAGGGGCAGTGAGCCACAGGTGTGTGTGATGTTCGTGTATCGCCATGTGTATTTGTATCCATGGCCTTTCTGCGACTATGTGACTGCGTGTAATATGCCTCCTTTGGGTGCTTGTGATGTGTCCTCTCTGTGATCAGGAAGTAGGTAGGATCTTGTGTTAGTGTGTATGTGTCACTGTGTATGCTTGCAACTGGCACTGTGTGACTGTGGTGTATATGGGGAGACTCTTGGAAGATTCATAGCCTTGGACCCTTGTGTGTGCTGCTTTTTGAAATTGTGTGTTGCTGGGATAAGAATCCTGTAGAATTCCCTGCCCTCAGTCCAAGAGTTCCAGTAAGAAGCAAGAGAGGGATAACTAGAGCTGACTGCAGGAGACACCCTCAGTTCTGGGCGACAGAAAGAAGAGGAAACCAAAAGGCTGAGGACAGAGATAAGAGTGAAGGTAGCAGAATTGAGTGCTAAAGGGTCCATTGTCCCAGGTTGAGAGGAAAGGGAAGCACCTGGGGGTTTGGGTAGAAGGAGAATAACTCTGGCCTCTGGTGGAATTTAGGAGTCAGATTTTCAAACTATCGACTGTCAGAGCCTGAAGCAAAGACAGGAAGGGAAGGAGTCCACCTCAACGTGCAAAATAGAGGAAATCATAACTATTTCATAGGATTATTTCAAAAATAAAGTGAGATTTTAATTTATGCAAGAGTATCTAGCACATCTCATTTTTATTCATAGTAAGAACAAAGAATGGGAAGGCAACTTTTAGAAAAAGAAACATTAAATTTTGAACCTGGAATATAAGAGAAACAGTTATAAGTTAGGCCCCTCAACAGCCATAGGTTGCTCATAATCTCCCAGTTATGTGGGCAGTGGGACCAAAGAAAGCTGGGAGGAAGAAGGGAAGACATGTTTTAGGCTGGTGATTCTGGGAAGTAGGGAAGGCCTGCCTCCTGGCTCACTATCCTTTCTCTTCCTCCAGCTTTGCCCTCCCAGGACCCTGCTGTTCTCCAAGAGAGAAGTCAGGAACAGAAGGTGAAATGACTATTGAACTAGTGAAAACCATGCCCCAGGTTAGTTGTTATTTCCTTTCTCCTCCATGACAAGCAGTTTTACTGTTTACGACTTAATAATGCTTCTTTTCTTTTGAAAATTTGGTCCTGTTTAAGAAATCTTTATCTACCCCTAGGGCATGTAGATACTCTATTTTTCATCTAACATGTTTCTGATAAATTGAGAATTGATTTTTGTGATTTTTTTTCTATGAAAGTCAGGTCAAAATTACATTATATTTCTATATTAAACTGAATTTACATTAAATTGTTATGTTACATGTTTAACCTGTCACGATGAGTGAGGCAGAGGTTAATTTTTTTCCATTTACCTGTCTAGTTAACTCAATAGTTTTTATGGACTAATTCACTTCTTTCTCACTGTTTTGGATTGGCAGCTATATTTTGCACTAAATTCCCACATATATTTGATTTTGTTGCTGGATTACTATCAGTTTTTACCTCTTCTTAACCTCGTAATAGAAAAACATATCATTTGCAGGAATTTTCAATATAAAAGGAGCCCTGAATCTTCCCAATGAGAAGTTTTTCCAAGTGGAAAACACACTTTCTTTAAAATGAGGAAAGTCAATGCCCACTTATTTGTTTAACTTATTTTATATTAAAAGTCACATACTAAATTAATTGTAAAACTGCTTTTTTTTCCTACCGTCAGAGTTGATTAAGTATTCAAAAAGATTTATATGCATTTTGGGCATCTGCCTTTCTCAGCATTATGAATCATCTAATGTCATTTTCCAGAGTATAGAACTTTGAGAGTATGTATATATGTGTTCTTATTGACATTGTAGTCTAAGTCATAAGCACTAATTAGCATACCATTAGGATTTTTTTCCCCCGTCATTTGTCCTATAGGAATGTCAGTGATCTTCATGTTACCACTTAACTGTCTTAGTTATTCTGATATTTAACTTCATACTTCTGAATAATATGTTTGGAACACTAGTCCTTATTTTAGTTCTTGATATTATCTATGGACCTACTAATGTGGATGGTAAAGATGCAGTGCATTAACAACCCCAAACACACACACACACACACATACACACACACACACACAGAGTTTTTTGTCAGCTTTCAAACATTGTTTTATTACTATTTTGTTTTAAGGCAGTGTTCACCATAGCTTGGTGTGTTTCATCAGTTTTGGGAATTTTTCAATCACTTTAATTTTATTTTAAATTATTGGGGTGACATCGATTAGTAAAAATTATATAGGTTCCAAGTGTACAATTCTACACTACATCTTCTATTTGTTGTATTATGTGTTCATCACCCAGAGTCAGTTCTCTTTCCATCACCATATATTTGTGTCTGTGTCCCTTCTCCCCCCACTTACCTTCCCGCTTACCCTCAGGTAACTACTAAATTATTGATTGTGTCCGTGAGTTTTGTTTCTTTGTTGCTTTTGATGTTCTGTTAACAATCAAACTAAATTTCTCTATCCCTTTTCCTTCTCTTACCCAGTCTCCCATCCCTCCTCCCATCTTAAAGAAGTCCCTCTAACATTCTTCATATTACTGGTTTGGTGGTGATAAACTTCTTTAGCTTTTTTTTATCTGAGAAGCTTTTTATCTGTCCTTCAATTTTGAACACTAACCTTGCCAGATACATTATTCTTGGTTATAGATCCTTGTTTTTCATCATGTTGAATATTTTCTGCCACTCCCATCTGGCCTGTAAAGTTTCTGGTGAGAAATCAGCCGAGAATCGAATGGGTGTCCCTTTATAAGTTACTACTTGCATTTATTTTGCTTTTTTAGAATTTTCTCTTTTTCTTTAACTTTTGCTATTTTAATTATGATGTGTCTCGGTATATTCCTGTTTGGAATTGTCTTGTTTGGAATTCTCTGTGCATCCTAGATTTGTATGTCTATTTCCTTCTCCAGCTTAGGAAAATTTTCAGCCATTATTCCTTCAAATAATTTCTTAATCCCTTGCTGTTCCTCTGTTCCTTCTGGCACACCTATTGTTCTGATATTACTACATTTGATATAGTCCCAGAGGAATCTCTATCCATCCTCCCTTTTTTGGAAATAATTTTGTAATTGATCTGGCTGGGTGTTTTCCGCTGGTTTTTCCAGCAAATTACTGTTTTGCAGTTCTATTTTGTCTAGTGACTTTTATTCCATTCTTCATTTCAGTTAATGTAGTCATTATCTCTCTCTGGTCCTTTATAATGATTTGTAAGTCATCTTTGATGCTTGCTATCTCTCTGTTGAAATTATCGTTCCTTAAGCATTTTTATAATTGTTGCTTTGGACTCTGTTTTTGATGGATCATCTGTCCCCATCTCTTTAATTTTCACAACATCTTTGGGCCCTTGCTGCTGCAATTTCTTTGGTGTTCACCTCTGGGCAGAGGTCTCTGGAGAGGGGCATTTGCGGTTTTCTTTTCTTCCTGTGACTCCGGGGGTCATGCTTGGGTGCCGGGGGTCATGCTGGGGAGTTTGGTGTGATTGCGCCTTTCTGTTCTCCGTTTGCCCTGTGTACAGATTCTGCTCTGAGCTTTGTGGTCAGTCCTGTTTGCTAGTCTTTTAGATTGTCCTTGTTTTGGGCCAAGAACTGTGTTCAGCCCACTCCCTCCTTCTCTTCCCAGCCTGAGCATGGGTGCTGTGGCTCCTCACTGCCTTGTCGCTCCCCACTCCTCTGGGAACCAGAGTGAAGTCCAGCCATTGCATTTTGCGAATGGGTCTGCACATCCTGGGACCAATGTGAGGTAATTGCGGTATCTCACGCCCCGTTTCCTCTCTCCTGCAGACCAAGTGAGGTCTAGAGCACTCTCCTGCCACCTTCTTCCTCCTCCGTCCCCCAGCGGTAGAGTTCCAAGCAGGGACCTGCACCACAGCAGCGTTTCCACGCTGCAGCCCAATCTCCTCTCTTCCCTTTTTTCTTTGTTTAACCCTCTGCCTGCCTGCACATACCTTAATGCAACAAGTGTTTTCTTAGCTGTGATTGTGCATTGTGTAGAGGGTCCTTGGTTGAAGTATAAGTATTTTATTAGTTGTAATCTCCAGAGGAGTTTTTGAGAGGGCCTTCTCAGGCCTCCATTTTGTTGTCAGTCTCTGACCCTTTCTCTCCTCCCCTTCAAAATTACAATCATATAAATGCTATATCCTTTCCAGTCTGTTTTATGTTACCTATGCTTTAGTTCTTTTCAACTCTCTAATCTACTGTTAAATTTATCATTGAATTTTAAACATCCATGATTGCATTTTAGTTTTAGAATGTCTATTTGTTTTATACAATTTCCCATTTTCTGCCTAAAGTCACCTCTTTCCTTTTAATTCCTTAAAAATATTCATCGTAATTATTTTGTCATGTTGTCAGAAAATTCTGTTACCTGGATCTCCTGTGAGTTTCTTTTTCTCACCTTTTTTCTCTTGATTTTGTCTTATGTGTCTCATTATTTTGATTTAAGTATTGGACTTGGATATTAAAAAATCCTAGAGATAATTTGAAAATGTGATGTTTTTTGATAGGGTTTACTTTTAAAAATACATTTAAAAAATAAACTTTATTTTGTACAACAATTTTATATTGACAGAAAAATTGCAAAGATAGTATAGAGAGTACCCATATACACCACACATAATGTCCCCTGTTATTAACATCTTACATAAGTATGGGACATTTGTTACAATGAATGAACCAATATATATTCATCATTGTTAGCTAAAGTTCATACTGTTCAGATTTCCTTAGTTTTTAATTAATGTCCTTTTTCCATTCTAGAGTCCTATCCAGGATATCATGTGACATTTAGTACTTCTGTCTCTCAAGGCTCCTCTTGGCTGTGACAGCTTCTCATACTCTCCTCCTTTTTGATCATGTCAGTTTTGAGGGGTACTCAGGTATTTTGTAGAACATTTCTCAAGTCTGATGCTTTCTTCATGTTAAGACTGGAGTCATGTGTTTTTGGAAGGATGATCATGGAGGTAAAGTTGCCTTTGTATCACATTCTATCAAAAGGTACATACCATCAACATGACTTAGTATTGGTTGAGGTAGTGTTTGTCAGGTTTTACTACTGTAAGGTTACTTTTTCTCTTTTTTTCTTCACTTTTCACTATTTGCAAGAGTATGTTTCCATGTTCTTTTTTTATATGCAGTTTTTTTTTCCTTTTGAGACTTTTTATTTTTCAATTACATTTTACATACAACATTATAATAGTTTCAGGTGTACAGCACAGTGATGGGTCATTTATATAACTTACTAAATCCTCATTTCAATATATCTGAACCCTATACATAGTTATTACAATGTTGTTGACCATATGCTTTCTGCTGCCTTTTTTAGCCACCTATCCAGCTCTCCTCCCATCACTGTAACAAATATAGTACCCATCTGACACACAACCTTATTATACAGGTAACCCTCATATAACACGGCACTTCTAGAACATGATTTTGCTCTAACACGGTTCAAGAATTGAGAAAGCCCTTGTACAACACGGCATCCTAGAACACGGTTTCTCTCACACACAATTTGAAATTAGGGAAATCCCCGAATAACAACGAATGTAATAAAAGTTTTTAAGAGCAAAAGATAACTCATTTGAAATTTTTCATTCGAGCATGGATGTCATATCAGATTTGACTGCAGAATTTTAAATTTTATTAGAATTTTAAATCCATTTTGATCGTGGAGTATTAAGTACATACATTTTAAAACTTTGTGTTTTTCTTTTTACTATATTATATATAGATTAAAATTTTTTAGGTGAGTATTCAGTCTTTTTTAAAGAAATGGTAATTACATTTTCATTTTTGTGAATTAATTTGTAGCCTGAAACTATACATATTATTATACTTTTGGTCAAATTGCTTTATTAAAGATATTTGTCTTAATTATAAAAATATAATAGTATGTGTTTTAAATTTTTGGAACTTAATCCCTTTTTTTGTACTAGTTCTTTGTTTTGCATAACACTGATTTGCATAACATGGCACTTAAAGGAACCTAATAAATGTGTTATACGAGGGTTGTGTGTATTCCCATGTTATGCTCTATATCTCCATTATAATTGCTTTCTAACAACCAGACTAAATTTCTCCATCTGTTTCCCTTATTTTACCCACTCTACCATCCCTCCTCCCATCTTAAAGAAATCCCTCTAACATTCTTTGTAGTACTGGATTGGTGGTGATGAACTCCTATAGCTTTTCCTTGTCTGAGAAGCTCTTTATCTGTCCTTCAATTTTGAATGCTAGCCTTGCTGGATACATTATTCTTGGTTTTCATCACATTGAATATTTTCTGCCATTCCCTTCTGGCCTGCAAAGTTTCTGATGAGAAATCAGCTGAGAATTGAATGGGTGTCCCTTTATAAGTTATTACTTACATTTATTTCTCTTGCTACCTTTAGAATTTTCTGTTTTTCTTTAACTTTTGCCATTTTACTTATGATGTGTCTCACTGTGTTCTTGTTTAGGATCATCTTATTTGGGATTCTCTATGCATCCTGGACTTGTATGTCTATTTCCTTTGCCAGGATAGGAACATTTTCAGTCATTATTTTTTCTAATAATTTCTTGATCCCTTGCTTTTCCTCCATCCCTTCTGGTACACCTATGATTCTGATATTTTTCCACTTAAAATTGTTCTAGAGGAATCTCACACCATCCTCATTTTTCTGGATTCTCATATCTATCAGTTCTAAATGGGTGTTTTCTGCTGGCTTTTCCAGCAAATCGCTGCTTTTTCTATTTTATCTTCCATTCTTCATTTCAGTTAATGTAGTCATTGTCTCTCTCTGATCCTTTATAATGATTTGTAAGTCTTCTTTAATGCTTGCTGTCTCTCTGTTGAAATTATCATTTAGTTCCTTAAGCATTTTTATAATCGTTGCTTTGAGCTCTGTTTCTGATGGGTCATTTGTTGCTATCTCTTTAATTCTCTGGTTCTTCACATTTACAGCCTCTCTGGACCCTGCCAGCTGCAGTTGGTGTTCGCTGCTGATACTGGGTGGACAGTCTTTGGGGACGAGGCATTTGTGGCTTTGTTTTCTTCTTGTGGCTCCAGGGCTTATGCTGGGAGTTTGGACATGATTTTGCCTTTCTGTTCTTGGTTTGTCCCATATGCGGACTCTGCCCTGAGCCTTGGGGTCAGTCCTGTGTGCTGGTCTTTCACTTGTCCTGGTTGTGAGCTGAGAAACATGCGCACGAACCCCTCTCTCTCCTACTCCTTCCTGGCCTGAGCAATTGCACTGCAGCTTCTCACCATGGAGTCGCTCCCCCTCCTCTGAGAACCTGAGTGAAGTCTGATCGCTTCAGTTTGTGGGCTGGTCTGCACCTCCTAGGACCAAAGTGAGGTGGGTGTGGTAGCTTACACCCCACCTGTGGGCCTCCAGTCCTCTCCCCTGTGGATTGAGTAAAGCCCGGAGTGCTCTCCCACCACCCTTTTCTTCCTTCCACCCCCAGCGGTAGAGTTCTCTTCTCTTCCTGGCTGAAGGGAGGTTGTGCTGCAGTTCCTAACTGCCCCTGTTGTTCCCCCTTCTCTTGGAACCAGAGTGAAGTCAGGCCATGGCCTCTCAAAGACTTGGTCTGCACCTTCTGGGGCCAAAGTGAGGTCTTGTTGCAGTGTCTCACACCCTTGCCTCAGGGCCTCCTTTTTTTCTGTCCCTCGGACAGAGTGAGTCCGGAATGCTCACCCACCACCTTCTTCTTCCTCCCTACTCCAGTGGTAGAGTTCCAGGCCCTACCCATGCTTCGCCCTTTTCTGCACTTCCTCCTTTTTCTTCTCCTTCGTTTGCCCCTCTGCTGATCTGTAGGTACTTTAATGTGAGGAGCAGGTTTTTTTCATTTGCTTGTTTTTTGTGGTATGGCCATAGACAGGAGCAGGTTTCTTAGCTTTGATTATGCATTGTGTGGGGAGTCCTTAGTTGAGTTATAGATGTTTTATTAGTTGTAATCTCCTAGGGAGTTTTTCAGAGGTCCCTTTCACGCCACCATTTTGTGTCTCTCTTTCCATTACTCTTTAGAAGAAAGCTCCTGTGCACAAACCACACCTTAAGGAGTGGGAAGTTACGTTTCTACCTCCAGAGTGGAGTTTCAAAGTAAATCACTTGAAATTCTTCTGTATGAGAGATTTCTCTATTTGCTTCCATTTATTTATTCAGTTATGTTAATTATATATAATTATATAATCATATTAATTAGATTATATTAGTATATAATAGGATTATAAAGCTAATGCATACTAACATAATTAGTATATTAGAATATCATACTAATTATATTAGTATGAACTCATGCTTATTTATTTTATACCTTAGATTATAATCCAGTGCTTCTCAGCCATTTCTGTACTGTGGAGAGGATTAATTTTTGCTTCTGGCGTATAGCTATGCTAAGAACAAGTCTTAATCCAATCAGGAGCTGAAATTATTAGAGGCTGGGCCTTTATCCTTGTGTAGGCTGGCTTTTTTCCATTTCACCTTCATCCTGGGTTGTAGTTCTTCGCTTGGGTTCCCAATCAAAAGTCTGGGATATTTACCAGTACCTACCTATCTTTGGCAGATTATAGTAATTTGAAAACTCTCCAGATTAGCATTTATTGCTACTGTCCTTCCTCAAAAGTCCTCAACTAGTCAACTATGAGAGTTTTGTCAATTTGCTTCTGCTTATGAACCCTGACTATGAACTCTCAGCATGGGAGACCTTGGAAATAATCCGTGGTATAAAACACATTTAGGGAAATCTCTGCCTCGTGTTTGTGCACTAGTGGTATTTTATAATGTGGAAGGAATAGTATCTTATACTCTCTCATCACTCATCTTTCCAGAATTCTCCTTTTTTTTAAATTCCATTTTTCTAGCAAACTTTAGAATCAAGCAGTTTTTAAAAACCCCACTGATAATTTAAACTTGGATTTAAGTATTCAGCAAATACTTTTTGAGGGCCTTGTACATGCCAGGTGTTCTTTTAGATTCTGATGCTGCAGCAAAGAACAAAGCAAAGGCCCTGCCCTAGTGGAGCTTACCTTCTAAAGAGGGAAAATAGACATAAAGAAATGAATTGGTATATGTCAAATGGCAAAAAGTGAAGTGGAAAAAGATAAAACAGGATAAGTGGGAGAGGGAGTACTGGGTAAGGGGATATCTGGATTTTATGTTTATAGGGTGATCTTGGAAGGCCTCTCTGACATTTGAGTAGGGATCTAAAGAAAATAAGATAGCAAGTACATAGATATCTGTAGGGAGCTTCTTGCAAAAGTGGGAACAGGATTGCGGGGTTAGTCATGAACATCTCTAGTGTTCAGGAAGGGCAAGAAGGACAGAGCCAGTAAGACTGAAAGTCGATGATGTCAGAGAAGTCATAGCACCCAACCTTTTGAATCTCAAGGCCATTATAAGGACCTGGGCTTTTGCTATGTGAGCTGGGAGGCTTAGCGGGGATTTTAAGCAGAGATGAGACATGGGGATTTCTTTGGTAGCTGTGTTGAAAATAGAGGTAAATATAAGTGTTTTAAGAGATGTGTCATATTCTAAATGTGCTCTTTTCCCATTTTCATCTCCAGTGCATGTTAGAAAAGGAAAGAAATGTTTAGTATGTATCTTACCTCCCAGGTAATTTCTAAAAATTTCCTTCTAAAATTTTAAATTTTGAAATTTTAAATTTTAAAATTTAAACATTTCCTTAAAAAATTTTTTTTAGTAAAGTTTTTTGTTTGATTGATTGGTTGTTTTGTTTTTTAACTAGCTTCCTTGGGTAGGGATACTTGTTGGACAGTGTTAGGGTTTAACAGTCATGTAAAATTCAATGTGAATACTCATTTTGGAATTGTGGGACTCAATGGTACTATTTTAGCTCTGTTTATATCATCACAGGGAAGAGATAGTTAACCAATATTTTTTCAATATTTAATGGATTAAATATTATTATTTTTGTTTTGTGGGTATTTTTAGAGTGTAGGTTGTCTAAAACAATATTGAACATGGCAGTAATGCCTCCTGTGTGTCACTTTCTATATAATTTATAACAGTAGATTTCTTTTTTGAAAACAACTTTATTTAGGTATCATTTATATACCATAATTTTTAACATTTGAAGTGTACAATTGTATGATTTCTAGTAAATTTATTGAGTTGTATAACCATCATTATATTTCAATTTTAGATCATTTTTATCACCTCAGTAAGAGGCCCATTTACAGTTAATTCCTGTTCCAGTTTCTATCCCCAGGCAACTACTAACTATAATACTTTCTGTCTTAGATTTGACTTTTTTGGACATTTCATGGAAATGGAATCATACAATAGGTAGTATTTTGTGTCTAGCTTTTATCACTTAGCTTTACATTTTTGAATTTTTTCCATGTTGCAACATGTATCGACATTTCATTCCCTTTTATGGGTAATTTTATTTCATTGAAAGGTGTACCTAATTTTGTTTCCCCATTCATCAGTTCATGGGCATTTGTGTTGATTGCACTTTTTGGCAGTTGTGAATAATGCTACTGTCAACATTTAATGTAAATCTTTATTTAGACATAATTTTGTTTCTGTTGGGGTAGATTTAACCTAGGAGTAGAGTTGCTAGGTTATGTGCTAAATTCATATTTAACTTTTTAAAGAAATCGTCAGACTGCTTTTCAAAGTGGCTGTGCCATTGTACATTCTCAACAGCAGTGTATGAGGGTTGGATGTGTTGTAGTCTGATGCTGGGTGATTCCCATATTGCTTACCTGCTTGTTCTGGTATGGCATAGCATGCTAGTTCTTAATGGCACAGCATAATAAATTGCAATCTAAATATATTCATTATTTTTGTTGTGTAAGAAAAACAATCATCTACATCAGTTCAGTGTTCTTCTCACCTGAACACTAAATCCCATAGAGTACCATTTGTGAAATACCAATTAGATATTCTTTGTTGTTGTTGTCTGAGAGTTCAACCACAGGTATAGGTTCTGCCTTGAAGCCCTGGTTTCCTGCCCTGTGAGCCACCTGTTCTTATTTTCCCATGTTGAGAAATGGATTAGAATAATTGTGTACAATGCAATTTAACATTTCAATAAATTCCATATTGGGTTGGAGCTTGTGTTTTAAGTTTTTTTCTTCTCCAAGGGCTATTTCTGACATAATGTAGGGACAAATTAACACTTCATCTTGGAAACATGTGGTTAGTCAGATATGTATTTGTGTCATTTCAGGACTTGGTGACATTCAAGGATGTTGCAATGGACTTTTCCAAGGAGGAATGGGACTGGCTTGAACCCTGCTCAGAGGAGTCCATACAGGAATGTGATGCTGGAGAACTATGAGAGTCTGGTATCACTTGGTGAGGATCTTTTCCCCTTTGCACAATCCAGAATTTACCCTTAGGGACTCTTTACTTTTTTATTTGTTATGAAAACTTTATTGTGTAGGTCAGAATAGAATTGGGAAACAAAGAGGATGATATTCAAGGATTGGTGGAAATGTCAGATTTAGTCAGTGAATTTGACATGTATTCCATGTGTATGTTTTTTAGGCTTTGGGAACACTGGCCATGATGTGACTCTTACAGATGCCCTGTGCTCCTTTGTTCCCCACAGTACTGTTATCACCAGGAGGCAGTAACAAGGTTCACCAAAAATATAGCTTTATTACTATAAATTTAGAATATCACTTTCAAAATTTGTATCATTTTATTAACAATAAGTGAACTATTAAAGCACAAACTGTAAAAATGGCTTCAGACATTACTAGAGAAACTAACATGGACCCTTCTCAGCCATAGGACCATCTCATTGGGTAGACTATCTTTCTGTTCTTTAGAGGGTCCCTATAGCCTGCTGTGGTTCACTGAGCTTCTGAAACTAAATTTATATTTTTAATTATATTTGAGAATATTTTGGCTGTTATTTTAAAAAAATTTTTTTGTGTTCTCGGTTTTCTCCTTCTAAGATTTCAATTACAAATATGTTAGAATTTTTGATACTGAACCCTAGATAACTAAGGATTTGTTTACTTTTTCAAAGCTTTTTCTGTGTTTTTCAGATTAAATAATTTCTATTGACTTACCTTAAAGTTCACTATTTCCTTGTCTTCCTCAATGTCTTGTTAAACCCATATAAAATTCCAGATACTGTAGATTTCAATTCTAGATGCTCCACCTGCTCCTTTTTGTAATTTCTGTCAATATTTGCTATTTAAAGTCCTGGTTTACTAATTCCAAAATATGCATTATCAGAGGTTGGCTCTCCATTGATTACCTTTTCTTCTGAGTATGTTTTCCTTTTCCTCTTCTTATATCTAATAATTTTGATTTTATCCTATACATTATAAATATTACATTGTAGAGATTCTGGATTCTGTGATATTCATCTGAAGAGTATTGTTTGTTTTTTTTTAAAGCAGTTAATTGACTTGACTCAAATTCCAACCTCTTCTCTAGGAGCCCTGTACAATATTGCATTTACTACTGTCAGATGATCATCTGAAAATTCTGGGCTGAAATTCATCCTCTGGGCCCTTAGAAAATTGTTTAACTTTTAGAGTTGACTGATGGCAGTCTGACTAGAATGCTAAAAGCTTTGTTGTATGCCCTTAAAATGTGCTGTATCCTTTGATCTAATCATTTATATTATGTTATTCCATCAGAATTATGGAACTGGCTTAGAGTCTGAAATACCCAAAATATGGCCAGTTTTTATGTCTTCTTTGCATGCAGAACTTTGCATCTCTAAACCATATGTGATCTCCTTTTTGGAGCAAGGGAAGGAGCCTGGGAAGATGAAGAATGAGATGACAGCTCAGGTGAGTGTGGAAAAACCAGGTAGGGGGATTCTTTCTGGTTCAGCCATTTTCAAAGGCGATCCTCCTCACTTATGCCTCTTAGAAGTTTTCTCAAGCCTTCCAGGCTTGGGGGAATACTGAAATGTTACTGCTTAAGATAGGCTTTCCCAATATTTTCTCTTCTACTTCCCTCTGTTCTAATAATTTGTTTTGCAAAAATCTTTATCCAGCTCCTTTCCATTCCCTCTTTGCTTTTGCCATACAAACTTATATAAGCTTTTTCATTTCTTAAATTTTAAGCTAAAATTAGGTGCGGCTTGCAATCATATCATACTCCTATTTAAGTCTTTCTTTGGTTTCCTGTTACAAATAAGAAAAATCCAAATTCTACTAGCCCCTATGCGATCAGTGACTTTCTATTTCTCTGACCTAATTCCAATTCACTTTTTAGCTTTTTCACTAAACTTTAGTCCATAGTTTTCTAAACTTTGTGAAGTGCTCAAGTATACTTCATGTACCTTATAGGTATGTTAAGATATGAATCTCTCAGCATTGGCTCCAGTGTTCATGGCACATTCCCTCTTCAAGACTTACAGTCTGGCTGGCTTATGAGGCAAGAAAGGTACTTATGTGGCAGTAAATAAAAACAAGGTTAATAATAGTGTTGCCAACCTAAAAGTAGTTTCTTCAAAAGCACCTGTGGCAAAATTCCATTAAGATGTGGCCTGAGGACTGACACTTTAACTGGGCTACTGAAAGTAAAATGAGTGAAAAAATTCCTTATATGCATCCTTGAGTTCAGGAATCACGAAAAATATTATTTCCTTGCAGATTACCTCATGAGCTCTCATTCTTTGGGGTCTTGTTGCAATTTTTCAGTTGACATGCCAGTACATAATAGATTTTATGGGAATTCATTATTTTTGAATCCCCTTTTCCATGTTAAATGCTTCCTTTGTTATAGCCCATGGACGGAAATATTTGCTTTTTTGGTATCTTTTAGATTGGGAATCTAGATATGAGACACAGGAATTAACTCTGAAACCATTCAGGTATGATGATGTGTTAATGAAGAGAATTACAAGCTATGGACTTGAGCTTTCCACTTTCAGAGAAAATAGGAAAGGTGAAGATCTTTTTGAGAGGCAGCTGGTAAGTCAAGAGACATTTATTAGGCAAGAAACACTCACTCATAAAGAAAGCCTTACTGAAGAAATAGATCACAAATATAACAAACCTGGGAAAATTGTCCATCTAGACAATGCAGGAGAGAAGGTTTATGATCACAAGTCTGACAAAAGATCTTTTCCAAAAATTCCATGGTGAGAAAACACAAGAGAGTCTATGGAGGAAAGAAACTTTTGTTAAATGTAACGAATGTGAGAAAACCTTTACCCAGAGGTCCTCTCTTACTGTTTATCAGAGAATTCATACTGGTGAAAAGCTGTATGAATGTAAGGAATGTGGGAAAGCCTTCAATCAGAGCCAACACCTAGCTCAACATCATCAAATACATACAGGAGAAAAACTCTGAATGTAAAGAATGTAGGAAAGCCTTCAGCCAAAGTGTGCACCTTATTCAACATCAAAGAATTCATACTGGAGAAAAACCATATAAATGTAAAGAATGTAGAAAACCCTTCAGCCAGCCTGTACACATTGCTCAGCATCAGAGAATTCATACTGGGGAGAAGCCCTTTGAATGTAAGGAATGTGGCAAGGCCTTCAGTGATGGCTCATCCTTTGCTCAACATCAAAGATGTCACACTGGAAAAGACCCTATGAATGTATTGAATGTGGGAAAGCCTTTCAGCAGAACGCATCTCTTATTCATCACTGGAGATATTATCGTACTGGAGAGAAACCTTTTGATTGTGTTGACCATGGAAAAGCCTTCAGTGATCAGATAGGCCTTATTCAACATAGGAGAATCCATACTGAAGAGAAACCCTACAAATGTAATCTATGTGGGAAAACCTTCAGCTATGGTTCATCCCTTATTATACATCAGAGAATTCACACAGGTGAGAAACCTTATGAATGTGATGTCTGTGGGAAAGCCTTTAGTCATCATGCTTCACTCACTCAACATCAGTGAGTGCATTCTGGAGAGAAACCTTATGAATGTAAGAAGTGTGGGAAAGGCTTTAGGCAGAGTATACATCTAGCTAGTCATTTAAGAATTCATACTGGCAAGAAACCCTATGAATGTAGGGAATGTGGGAAAGCCTTTAGCATCAGTTCACAGCTGGCTACTCATCAGAGAATTCATATAGGAGAGAAACCTTATGAATGCAAGGAATGTGGTAAAGCCTTCAACCAGAGGGCACACTTTATTCACCATCATAAAATTCATAGTGGGGAGAAACATGAGTGTAATGAATGTGACAAAGCCTTTATCAGGCAGTACCTGCTTCATTCAACATCAGAGACTTCATACTGGAGAGAAACCCCTATAAATGTGGAAAGGCTTTTAGTGATAGTTAATTCCATGCTCAGTATCAGAGACTTCATGCTGGCCAAAGGCCCTATGAATGTGTTGAATGTAAGAAGGCATTTATGACAAAATCATCCCTGATTTATCATCAAAGATGTCATACTGGGGAGAAATCTTATGAGAATGGTGCATGTGGCAAAGCCTTTAGCCATTGTCAACCCCTTACTGTTCATCAGACAATACTTTCTGGGGAAAAACCGTATAAATTTAAGGAATGTAGAAAAACTTTTAGCCAGATTGGACACCTTAATCTACACAGAATTCATACTGGAGAGAGATGTTATGAATGTAAGGAATGTGGCAATGTCTTCAGACAAAGTGCACACCTTTGGCAACATCACAAAAGTCATGCTGCAGAGTCAGCTTGGGCACCCAGCTCTTCCTCAGCCCCTGTGTCACCAAGTCCTGTTGTACCCTTCAAGTTCATTTTTCATACTGCTGCCACAGTGGTCTTTTAAAAAATATAAATGTAATTATATCACTCTCCTCCTAAAACCCTGTTAAAAAATTTTTAAACTAATCAATGCACATAAGTGCTTGCCTGACTCTAAGTGCCTGTTTAATGTTAGGTCACTATTCTTTAGTCTGTTTAAACATTAGTTTTAAACAGTAAACTGGAAAGTAGTATATCAGTGCTAGGATACCATAATAATTTTGGAACTGAAATAATATTTAATGGGAGATGATGAGGATTAGCATTAGTATGTTTAAAGCTTAATGTTATAACAAAGTAGTGACTTTCTCATAATTCTGAGGCTGTGTTCCTTTGTTAGTAAGGAAATTCAGTATGACCTGATGCATAGAATATGCTTTTGGTCTTGTCTGGAGCTCTGGATAAGACTAGAGAAAATTTGAACTTGCTGGGAAGAATATAAAATGTTACTTAGTCCAAGCAAAAAATAGATATTACTAATATTTAAAAGCGAAAAAATAGAGACCTTGAATAGTCTAGCCCTATTTAAAGTCACCTGGTTTCATAGATTATTCTTAATTTGCAAGAAACCAATATTTAATCTATTGTAGAGTACAGAAAAATATATTAGAAATATTCCACTTTTTTCATGAGGCTAGTTCAATTCTGATATCAACCCCAGAAAAAAAAAAGTTATAGGTAAATTTACTCATGGTTATATACAGAAAGGAAATTACTACCCTCTGTTGAAAGAGAACAGAGGCTCTGAATAAATGGAGGTCCACATAGGTTTCTAGATGGAAGTTTCAGCATTGTAAAAGTGTCTGTATATTCACTTGGTTCCAGTCACACTCCTTGTAGGATATTTTTACATTGACAATTTTCTTCTGAAATTTATGTAGATTGATAACTGGGCAAGCATCTCAAAGTAATTTTTTAAATACTCAAGAATTTAGTATATTGCAAACTGGTAATTTTGATGTGTCACTGGGAGGGATAGATTATTTAAAAGGTGTCTGACAGTTCTGCAACTGGAAATAGAGTGAGATCTGTATTTTACTCCTTAAAGAGCATTTCATTCAAAATGGATTAAAGAGGTAATAGGAAACACAATATGAAAATCCTATAGCAGGATGTAGAATATTTCTATCCTTTTGGGTTGAGGAAGTCTTTGATAAGCAGGACAAAGAGTCCAGGAGCCATAAAGAGAGAGTGACAGGTAGAACCATGTAAAAAATTTGAACCTTTTCCATGGTAGAAGACACCATATGCAACATAAACAGGCATATGACAGGCTGAGATAACATTTAAAACATATATTACAAAGGATATAGCCCTTATTTAAGAAGTGCCATTAGAAACCAGAAAGGATAAGATAAAATACACAGTCTGGAAAGGCATACGAACAGGCAACTCTTCCATGAAGTACATTAAAGAATCAAAATAGAGGAAGTTCTCAACTGTAATAATTATCAGATAAATGTAAAATTTAAAACTCCTCACTTCTAAGACACACCTGCACAAATTTTATGTGAATGTAAATGTTGGCTAATATCCATTATTGTTGCAGATGTGAGAAACCATATTTTCATTCATTGAGAGGGTACATTGGTGAAAAGGCACTGTAGAGGGCAATATGCTGTTTGTTACCTGTCAATATTTTAAATGTAATCAATCACTCTTTGCCACAATTCTACATCTAGGTACTTATCTTCTCAAAAAGCACAAGTGCAAAAATATGTATATACATAAGGACATTTTTATTCAACTTTGAAAATTAACTAATTTTTTTTATTGTTAAACTTACTGGGGTGACATTTGTTACCAAGAATTACTTAGGTTTCAGGTGTACAATTCTACAGTGCATTGTCAACTTGTTGTATAATAAGTTCACCACCTAGTGTAAGTTCTCTTTCCATCACCATATATTTAGCTCCCTCTCCCTCCTCTCCCACCCCCTCCCACTTCTCCGATCCCCTCACCACTTGTTTCCAAATAAACATTAAAATATTGATTGTGTCCATAGGCTTTTTGTTTATTTGTTTGGTTTTTTCTTTGGTGCTTTCAGTTTTATGTTCCACATATGAGTGAAGTCATACAGTTTTTGGGTTTTTTCTGTCTGGCTTATTTCGCTTAGCATGATGAGGTCCAGGTCCATCCATTTTGTTGTAAATGGCAGTATTTCATCTTCTTATAGCTGAGTAATATTCCATTGTGCATATGTACCACAGCTGCTTTATCCAGTCATCTGTCTCAGGGTACTTTGGTTGTTTCCATGTTTTGGCCACCATGAACAGTGCTGCAGTGAACATTGGGGTACATAAATCTTTGCAGACAAAGGTTTTCAAGTTTTTTGGGTAGATCCCCAGAAGGGGGATTGCTGGGTCATATGGTAACTCCATTCCCAATTTTCTGAGGAACCTCCACGCCGTCTTCTATAGTGGTTACACCAGTTTGCACTCCCACCAGTGGTGTGCAAGATTTCCTTTTTCTCCACATCCTCTCTAGCACTTGTTATTCCTTGTCTTCTTGATAATAGCCATTCTAACAGGTGTCTCATTGTGGTTATGATGTGCATTTCCCTGACAGCTAATGAGGATGAGCATTTTTTTCATATGTCTGCTGGCCATTTGTATTTCTTTGTGGGAGAAGTATCTGTTTAGTTCTTCTGCCCACTTTTTAATTGGGTCGTTTTTTTGTTGTTAAGTAGTATTAGTTCTTTATATATTTTATATTTTTAAATTCATTTTTATTGATACACTTTTTGGGATGACATCTGTTAGCAAGATTTACATACGTTTCAGGCATACAATTCTACAGTGCATTGTCAACTTGTATAATAACTTCACCACCTATTGTGACTTCTCTGTCCACCACCCTATATCTAGCTTCCCCTCCCTCCTCTCCCACCCTCCCCTTTCTCCCCTCCCTGTCCTACTCGTCCCCAAAGAACATTAAACTATTGATTGTGTCCATGGGTTATTTCTTTGTTTGTTCATTTCTTTTTTCTTTGTTACTTACAGTTTTTATATTCCACATATAAGTGATGTCATACAGTTCTTTGTTTTTTCTGTGTGGCTTATTTCACTAAGCATGATGATCTCCAGGTCCATCTATTTTGTTGCAAATGGCAATATTTCATCTTTTCTTATAGCTGAGTAATATTCCATTGTGTATATGTACCACAGCTTCTTTATCCAGTCATCTGTCGCAGGACACTTTGGTTGTTTCCATGTTTTGGCCACTGTGAACAGCGTTGCGATGAACATTGGGGTACATAAGTCTTTGCAGACAAAGGTTTTCAAGTTTTTTGGGTAGATCCCCAGAAGGGGGATTGCTAGATCATATGGTAGCTCCAGTCTCAATTTTCTGAGGAAACTTCACACTGTCTTCCACAGTGGTTGTACCAATTTGCATTCCCACCAGCAGTGTACAGAGTCCCCTTTTCTCCACATCCTCTCCAGCACTTGTTATTTCTTGTCTTGTTGATAATAGCCATTCTAATAGATGTGAGGTGGTATCTCATTGTGGTTTTGATTTGCATTTCCCTGATAGCTAATGAGGATGAGCATTTTTTCCTATGTCTGCTGGCCATTTGTATTTCTTCGTGGGAGAAGTATCTGTTTAGTTCTTCTGCCCACTTTTTAATTGGGTTGTTTTTTTGTTGTTAAGTAGTATTAGTTCTTTATATCTTTATATATTTTAGATATTAGACCCTTATCTGATGTGTTGTTTGCAAATATTTTCTCCCATTCAGTTGGTTGTCTCTTTGCTTTGTTGATGGTTTCTTTTGCTGTGCAGAAGCTTTTTAGTTTGATATAGACCCATCCATATATTTTTGCTTTTACTTCCCTTGCTTTTGATGTCAGGTTCATGAAGTCTTCCTTGAGCCCTAAGTCCATAAGTTTAGTACCTATGTTTTTTTCTATACAGTTTATTGTTTCAGTTCTCATAGGAAGGTCTTTAATCCATATTGAGTCCATTGGTGAGAGTTTACAACTCAGGTTCATTCTTTTGCATATATTCTTCCAGCTTTCCCAGTACCACCTACTAAAAGAGGCTGTCTTTTCCCCATTGCATATTTTTTGCTCCTTTATCAAAAACTATTTGTTCATAAATTTGTGGATTTATTTCTGGGTTTTCAGTTCCATTCTATTGGTCTGTGTTTGTTTTTCTGCCATTGCCAAGCTGTTTGACTATTGATGCTTTGTAATATAAATTGAAGTCAGGGAGTGTAATGCCACCAGCCTTATTCTTTTTATGTAGTATTGCTTTGGCATTTTGAGGTCTTTTATGGTTCCATATAAATCTGATGATTCTTTTATCTATTTCATGAAAATATGATTGTGGGAATTTGATAGGTATTGCATTAAATCTGTAGATTGCTTTGGGCAAAATGGCCATTTGAACAATGTTAAGTCTTCCTATCCATCAAATGGATATCTTTCCATTTCTTCATGTCTGCTTCAATTACTTTCAAAAGTGTCTTATAGTTTTCTGTGTATAAGTCTGTCAAGTTCTTTGTTAACTCCCAGGTAGTTCATTGTTTTTGTTGTGATAGCAAAAGGAGTTGATTCCTTCATTTCTTTTTCTGAGGATTTGTTGTTTGTATATAGGAATGCTGTTGATTTTTGTACATTGATTTTGTATCCTGTGACTTTACTGTATTCATTTATTGTTTCTAATAGTTTCCTGGTGGAATCTTTGGAATTTTCTATATAAAGGATCATGTCATCCGCAAATAGTGACAATTTGACCTCTCCTTTCCCAGTTTGGATATCTTTTATTCCTTTCTCTTGCCTGATTGCTGTGGCTACAACTTCTAGTACTATATTAAATAGCAGTGGTGACAGGGAGCATCCTTGTCTTGTTCCTGATTTTAGGGGAAGAGACTTTAGCTTTTCCCCATTCAGTATGATGTTAGCCAATGGTTTGTCATATATGCCTTTATTATGTTGAGATACTTTCCTTTTATATCCATTTTATTTAGTATTTGGATCATAAGTGGATGTTTTATCTTGTCAAAAGCTTTTTCTGCATCAATTGATATGATCATATGGTCTTTATCTTTTATTTATGTGGTATATCACATTGATTGATTTTCATACGTTGAACCACCCTTGTGCTCCCGGGATGAATCCCACTTGATCATGATGTATAATCTTTTTGATGCATTATTGTATTCTATTTGCTGATATTTTGTTTAGGATTTTTGCATCTGTGTTCACCAGAGATATTGGTTCACCAGAGATATTGGTATAGTTTTCTTTTTTTGTGTTGTCTTTACCAGGTTTTGGTACTAGGGTAATGTTGGCCTCATAGAATGAGTTAGGAAGTATTGCTTCCTCTTCAATTTTTTTGGAAGAGTCTGAGGAGGATAGGTGTTAATTCTTCTTTGAATGCTTGGTAGAACTCATTGGTGAGGCCATCTGGTCTGGGACTTTTGCCTTTAGGGAGATTATGGATAGTCATTTCAATCTCTTTGCTATTGGTTGGTCTATTTAGATTATCCATTTCTTCTTGGTTCAGTCTAGGTGGGCTATAAGTTTCCAGAAACTTGTCCATTTCTTCTAGGTTGTTAAATTTAGTGCCATAAAACCCTTCATAATTTTTTCTTATAATCCTTTGTATTTCTGTGGTGTCAGTGGTAATTTCTCCCCTTTCATTTCTAATTTTGGATATCTGTTTCCTTTCCTTTTGTTCTTTGATTATTCTAGCCAGGGGTTTGTCAATTTTGTTGACTTTTCAAAGAACCAGCTCTTTGTAATATTAATTTTTTCTGTTGTCCTTCTATTCTGTAATTGGTTTAGCTCTGTTTAATTTTTATTATTTCTTTCCTTCTGCTGACTTTGGGTTTTTTCTGCTCTTCTTTTTCTAGTTCTTTAAGATGGGATCTAAGTGTTGACTTGTGCTTTTTCTTGTTTCCTAAGATAGGCCTGTAATGATACAAATTTCCCTCTTATTACTGCTTTTGCTGTGTCCCAGTGATTTGATATGTTGTATTTTCATTGTCATCAGTTTCTGTATATTTTTAATCTCTCCTTTTATTTATTGTTTTATCCAGTCATTTTGTAATAAGATGTTTTTTAATCTCCATGTATATGTGATTTTTTTCTGCTTCCCTTGTACAGTTGATCTCCAATTTCAAAGCTTTGTGGTCTGAGAATACATTTGGTATGATTTAGATCTTCTTGAATTTGTTGAGGCTACTTTTGTGTATAGTCTCTTTTTGCTGGATGAAGTGCCCTGTAAAGTAAATTATGTCCAATTGCTGTAATATGTCATTTAGAGCTGATATTTCCTTATTTATTTTCTGTTTGGATGATCTGTCCATGGCTGTTAGCAGGGTGTTTAAGTCTCCACAATGATTGTGCTTTTGTTAGTTTCATCTGTTAGTAGTTGCTTTGTATATTTTGGTGCTTCCTGGTTGGGAGCATATATATTAATTCGTGTTCATCTTTGTCTCTTGCTATCTTTGTTAACCTGAAGTTTATTTAATCAGATATCAGTATGACAACTCCTGCTTTTCTCTGGTTACCATTTGTTTGGAGTACTGTTTCCCATCTTTTACTCTGAGTCTGTGTTTTTCCTTATGGTTGAGGTGTGTCTCTTGGAGACAGCATATGGATGGTTTTGTTTTTTAATCCAGTCTGCTACTCTGTGTCTTTTTATTGGTGAGTTCAGTCCATTAACATTTAGAGTGATGATCGATATGTGAGGATTTCCTGTGCCCATTACTTTTTTGTTACTGTTTTATTTTTGTTTCTTTCTTGTTTCCCCAACTCTATTCCATTTGTCCTGATGTTTTCTTTCAGGTCGAAGAACCTCCTTCAGTGTTTCTTGAAGTGCCAGCCTTGTGCTGGCAAATTCCCTTAGCTTCTGTGTGCCTGAGAAGGTCTTTATTCCACCTTCATATCTGAAAGATAATTTTGCTGGATAATTCATTCTTGGCTGGAAGTTTCTCTCTTTTAAAGTTTTGAATATTTGATTCCACTCCCTCCTGGCTTGTAGAGTTTCTACTGAGAAGTCTGATGCCAGCCTGATGGGTTTTCCTCTAAAGATTCTCATTCTTTTTTCCCTGGCTGCCTTGAGAATTGTCTGTTTGTCTTTAGTTTTTGACATATTTAGTACCATGTGTCTTGGAGAAGATCTGCTAGGGTCCAGGTATCTAGGGGACTTGTTTTCTTCTTGAATTTGGGATTCCAGATCTTTCCATAGGTTTGGAAAGTTCTCATGTACTATTTGTTTGAGTCTGTTCTCTGCAGAGTGCTCTACTCCTTCTTCTAATCCTATTATCCTGATGTTGTTTTGTCTCATGGAGGCAGATAGTTCTTTCAGAGTTCTTTCAATCCTTTTGATTCTGCATTTCCTATCTTCCTCCTTTTGAGATGTTTACATGTTCTGATCTTCGATATCACTAATTCTTTCCTCCATCTGGTTGGCCTTCTTTCCTATGGCTCTTATTTCATTTCTCACTTCTCTTATTGTATTATTTATCTCTTGAATTTCCATCTTGATCTTCCTTATGTTTTGAATTTCTTTGTTAAATTGTTGCTTTAGTTCACGGATGTTTTAGGTTGTTCACCTCAGCTATGGTGTTCTGCCAGTATGTTTTAATTTCTCTGAGAGCCTTTAGAATGGCTACTTTAAATTCTCTGTTACTTAGTGCAGAAAAATCTAGGTCTATGAGACTCTGTTCTGGATATGTTTCATGTTCTTTCTGAGCATCTTTAGCTCCTAAGGAATTCATACTGTCTGCTGGGTTCTTCCTCTTTGGCATGAGGGCATTATGTTCAGCAAAGCCCAGGAGCCCTGATTAGTATTTTTGTGGTGTCTTGCTGTAGGGCAGACACTAGGTGGCACTGAGGGCCTAGTTTTGGGAGAGAGGAGAGGTGTTTAGACCTTATCTCTGGCCTCCAGCCAGGTTTGGAGGTGGTGTGCATCTATCCATCTATCTATCTGCAGTCCCTCCACTTCCTGCAGTTCGTTGGATAGGCTGTAGGTGAGGGAAGAGGCCAACAAAAAGTGTGATGGGGCAGCTCCTCCTCCTGCCCTATGCTGGGGAAGCTGGTGGATGCGGGCCGAGGCTGCTCTTGCTGGCTGGGGCGAATGCTATCAAATCCACCTTTCTTCCTGGGCCTGCTCCAGTGACCAGCCATTCGGGGTGGAGTCTGCAGGCTCACACCATGTGTGGGTACCCAGCGTGCATGAACCACAAGTCCAAAGCCATGGGCCTGGTGTTACGGGTCACGTGAAGGAGCCGGCTGGACTCTGCCATGTGCTGGGAATCGCAGAGTAGCCATGCACGCGTGTGCTGTGGGCTGTGTGGGTGTCAGGAGCCGAGGTGCTATCTCTGGGGCCCCACTTCAGCCTGTGGCTCTTCAGAGTCCTCACTCAGCCCTCCTGCTACTCGAGCTTCAGAGGCTAACCCCCAAGCTCTGCCTCCAACATGCTGCTCTAAGGCCCAGCTCCCCCACTGTTTCCCACTGTTCTGCCACTTTGGCTGGCTTTAACTCGTCACCTCTTGGCTTCCCCCACCCCCACCCCATGCACTGTGCTGCTCCCAGATAGTCAGCAGTGATGGGGTCCTGTTGCCATCAGTCTCTGCTCCCTCCCCTCTCTCCTGCTCGCCCCCTTCTTTCCCACCTTCAGGCGTTTTCTTGCAATGGGTGGATTTCTCATTCGTCGCTGTATCACTCCAAGTTCTCTTTCTTGGTTCCTGGATGGCTGTTCAATTGTACTTTCTGGGAGAGGCCTTAGGGACCTCTTCCCTGGTTGCCATCTTGCCCTCTCCAAGTTTTCAACTTTCCATAGGCACATTTATTAAAGAATAATAATAAATTTGGAACAGCTATAATGTTCGGCCCTAGTAAATTAATTAAATTATGGAAAAATCAATTCAGGAGATTATTATGCAGTCACTGAAAACAATGAGGTAGATCTCTATATTCACTGGAAGTGTTTATTAATTGAAAATGTAAATTTCATATTATATAATGTGATCACTTAGTTTTAAATACATAAACTTTATAAAGTTAAAATTACAAAAATGGATATGAGGTTGGACAATTAATTTTGCAACTCATCCTAGAAAAGTGCTACAGACCTCATTGCTGAGTATCACTATAGTTGCCTTCAACGTACTCCTCTTGGGAAGCTATGCACCAATGGCAGCACCTGTACAAAGAACTCAGTAAGGGTCATAACCGAGTTTGTACAGTGCTGCCAACATAAGTGCACTGTGGCAAGTTCGCGAACTTAATTGTCAGATTTTGGGCACAACAACAGCTTTGATGGCCATTCCAGAAAAAGAGTTCCAAAATTGCTTTGAAGGGTGGACTAGGCACTGGCACCGGTGCATAGCTTTCCAAGGGGAGTACTTTGAAGGCAACTGTAGTGATACTCAGTAATGAGGTATGTAGCACTTTTTTTAGGATGAGTTCCTGAAATTAATTTTCTGACCTCGTACGTATCAGATGATATTTGTTGTTTTTCTCTTCAACTCAAATTCCTTCTCTGAGCTGCTTTGAGGAGCTTCTCTGATATAATTTCTTGAGGATTTGTTTGTGTTGATAATTGTATATGATTCAGTTTAATACAGTCAGATACTCCCTGGGACACAGGAGGGTTCTCAATCAGTCATCTTTGGTCACAGCTTAAAGATGGTACATAAGTTCCTGCAGCTCTGATTGGCAGAGCTGACCTGAATGATGTTCTTCCTATCTTTTATCCCACCAGTAGTTAGTTTTCCTTTTAAAATTAGATTGAGTTCTTTTGCTGTCAACCAAAGAAACCTAACCAATACAGAAATTGAGTTTCAGGCAAAGGCCCTCAGAAAAAGTGTATTATTAAAGTTTGGTTATTGGTGAAATGGAGCAAAGGATTATTAGGCTCCCAATCTTATTTTGTGCCACAAAAGCATGCACTGATAGCAACAATCACTATTGCCTTAGACCATTAGAGGGCTGGAAGTGCTAATCTAAGAAGTATGTATGATGTCTGTTCTTAATGGAATTGGATACTGGAAGAAAAAGACCAACTTATATCTTAAAAATTTTGCCTTAACACCTGAAGTAGAACACAAACCATTTTTGTAATATAGTTGAAAGACTCTCTTCCTTGTAGCTATATGGCTGTGATTGCAAAAATATCAGAGTTTGGTGTAGAATTGTATGCCTGAAACCTATGTAATCCTTGCTAACAGATGTCACCCCAGTAAGTCTAACAATAAAAATAAATTTAAAAAATAAAGAAAAAATATCACAGTTTGGGCAGGTTTCTTAAGTAAAATATTTGACATTAACTAGGAACAGTTGGTATTGTGGCTATTGGAATGAGGACTTGTGGGAGAATTTTGGGATTTTATAACCCTGAGCCCCTAAGAAACAGTAAGAAATCATGCCAACTAATCCTCTCTTGCCTGATAATAGCCATGGTTGAAGGTTAACTAATTTCCCATTTAGCCCACCAATATTATGGCTTCATTGCTTTAAAAAATTTTTTTTTTATTTCACATACTATTTCAGTTTGATGAAGTCAGTTTTATCACTACTGCCTTTCAGGTAGGTTCATAAAAGCAAGACTTGGGGTAAGGTTTTTTTCCCTCCTTTTTTACATTAATGGTTAAGTGATGAACAAATATTCTTTACAATAAAAAACAACGTTTATGCTACTTATTTTCATTCATAGAACTATCTATGAAACCCTTCTATTTCTACCATGAACCTGAAAAAGAGTAATTTTAACTAAAACTAAATGAAAATATTTGGGGTTTAGAACAATTTTATTCAAATTTTTATTTAAGTAAGAAAGTTCCTGACCATTCCTAGCTTACTAAGCATTTTTCTTAAGTCACAGATGTGTATTAGATTTTATCAAATGCTTTTTCCTCATATATTGAGATAACTAGAGGGATTTTTTCACCTTTATTAATGGTGACTTTCATTAACAGATTTCCCACCCAGGCTCGCCAGTTATATATATTCTTGTAAATGAATAAAATGTTAGCTAACTTTGGATAATGATGAATATTGTACAGGGAATTTTATAAGGTCAGGTGGGGTGGCTTTTGTGACTGGGAGGCTAGGCAGCTCTAAGATGATGACCAGTGGATAAAATAATGGAGGCAGCTGGAAGAAAAACGTTTGGGACAACTGAATGTTATTATTTTTAAAATTCACATAATATGGAGAGTTGCAAAGAAACTCTTATACATAACCCTATCACTGTTAATCTTTTTGTCAATGTATCTATATACATATCTATTTTTTTATTAAAATGAGATCATACTATACTATTTTATAATTTGTTCTTTTTAAACATATTATGGGTAATTTAGACATCAATAAGTAATTCCATATTATCATGAAAAGAAAAGAAAACAAGACTGCGCAGAAGCAACGTCTGCAAGTACAGGGACAGCTGCATTTGGAAGATGGGTATTGCAGATGTTGGGGGCCAGAGTATCCAGGGAGAAGGGTCAAAGGTGCGCTTCGGACACACGGAGACATACTCGCTCACACATGTGTCCCCAAACTGGTCTCTAGCGTTACTCTCCCCCAGCGCGTACGCCATTGCACCTGCCGGGACAAACCGCGAGACCCGCACCTAAAGACCACGCGCGCTGCCTGCCCCGCCCAGCCTCCTCATCCCTCCCTGGGGCTCCGCCCCTTGCCGTAAGCCCCGCCCCTCCTAGGAACCGCACCTGCATACTCCAACCCCAGCTCCGACTCCGAGAAGCACGTGGGGCACCGCTCTGTCGTTCTAGTAGGCCTGTATTTCCGGTCATATCCGGACCCGTTGGCCAGGGGTGTCGCTGACCGGCGCAGTTCGCGCACGGGGAAGGCCTGCCCCTCGCGGTACGCGTTCCACCAGGCACCTTCGTGACCCGCGCCAGGACTACGTTTCCCAGAGGGAGCTGCTGCGGACGACAGGCTTACTTCCGGCGGTGGCTGTTGTTGAGCCCTGCGCGGTTGTGAGCTTGGTGGCTGCTGTCGGGGCGGGGCGGGGGTGGAAGTGCTCGAGTCCCGGTGTGCCCTGGGTGGGCGGGTGTATCCACGTTTCAGCGGCGACATGCGGAGGGCAGCGAGTGCGGCTATGAGCGCGGGGCCCCGCGAGCTGGGGTGTCGGGCGCGGCGAGGCGTCCCCCACACAAACCCCGGGGCGGGCCGAGGCCGGATTGCTGCGACCCAGGCCGCTTTCGTCCGCCGTGGTCGGGGAAGGCCGCACTCAAAGAATGGCCTCACCTCCAAGGGCCAGCGACGAGCGATGACCACAGGGCCTGAGAACAGAGGTGAGAGTGACAGGTGGCCTTGCGGGAGCCGAGGACGAATTCATTCCTTTCAGGGTGAAGGGACAAGGAGGCCTTGAGGCAAAGGGCCTCTTGGGGCCCAAGTGCTCGTGAATGGTGTCTCCAGGCTTCTAGGCTGGTGGGTCAAGGGAATCCAAAAGTTTAGAAGTAGAACTTGAGTCAGAGCATCAAGCAGCGATGCAAGGAGAGAGCTAGACTTGCCCAGAGTCCCCCTAATCAGATATTCCCCATTTCCATGGTCCCAGAGAGAGGAAACCGCCCTCCTCTCTCGTGCCAGCCCCTAGGTAATGACCCTTCAAAATTGGCCTCATCCTGCTCATTCCCAGAGTATTAGATGTCTACCTGTGGAAGCCCTTTCTGATTTATGGCTGTAGTAAGACTCAGTAGGAAGCGGGTTGTATCAAGGCTTGTGATTCAGGAGTGCCATGTAGACCTGATCTCTAACTGTTCCTTTTCTCTCCTCCCACCCCCAGCTCTTCCTTTCAGGGACACTGCCCTTCCTCAGGAAAGCAGGCAAAAGGAGGAGGCAGCAGGGATAGGAAATGAATCCCAAGCCATATCCCAGGTGAGATGGCATTTCTTGTCTCCTCTCTAAAATGCACTCTTACTTTTCAGGACTCAGTAATGTTTATTTTCTTTTAAAAGTTTTTAGTTTAAAAGACCTGTCATGGGAGGTGTTTCCCATTTCCTCACCATCTAGTAAGTAATGGGCTACAAGGATGGCCCAGGGCCTCTCTCCCTGTTTTCCCTTTATCTCAGTGAGGGTTCCTTCTTCATAGGCAAAGTGATTCAGCTCCTCCCTGTGCCAGTTTTCTCCAAGAGACTGAAGGAAAGGATAGGTAACTTTGGGGGAAAACATGACAGCCTCTTCTTGTGCTGCACCTGTTTTATTTGGTATCCACTTCCTACAAGCCCTGGAGTAACAGATGGCTAAGCCCCAGTTCCTGCTGTCAAGGACTCACAGCCAATAGCAACATGGAAGCAAAAAGGTCTAGATTGCAAGTGCTTGAACTGAGTACTGTGATTGCACTAGAAGGAGCTCTTTGCTTCCATCCAGTGTGAGGGTTAGGTTAAAGAGTATTGACCATGAGATGATTTTTGAGCCATATTTTGAAGAGAAAGGCAATGTTTGTCAGGCAGAAGTGGAAAGGCATCATTTTTATGCAGTGTTTAAGGCTTTTTCCCCACTTGATTGTGTGGTTTCTTAAAATGCTAATAAATACTTTTGTTTATCTGTTAGTTGTGTGTCATAAGTATATGAACCAGGTTGCAGTTGTTCCACCCAAACTGCTTTTAAGGAGGTCGTCAGTCATCCCACATTACCACATGCAGTGCTTAATTCTTAGGATTTATTTCTTTTATTATTTTTGTTTGTTTGTTTTGTTTTGACTCTCTATGGAAGTTGAAATAGCTCAGGAGTTGGCAGGCTTTCATAGTATAGGGGTAGGTAGGCTTTGTGGGTGGTAAGGTCTCTGCAGTTACTCCACTCTGTCCCCTAGCGCTAAAGCAGCCACAGGTGATAGGTAAATGAATGGTGGGGTTGCGTTCCAATAAACCTTATTTACTAAAACAGATGGCTGCCAACCCCTGAAGTAGGTCATACCTGGCTCTCCATTGGAATGCTTTTTTCCCTCAGCTTCTCGGATACTACGCTCTTTCAGTTTTTCTCCACTTTCCCGACCTCTCAGTTTTCTCTGCTGGTTCCTCCTCATCTCTCTGACCCATAACTTGTCTCAGGGCTCCATTCTCATCTCTCTTCTTGTCTGTCAACACACCTTCCCCTGTTCTTGTCTATAAAAACTACCTCCTTGTTGGCTTCTCTCAAATTTTTTTCTGGCCCAAACCTGTCTGAGTTCTAGGCCTGGGTATCCAACTTGACTCCTCCACTTGAATGTTGAATAGGTAACTGAAACCTACCCCCTCCAAACCTAAATTCCTGAGATTCTTTCTAAAACCAACCCCTACCACAGTTTTCTGTGTCTCAGACCATGGCAGATTCATGCTTTCAGTTACTCTGGCCATAAACCTTGGTGTCATCCTTGTCTCCTCCCTCACCTTCTATATTTCATCTGCATGCAAGTCCTGTCAGCACTATTTTAAATTGGATTCAGAATCTCAGGCTCATCACCACACCCACCACCACTGCTGCCTCAGCCCTCACTACTTCACTGTTGGTCCCTTGACTCCTCTGTAATCATGCTCCCAAGGTCGCTTCCCAACACAGCAGCCAGAGAGGTCTTTTCTAACTGTTCTGTCACTCTCTGCTCTAAACCCTCCAGTGGCTTGCCCGAAGGAGGCCAGAATCCTCAGTGTTCCAACAGAGTCCAACATGACCTGGCCCTTGTGACTCTGATGTTGCTTACACTCCCCCATCAGTCACTTAGCTTTCTTCAGAGTCACCTCATTTTCCTTATCACCCTGTTTGAAACTCTAAGCCTTTCCCCTAAATCTTTACATTCCTCATCCCTGCTGTACATTTTAAAACTCATAACACTTTCCAACACCCGTTATATTTTACTTTATTTATCTGGTTTTCTCTTGTCTGACTCCCTTACTGCAAAGTACACCTGACATGGGCAGGGATTTTGGACAGTTTTGTCCCAGTGCCTGATAGACAGTATATTTGTTGGATGGATATTTAAAATTCTCTCATAGTTAATATTTTGCTAATTTAATATAAATAACTACAATAATCATTCTTACATCTGAAAATGTGCTTTATCCCAATTATTTCCTATGAAGATTTTGACAGAAGTGTTTCTTTCCTTGTGGATTAAAGTTTACCAAGCTTACATGAAATCAGAATACTTTTAAAATTATGTTTGGATGGAATAGCAATAAGGCCTCAAAAACTAGAATTCCTACTTTTAAAGAAGTAAATTTCACACACACAAAAAAGACCTAAAAATGTATTAGTTTTTCATTTGTGTGCTTTCAAATGAACTAAATTGAATTGAACCAAAAAGAAACCTTTCGTGTATTTTTCCCTATAAGATGTTTTTTAATTCAATTCTTCCTATCAAGTATTAACACAAAGTATTTTTCTGTAAGAATAGAGTTCCTTTTTTTGTTGGTTTGTTTTTAATGTCTCTTTCTGATCTTTATTAACATTCAGAGTTAAATCACCAAATCAGATTCTTACATCTGGAGCAGAATGTGTACCTGTATGTTTTTTCTGTGGTGTAGTATGACATTGTGAAACCCATGTGGAAATCTCCATATCTCCTTGGCAGCAACAGGAACAAGAACAGGACCTGCACATTTGAGAATGTTTTGAGTCTCTTGAGTGAATGAAGCAGGTTGATTCAGACAGACATCAGTTAAAGAAAGTTTATTTTCTCTGAAAACCATGCTGTCTAGTGGATCTTGTTTCTGTGTCAGGGTGAATGGATAGCATGCATTATTAGTTGTGAGAGTGGAACCTGGTAGCATAATGGTCACAGATGTAGACTGTGAGGCAGATGCCCAGATTCAGCTGCTCACTCTAGCATTTAATTTAATCACTGTGCAACCTTAAGGCAACTTAAATGACCACATCTTCATCTGTAAAAATGTGGAATAACACTACCTGCGTCTTGGTTATTGTAGCAGGTAATTAAACTAATACATATCAGGTGCATGGCACATGCTAAGAACTTAGTATTAGCTGTCAGCCTCATGTCAGCATGATTGATTAGGTGATACACATTATAAAACAATATGTGATGTAGTACAGAAGTGGGCAAGCTGGCCTGCACCAGCTCTTTTTGTAGCTCACAAGCTACAAATGGTATTTACGTTTTTAGTGGTTGAAAATCTTTGAAAAAAGAATGATATTTTATGACATGTGAAAATAGTATGAAATTCCCATTTTAGTGTTCATGAGTAAAGTTTCCTTCGCTTACATATCATCTGTGCTGCATTCCTGTTTCACTGGCAGAGTAGAGTAGTTGGGACTGGCTCTATGGCCCGCAAAGCCTAAAATAGTTACTCTCTGGCCCTTTACAGAAAGCATCTGCTGACCTTTGAGATAGAGGTGAAGAGTGTGGACCATGGAACCAGATTGCCAGGTTCAAATCCTGGCTCTGCAGTGGACTGTGTGATCTTACACAGGTTACAGCTGTTTCCTCATCTGTTAAATGGGAAGGAACAGTAATAGTACCAACTGTTGGGGTTATTGTGGAATGAAAATAGTTTATATGTCAGTATATGGAAGTGTGTTTGGAACATTGTAAGTGTGTAAGCTGTAATTGTAATATTTTCAGTAAAATATACTTGCAAACAAGTCAGTGATTCTGTGCATGACATGCAATCTGCATGAACTGACAATGAGAAGATACACACACACTGTTGGTGGGTATCTCGTGAGCATGGAATTAGAGAAGTGGAGAAGGGGACATTACTTATAAATAAAATATAATCAAAACCACAAGAACCCAGTTGCCAAATATGAGAAAGCATTTGAACCAGTATACTCTTTAGGAGCCTCCATGTTTCAGTTTCCTTACCAGTGACAGTGGAAACACATGCTAGAAAAATAAGTATTTTCTCTTGCATCAACAGACTTAAAGATGCTGTATATATATATAAAGATGCTGTAAAGATAGTGTAAAGATTTTTGAAAGGTGTTATAGTTGGTAAAGAATATCTGAAAAATATTGGGAATATTTGAATATTTGAAAAAAATAAGTGCAAGACTTGCCAACCAAGGAGCATGCAGTTAGAATTGTAAGGCTGGAACCTGTAATTGGGTCAGAAGTATGGAAGTAGCATGTGTCTGTGCCTATATCTTTGAACACAACTTAAAGTAGTTGCATTAAAATGTTTTGTTTTAAACCGCTTTATTGAGGGAAGATAACATGTAGAAAACTGCACATTTTTTATGTGTACAACTCGATGGGTTTGAGGATGTTACACTAAAATCATCAAAACCATAAACTGATCCATCACCTCCCAAAGTTTTCTCCCACCCTTTATTATTATTATTTTTGGTAGTAAGATCTACCCTCTTAGCAGATTTTAAATATACAGGACAGTGTTGTTAGTTATAAGTACTGTGCTGTATAGGAAATCTCCAGAACTTAGTCATCTCATTACTGGAGGTTTGTACCCTTTGGCCATACTTCCCACCTTACCTCACCCCAGTCCCTGGCAACCACCATCCTGCTTTCTTTTTTGTTGTTGTTTGTTTTTGGTTTTGGTTTTTTTTGTTTGTTTGTTTTTTTGGTATGTGGGTAGTTCCCTGGCTGGAAATCGAACCCAGGCCTCAGCATTGACAGCGCTGAAGCCTTACGCCACTACACCACCAGGGAACTCCACACCATCTTACTTTCTGCTTCTGTGAGTTAGACTATTTTAGATTGCACATTTAAGTGAGATCATGCAGTATGTATCTTTCTGTAAGGTGTTAGAGTTTCAGTGTACTTGAAGATTTCCACTGCTAAATCTTGTACAGTTTTCAAAATTGAAGGCATTTAAAGAATTGCTGGTGTAACAGGTCAGCGTGAATAGCCCAGAGAGCTGGAGTTGATTCTTTCCTACAAGATGAACTTTCCTGCCAATTACTCAGCCCACAGACGGGTTCCTCTGCTGTCATGGCCACATGCTTCAGCTTGCAAAGTTATTCTTGCAAGTTGTCCCACATTTGTTTTAACTAGCTTGCTCAGGGAGGCACAGGAACATGTCTTTTGCTTAAAGCTCACTAATCAGTTCTTGGCTCTTTCCTGCAAGTATTACCAAGTGTTTGTTTGTATGTTTCTTTCTTTCTCTCTCTTTCTTTCTTGCTTTCTTTTCTCTCTTTCTTTTTTTCTTTCTCTTTTTAAAAATAAACACTCAAAATCTGGTGAACACTGCAAGTCAAATAGAAATCCTTAGAATCCCATTTGGACATTAGTCATGTTTGTGTTCTCAGGTTTGTGCCCAGATTTATTTCCCATTCTTATGCTTCAGTGTTCTCTGTGTACCTACTGTGCATGGAACAATTTACCTTTGTTATTTATTTTGAGTTGATGTGAAATATTTTTGTTGTGTGTACCTCCTTTTAGCTGCACAGAATTACCAGTTCCCTAATGACAGTAGGAGCTGTCTCCATACTTTCCTCTTTTCTTTGGGTTTATGACACAATGAGGCCAACTGTCCAGTAACTAGATTCCCAGATCACCAGATATTATTTCTTACACATATACTCTCTTACCCACAATGAAGAGAAGGTAATCCTTAGACCCCTGTGTTAATTTGTGAGGATTTTCATGACATAATACCACAGACTGGCATGGTATAAACAACACAGATTTCTTTTCTCACAGTTCTGGTGGCTGGCAGCTCAAGATCAAGGTGTCAGCAGGTTTGTTTTTCATGAGGATTTTCTGCCTTCTCACTGTGCCCTCACATGGCCTTTCCTTTTGCTCCCTCATTCCTGAAGTTCCTCTCTCTTCTTCTAAGACATCAGTTAGATCGAGTTAGGGCCCAACCACATGACTTCATTTAACTTTATTACCTCTTTTAAAGCCCTATCTCTAAATACAACCACAATCAGAGATACCAGGGGTTAGGACTTCAGCATATGAATTTTAGGGAAACGGTTCAGTCCAGAACAACTCCCCTCCCCGCAGTTGTATGGAGGCATGGGCACTGGTTGAGCAAGAACTTGGTTTTGTCCTTTCAGAGCTTGGTGACATTTGGGGATGTGGCCATAGATTTCTCCCAAGAGGAGTGGGAATGGCTGAACCCTGCTCAGAGGGGTCTGTACAGGAGTGTGATGCTGGAGAACTACAGGACCCTGGTCTCACTGGGTAAGGGTGTACCCCACCCCTTCTGACATCTTGTCCACTGCCATAACTCAGAAGTCTCCTTTAGCACTGTGTCCCACACTAGCCCTCTCTCATTGAGGGGACCTGCATCTCAAGTCTGGACAGACCCACAGCATGACCACCTTGTTTCTTTTTATGTATTTAGGACTTTGTTTCTCTAAGCCTGATATGATCTCCTCATTGGAACAAAGGAAAGAGCCCTGGATACCGAGAAAGTTGACGGGAGGCCAGTGCCCAGGTGAGCATTGGAAACCCAGATCGGGTGAAGCAACTGCCAGCCACAGCTTAGCAATCTCAGACATGTAGGATCATGAGTAGACTCTTATAAGCTCTGGGACTGGAAGGCGAGTTAAGTCCTCTTGGGAATGGATTCCCCAGGTTTTTATCTCCCCTATCTCTTCTCTCCAACTTTGCTCCCCTCCCTCTAAACATAACTTTAGTTCCTCTATTCTGATCCTTTTTTCCCAAGCTCCTTCTCAGGTCCTTTGTCACTCAGACTTACATAGTCATCTCGTTCTTTAAAAATTCTGGCTAATTCTGATGTCCTTTTTACTCTCTTGTATCTCTTTGATTAATTGACTGATTTATAGACATCTATTTTTCCTAATTTTTATTTTTCAATTACAGTTGACATTCAATATCATATTAGTTTCAGGTGTATAACATAGTGGTTAGACATTTATAAACCTTACAAACTGATTCCTACCTGACGCTATACATACAAGTAGTTATTACCATATTGACTATATTTTTTGTGCTGTACCTTCCATGCCCATGACTATTTTGTAGCATTTATGGACTTCTTTTAACTGATTTTTACTGAGTGTCGGCTTTGAGTAAGGCCATCAGGTAGGTGCTGGTTGGTAAGATGAGTGTAAGCCATTAAAGAATTAATCTTCTCACCTGAAACTAACACGAAATGATATTAAATGACAACTCTAGTTGAAAAATATTTTTAACATTTTTAAAAGAAATAACCATCTTATAGGGGAGATAAGACATAGTTGTTTTTAAATGAAATAAACTGCTGTTCTATGTATGAGAAGTATAAATAGGGACTTAAGAGGAGGAAGAAAATTGATTCTGTTTCAAGCCAGGGAAAGGAGAGTAGAGCCTTGAGCAGAAACTTTAGAATTAGAAGAAAGAGATTGGTAGGTTAAGAGATGAGTTTGGGTTTGGCTGTAATTGATTTGGGGGTCAAGTGGACTTCCCAGTGCAGACAGGCAGCATGCATTTGGGTGATTGGCTCTCGGAAGAAAATAACACCAATTCTGATTTGATGGACTATTCTTACAGATAGTGTAATAACATTTATACCACTGGGGAATATAGACCTTTCAACCACAGCATAATTAATGTTTCAGGAAAAACAAATTAATCAAGTAAGACAAGGAATCACAATTATAGATTTCTGTTGGAGGTTACCATGATAGGAAATGGCAAGAATTTCTAAAGACTTGAGAATTTTGTAAAACCTTTTTGTTCAGTCATATTTCAAAGGGAAAGTTTACATTAACAGAACGGGGCAGGTTACTCAGTTATAAAGTATGACAGCTCATGTGAATTGTCACATGGCATAGGAGAAACAGAATGGTGTTTCTGTGAATGTTTTTCATTTAACATCCCATAAAAATCACATTTGTATTAGCATTGTAATAAAAAAAAAAGGCATGCTGTGCTAGAGAAGAAATTTTTGCTGGATAAAGTGGAAAAAGTCAAAGCACATTTATTGAATAAGCTAAAAAACCAGTAAGGAGCAGTTTATTCTAGAGCCTCCCCTCTGTCTATTATTAGCCACATTTTATCTTAAATTTAAATCTTATTGAGCTCTCTCTTCTGATCTTCGATTTCCTTTTTAAATCTCCTGCCAAAAACATAAAGTACACTGCTTGGTCAACATTTAGGTGAGAAAGCTCATATATCATTGAGAGTTAAAGCTACACGAATTGGGGAATGTAAAGTTGATCAGTCATGAAGGAGCTTTCTGAAAATTACATGCTTTTCTGAAGAGTTTAATTCACCTGATTATATTTTGGAAGTGTTCTTTACTAATACATAATGAAAACAATACTTAACATTTCTTAATGCATTTCAGACTGGAAGGCTGTGCTGGAGACCAAGGAGGTGATTCCACACGACTTCTGTGAAGGAACACTGTCCCAGGCAGTGCTGATGGAGACACAAATCAGCTGTAGGGTGGAACACTCTGTGTTAGCAGGACATTGGAATTATCAAGCTCTGTTTGGGAGGCAGCCGGTAAGTCAGGAGGGAAATAGAATGGGAGGACCTGTGCATGGGTAACTTGCATGACGTAGAGTGTACAAGGTTTCCAGTAGGGAGTTACTAAGACAAAGAGCAAGATTCTCAATAATTGCTCCTGATTCAGTAATCAGGGTGGGCAGAAGTCAGATTGCAAGACACAATATCCTTCGTTAAGAAACTCTTCTTGATGAAAGAGACCATGGGTAAAATGAGTGGGAGAGGTTCCCCTTTGTACACAGTGCTTCCTGTCAACACACTGACCCCCCAGGAGGAAGACTACGCAGTCATGATACACTCCAGGAAAATGGGGGATATAAAGTTGTAATGAATCACAAGTCTGTTTAAATCAGAAATGTTTGACATGTAATGAATGTAAGAAAACCTTGAACAAGCTCTCGACCCTTCTTTTCATCAGAGATTTCATATGAGAGGAAAGCCCTACAAATTTATTGAATAATGTATATCAAACATGGGGAAGCCTTCAGTTGGCATTAGAAAATTCATACTGTGTGTGAGGTCATTCTCCTCTACAGAAATTACAGATTCTCTATGGCAGAAACAGATTCTCCTGTTTTTCTCTTTTTCCCCCAAACATATATGCTATAACAAGGCCCAGTCACTATGTGACCTGGATCACGCAGAGTCTAAGTGACAATTCTTGGTACAGAGTGTCTCCTTCACAGTGTGTGGACACAGCTCCTCCTGCCAGAGCTGTTGCAGGTTCCTGAGCATGGTGTGATCAAAAAACGTGTTTGTACCATTTCAGGGTTTGGTGACCATTGCGAATATGTCCACAGACCTCTCCCAGCAGCAAGACCCAGCTCAGAAGAGTTTCTGTAAGAATGTGATGTGGGAGAACCATGACCTGGGGTCAGTAGGTAAGAATGTTCCTGTCCCAAATCTGAATTTATCTTTCCTCAGTTTTGAAGTATGTGTGTGTGTCTGTGTATGTCTGTGTATGTCTGTGTGAGTGTGTTGAGCTAAATTTTTGCTCGTGAGTCCTAAGATAAGAGCTTGCCATTTGTAGAGTTGAAAGTTGGTATCTTCATTAGGCTTGAAGCATTTCCTTTAGTCTTTTGAATATTCCTCACATTTCTTTCTGCTCTTTCCTGTAATAACACTTTTCTCTCAAAGCCAAGGAACTGGTTCTCAGTTTCAGAATACCAAGAGCGTGATGGAACCTCGTGTCTTTTTCCACACGTAGGACACTGTGTTTCTGAGCCAGATTTGGTTTCTTTACTGGAACAAGGGAAGGAACCCTGGCTGAGGAAGAGAGAGCTGACAGGAGGCCTGTTCTCAGGTGAGTGCAGGAGGCCTGATACGGAAATGCCACTGCAGGTCAGGGCACAGCATTTCCCAAGACCAAGTCCTTGCTAATGTCCAGGAGAAAACTACCAGGTCCTCTCAGTCTGGACAGAAAATTGAAGTTCAGGCTTTCAAAATTATTCTTCCCTCTCCTGTTCTTTGTGCCCTTAGGTGGTAAGTCACTCCGGGTACTGCTCCTCCTGTTTCTGCACTAGGACATGCATCAGCCACTTGGCTCCTTAGGTGACCTTTTCCCAACCAGAAACACTCTTGAGCCATCTTCCAGAAGTTTCCTCTTCCTATGATCAAACAGCCCATTTACTTCACTATGCACCTATTCCTATAAGGATCTTGAATTGAAGGTCAGTTGAGGGCACCACTTTGCTTGGCATTGGTAGGCAGTTGGAGAAAGGGAATTTATGCACATATTGTAAACCATCCAATGATTCTCTAATGGGGTGGGGGGAAGACCTGTGCATGGGTAACTTTCATGAGGTAATTTGCAATTTCTGTGGGGTGTTAATGGAGGCAAAGGGCAGGTTTCCACTGGTGTCCTGGTTGTATTCAGACAGGGTGGGCAGAAGTTTAATTGCAAGAAGTGGGGGGGTTTCTTCCTTGTTTGATACATAGGGAAGGAAAATAAATTCTTTTCAAAAATAATGGTTTGTGAAAAATGTAATGCTATTACCTGTCTGGAAAACGAATAGAAAAATCATTACCCATAAGCATAATAGGTTAACAAGGCAATGTTAGACCCCTTTCAAGTCATGATTAACACATTTTTAACATAGTAGAAATTATAGTTTATATTTATTCAGTCATGCATATAGGTGTTTATTGCATGTGTTCTATTTTGTATGTATTCAGTTAGGTTAGTTCATTGGTAAGAAAAATATACTTACAATGGATATCTTTATGGAAGTGAAAATGGTATGTTTTGAGGATTGCCGTATCCCTGGATATGAACATCTGCTAGGTTCTGAAAGTTTTGTTTGCTTTCAGCAGCTCTAGTGATGACTAAATATATGGGTTTAATTGCACGCTGGTAGCATTAGGTATTTTGGTGAAGATGTTTGCTTATTTTTGGCAAAAGATTATAGCATAGTTATCTTTTTTTTATTATGAACATGGTTGAATACTTTTCCTAGGTTTGGTAATTCTTTTTATCGTTTTGTAAAATACTGATCACTTACATTTCTCTATTCATGTCTTAAATGTTTTCTTAACAGTCCCAATGACTGATGTATTGTCTTAAACTACTTTTCACATATGGTAAAGAGTTTTTGTTTTAATTAGATATTTTAAAATAGTGATATGTAAAACTTCGAAACTTTTTATATAGTCTCATACATTGTTTCTTTTACAGTTTCTCCATTTGTGTCCTTAGAAACTTAATACATGTAGTTGTACTTAATTTATTAATGGCTGTCTAGTATTATAATGTATGGGTAGATATGCTATAATTTACTTAGCTGGTTTACTGTTGAGGACATTTAAACACTTAGCTCTTTTCCAGTTTTTATCTATGATAAACAGTGGTTCTGTTTGTACATACCTCTTTGCACAATCAAATTATACATATTTTAAAAGTTTTATGGACATAGTGCTATACTGTTGGTGAACAATATATGAGAAATGTGTTTTCTAGACATTCTCACCAATATTATTTGTTTTACTTTTGCCAAGCTGTTGTGAAAATTGAGTTTTGTTTAATTTTAATTTCCCAGATGCTTGGGATGTTGAGGATATATGCATTTAAATCCAGTAAGAGTTCATATTCTGTTAATGGTGACTTTATACCCATCACCCAAATTTCTGTTGGGTCCCATTTCCTAGCCTTTATGTAGTATGAATATAAATCCTGTTTCATGAATATGACACATTCTTTTTCTCAGTTTTGTGTGGCCTATAAGTTTGTACATACAGTAGTTTAAGTTGGGTGATACCTTCATTTATAGAAACATTTATTTTATTGACTTTTTGTTTCACTCATAGTTTTTTTTTTTTTTTTTTAAATAGATGTGTTGTTCTCATTTGTACCATGTAACAAATTTATTTGGTCTTGTTTCTGTTACTGTTTCTTTCTTGCTGTCTTTTTATCCATGAACACATTGATAAGTCTTCCTATCTATTAACATAGGATGTCTTTCCATTTATTTAGGTCTTCTCAATTTTATTCAGCAATGTTTGGTAGTTTTCAGCATATAATCTTACACATCCTTGGGTAAAATTATTCCTAAATAATGTATTTTAATGCTATTTTTCATGGAATTGTTTTTATAATTCTCTTTTCAGATTTCTCATTACTAGTGTGTATAAATAAGTACAGCTGAGTTTTCTGTGTTGGTCTTGTATCCTGCTATATTGATGAATTAACTTATTAGCTCTAAAACTTTGTGGATTCTTTAGGGTTTTCTATATATGGGAACATTCATCTTCAAATATAGTTATTTCTTCCTGGAACTTCTAGAACAGTGTTGAATAGAAGTTATTAAAGCAGGCACCCTTGTCTTCTTATTAATCTAAGAAGGAAAACTTTCAGTGTTTAGTGGTCATTTAAAAAGAGTTTCTCCTTTTTCTTTTTTAAAGATCTTTTTCTAAATATTTGTCTCCCTGTGTCATCTCCCCAATCCCAATTTCATCTAGGTATATTTATCTAGATATAACTATACATGCATGATTTTTGGTTTATGCAAGGTGATTTATCAAAAGGATTGAAGCATATTTACTCCTCCTAATAAGCTTCAAGTCTGAGATAAGGCATGTTCTTGTTCAGTAGTATATATGAACATTTAAAACATAATATTATTAGTCACCATTTTATAAAAACAGTTGCTTCAAATGAGAAGTTAAATTGCAAGGCCCTATCCTTAAAAAAATGGCCAGAGAAGTAAGAATTTTTTCAGGTGTATGGAAGCAATAGGTAAATGTAAAATTGATTTTCTGTGGCTACTGAGCTTCAACCATCATTGGCAAGGTAACTTTTGTTGAAATTACTCACATGTAGTTTACAGAAACACTGTTTTCTTGTTGTAGGGGAATGACTGGGCTTTTAGACAATCCTAATGAATGCTGTAGAATACAGTGCCTGTTTTGTGCTTTGGCATATTTCTTGAAACAACTTTCATGATGTGATGAGTGCTCTGGCATCCGAAGTAGGATGGACATAGGTTAAAAGTCAATGGATGTCATAACCTATATTATTAGGTGCTGTGATTGCAGAATGATTCTCCAACTCCTTACTCTTCTGATATGTAACTGATTCCATGAATATTTTTTTCCTACTCATGTCTCCTAAGGTTCATGTATGAACTCAGTCTGGGGTCGTTTTACAAATGTGGTAGGCTACATGTTTATATGCAGTAGCTTTTAGAAATGCATAATTTATGTAGTTTAATTCACCATTTAGTGATATCATTCACAATTTTCCTTTTAGCAGATTCCTTTTTTCTAGTACATGATAAAGGACATATTTGTTTTCTTGATATGTTTCAGGCCAACAATCTGTACATGAGATCCAAGAATTATTTCCAAAACAGGATTTATTTGCTGAAGTGGTAACAGACAGAACTTTGAACACTAATTTGGAGTGTTCCACTTTCAGAGAAAATTGGGATTCTGAGGGTGTGTTTGAAAGGAAGCTGGTAGGTCAGGAGACACAATTCAGGCAAGAGACAATTACTAATAACAAAACCTCTAAAGAAAGAGATCGTACGTATAACAAATCTGGAAGATGGTTCTCTTTGGACATTTCAGAAGAGAGAGTTCATAATCATGATTCAGTTAAGAAAAGTTTTCCCCAAAATTCAGTGGTAATAAAACATACAGGAGTCTATGCAGGAAAAAAACTTTTCAAATGTAATGAATGTAAGAAAACTTTTACACAGAGTTCTTCCCTTACTGTTCACCAGAGAATTCATACTGGGGAGAAGCCCTACAAATGTAACGATTGTGGAAAGGCCTTCAGTGATGGCTCATCCTTTGCTCGACATCAAAGATGTCACACTGGCAAGAAGCCCTATGAATGTATTGAGTGTGGAAAAGCCTTCATACAGAACACATCCCTTATTCGTCACTGGAGATACTATCACACCGGGGAGAAACCCTTTGATTGCATTGACTGTGGGAAAGCCTTCAGTGATCACATAGGACTTAATCAACATAGGAGAATCCATACTGGAGAGAAACCCTACAAATGTGATGTATGTGACAAATCCTTTAGGTATGGCTCATCTCTTACTGTCCATCAAAGGATTCATACTGGAGAGAAACCATATGAATGTGATGTTTGTAGAAAAGCCTTCAGCCATCATGCATCACTCACTCAGCATCAACGAGTGCATTCTGGAGAGAAACCTTTTAAGTGCAAAGAATGTGGGAAAGCTTTTAGGCAGAATATACACCTTGCTAGTCACTTGAGAATTCATACTGGAGAGAAACCCTTTGAATGTGGGGAATGTGGCAAATCTTTCAGCATCAGTTCACAGCTGGCCACTCATCAGAGAATTCATACTGGAGAGAAGCCCTATGAATGTAAGATTTGTAGTAAAGCCTTTACCCAAAAGGCTCACCTTGCACAGCATCAGAAAACTCATACTGGAGAGAAGCCATATGAGTGTAAGGAATGTGGGAAAGCCTTCAGCCAGACCACACACCTGATTCAACATCAGAGAGTTCATACTGGAGAGAAACCCTATAAATGTATTGAATGTGGGAAGGCCTTTGGTGATAACTCATCCTGTACTCAACATCAGAGACTGCACACAGGCCAAAGGCCTTATGAATGTATTGAATGTGGGAAAGCATTCAAGACAAAGTCATCCCTTATTTGTCATCGCAGAAGTCACACTGGAGAGAAACCTTATGAGTGTAGTGCATGTGGCAAAGCCTTTAGCCATCGTCAATCCCTTAGTGTACACCAGAGAATTCATTCTGGAAAGAAACCTTATGAATGCAAGGAATGTAGGAAAACCTTCATACAAATTGGACACCTTAATCAACACAAAAGAGTGCATACAGGAGAGAGATCCTATAACTATAAGAAAAGCAGAAAAGGCTTCAGGCAGAGTACACACTTTGCTCATCAGCACATTCATACTGGAGAGTCATCGGCATGCCCCTCTTTACCTTCCACATCAAGTCCTGTGGATCTGTTCCCAAATTTCTCTGGCATCCATCCTCACTCCCATCACTATAGTCTCAATATTATTACTTAAGTTAGACTACTGCAATAGTTTAAATACTGGTTTCTCTTTTGTTTTTGTCCTTTACAAGTTTGTTCTTCACATGGCAGTCAGATGGATTTTTTTTTTTTTAAGTGTAAATGTAATTCATTCACTCCTCAGGTAAAAACTTGCATGGACATCCTTAAACTGGTTAATGCTTAAGATTCTCTTAAAACAATGCCTCGTCCATACTAAATGTTGAGTAATGTTAGCTTTTTTGGGACATTGAAGCATTCCCTTAGTTAACTCTGAATAAAAATGGTCCATAGAACAAGGCCAGGAAAAATCAGATTTTAGATCAAGAACAAGAGTTTCAAGGTAGTGAAGCTTTACTTGTATTGGTTTAAAACTTGATTCCCTTATGTTGAGTTAGTGTTGTGGCTTTCCTCCTTATCTGCATAATGTAAGGTGATAAGACCTTGTTGATGAGAAAATTCAACTATACCACTGGCAGAAGTCTTAGAAACTGTGTAGAGAACATGAATGAATAAGCCACCTGGAACAAAAGAATTGAAACAGTTAGAGAAAAATGCAAGCTTTAAGTGCATAAACTTAAAACTCCAGACATGTTACTCACGAGTTATAAAATCTGGCAAGATTTGATCTATTTAAAGTCACCTGGTCTTATGAATGAATTCTGTTAAACTTCCAAGAAATCATTAACCTGAGGTACACTCATCAGGAGAGAATAGGGGTCAACAAACTGAACTCATGGCCAGTCTCACTGTTTTTGTATGGTCCATGATCAGAATTTTTAAAAAATAATTTAAAAGTTTGAACAGGTGAAGACAGTATTTTATGACAACATAAATATTACATGAAATTTAAATTTCAGTGTCTTTAAATAGTTTTATTGGCTCACAGCCACATACTTTTCCTTTTTAAAATATTGCCTATGACTGCTTTCACTCTATAGGATTAGAGTTGAGTAGTTGCAACAAAGACAATATGACCTGTACAACCTCAAATATTTACTATTCTTTTACAGAAAAGGTTTGTCAGCCCCTGCCCTAGTGCACAGAAGAATAAAGGTTCTAATTATTTCTACAAGGGTAATAGAACAAGAAAAACTGTCAAGTGATTTATAAATAGTGGTGAAACAAAATTATGAAAACATTTAAAACAATATGTTAATATAAGGAGATTTTTTTCCTAGATGAAATAATACTATTAAAATGTTTGTAAATTGTCTTTCACAGCAGCATCCTAGTGGGATATGTTTACTTTGACAGTTTAAACAACATGAAGGATAACTTGGCCAGCATAGAAGGATATTTTTGAAGTAGGCTTCTTTGTAGTTGAGATTTTGGTATATAAAAAGACTGGCTTTTTATTTTGGGGGAAATGATGTTTTGATAGTTGGTTGTCCACTCTCAAAAAAAAAAAAAATTTACACCTTCCAGAAAATTTTAATATCATTGTATATAATACAGTTGGATTTACTAAGTAGGGCATGGAATTCTAGAAGACATAAGGAAGAGAGTAAACTGGCCTATACAAGATTTAAAACTTTAGCATTGTAAAAGGTACTAAAAAGATGTAAAAGACAATTGACAGAAAAAATATATAACATATGAAAAAATACATCATCTAGGAACAAAATATTATTAACATACAAAGCAGTGGGAAAAAATTAACAGTGCATACCAACAGGCCTGTCACAATTGAAAAGTTCAAATGAACAGAGAAAATCTATAATATTGTTAATCTCACTAACAAATGAATTGCAAATTAAAACAAGTTTTCTTGGTTCTCAGATAGATTAAAACCTAAAATTTGGATAATGTCTAGTACTGGTATCAGTGTGGGGGAAAAGGTACTTGTTCATCATTAGCAGTGTAAATTTGTCATGTACCTTTTTGGAAGGCAATATGGCATGACCTATCAGCATTATAAATGTGCACTTCTTTTGAAACAGTAATTCTGGATTTTGGAGTTTTATCCCTTTGGAATAAATAGGTAGATATAAATAATGTTTATTGCAGAATTGTTTTAATTATGACAAATAGGATTTTCATATCCTGCCATGCAGATTGATTAAATTGTGTTTATTCAATACTGTGTCATGCAGTCAATAGAAAGAAGTTAAGCTCTGTATGTGCTTCTATGGAGAGTTGTTCATCCACAGTATAATAAATGAAGTAATGTGATTTGCAGAACCTATGTGTAAAATAATGTTGTTGTCATAGTCAAAATTAAGATTGAATATATTTATTTATATCTTTGCATGTATGTATGTGCATATGTGTATATGTATTTTTTTCAATATGTTGAAATCTTTTTGTCTTGAACACACATACTTTTCGTAGCTCTTTGTTGGTGCTTTCACATTCTTCATTCAGTGTTGTTCTGGTGAACTGTTGGTCACACATGGCTCTTGTTAAGCCAATTAGATTTTTCATTCTTTGTGTTTTGTTTGGATATACAGGGACAGGATATTCAGTTTTAGGTAGGGCCTAATGGGTCTTTTCTTTCAGTCAGTATTCATTTTGATTGGTTGGAGTCCTTACTGTATCAGCTGTTAGGTATATGGACTGTCACTCTTGAATGGGAAGTAGTTGGAATTGAGTTATCCTTTCACAGCAGCCTAAAGATTTCTGCCTCTCTACCTGTCACTCTGATCCATTAAAGTGATTTCTGCTTTCTCACATCCTAGTTTTGTTCTGTTCTTTAAATGTGCAAGGCACCTGGTAATCTTCCAATATTTAATTTCTTATTTTAAGTAGGAGTCATCATCTTTCATCGAAAGAAACCCAGCCTATATAGGAATTCATAATAGAGTAATTTTCAGACTATAGAGAGGCCGAGTGTTAAGGATTGATTATTCAGTGAGCTCAAAAGACAGAGAAACTTGTAATCCTTTTTTGTGCTAGGAAAGAGTGTTCATGGTACAACAGGATCATAAGCCCATTTTGTATTAGCGGCTAAATTCTCCTACTAAAGACTAAAAGTGATAAGGAATGCTAGTTCCAAAAGTATGTGTGATGTTTCTTTATAATGAAATTAGATAATTGCAAGTCCACTTGAAATTCTGATCTTAAGCAAGAAATAGAAATCAGGGTATTTTTATTAGTATGTTGAGAATCATATTACTGCTTCTAACCATGGGGCTGCCATTGCTGAAAGCCAGATGTGCCAGTAGATCCAGTTAGTTGCTGAACTATGATGCTTCATTGAGTTCCCAACCTTTCTCCTACTCTTAAATGAAATTGGAGTCTTTGGAAAGATATAAATCCATGTTATTGGGATGTGGCTGTCACAAAGGATTCAAGCATCTTAGAAAACTTGTAACATGCAAACCGTAAGAAACTACTAATTATTGCCATACCTCCCTTGTGACTCTTAAGTTTTTGATTCAGCTTTTCTAGTCCCACCATTATTACTTGGTTAGTAACCAAAATCTAAATTTAATATGACCTATAGTTTGAAAGACAGAAAGATAGGAGATTAATCTTATCCAGAAATATTTAATACTCTTTACTAATTATATTTTCAAAAATCTTGGGAACATTTCTGAAAATGTGTTTTTGGGGCTTAGGAATTACTTTGCATAATATAAAAGGACAAGAGAATTTATAAGGGTGGATTGGATGATTTAAGTCCATGCCCTCGACTCATCTTTTGCAAGGTCCTCTGTCAGGGTCTCATAGCTTTTCCATGTTTTTTTTTTTTTGTTTTTTTTTTTTTACATGAAAGAAGCATTAGCATCTTAAATTTTTGTCCTCCAGGTACCGAGAATTCTTATGAAAAGGTTGCATTTGAAAAGGGTATTGATGCTCGCTTCGGCAGCACATATACTGAAAAGGGTATTGAACTATGGGATGTGTAGTAACTGAATTATGGGGCAACAGTTAACCATAAGAAGAAACTGAAATGGCCACAATAAACCTCAGAACTCCAAGAATGTTCTGATATCTGGTATTTCCACTGTATTTTATAATTGATCCTCATGGTTGAAACTATACCTGTGTTTTGTTTTAATTAAAAACATTCCATGATATTATATAAGTCCCACATCAAATTGAGTTCATAGAAAGGGGATTGAGTACTCTTGAATGATTATAATTAAAATCACTATGAACATTTCCACTGGAATTCCTAAAACGCTTGCCTTTATGCAAAGTAAGAGCTTATGGGGGAATTCTTACGTAGTGTGGTATATAGCAGGTCCAGTGACCACAAATACATACTGTGGTTATTTTCCAAGGTCCTGAGTATGTATTTGTTAATGATGTCTGTGATGTGACTAGATGACCACCAAACATTTGTGCTTTCCTTTCTCTTGTCTGGAATTGATTTTGGAATGTGACTGTCCAGACCCATCCTACATTACTGAGCCACTGCTGCTACTAGTTGTGGCTATTAGGTTAATTTTCCTTGATGTGATTTGAATAGGAATGACTTATATCACTTGGGGCTTGGTTATTAAGGAGAAGTTACACTGTCCAGCTGGGAAAAGAAGATTCTTAATTGTATGGAATGGCAAAGCTGCAAGATGGAAGAACTCTGGTCCCTAAACCACTACTTGGAGAAAAGCCATCAATCACCCAGGAACACCAGAAATGGAGTATTATGTGAGTGAAAAATAAACTTGTATGTGCTAAGGTAATGACATTTAGATTTTAATTATAATAGCAGCTATTATAATTCTAATCAATGTAGTATCTTTGACTACTTGTAGAGTCCCTATTTTAACTCACTGAATCATAGGGTAAGAACTGTGATGGTATGTTAGGTAGCTTTTGTGTGACAAATTACCCTAAAGCTTAGGGTTTAAAACAGACATATATTTATTGTCTCATAATTTCTTTGGGTAAGGAATCCAAGCATAGTTTAGCTGGGTGCTTCTGGCTCCCAGGGTCTCTCAGTAGCCTGTCTTTATTGGAGGAGAATTGTCTTCCAAACTCACTCATTTAAAATAGCTCATCTCAGGTCCTCACTGACATGGCTGGACACATCAATTCCTTTTCATATGGGCAGCTTACCACATGGCAGCTGGCTTCCTTGAAAGTGAGTGGGCAAGAGAGAGTACCCAAGATGGAAGTCAGAGTCTTCTTGTAACCTAATATTATAAGTGACATTCCCTGATCTTTGTATTTGGTTCATTAGAAGTGGGTCACTAGACCCAGCTCACTTCCAAGGGGAGAGGATTACAAAAGGGTATGAGTAACAGCAGGCAGGAATCATTGTGGGAACCATCTTAATGGCTGTCAACCACACCCTGCCCTGTGGCCCTTAAGTTATTCATGTTTCTTCCACATGCAACATATACTCAACCCCTTCCAAGGCCTTCCCAAAGTCATGTCTCATGGCATCAGTTCAAAGTCAATAATATTGTCAATTAAATGAGGTCTGGGTGCTGTGAGGCTCATAAGGTATAGTTTCTTAAATACAATTCCTCTTGATTTGTAGAACTTTGGAAATGAAGATGACATTATCTGCCCCACCCTCTGCAGCCTGCAGAGTGAAGTCACTGGTGCATAGCAGTTCTTAAGTCTGGCCAGAAAAATGTTTGAAAATTTCTTTGTTAGGTCTTATGACCTGAAAATAATTCACCCTCAGGACTCTTGGTTCTGCCGCATGTTTGCAGTTCAGTAGTTTTCTAATCTTGCTGACTGGCATTCGAATTTTGGGAATCCAGTGGTCTCTTCATTTTATAGTCTCTGTCTCTGTGTCACTCTAAGTTAGCAGTTTTCTGCTGAGCTAATTCTCTGGAAAACTTTGTGACTTCGTGTAAATCTCATTGGACAAAAGCCACAGCTTTGAATCTGAAGAAGATAAACTTCTTAGAGACCTTGCCATGTAAATCAAAGTATCTGTGAGGGTTCCCTTTCCAGAGCCATCATGTAATTAAATAGTACTCTGAGATACCCTCTTTGATTTTTCTGAGGTTCTAACAAAAAATTTTATAATCACACCCTTAGTTTTCTCTCTAGACTAGTTTCCAGCAGTACCCTGGATTTTGTCTTTCCCTAGAAGGCTTTTATTGATTTTAGCATCATCTGCCATCAATGGAGGCTACGGATTTTCAAAACCATCAAGTCCCTGCTCCTTGTTAAAAAAAGTCTTTCCCTCAATTTTTATCTCTCTTTTTGCATGTTTCTATAAACAATAAGAAAATAACCAGCATCTTCAACTTATTGGTAAAAGTCTCCTTAGCTATTAAAGAGTATACAATTCTATTTTCAACATTAACTACAAATAATAGGTTGCTAAACTTTCTACCACTACATAACAAGAACTGCTTTCCTCCAATTTCTAGTAAGGTTTTTCTCACTTTTCTTTAAGCCTTCACCAGCACTTAAAAGTCCACAATATCTGGTTAATCCCTTATATATTCAACTATTGGACAAACTCCAAACATTCCAGCCAAGACTGAAAGAACTTAGTAAAGGTTTCAGCTATTCCCTGTATCAGGAGAGACAATTTGCAGATTGAGTTCAACTAAGTGAACTGTCTACTAAAACAAAAGTATTTTTCACAGGAATGTAGCGGTCTCTCTACAATGTATTATTCCCAACATCTAGGATGCAATGTATCTTATTAGATATATGAAAAAACAATAAAGCATAAGTCACATTCACCATAAAAAGAAACAAAGACCAATCCTGAGATAACCCAGATATTGATGTTAGCAAACAAAGTTAACCTGCTATTACAATAATTCAGAAGGATATAAAGAAGAGTGTGGGAATAATGAATGAGCAGATGGGAATTTCAGCCAAAGTATAAAAACAATTTGGAAATGGGATTTCTTAAAATTAGAAATACAATATTTGGAAGTAGAAATTAACTGGATAGATTTAACAGCAAATTCGAGGTAGCAGAAGAGTTGATGACGTTGAATATAGATACATTAAAATACAAAGAAAAGGTTGAAAGAAAATGGATGGTGCTTCAATGACTTGTGTGGTAATATCAGAAGGTCTTAACAAATGTAATTAGAATTACAAAAAGGAAAAGGGATGAAATAGAAAACCTGTTTGAATAATATCCAGAAATTTTACAAATTTGGTGAAAGATACATAGTTCCACATTCAAGAATGTCATAAAACCCCAAGCAGAATAAGTAGAAAGGAAACTATATCTGGATACATCATTATGAATATGCTGAAACGCAATGATAAAAAAAAAAAAAAAACCCAAAACCTGGAAAGTAGATGAACAAAATGATGCATTACAGGCTTTTCATAATCAGAAACAGGACAATGGGATGACACTAACTTTGGGTGCTGGTATAAAAAAAAAAAAAAAAAAAAGCTTTCAACCTAGAATTCCACATCCAGAGCAAATGTCCTTCAAAAATGAAGGCAAAACAGACTTTTTAAAAATAAATAAAAGTTATTAATTTGTTGCCAGCAAATCTACATGACAAGAAATGCTAAAGGGAATTTCCTCAGGCTTGAAGTATACATCAAATGATAACTTGGATCTTCAGGAAGGAATGAAGAGCGCTAGAAGTAAATATGTGAGTAAAAAGTTTGAAACCTAACATTTATTCTCTCACAATTCTTACAAACTTTGTTTAAAACACAATTGTTGTAGTCAGAATTATAACTTTGTACTGTGTTTATAGTGCACATAGCACAATAGTATAAGTGATGGGGACATAAGTAGGACCATATGTTTGCAAATTTTTTACATTTAATGTGAAGGGATACAATATTAACTTCAAATACATTGAAAAGTTAAGGATGTATTCCTTGAGCAACCACTAAAATATGCTAAAGTTAGCATAAATGTAAAATGTACTTTTTAAATGCAAAGAATTATAGCTAAAAAGTTCATTAAAATGAAGTTCTAAAAAATATTCAGTTAATTAAAAAGAAGTCAGGGAAACAGCAACTAAAACAGGCAGTTTAAAAAATGATAAAATACCAAAATGATAAATCCAACCATATCAATAATTACATTAAATATACATGGAATAAATACTACAATTAAAATTTAGAGATTTAAAAAAATGGATAAAACATGGGAATTGAATACTTAGATAAAACAACTACATAGCTGAAATTGAGAAAATGAAATTTTATCTGCATTTACCATGAAATTGCCAGCTACATGAAATACATACATTTAACAAAGTATATATTCAAGTAAAAAGCAGTTGGACAAACACAAGGATATAAGAAAAAATGAGTGAAATGTCGAAGATAGAAGATTAACAGTACTGGAAGCTCCATGTATCAAAGCATCTGATGAGAGTATGAGAGAGATTTTTTTAATCAACTGAACAACAAAAGAAAAATGCAGAAAAGAAAAAAGCAGTAACTTTAGATAAAATAGCAAACCAACTATGTATCTAAATGAAGGGGATAAATTCATTAAAAATATCAAAGTGCACAAGGAATACAGAGAATATATCAGGCAAAATGTCAGAGACCACTCATCCTAGAAGAATACCTATTATTCACATGGCTTTAAAGATGAGTTCCACCAAATTGTCTTATGGAAGTTATTTTAAAAAATGTAAAAATTAACCAGTTCATTTTATAAGAATCTATAATCTTGATTCCAAAATAAGACAAGAATAATGTAACGAAAAGATCCACTTCACTTATGAACATAGATGCTAAAATTTTAAAGTATTAGCTAACTATATGTTCACCAATTTCTTAAAAATTAACATATCATCAAATAGTGCTTTTTCACAAAAGTCAAGGATGGCTTAAATCTATCAGTCGTTCACCACATTAATAGATTAAAAGAGAAAAATCATGATTATCTTAATGTAGAAAAGCACTAAAGTACAAGAAAACATTATACTTAATAGTACAATGTACATTAAGTACAGTGGTACTTCATGCTTTCATTTTGGTGCTAAGAATAAAACAGGTGCAGCCAATGTTTCTGTTGTTTGACAGAGTACTGGGGGTCCACTATGCTATAGAAAGAAAAGGGATTAAGATACAATAAAAAGAATAACTATAACTCCTTACTGGTAGATGATATGAGCATCTACCTGTAAAAAAACAATGAGAACCTATAAGATAGTTAGCAAGATTGCCGTCAATTTACATAATATTTTGTTTTTCCCTGTATGCCATCTCTGGTTTTAATTGAAAATTTTATGTTCTGGTTTTGTTTTATCTCTCAGGTCCACCCCCCCCCCCCGCCCACCCGTATTCCTTCAAGATTTTCTTTGTGTTTGATTTTCTGCATCCTGAATATGATATACCTAGGTTTATATATTTGTCCTGCTTGGTATTCCCCTGTGATTTCTACATCTATGACGTGTGGTGTCTGTCATTAACCTTGAAAATTTCTTAGCCATTAATACTTCAAATTTTCTGCTTTCTCTCTTCTTCTGAAATTCCAGTATGCATAAGTTACACCTTTTTAATGGTCCCACAATTCTTGGATATTCTGTGGCTTGTTTTGTTTTGTTTTGTTTTTCTTCTTTTTTCAGTTTGGGAAGTTTCTATTGATGTATCCTCAAACTCATTCTTTGCTCACCTGTGTGTGTCATCTGTTGATAGCTCATCAAAGACATTATTTCTGTCACAGTGCTTTTAAATTTCTAACATTTTCTTTTGAATCTTTCTTAAGGTTTTTCATTTCTCTGTGTACATTATACCTCTATTTTTGCATGTTGCCTACTTTTCCCATTAGTGATTTTAACATAGCGATCATAATTATTTCAAATTCCTGGTATGGAAATTCCAAAATCTGTGCTGTATCTGAGTCTCTTTTTAATGGTTGCTTTGTCTCTTCATGCTGTATTTTTTCTTGTGCATATCTTGTAATTTTTTGTTGAAAGGTGCACATGATGTACTAGATAATAGAACCGAAGGTAATTAGGTTTTTAGATGCAGTCTTGTTATATGGCTAGGATCTGGGCTGTGTTTAATGTTTACTGTAGCATAGCTGCCAGAGGCTTTGATTTCCTCTGGTTGCCTTGCTTTTTTACTTCCCCTGTTGTCTCTGGGTTTCCCTAAGAACTCCTTCAATAGAATCTGCATCTTGCTGTTTGTTGTAATCTGCCCCATTAGTGTAGTACTAAACTACTTGGAAATTTATAATCTTATTATTAAATCTCAGTTTGTCAGTGGGCTTTAGTCCTTAGGCTGTAACCTTCAGAAATCCTTCTTAGCCCTTTCTGAGACAGGAAAGCTAGAGGAGCTAAAGCTGCCCAACTGATCTTCCTCTAGGTCCAAAAAGCCTTTAGTATGTAGTTTTCCTTGGAGTGCAGAACTTTATTATGGAGAATGCTCTGAGTATACTTCAAAATGTTTACTTTTCCCCGCCCCCTACCCAAAACACAAGGAGTTTCCCCCTCCACACACACTCCAATCCTTAGTTTGAGAACTTGGTGGAATTCCTCGAGGTAAAATTCATGCATATGTGGGGACCCTCTTTTTAACTCACAAGACAGTCTATACTAAGCCTCCAACAGTTCACCAGAATTACCAATTAAGAATTTGACCAGATTATGGCTCCTGCAGCGTCTGCTTCAGGTAAGATGATATTTGCTATGATTTTCTGTGTTCCCGTAACTTTCCAGATTTTGTGGTGGTGGTTTCCTTTGTGACCTCAATTCCCTGATGAATTTTTTTTTTAAGTTTTTAGTTTTCACTTTGTTGAAAGTTTTCTTGTGAAGATGTGAGTGGTCTCCAACCAAGCTCTTTATATGTTCGTTCCATCAGTATTGTTTTTATCCAACTCAAATAACCGCCTACAAAATGTTAAAAACACTTAAAAATTCATTTTCAATTCCTTAGAGATGACATTTTTACACCTAGAATTAGCTTGATTATGGAGTCCATGAAGTCTGAGAAATTGGGTCCTGGAAAGCCAGAGTCTAGATGTGGCTGTGTGGCTTTAAGTGACTTAATTTTTAGGTGACATGTAGTAGACCAGTTTCTGTAGCTGTGTCACTATTAGACTGCAAATGCTGAATTAAGTGATGTTAATTTTTTGCTGAGTATTTAGTACAGTAATGTGCCACAAAATGGATGTTTCAGTCAGCAATGGACCCCATATACATCAGTGGTCCCCATAAGATTATAATGGAGGTGTAAAATTTCTATCACCTAATGACATTGTAGCATTACTCATGTGTTTGTGTTGATACTGGTGTAAACAAACCTACTGCTCTGCCAGTTGTATAAAAGTATAGCACATAATTATATATAGTATGTGGTACTAGATAATGTTAATAAATGATTTACTGGTTTATGTATTTGCTATAATTTTTATTGTTATTTATTGTTATTTTAGAGTGTACTTTTTCTACTTATAAAAAAAATGTTTGCTATAAAACAGTATACTGTATTATGCTGGCAGCCATCTTATATATGTTGTGTTTATAGCATCTCTTGATTGCATCATTTTCTCTTGTGCTTGATTTAATCTGGTGTTGTTTTGTTCATCATAGCCTCTAAGTATACAAAATCCACTGCCAGTGTTGCCAGTAAGAGGCCATGTCGAGCGATTGACCTGGAAATGAAATTAAATGAAGGTGGAAATTCAGTGATGGGAATTGCTTACCAGTTAGGTATGTCTCATTCCACCATAGCTACAATCTTGAAGAACAAGAACAAAGTGGTGGAAGCTGTTAAAGGATCTGCTTCATTGAAGACAACGAGACTAACAAAAATTCAAGATGGGCCTGTATCAGACATGGAGAAACTTCTAATGACCTGGATTGAAGACAAGGCACAGAAGCATATTCCTCTCAGCTCCACGATGATTGTGGCTAAAGCAAAAAATTTGTTTGCCATGTTGAAAGAAAAGGCTGTACCCAACTGCAATGTTGAATTTATGGCCAGCTCTGGGTGGTTTGAATGATTCAGTATGGTTATTCATTATGTAATGTGAAAGTCATGAGTGCACAGATGTGAAAGCACCTGAACAGTTTTTGGAAACTCTAGATAAGCTGATGGTGGAGGAAAATTACTTGCCAGAGCAAAGATTCAATATGGATGAAACCCCTATTCAGGAAATGGATGTCTGAAAGGAGTTTCACCCATAAAGAGTTCAAGTCAATCCTGGGTTTCAAAGCTTTTAAGGACAGGATAACAGTCTTGCTTGGGGGTAATGTTACAGGCTACAAACTGAAACCCTTTATGATCTGGTACAATGAGAATTTCAGGGCCTTCAGGCATATCAGTAAGCACATAACTGCCAGTGTACTACAGGAGCAATAAGAAGTCATGGATGATCCAGCCTCTCTTCCAAGATACCCTCCTGATTGCTCTCCCAGCGAAATGGAGGAGTACTGTTTGAAGAACAACATACCTTCCAAGATTTTGCTTTTTGTTGATAATGCTTCTGGACATCCTTCTTTTCTTGGTGATCTTCATCCCAATATCAAAGTGATATTTCTTCCTCTAAACACCACCTCTTTGATCCAACCACAGATCAAGGAATTATAACAGCTTTTAAGGCCTACTACCAGAGGAGGACCTTGGCCCCAGGCTATTGCTGCAGTTGCAGAAGACTCTCAGAAGACACTGATGCAATTCTGGAAGGACTACAACATCTATAACTGCATCAAGAATCTTGCTTGGGCTTGGAGTGATGTCACCAAGGAGTGTATGAATGGCATCTGGAAGAAGACACTTAAGAGATTTGTCTATGACTTCAAGGATTTGCCAAGGATGAGGAGGTTGCAAAAATCAACAGGGCTGTGGTTGAGATGGCAAATGACTTTAACTTTAGTGTGGATGAGGTTGACATTGGGGAACCTCTTAAAGATGATTCCTGAGGAACTGACTAATGAGGAGTTGAAACTGGAGCAGGAGCGCATAGCTGAAGAGGAGGCAAGAATAAAGGAAACTGCAGGAGAAGAAAAAGAAGAACCTCCAAGAAAATTGACAGTGAAAGGCTTAGCAGAAGCTTTTGCAGATCTCAACAAACTCCTTAAAAAGTTTGAAAATATGGGCGCCAATACCGAAAGGTTTTCATTGATAGAAAGGGATATTCATGGTGCATTATCTGCTTACAAGCAAATCTATGATGAAATAAATCAAACAAACCACCATGGACATATTTCTATAAAGAGGGATATCTCAAGAAGAGCATCAGGCAGGTCCTTCAGGCAGTTTCCAGAAGGCATTGTTATCACAGGAGATGATAGTTCCATGTGTGTTACTGCCCTTGAAGACCTTCCACTAGGACAAGATGTGGAAGTGGAAGTCAATGATGTTAATGATACTGACCCTGTGTTGGCCTAGGCTAATGTGTGTATTTGTGTCTTTAGTTTTTTAACAAGTTTAAAAAGTAAAAAAAAAAGTTTTAATAGAAAAAAGTTTATACAATAAGTATATAAAGAAAAAAATGTGCAGCTGTACAGTGTGTTTGTTTTTAGCTGTGTTACTACAAAAATGGAAAAGTTTTAAAAATTTAAAGTTTATAAAGTAAAAATGTTAGAGTAAACAGATTATTATTGAAGAAAGATAAAATTTAAAAATAAATTTAGTGTAGTCAAAATGTACAGTGTTTATAAAGTCTACAGTAATGTACAGTAATAGGCCAGGGGTGTCTAACATTTTGGCTTCTCTAGGCCACACATGAAATTTTAGCTGATAAGCTAAAAAAATGCATAATTTTCCTAATGTTTTAAGAAACTTTACAAATTTGTGTTGGGCTACATTCAAAGCTGTCGTGGGCCACATGTTGGACAAGCTCGTCCTAGGCTGTCAAATCACATACCACTCACTCACCAAGAGCAACTTTCAGTCCTCTAAGCTCAATGGTAAGTGCTCTATACAGGTGTGCCATTTTTAGTTTTTTATACCTTTTTTATGTTTAGATATGTTTAGATACACAAATACTTATCCATGTGTTACAGTTGCCTACAATATATATTCAGGACTGTAACATGCTCTACAGGCTTGTAGCCTAGGAGCAGTAGGCTGTACTATCTAGGTTTGTGTAAGTGCACCATGATGTCATGATGTTCACACAATGATGACATTGCCTAACAACGCATTTCTCAGAATGTATTCCTGTTGTAACGCATGACTGTGTATACCAAACAATTTTTTCAGTCAGTGGGAATACAATCCTGAGCAGGATTAAGAAGCTGTGTGTCTTCATAGCCCCCCCCCCCCCCCCCGCCGCCTCCCATTCCAGCAAGGAGAGACAAAATGGGCTGAGAGAGTAGATTATATCAAAGAGGGAGAAGAGGAAAAAATTAAATAAGTAGTTAACCCACACATACACAAACACTCAAAGTCACAAATCCTACCTACGTGCAAGACAACAACTGTCTAAATCATAGTTCCTATTCTGAAGGCTCCGCCCCTAGGCCCGCCTCTCTAAGCCCCGCCCGCTGCCCATGACTTTATGCTGGCGCAGTGCCCCAGTGTGCTCATAGCCTGGGATTCCAGATTTGTAGGCCCACCTCCCAGTTTTCCAAACCTGATATCTGCGAGTTCACTGGGTACATGACAAGAACTCCCAGAAGCTCCCAGAGTCTGCGGGCATGGAGGTGTTTTGTACTTCTGGGACCCAGAGACGGGTCTGAGAGGCTTCTAGTCTGCTATATTAATGACCAGGCGGCAACTATAAGGGAGGGAAGGTGGTGATCACCAAGCGAGGAAAGGAACCATACGTGGCAGCTTCGTGGCCTGATTTCAGGATGCCATTTCTGGGGACTACATTTCCTAGGGTCCTTTGCGCGGGAGACCATGTCCACTTCCGGCGAGGAAATGAGCGAGTAGGGTGGGTTCTGAGGAGGGAACCGGTAGAGTCCCGGGCCTTGGCTGTGCCGCGTAGGAAGATGTGGGTACGAGCGTGAGCCCGTGCGTGACTTGGCGACAGTGACTAGGGGTGCATGGTGTGTGTGAGAGCGTGTGAGGACGTGATTGCGAGGAAGCGGTTACGTGTCGATGGGAAGCGTGCGCATATATAGGGTGTGACAAGCGCGGCGCTTGAGATTGGCGCGCGTTTCTGTGCGTCTGTGCCCATTGCAGCGGCATGTGAGAGACGGTGTGTATTGGAATGAGTGAGGGTTTTACTGGACTGAGAGCTGAAACCCTTCCAGAGGAGACCACCCTGCTCCCCCCCCCCCCCCACACACACACACAAGCCAGCGTGGGCCAACCCTAGAGACGTGGACAAGTGCCCTATTGGAGCGGGATGGCTAAAACGTCTTAGTGCCCCACCTGAAGGGAGAGGAACTTGGGACAAGTTCAAACATCCATGGGACTAAGTATCGAGGTAAGAGTGACAGATGCCTGGGGTGCAGCTACAAGAGTGGAAATTAAGGCTTCGGGGTGCTCTTCCCTGTTGCCCTCATGGTGGAGATGGATATCCCTGGCCTCAGAGGCTGGCTGACCCAGAAGTCCAAAGACTTGGCAGATTACCTTGGGCCAGAGTATGAAGCTGAATTCAGGGAGGGATCTTGACCTGCGAGTCACCTAACCAGATACTCCCCTTTCCAGTCTTTGTAGGTATCTCCAGGGACCCAGAGGAGAGTGCATATCCTTACCATTAGAACAGTACTTCTGGGTGCTCAGCTGCTCTTCAAGGAGGACTCCAGTATTTACGTTTTATGTGTCCGAGTCAGGTTTCATGTATCACTGTGGAATGGGACTTTGATGGCATTCACAGCTTCACCTGGCAATGTTGAGAGATCCCAGCCTTTATGGCCTCAGTCACTTTCCTTCTAGTAAATAAACAAAACCCCCTATTCCTCCCTCACTCTTTATATGCCCCAACAGTGGGTAAGAAAGAGGGCAAAAAGAAGTTGTGCTCATACATAGCGTTCTTGGCTTGTTTTAACTGCACACCATAATGATAACTAATGTTTACTGCCTGCTTACTGTGGGCCAGATGCAGTTCTGAGACGGAGAATCAGCACCAAACTTCACAACGTTATGAAAGGGAAACTACCTTATCTCCTTTCCACAAATGAGGACACTGAAGCATAGAGAGGAGAAGTAATCGCCAGTAACTGGAAAAGCCAGAATTCAGATCCAGGACAGGCTGACTGCAGAGTCCCTCTCTGTACTGGCTGTCATGTAGTCCCCTCAACAAGGGTTTGAGGTAGGTATTCTTACCCACTTTTGAAGAAACTAACTCTGAAAGCCTTAAATAACTTCAAGAGTTCATATCCCCGAACCTCCAATGAGCAAGTTTTTGGGTGTTTTTTTTACCTAGTTTTTCTAATGTGAAATGGAGATAATATGATATATATACCTCATGTATACCTCATATGACTGTTATAAGGATTAAATGAGCTCATACCTGTAAAGTACTTAGTGTAGTCCCTGCCACATAGCAAGTGTTCATTCTTATTATCATAATAATGCTTTCAGAAAGCAGTGGAGTTTACAGGAAAGAAACCAGAATTAAGTCAAATACTTGTATCCTCTTTCTAATAGAAGAAACTTGGCTCAGAGAGGACAAAGGATTTCTTCAAAACTATAGTTTGTCACAAAGCAAAATGAGAACCTGCATCTCCTGATGGTTTTTGGTCTAGTTTTGTGCAAGCCATGTGGATTGTTCTGGAGAAGATAACTTTTTCCAAGTCTCATTGAATCTATACAGATCTTGGCTAGTTAGCTGTACAGGGGACATATTTCCTGTTATATAGGGTTCAGCACAAATATCACCCCTTTATTATGAGCTGGTAATCTATACCAAATTTTTTATTACAAAATCCTAAGCATGTATGGTTATGATTTTGTAATAAAATTATAACTCAAGACCAGGAATTACTTCTGCCAGATGCTGTATTCTGGTGTCTGCTTGAGCAAATAACTTTGGTGATAGAGGGAGACAGACCTAGTTTGGTGAGTGGGCTCTGTTATTTGCAAACAGCGTGACTATGCAAAAGGTTTCACTTCCCAGAAGTTTCATGTGTGAAATGGTGATAGTATTTTCTGTTTTCATTGAAGAGTGTAAAGGTTAAGTCAGAGTAGTAATAGTATATGTAGCATACCTGGCACATCTCTAGTTAATTAATGTGTGGCTTGGAGAAAGGGTGATGTGCTCAGCCTGAAAACCCAGAGCAGAGCAGAACCCCAGCTATTACTTATAGGTCTTTCTAACAAGTGCTTGGACTGTAAGGGGAGAGGAGATAGGAGTAGGGGAATAAACAGGGAGCTGAAGGGAAGCACTTCCAGGCTGTGATGCTCAGTCCGTCACTATCTTTCCCCGTTCCTCCCAGCTTTGCCCTCAGAGTAAAGCCCTTCAAATGAAGAACCAGGAAAAGGAGGAGGTGATGGGCCTAGAACTCCTTAAAGCCATGTCCCTGGTAAGTTAGTAGTCCCTCTTTCCTCCTTACAACACAGTTTTGCTTTTCAGGATTTATTCATGTTCGCTCCTTTCTGAAAACTGTCTGCTTAAGAGTTTCACCCTGGGACCTGGTTCCTATTTCTTTCCTTTCTGAGGAGTGGTGGAATCACAGGGGTAGACTCAAACAGCCAGTGATCTCTCAGAGCTTCCACTTCTTCCTATTTGGTATTTATTCTTCATTCAAGAAGTGACACACTTGAGCTCTTCCCTGTGCTCAGTCTTTCCATAAGCAGAAATCGGACTATGCAGAAATACAGTCCATAGAGGAAATTTGAGAGCCATGGTCTACCTCATCCCTAAGTCCCCACCTTGGCTCTTGAACAGGCAGCAACCTGATCAGTGCTGCATGGTGGAGAGTACAATTCCTGTCGAGTGGTGGGGAGGGCCGTTAATAGTCCACATGAATGCCTTTGGATGAATTAGAAAAATGTTCCCCTTTGATGGGAACTCTGTGACAAGCCACAATCTGGCAAGAGGAAATCTACTTTATTTTAGCTCCTTTTTGCCTCCTTGGTGAGAGATCCTTGTATAGGATATAGCCTGCATCATCATACTCACTGTTGGAGGGAGTAGGGATAGGAGAACTTGAATCACAGAGGAAGTGATTTCTGAGTTGCATCTTGAAGGAAATGGAAAGGATCAAAAATAAAATAATAAAATTGTTTTTATTTTATATCAAAGACACAACAATTTATATCAAATCCAAAATGTTTCTTATTAGATGTAATGCCAAAAAACAGGTACTACCAGTAGAATTTATTTCTTTGAGCATTTAAACATTTTCAACAAAATGTTTAATTATTGTTGTCAGAGGAACATATTTAAGAGTGGCAGAGTATTGCATAAAGGTTAATTACATGGACTCTGGAACCAGATTGCCTTTGTACAAACTCTAGCTCCATAATATAAGGGCTGTCTGGAAAGTATCCAGTCATGTAATATGAAGAATAGAGGCATTTATAGCTGGATATTTTCCAGACAACCCTCATATACTAGAAATTGATTCATCTTAATTTTAGTTTCCTCAACTATAAAATGGGAATCATAATAGTACTAATTTATAGGACTATTGAGGATTAATAAGTTAATGTATTTTAAGTGTTTAGAAAAGTACCTGAAACATAATAAGCACTATATAAGCATCATCTATATATATGCCACTGTTTGCCTATGTATTAATAGCTACTATTTGCCTATGTGCCCATGTAGTTATACACACACACACACACACACACACACACACACACAAGTTGAAGACTACAATATTATGTTTAATGCACAAGAAGCACTGAATACCAGGAAGCTTTCTATTTCCAATGAAATATTAATTTTAAAAACAACAATAATTTACACTGAATTTAGGAGAGTCCTGGTTCTGGGTATGGTGGGCTGAGCATACTTCACTCTGTCTTCCCAGTGAATCTGCTATAAAACAAGAATAGCATTCCTGGAGCAGCAATTAGAGGCCTCTAGAAAGTGAATAGTAGAAGTGAAATGGGGGAAGAAGCCCAAAATGTGGAGTACCATGAAATACATTATGTATTTGCTTTTCCCCCCCCCTCCAAGTATTTCCTAGCATGGATTTAGCAAGCATAAAACCCAGAAATGGTATTGTCATGAATAGAAAGAATTACAGGAGAAACCTACTTTAGGCTCACAAAGTAGATAAAAGATCTTGTGCTCAAAGAGCAGTGGTCGTAATCTTTCTTTAAAATTTTATTCTCTGTTTTTTTTTGTGCCCTGACAGTGGCAGTGGGGGTCTGCAGGAGTCTAAAACTCGAAGGGAGAAGTTTTCTCTGTGATTGGAGAAGCTGTGTTCCCCAGAGGGTGGGAGAAATCCTCACTGCTTTTTTTCTGCTGTTTTTCTCTCCCTGCTTGGCACCAAGGGCTGGGTAAAGTCATGTCAAATGCACAGTGGAATAAAATAAATAAATTCTCATTTACCTGGCTGGAGGAATGAAAAAGAGGAGTCCTCAAGTACTGAAAAATACTGAAGAAAACACAGAGAAGATGGAAATCGACCACATAAAGTTGTTTATTATGTCTGGGGCTTGCTCTGAGCTGTTCGTGCATATATCTGACCCTAAAACTAAGTGTTAGACCACTGTCTATGAATGGTACACAGTTGGACAGGTTAATATCACTTTAAGGCTTTGAAAATGCAACTGTTTTAAAAACACAGCTCACAGAAGACTAGTTAAAACTGCAGGCTGAACACAATATTAACATTCTTCATAGAATTTAAACAAGACAAAGTCTCATAATGTAACATTCAAAATGTCAAAGATACAATCCAAACCTACTTAGCTAATGAAAAACTAGGAAAATTTCAATTCACAAGGGAAAAGACAATCATTAAATACTAGCACTGATGTGACACAGATGTTGGAATTATCTGATAATGACTTTGAAGTAGCTATTATAAAAATACTTTGACAAGTAAGAGTGAACACTCTTGAAACAAATAGAAAGATAGTCTCAGCAAAGAAATAAAAAATATCAAGAAATGATAACTATAATAACCAAAAAAAAGCTCACTGGATGGGCTTAGGGGCACAGTGGAGATGACAAAGGAGTTAGTAAACTCCAAGATAAATAGAAACTAATCTGAATAACAGAAAAAAAAGATTAAACAGAGCCTCAAGGCCCTGTAGGACAATACCAAAATGTTTAACATTTATATCATTGAGTCCCCCAAAAGAGGAAAAAGTGGAGTGTGAAAAAAATACTTGAGGAAATAATGGCTGAAAAATTTCTAACTTGTGGGTACATGAAACTGAGCAAACTCCAGTGTAATAAACTTAAAGAAATCCCCACCTACAAACTTTGTGATCAGACTGATGAAAATTAAAGACAAGGAAAAAACACCTCAAAAGAAGCCAGACAAAATAATGCTTAACATAAAGAGCAACAGTGATTTGAATAACTGGATTTCTCATCAGAAACCATGGAAGTAGAACAACTTTTTTAAAAGTGCTCAAAAGAACTGTCAACTCAGAATTCTATGTCCAGTAAAAAGAGCTTTCAAGAATAAAGGTGAAATAGTTTCTCATATGAAAGAAAACTAAGACTGTTCATTGGCAGATTTCTAAAAGAATTGCTAAAGGAATTTCTTCACCTAGAAATTATACCAGAAGGGAACTTGGGACATCAGGAATGAAGGAAGTGCAACAGAAATGGTAAATATGTATGTGTGAATACAAGCGACTGTTCTTTTGAGTTGTTTAAAATATCTTCAACATTGAAAACAAAATTAATAGCTTAGGTTTCCTGAACAGAATGGGATTTGAACATAGATAGTCTGGATTCAGAGACTATGTTCTTAACTACTATGGTATACTGAAATTGGATGAAATGTAAGTAAACCTTTTACTGAAGTAGTAAAGCAAATGTTTCACCTGTTTTCGGCCTCTTCTCTCCTCTTTCCCATCTCCTCTTTGTCATTATCATAGGTAACAACTGTTGAGCACTTAGCCAGGTACTGTACTGTTACTTCATTAAATTCTCACAATCCTGCTACAAGATGGGTACTAAAATTATTTCCATTTTCCAGATGAGTAAACTGAGGCACAGGGGAGTTAACATGGCCAAGCTCATCACCCAGCAAATCAGTACCAACGTCTGAATTCTTTGAACAATCTGACCTTTTTCTTATGGTGCTTATTTAAAACTCTTTCTTAGATATTGCTATAAGTGAAATCTCAAAATAAGAAATGGAAAGTCTGCTGGCAACCTCAGCATGGATGATTGGCATCACCTGCTGGTTGGTTAGGAAATTCAGCCCATGTAATAAAACACAGGTTACTTGACATGAGCTTACCTCATATGATCTCTCCTAATAGTTCTTAGAAGATCATCAAAAACCAATTATCCAAATGTATTCTCTCCTAATCCAAATATATTTTTATTTAAAAAGAAAAGAATATTGCTAGTTATTTTTTCCTTTCATTTTTTAGGCACATTTCATTTTTTAGGCACACCTCTTAACATCTCAAGAACACTAAGATTTCTTAGAATATGGTGTATCATTCCAATTTTAGTATATCTGCTGCCGAAGTGAGCACAGAATATAATGTGAGATTGAAATCATGTTTATCAGGTCAGCATCCTTCCTTGAAACTTTACCTCACAGTCCCAGGGCTCTTTAATTTCTCCATGTAGAAAAATGATCTAGCTCCTAACATAGATAAAATAATTTAGTACTTAATGATACTGTTTTCAATGCAATCAACATTTCTTCATAAATGCTCATAAATTTCATAGAATTGTAAATACTCCAAGAGCAGAGAGCATCTCATATTTTTTCTTTTTTTCTAATATGTACAGTATAATTAGGCAGAAAAGTTGTCCAGTAACTAACTACCTTACCTGGATCATTTAGACCTTCAATGCAATTACTTACACACAGTGTTTTTGGGTTTTTCCACACAGTGTAAACAATGTCCTTTACCCTAGATCTAGCTAGTGGGGGCATGAACACAGAGCAAGACTATATTTGTGTCATTTCAGGATTCAGTGACTTTCATAGATGTGGCCATAGACTTCTCCCAAGATGAGTGGCAATGGCTGAATCTTGCTCAAAGAACTTTGTACAAGAAGGTGATGTTGGAGAACTACAGGAACCTGGTTTCAGTGGGTAAGCTTGTCTTCCTCCTCGCACTTCCCCATAGGAGTCTTTCCACCTCAATCATTTTTCCTGTCTTGAGCATTTTTCTGCAATGTCCCTCTTCTCTCAATACCATTTTGATTGGGTCATAGTTCTGGAATAGCCACAGCATAGCCAGTTTTCTTATCTTTTCTTATATGCAGGTCTTTGCATTTCTAAACCAGATGTGATCTCCTTATTGGAGCAAGGTAGAGAGCCCTGGGTTATGAATGGAGAGATGACGGAAGGCCTGTCCCCATCCCCAGGTATGTACAGGATTACTAGAGGTGGGGAAACTATTCTTAAGATGTTTCTGCACTCTAAGACTTGTTGGAAAACACCTCTCAAAGTCCCTCTCCCCTCCACTTTTTTTTTTTTTTTTTTTGTAATATTGGGCTTTCTGGGTATCTGAGTCCACCCATGTACAATGGGTTTGGCACTGTTCAGCAAATGCTTTAGTTCTCTCAGCATGATCCCTATGACTCAGATGGTAGAAACAATTTGTTCCTTTTTCTTGTTTTATGAAAAATCTCTTCCAATTTGAACCTTCTTGTTCTAACACCATTTCTAAATGGATCGTCCCTTCTCCACTAGTATGATGTAAACCTTTACCTTTACTGATTTCCTGCAAATCCCACAGTCTGTTTCTGAACTCTGTTATATTCCATTGATGGAACATATGTTCTAGTTTTGCTCAAGTACCATACTGTTTTTATCATTCCTGACTTTCAACATTTCTGAATTCTTTAGACAAATTTGTGCTTAGTTTTTTTGACTGATTTCAATAGTTTTCTTTATTTAAAGTGTGAATTTATTTGGTTAACAAATATTATAGCCATATTCTTCCCTCTGCTTTTCATAATTTTTCTCTGTGGTGCCTTTTTTTGTTGTTATTTATTCTTTTTTTTTTTTTTTTTAATACCCGCTTTCTTTCTTTTATTTTATTTTTTATTTTTTATTTTTTTTGCTTTTTGGTATGTGGGTAGCTCCCTGACTGGGAATCGAACCCAGGCCGCAACACTGACAGCGCCAGTGCCGAAGCCTTAAGCCACTACACCATCAGGGAACTCCCTGTTATTTATTCTTGATTTGTTATGTCTGGATTTTTCCCCTTCACATCATTCCATCCCTTGAATTGGAAAGGTTTGTAGTCCCACAAGTTGTTATCTTTATGTCTTTATATATTTTTAAGTCTGTATTTTAAAATTTATTCACTTGAGATTCAAAACATCTTTTGATTCCCATATTAAAAATAAAGAAATTAGCTTACTAATGTTATGTCCTTCTTCATTTATAATTCCCCCTCCCCCACCCACCCACACACTTTTATTGTAGTCATTGGGATTTTTGGCCTAGTTTATTTTCTTCAAATGAAATTATTTATTTTTCCCTGCCTTGATTGAAAGCTGGTTTTCTGGTTTAGAAAAGTTAACAAGGAAATTCCCTGGTGGTATAGTGGCTAGGCTTCAGTGCTCTCAACGTTGCAGCCTTGGTTCAATTCCCAGTCAGGGAACTACCTAAAAAAAAAAAAAAAAAAGGAAAAAGAAAAGTAGTTAACAGCTTTTAGATATATATTAGAGGGAAATATACACGAGTCTCAGATGGTTACAGTTTGTTCTTTGGCGGTAGTGTGGCCTTTTCTTGCTTTCAGTTTTCATATTTTCTCGAAAAGGACTGTTGGTAGGTCACTTATAGCCCTAATGATTTACATTAATAAATAAGAAATAAATAATAAATAATAAATGAAATAAGTATCCAATTCAAGATGTTAGAAAAAACCCCAAAATGAATCTTAAAGAAAACCAAAATAAGTCATGTATAGTGATTATACTGCTAGAGACAAAAGTAAAAATACATGAGTTAGAAAACAATAGATCAAAAAGGTACCTTTATACACTGCTGGTGGGAATACAAACTGGTACAACCACTATGGGGAACAGTATGTAAGTTCCTCAGTAAACTAAGAATAGGATTGCCATATGACCTGCCAATCCCTCTTCTGAGTATCTACTCAAAAAACTCAGTCTGCAAGGATACATGTACCCCAATGTTCATCACAGCACTATTTATGGTGGCCAAGTCATAGAAACAACCAAAGTGTCCTCTGATAGATGATTGGGTAAAGAAGTTGTGGGACGTTTACTCAACTGTAAGAAAAGATGAAATAGAGCCATTTATAACAAGATGGATGGATCTTGAGATCATCATGCTAAGTGAAATAAGCCAGACAGAAAAAACAAAGAACTGCATGATTCCACTCATATGTGGAACATAATATTGAAAGCAACAAAGAAACAAAACTCATGGACACAGTCAATAATTTAGTAGTTACTTTAGGGTAAGGGGAGGGGGATTGAGGGGAGAACAGATAGGGACACAAATATATGGTGATGGAAGTAGAACTGACGGTGTTGAACACATAATACAACACATAGACGATGTATTCTAGAATTGTACACCTGGAACCTATGTAATTTTTACTAATCAATGTCACCCAATAGATTTAACAATAAATAAATAAATAGAAACAGTAGATCAAATAGGTACTTAACTAAATAGGTGCTTCATTAGAAAACCAATAAAATATATAAACTGTCATGACAAATGGGAAGAAACACAAGAGGAATGGTGAATAACCTCTGATATATAAGTACTTGAAAGAATCATCAGAGTCTGTTTTCCTCAATTTTCTGTAAGTAATTTGAAAACTTGAAATTGAAATGAGTATTTTAGAATATAAATTACCACAACTGACACTGGAAGAGACAGAAAATTTCAACAAAGCAGTTACCATTGAAGAAATGTAGGAAGTTATCTAAGAAGTCCCTCCTCCAAGAAAAGCAACAATGCCAAATAGTTTCACAAATAAATTTTATAAAACTTTTAAGGAAAAAATATCAACATTATTTAAAAGATTTCAAGAGAATAAAAATGAGAACTATTTAAAAATGTGTTTATAAACACAGCATAATATTTGATACCAAAGTCTTACTGAAATAGCAGAAAAAAAGGAAATTACAGACAAATCTCAATTATGAATATCGATGTAAAATCTTAAGTAAAAAATCATGTTGGAATAACATACCATAGCCAAGAGCATTTATTCCTGAAATGCAAAGGTGGTTGCATTGCCTTCCTTTATCTAAAAAGTTGTCAGAAACATTCACCTCTGTGGGCTTCAGTAACTGTTTGATTCAACTGGTTTTATTTTGGAAGTTTCTTCTAGAATTAAATAAAGGAGACATTTGCCTTCTTAATATCTTTCAGAGTTGGAGTACTTGTGGATGACCAAGGAATTATCTCCAAACCTTGACATTTATGAAGAAAAATTATCCCAGGCAATGATAATGAAAAGACCTACTACCTATAACCTTGAATGTTCTACATTAGGGGAAAACTGGAAATGTGAAGACCTGTTTGAGAGAGAGCCGGTAAGTCTGAAACAACATTTTAGGCAAGAGAAAGTCACTCATATAGATGCACTTATTGAGAAAAGAAACCACTCTAACAAGTCTGGGACAGTTTTTCATCTGAATACGTTATCTTATATAAAGCAGGTATTTCCCATTGAAGAGAGAATGTATAATTCTGACATAGATGAGAAAAGCTTAAAAACACATACATTTGTAAAAAAGCACAAGCAAGACTGTGGAGAAAAGAAACTTTTAAAATGTAGTGATTGTGAGAAAACTTTTAGCAAAATCTCAACCCTTACTCTTCATCAGAGAATTCATACTGGAGAAAAACCCTATGAATGTATTGAGTGTGGGAAGGCCTTTAGCCAGAGTGCCCACCTTGCTCAACATCAGAGAATACATACAGGAGAAAAACCCTTTGGATGTGCTGAGTGTGGGAAAGCCTTTAGCCAGAATGCTCATCTTATTCAACATCAGAGAGTTCATACTGGAGAGAAACCTTATCAATGTAAGCAGTGCACTAAAGCCTTCAGCCAGCTTGCACACCTTGCTCAGCATCAGAGAGTCCATACTGGAGAGAAACCCTATGAATGTATTGAGTGTGGGAAGGCCTTTAGTGATTGTTCATCTCTAGCTCATCATCGAAGGATTCACACTGGAAAAAGACCATATGAATGTGTTGACTGTGGGAAAGCATTCAGGCAAAATGCTTCTCTCATACGTCATCGGAGATACTACCACACTGGAGAGAAACCCTTTGACTGCATCGATTGTGGGAAGGCTTTCACAGATCACATAGGACTTATTCAGCATAAGAGAATTCATACTGGAGAGAGACCCTATAAATGTAATGTGTGTAGTAAGGCTTTTAGCCATGGTTCATCTCTGACTGTACATCAGAGAATTCATACAGGTGAGAGACCTTATGAATGTACACTCTGTGGGAAAGCCTTTAGCCATCGTGGCTCACTTACTCTTCATCAAAGAGTTCACACTGGAGAGAAACCCTATGAGTGTAAGGAATGTGGGAAAGCTTTTCGACAGAGCACACACCTTGCTCATCATCAGAGAATTCATACTGGAGAAAAACCTTATAAATGTAAGGAGTGCAGCAAAACTTTCAGCCAGAATGCACACCTTGCACAACATCGGAAAATACACACAGGAGAGAAACCTTATGAGTGTAAGGAGTGTGGTAAGGCCTTCAGTCAGACTGCACACCTTGTTCAGCACCAGAGGGTCCATACTGGTGAGAAGTCTTATGAATGTACTGAGTGTGGGAAGGCCTTTAGTGATGGCTCCTATCTTGTTCAGCATCAGAGACTCCACAGTGGCAAAAGACCATATGAATGTCTTGAATGTGGGAAGGCATTCAGACAGAGGGCATCCTTGATTTGTCACCAAAGATGTCATACAGGTGAGAAACCTTATGAATGTAACATGTGTGGGAAAGCCTTTAGCCATCATAAATCCCTTACTCTACATCAAAGAATTCATACAGGAGAGAAACCTTATGAGTGTCAGGAATGTAGCAAAGCTTTTAGCCAGATTGCTCATCTTACACTGCATAAGAGAATCCATACTGGAGAAAGGCCCTATGAATGTAAAGAATGTGGAAAAACCTTCAGGCAGAGTGTACATCTCACTCATCATCAGCAAATTCATATTGGAGAGTCATCTTCAATTCTTTCCTCCTCCTCATCTCTATACCACAAAGTCCTCTAGACTCAATCTTCTGAATACCTCTAGAATCTATCTACTTTTTCTCAATCCATGTCCCATCATCATAGTCCAAGATGCAACCATCTCATTTGGATTTCTTCAGTAATGTCATAGCCATTTCCCCTCATTTTTTGTTTTTTTTTTTTTGTTTGTTTGTTTGTTTTTTTGTTTTGTTTTGACACTGTAGCCAGCTTAACCTCTTAAAAAATAAAAAATATATATTTATGTTACTTTTTCCTTCAAAGCATGTGTTTTGAAGAACATAATCCATTTAAGGGGCTTAGCACATAATCCTTGGCAGATAAATAGTGCCATTAGATAAAGGTTTCCTCACAATCATTCAGCTGCAGATAGAATGAACCAGTAGAGGTCAAGACTAAGAAACCTACAGATTTTAAGCTAGACAGTGATGTCTTTACTCTCCCAGTAAGTAGGAAAGATGAACACATTCAGAATTGAAGATTGTGTGATATGCAAGGTAATATGGTGGCTTACAGCTCCTTCTGTATGAATAAATAAATATAAGGACACATAGCATTGTTAATAAGGAATTCTCCCCCTACCTAGAAGTGAGAATAGGCCAATTAGAACAAAAGACTTTGGTAGAATGTAGGACTAGCCAGGGGACAGTATTAAAAACAAACTAAACAAGCTGGAAAACTTCACTAGATTAATAGTCATGAAATAAACTGAAAAAGGTTATTTCAATACTTTCACCCATAGACACAGACCACAAACAATTCCTTTGATATTTATGTTGTTCCAGAGCATAAAATACAGTAAAGCTTTCTATCTTGTTCTATGAGATTGAAGACTGATACCAAAACTGAAAACCATATATGCTTTAATTAGCTTATGAATGTAGATGTTAAAACATAGTTGAACTTAGTTTTTAAATATTAAAAAATAGAGTAAATGGAAAGGTAGACATGTCTCTGTATAGAAAGGTTCAGGCTGGCTAAGATAGTTCTCTCCATATTAAATATGTAAATTCATTGATATTCCAATAAAAGTCCCAATGTATTAGTTTGACAAACTGATTCTAACCATCTGTGGAATCATGACACATCATGAATGTAGTCCTACATTGGGCATTAACATAAATTGAGCACTTACTAATGTTTTAGGTGCTGGGGATACAGCAGGGTTCAAAATGTACAAAAAATTTTTTGCTCTCACAGATGTAGTGGGAGAAGACCAAAAAAAAAAAAAAAAAGTACAATATACACTATGTGATAAGTACATGATATGCATGATGATGAAAAATGATCTAAAGAAGGAGCTAAGGAGTTCTGGGAGAAGGTTGGGAGAGGGAAGAACAAGAGGTAACCTTCAGACACAAAGGATATGATGAGAATAGTCATGGCAGTTGCAGGAAGAGAGAATTGATGGTTCAACAAGGATCATGAGAGCTCTATTCACTCTTTATCAGTAGTGATTTAGAGGTTGGTGTAGGGTATTTTTTTATGACAGCCTTATTGAGATATAATTCACATACCATACAATGTATCCATTTACAGTATACAATTCAATGACTTATATTCAGAGTTGTGCAGCCATCACCACAGTTAATTTTAGAACATTTTCATCACCCAAAAAGAAATCCCATGCCCTTTAGTAACCCCTCCACCCCCTGGAGAAGTACACTTACCTGGAGCACTGGAGCTCTTGGGTTCCCTTGTGACTGCTGCCAGTGGCAGTAAAGAGGACCACGTGAGGGGGAGCTCTTATCCAGAGGACACAACTGCTAGAAAGCGGAGTTTCGGGGCTCCACCTTTCCTTTGGCATAGAAGCTAGGAAATGGATGGTCTTATTCGGAGTATATGGAGTTTTGTTTTTTTTTTATTTATTTATTTTTATTGTTAGACTTACTGGGGTGACATCTGTTAGCAAGAATTACATAGGTTTTCAGGCATACAGTTCTACAGTGCATTGTCAACATGTTGTATAATAAGTTCACCACCTAATGTGACTTCTCTTCCCATCACCATATATTTAGCTTCCCCTCCCTCCTCTCCCACCCCCTCCTTCTTCTCCCCTCCCCTCCCCACTTGTCCCCAAGTAAACATTAAACTATTGATTGTGTCCATGAAGTAAAAGCAAAAATATATAGAGCTTTTAAATTCTCCTTATTTATGATAAAAAGGATTCTTCATTGCATTGGGGAAAAAATGGAATGATAAAATGGTGTTGGTACACTGAGCTCTCTGGAGAGAGAGATTGATCCCTTGCCCACTAATGAAGCTCTGAAAGATTAAGTATCTAAATGTAAGATATTAAGGGACAAGAAAAAAATTAGAATATTTTTATAACCTTGGCTTGAGGAAGACCTTCTTAAGCATTACACAGAACCCAGGAGTTGATGTTAAACTAAATAACATTTCTGTGTGGAGAACATCAGAATAAAATTTAATAGACAAACAAGAGACTGAAAGAAAATGTTTGCAACAAATAAACCATAATTCCTGTTATTCAAAGTACTAATACAAATCAGTAATATCTGCAACTCAGTAGAAAACTGGACAAAGCTAACAGCCAATTCAAAGAAGATGAAATAAACACAGCTAATTAAAATTACCCCATATCACCAGTAATTATCAGGAAAATGCAAAATAAAATGGTGCTATGTCTACTTCACTCCCAATAGATTGATTTTTTAAATCAGAAGAGTGATATTATCCAGTTTTTGTGAATGTGTGAAAAACAAGACAATTCCATTGTCAGTTATATAATTTGCTATGTGTCTTTACCATTTGAGTCAATATTCCTCAGAAACCAAAAGTGTACAAAGGTAGGTAAATGTATAATGGCAAAAACAAAATTTTTAATGGTAAAATATTAGGGTAATGGGTCCATGGTAAGTTAATTACTGTGCATTCAGTAGAATTATATGCAATTGTTGAAAAAGGAAATATAAATGTGTATCTGGTCATAAAGAGATAACTGTGCTATGCTAAATGAAATAAGTTTTCAGACCTGTATTCTGGTATTAACTCATAATTGTAATATCAAAAATAAAACCTAAAGAATATTTTTCTGTTTTTCTTGCCTTCTCCTTGTGACTATACCATCTCATTTTTTTTCACTGAGTAACTGGCTTATGGTTCTGATGGACCTGGCCAGTCAAATTCTCTGGAGTTTGAAAGGCATCTGGGTCTGTGTCATGTAGTGAACAGCTCCCTGAAGGGGGGACACTGGTGTTATCATGGTCATGACCTTTGGACCCACCCTAGGTTTTGTGCTTTCCTCAAACTACCCATTATCCTTCCAATTCTTCATTTTTGGTTTACAAGGGGGGGGGGACCCAAAAATACCCAGAATTACTTTCTGGAGGGTGGGCCCCTTGTAGTACAGATTTCTGCTAGGTAAATGTTCTAGAAACCCATCTGCATCAGTTTACCAGCTGGTGGTGGTGTGAGAGGCTACGTTCAGCTTTAGTGAATTTGGGGGGGGGGACATTCAATGTGTTTGTTCATTTCATGATGGGTGATTTACACAAACAATGTGCAGCATGACAACACACCTGCCCACACCATGCTGAGTGAGTGTTCAGCAGTTTTTGACCAAAAATGACATGACTCCCAGGGCCAACCCTCCCTATTCACCCAATATTGCCCCGAGCGACTTTTATTTTTGTTTCCCCAGATGAAAAAAATCTTCAAAGGGAAATATTTTGCTGATGTGGAAGAGGTGAAACAAAAAATAGCAGAAGCACTAAAAGGAATCAAAATTGGCATGTTCAAAAACTGTTTTGAATGGGAAAAAGCATCTCAATGGGTGTACTGCATCAAATGGAGAGTACTTTGAAGGTGACTGAAGTTTCAATATGTAAGAATAAATGCACAATTTTTTTATAAATAAATTCTGGGATTTTTTTGGGGTCCCCCCACATAAATTGCTCATTTTCCAGCAATTAAAGAAACTTAGCCAGTACAGAATTTGGTGTGAAGATTAGATAATAGGCGATAGAATCTTGGGAAGATTTGTGGTGTTAGGGATTGGTTTTGGAATGAGACAGCATAAGACTGCTATTGCTTTTCTAGCCTAGGAAAGTAACAACTTGTGTATGGGGCAAATGAACAAGTAAATTATTGTTAATTGGAGTCACCTTTGGGTCCTGGATAATGACAGTTTTAAGAAGAAGAGGAATGTGAAGTCCAAAGAGTATATATGATGCTGGTATCTAACTGCTTTGGGTAATTTAAAATTCCACTCATGAACTTCTAGCATCAAGCCAAAAAATTTCAACTAAGTGTCTTTGTATGATACTGTTGAAAGATGTCTTATGTTCTTTGAAGTCATAGGGTTAAGCTTGCTCAAAACCAAATTGAGAGACTCCTTTTATGGGTTGTTAATAAAGTAGGTGCTAGTTACATTCCATATTTTGTTGTAGAATGGTTGTTATGGACTGAATTGTATCCTCTCCTCCCAAATTCATATTTTGAAGCCCTAAACCACAATACAACTGTATTTGCAGATAGCATCTTGAGGAAATTAAGGTTAACTGACATGATATGGGTGGGGCCCTAATCTAATAGGACTGTTGTCTTTATAAGAAGAGGAAGAGACACCAGAGTTACTGAGAGGAGAAGTGACAACTGAAAAATGTTTCTGGCAATTTTCCCAAAAAGGACTGACCTTCATAGGAAGTTGGTCTGGAAGTGACACTGGAACCAAGTTGAGAGAATCAACATTTCTAGGAAAAACACCCACTGCAGATGTGGCCTTCACACGAGTGTTTGTGCTCCCTGTATCCATGGAGCCTGGAATGCAGAGTATCTGTACCTCACAGAATGTTCTGGAATACTCCTCATAAAGGCAATAAATTATTTCTGTGGGCTGCTGTTCTTGCCACTAAACACTGTGAATATGGTTCCCAAAAGGAGACAGTCTGATTTACAAATGATCCATAGTAACTCAAATTGGGACGGGCACCATCAAGATACCTTTTTACCCAATATTCCTGAGTTTTTAATTGATATCATTGACATTTTATAGTGTTTTCAGGAGAAATAAGAGATTTTAATCAAATTCCAAGTAATGTTAAAGAAAAAGTGATCAAAAGCAAGAAAATTGACTCAAGTTAAATAGACATAAGTGGCTTACAATGAATGCTAACGTCAAAAAATTAATTTAGAAAGAATGCATTGTTTTGAAAACGTGAAACAGATGTAAGCTTTTCTTGGGGGGTCCATAAAATCAATCAATTATGCAAACTTATCAGTTGAAAGTATTTATTTTTAAAAATCTCTCGGTGTCTTTCCTTTTTTGGGGAACAAAAACGTAGATATCCTGAAAATGTCACTACAATACATAGAACAAGGGCCTTGAGAGCAAGACTTGAAGTGATGAAGTAATCTTTTAAAATGCATGAATATTGTGTAAATAGCTAAATGCACAAAAGGTTGCCAATTGTTCCAGACTTCCAGAAAGTCAAAAAGGAAACAAAAAGATCAGAATCTAATTTTTAGAAAATAGGAAGAAAGAAAAATTAGAGAACTGAAAATAAAAATTGGGTACCAGCAGCACTCCTGGTCCTAAGGGTGGGAGGGGAGGCTCAGCCTGCTCCCCTCTCCCCCACTATGACTTTGCAGAGTTTCTGCCTCTGGAATGGTCACAGAGGGGACAGTATGTTGCTGGATTCCAGAACACAGGCCCCATCTGAGATTTGAAAGATTGAAAAGAGTCCTGGAAAGGGGAAGGGTCTACTCATTTGTTGCAGATTAGATGGGGCTGTAGGTGATGAGGAAGCCAGCCCCTGAGCAGGTAAGAACCTGGGGCCAGAGCTCCCTCGTTCCACAGGGACAGTGCTGTGGACTGGGTATGTCACTCACCCCAGATTCATATGTTGAAATCTAATCTCTAAAGTGATGACATTAGGAGGTCGGGTTTTGGGGAGTTGCAGAGCCATCATGCATGGAATACCAGCCCAGCTCACAGAGTGATGGCCACCCTCCATCTCTTGTATCCTCTCCAAAACCGACTTCATACCTGGGACATTCACTGAGAGCCCATCATAGTAGGCTCTATCTAGAAGGAAATCGTCTCTCTCTCTCTACCTCAAAGTAATATTTCTCCATATCTCTTATATGGGCATCTTTGACACTTGGGGGTCCTCCAGCAAGCACATTGGCTCTAGTTCATTTGTGACCACTGAATAATTCAAATATAAATGAGCCCCATCACAGAACGAGTACCCTTGAGCTGGGAACAGACTGGACAAGACATCCTAGGGGATGGGTGGAGGTACAAGACACCTAGATACACAGACCCACCTTCATTATTACCCAACTCCCACACTGTCTGCTAGAATTTTGGATCCTGAGCCAGATCCTCTGGAAGAAACAGTCTGCAGCCCCTGTAGCCCCTCCCTGTCTGCCCTCTTATGGGCCACAGAGAGACAGACAGACAAACACAGCAACAGCAGTGGTGCCTCTGTATTAGAGGAAGCAGGTACCTGCCTCAGTACCATCTGGCTCCCAGAGTCCCTCTTTCTGGGAAGAAAGATGAAAGGCAGATAGTGAAAGTCCCCGCTAGAAGCTCCTGGGTGAGGTTGGGATGCTGACTTTGCCCAGAACAGGAACTTAAGACCCACAGGGCCTCAGGGGTTGGGCAGCTTTTGAAAACCCTGTAGTCTTATCCCCAGGTTCACTAGTTTGAGAGGGCTATCATAACCAAATACCACAGTCTAGGTGGCTTAAACACGGAGATTTGTTTACTCACAGTTTTAGAGGCATGATCAAGGTGTTGGCAGGGTTGGTTTACCCTTGGGCCTCTCTCCTTAGCTTTTAGACAACTATCTTCTCCCTGTGTCTTCACGTGGCCATCCCCCTTGCATGTCTGTATCCTAATCTCTTCTTATAAGGATATTGTTCAGATTGGATTAGGATCCATCCAAACAACTTCATTTTAACTCAGTCACCTCTTCAAAGACCTTATCTCCAAATATGGTTAAATTCTGAAGTCCTGGGGGTTAGGATTTCAACATATGAATGGGGGGGGGGGGCAAGTCAACCCATAACACCAGATTTCAAGGTCTCTGAGATGTCATGGATGCAAATTCAGATCCCAGTAAATTTATCGCAGGCAACAAGGGGTGGGGGACTCCGTTCTACTCACTCTCTCAGGAATGCAGGGCCCATCCATCATCCTTCAGGGACTAGGAGTTTTCATTTGAATCCTCCACATTTTGTAGGCAGACAGAGACATAACAGGTGTCTGATAAAGGTCTTTAATACAAAATATACAATGAACTCTTAACAATGAGAAAACAACCCAATTGAAAAGTGAGCAAAAGATCTTAATAGACACCTCACCAAAGAAGATACACAGATACCAAGCATTGGAGGAGATGCTCTCCATCCTATGTCATTGGAGAACTGCAAACTAAAATTAGATACCACTACCCACTGAACTGACAACACCAAGTGCTAAGGAGGATGTGGGGCAATGGAGGCTCTCATTCATTGCTGATGGGCATGCAAAATGATGCAGCCACTTCGGGTGACAGTTTGACTGTTTCTTACAAAATTAAACATAGTCTTACCATACCATCCAGCAGTCATGCTCCTAGGTATTTACTCACATGGGTTGAAAACTTTAGTACACACACAGAAAGCTGTACATGAATGTTTATAGCAGTTTTATAGAATAACCCAGATGTCCTTTAATAGATGAATGGATAAACAGACATTATATTTAGTGATAAAAAAAACATGAGCTATCAAGCAAAAAAAAAAAAGTGCAGGAAACTTAAATGCATATTGAGTAAGTGAAAGAAGCCAGTCTGAAAAGGCTATATATTGTCTAATTCTAACTATAAGACATTCTGAAAAGCAAAATTATGGGGACAGAAAGTGGCTGAAGTGGAGGGGGATGAGCAGGTGGAGCCCAGCGCATTTTTAGGGCAATGAAACTATTCTGTATGCTGTACATAATATGCATTTACCAAAATTCACAGAAATTAACAATACATAGAGTAACCTGAATATAAACTGTGTTGTTTAGTTAGTAATAATGTGTCAATGTCAGTTCATTAATTGTAATAAATGTACCACCTAAGGCAAGAGTTTAATAATAGTGAAAATTGTGTGCAGGATGGTGGGTCTATGAGAACTCTTTGTACTACTTATTCAATTTTCCTATAGACCTAAAACTGTTCTAAAAAAATAAAGGCTGTTAGAAAAAATAAAACAAACAAACAAACAATGACATATCACTACCCACAGAGTGGCTAAAATTATACATATATATTTAAACACAATATATGCAACATCAAATATTGGCAAGGATTTGGGAAACTGTCTACTTCATAAGTGCTGTAGGATTACAAAAATGGTACAGTCACTTCCAAATGGTTTGAAAGTTCATTAAAAACAAAAGAAAATAAAACAAAACAAAAGTAAATGCCATCTTACCTGCAAACTGCACTTCTGGGCACTTATCCCTGAGAAGTAAGAGTTATATTGACACACACACAAAAATCTTTGAAAAGAAAACAACACTGAAACAGCTATCTATGGAATGGGAGAAAAGAAAATATCTTATAAGGGGTTAATATCCAAATATGTAAGGAATTCCTTTAAAAAAAAAACCCACAATTTAAAAAAAAAATTGTAAAGGACTTGAGTAGGCATTCTCCATAGAATATATATAGATGGCCAACAGGTACACGAAAAGATGCTCAACATCACTCATCATCAGGGAAATGCAAGTCAAACCACAGTGTGATGTTACCTCCAAACTGTTAGAATGGCTATTACGAAAAACAAACAAACAAACAAACAAAAAGTGTTAGAGAGGATGTGGAAACATTGGAACCTTTGTGCATTGCAGATGGGAATGTAAAATGATGCAGCCAAAAAATTAAAAATAGAGCTACCATATGACCAGCAATCTCACTGCTGGGTATTTATCCAAAAGGACTGAAATCGGGATCTTGAATACATATTTCCAGTCTCTTATTCATGGCAGCATTATTCACAATAGCTAAGATGTGGAAGCAACCCTTGTGCCCATCAATGGATGACTGGATAAAGAAAATGTGATAGAGGAGGCAACAAAATGGCAACATGAGAGGGACTTCTGAAACACTCCTTTAGAGATTACAACTAATAAAACACCTATACCTCAACCAAGGATCCTCTGCACAACCCACAATCACAGCTAAGAAACCCACTCACCGCATTAAGGTACCTGCAGGAGGGGAGAGGGTTAAACAAAGAAATGAAAGGGAAGAATGGAGACATGGCTGTGATATGGGACCCTGCTTGGAACTCTACTGCTGGGGGAGGGAGGAGGAAGAAGGCAGCAGGAGAGTGCTCCGGACCATACCTGGTCCATTGTACAGAGGAAAGGGGGCCCAGAGACAGGGGCGTGAGATACCGCAACCACTTCACTTTGGCCCCAGGCAATGCAGACCCAGCTGCAAGACGCAGTGGCTAGGATTCACTCCATTTCCCAGAGGAGGGGGCGCAACTGGGCGGTGAGGAGCCACAATGCTCCAGCCAGGAAGGATAAAGAGAGAGGGGAATGCGTGTGCATTTCTCAGCCCACAACCAGCATGGTCTGAAAGACCAGCATACAGGACTGACACCAAGGCTCAGGGCAGAATCTGCATGTGGAGCAAACCAAGAACAGAAAGGCTCAACCATGCTCAAACTCCCTGTACAACCTCCTGAGCCACAGGAAGAAAACAAAGCCATGAATGCCTCACCCCTACAGACCTCTGCACGGCCAATATCAGCATCAAACACCAAAGAAATTGCAGCAGCGAGGGTCCAGAGAAGTTGCAAAAATTAAAGAGATGGGGACAGATGACCCATCAGAAACAGAGTTCAAAGCTATGACTATAAAAATGCTTAAGGAAGTGAATGATAATTTCAACAGAGATAGCAAGCATCAAAGAAGACTTACGAACCATTATAAAGGACCAGGGTGAGATGACTACATTAACTGAAATGAAGAATGAATAAAAGTCACTAAACTAGGTAAAGTAGAGGCACAAAGCAGTGATTTTCAGGAAAAGCCATCAGGAAACACCCAACCAGATCAATGAGGAAATTATTTCCAAAAAAAAGAAAATAGATTGAGATTCCTCTGGGACTATCTCAAACAAAAAAATACATCAGAATAATAGGGGTGCTGAAAGGGACAGAGGAAAAGCAAGGGATCAAGAAATTATTTGAAGAAATAATGACTGAAAATTTTTCTAACCTGGCAATGGAAATAGACAATCAAGTCCTGGATGCAGAGAGAATTCCAAAGAAGATGATCCCAAACAGGAATATACTGAGACACATCATAATTAAAATGGGAAAAGTTAAAGAAAAAGAGAAAATTCTAAAAATAGCAAGATAAATGCAAGTAATAACTTATAAAGGGACACTCATCAACTCTCAGCTGATTTCTCATCAGAAACTTTACAGGCCAGAAGGAATTGGCAGAAAATATTCAACGTAATGAAAACCAAGGATCTACAACCAAGAATAATGTATCCAGCAAGGCTAGCATTCAAAATTGAAGGACAGATAAAGAGCTTCTCAGATAAGAAATAGCTAAAGGAGTTCATCACCACCAAATCAATACTACAAAGAATGTTAGAGGGACTTCTTTAAGATGGGAGGAGGGTGAGAGAGTGCATAAAATAAGGGAAAGGGATGGAAAAATTTCGTTTGATTGTTAACAGAAAATTGAAAGCAACAAAGAAACAAAACTCATGGACACAGTCAATAATTTAGTAGTTACCTGAGGGTAAGGTGGGGGGAGGTGGGTGAGGGAGAAGGGACAGGGACACAAATATGTGGTGAGGGAATGAGAACTGACTCTGGGTGATGAACACATAATACATAGAAGATGTAATATAAATTTGTACACCTAGGACCTATGTAATTTTTACTAATCAATGTCACCCCAATACATTTGATTTTAAAAATGTGGTATACATATAAAATGGAATATTTTCCAGCCTTATAAAAGAAGGACAATCCTGCCACATGCAGCAACATGAGTAAAACTTGAGAACATTGTGCTAAGTGTAAGAAGTCAGACACAGGAATAAAAATGCTGCATTAATATGAAGTATCTAAAATAGTCAAACACATATAAGCAGAGAGTAGAATGCTGATTGGCAGGGACTGATGAGAGGGGGAAAGTGGGGAGTTATTGTTCAATGGGTACAAACTTTCAGTTATACAAGCTGAATAAGTTCTAGAAATCTACTGTACAGAGTTCCCTGGTGGTGTAGTGGCTAGGTTTTGGCACTGTCAACGCTGCGGCCTGGGTTAGATTCCTAGCCAGGGAACTACCCACTTAAAAAAAAAATCTCCTGTACAACATTGTGCCTATAGTTAATACTGTATTGTACACTTAAAATTTTGTTAGGAAAGTAGATGTCATCTTGTGTTCTTACCACAATGAAATGAAAAGAAACTTGGAATAGCCCTAAACTGGGAACATCCCAGATGATATTCCTAAATTGTGGTCATTAATACCATGGAATAATCCTTATCAATTAAGTAATGAGCTACTGATACATACAACACAATGGATAAATTCCCAGAGAATTATGTTGAATGAATAAACCCCAACCCTACTTCTAATTTTCCTCTTCCTTGGGCCCTTTTCCTCTTGTAGTTCATTCCTCCTCATCCCTCTCCCCATTTGTCCTTACTTCTTCCAGTCCCCTTCCTTCCCTCGCCTTCCTCCCTATCCTTTCTCCCCTCTTTCCTTCTCATCCCCGCTCCCCTGTCCTACACCTCCCATCCCCCTTTCATCCTTTTCCCTAACTCCCTCCCCATCTTTCCTCCCCTTTCAGCTCTTCCCTTCCTCTCTTAGTCCTCTCTTCCCCTCCCTGTCCCCACTCCTGACCTCATCCTGCCTCCTCCTGATCACCCTCCCTGTTCCCGCCTGTCTCTCTTCCTCCGTTCTCTTTTCCCATTCTCTTCCCCACCCTCCTACAAGCCCTCCCGCCTCGGGTTCCTCTGGGAGAAGGAAGCGTGCGGTCGGGGTCTGAGGTTAGGGTCCATTCGTTTCGCTAGGCGGGGAAGCGGCGGCGCGCGGGCTTCTGGGAAGTGTAGTCGGCCTGTCAGCGCGGGCGCAGTGCTGCGGGGCGGGCCTAGCGGGCGTCGGTGGTTGTCCTGACTGATACGCGCGGTGAGTCCGGCTGCGGGCGGGGCAGGGGCGGGAGCAGAGGGGTAAGGGGCGGGCTGAAGGGCGAGTCTGCGGGCCCAGGTAAGAGGCGGGTGGACTGAGGAGAGTGTGAGGCCCAGGTAAGGGGCTTATGGACTCACAGGAGGGTGTGGAGGCCCAGGTAAAAGAAGTGTGGACTGAGGGAGTGTGCGGGTCCAGGTAAGGGGCTTGTGGACTCAACGGGAGGGTGTGCGGCCTCAGGGAGAGCGTTTAAGGGCTGGGGAAAGGAAAGCTGTTACTGACCTAATCTGACTGGATGGGGAAGAAGGTGAATCTATGTGTGCCTCTGTGTGTGTGTGTGTGTGGGAGGCCTCTTGTGTTCTTGTCTTTCCTTGTATGTGTGTATGCTACCTGTCTTGGTCTCATGGGGCTCTCTGTGCTGGGTGTCCACCAGTATCTAGTCTTTGCCTGTCCCTGGGTGATTGCCCGTGTCCATGTCTGTCTGTGTGCACGCGCTTGTGTGTGTGCCTTTATTTCTGTCCATGGTGTCTCAGTGTTAGGGTGCCATATGGATGTCCACCTGTGTCTAGTCTTTTCTTCTGTATCTGTCTGTGTCTCTGGGTGTTAATGTGTCTGTGAGCATGGGGGTGTGTCTCTCCAGTCTGTGTCTTTACCTCGCTCTGTGTGTCTACCCGTGTCTCTGTTTCTGGGTGTTCTGAGCGTTCGTATGTGACTGTTGGAGTAGGTGTAAGTGTGTAGGTGCATCTGAATGTGTCTTCCCAAAAATGTGTGTGAATGACTGTGCATACCTGTACAGGTGGGCTTGGCAGAGCTACCTTCCTTCTTCAGATTCCTCAGCTCCTTCCTGCCCCTCAGAGCCATGTCTGGTGACAGAGTATGAGGATTCCATAGGACCTTCTTAATCAGGGGAGGGTCAGAGACCCTATCCCATCTTGACCAGAGATTGATTTGTTCAAGTGTTGGGCACTCAAAGTGCCATTCCTGGTACTGCAGAGACCTCCCAGTAACTCTGAGGCAGGGACCCTCAGTATCCCTATTTTAAAGATGGGGAAACTGAGGCTCGGAGACTTTTAAGTGAATCACCCAATTCTACACCCAGGTGTCCAGGTTCCAGAGCCCCCATGCCTAACCACCCAACAGATTAGAAATCCTTATTTCCTTTGGGCTCCTCTAACACAAAGTTGTAGGATTTTTTTCCTGTGGGGATTTCCCCTTAGGAACAATGGAAGGAAGGAAATGCCAGAAAGCTCAGCTGGAAGAAGAGGAATGAAGGCGCTCCTTGCTTTGCAGCCGCACAGATCTCAGGCCACACTTTGTTCAGCAGTCACTAGCCCCATGCACATGTCACTTCTAGGGCCACTGAGTCTTCCTGGCCTCCTTCCTCAAAAATAAAATAAAATAAAAAGTTATAGTTAGTGATTACATTGCTGTAAAGACAAATATAATCTAGGCTGAATTAGATTCACCTTTTTTTCTTATAATTTGAAAAGAAATGAAGGTGTTCTAATGGGGCCACTACAGATATCAGGGGCCCTTGGCCCGTTGTGCCTCCTGAATAAGTAAGTCAGCTGTGGTCACTTCCACATCTGGCAAAAGAAGTGAGCATTCTTGACCTCGCAGTGCAGGAATAAGAGTCAGAAACTGCTAATTCAAAAATAGATTTTTAAAAATTCAATTGTGTTTAAAAGATTATGGCAGCAATATGAAGTCATGGCACGCAAGGACACAAAGGAATGCAAAGGGGAAAAAAATAACACCTTTGCATTCCCACTCTGTCGCTCAGGACACCACTGAGTGTCTCTCATCCCACAGCCTTCCCCAGACTTGGAAACACCACCCAGAAGCAGCACACGCAGCCATGTGTGTTCATTGTTTTCACACACAACCATTAGAGGTACGTACACAACTGTGCCACTTGCTTTCCTCATTTAATGACATCACAGATATGTCTGCAGGTGTAGAACTAACTCCTGCCCCCGAGAGGCAAGTTGGCATTTCAGACCAGATGCCCTGCTGTTTATCTGACCATTCCTTTCTTATGGGTACTGATTGTGTCTCCAGGACCTTTTCTAATGGTTGGTTGATTTGTGCTTTGCCTCTAGGTACAGTGCTACAATAAACATCTCTTATCCATGTGTAACCTTTCAGGTGGAACTTTTGTTACCATTGCAGAGTCCCAGCACCACAGTTGCTGCATGATGGGTTACTGGGTGATGGGTTCGTCCATTGCCAGCTCACTCTCTGGAAAGCATGATGGGTTCTTGTTCCTTCACCTTGTTTCTTTGCCATCACTAGAAGTTGGCTCATCTATTCATAATTTATTCAATGTGTGGGTGTCTCCTTTGTGTCAGACATTGTCCTAGATGCAGGAGACACAATCCAAAATAATCATCTCAGTTCTGCCTCTGAGAGCCCCTGGGGTGACTGTGTCCCACTCTGGAACACACTCCACTAACAGCAACAGTATAAATAACAGCTGATATGTATTAAATACTTACCAAGTGCACCTCACGTGTATCTGTTAGTTGAACCTCACAGAGATCTGGGGATTCCCTGGAGGGGTAGGGGTGGTGTTGAGGCATCTAGTGGGGCTTCAGGCCAGCACTCAGACTCAAGGAGAGGGTAGAAGATCCTGTTGCTTCCTCTAGCCTGTGTGGGACTGGCAGTGTGTGTGTGCATGTGTGCGTGTTGGGGGAGTATTGGTGCATGGGTGTCTGGGCGTGCTTTTGAGAGACAGCAAGCATGTGGAACCACACATTCTTAGCCCATCTCCAGTCCCAGCTCTGTAATGTTGGGCGAGTGGATTATTTCTTTGGGCCTCAGTTTCCTCATCTTGTAGGGATGTTAGTAGGATTAATTGAGGGACATCTGTCAAGTGCTTGGCATGTGATAGGCCCCTTACGTGTTTGCTGCTAATGTGTTTGCATGTCTCTCTCTGCCTCTTAGTGGGGGTTAGTCTGTCTTATCTGCATTGTGACATAGCCTGGGCCTGTTTTCTCACTATGCCTCCCTCTTTCTCCCCCAACTCCACAGCCCTCCTGTCACCTGGTCACTGTGAGCAGTGGAGGAATGACCGCCCAGCTGCTGACCAATGAGACTCTGGTGAGTCATGTCACTCTCACACTCCCTTCCTGAAGCTCAGGTCCAAAGGATTGGGCCTCTGCCCACCTGAGCCCTCCACAGAGCCCTGGCCCAGTATCCTGGGGGCTGTGTCCTCCCTGAGAAGGGAAGGCAGTGTCCTGACACTGGCTTTAGTCAACCAAGGGGACAGTGCAGCTCAGGAGTCACTTGTCCTGCCCTGGAGGCTCTCGGAAGACAGAGGTGGGCACCTGGGAAGTGGTAGCTTAAACACATTTACATCAATTGTGAAAAAGGCCCCTGGAGAGGGGCCCATACAGCACAGATCTGGACACCTGGCCTTCAGAAGTGACAGACAGCACTGATGTCGCAGGAGAGGGAGGAGGACGCCTGTGGATAGGGGCACGTATGTGTCCCTGGCTCTCACAGTGATGTTTTATGGTGTTTTGGTGGGTAGTATGTATAAGACTATTTGTGGTATTTTTCTCTAAACTTTATTTTATGCAAGAAATACTTCATAATAAAATATACATGGGTGGGCATAATCTTGCCCTGCATTTTGTATGATTTCTTCAGGAGTGATTCATGAGTCTTCACAGTTCTTTCCCAGTCAGTGAGACAGTTTATACTCCCACCAGGAGAAGGAAAGGCTGTTACTGGTTTATGCTGGCCATTGTTGGGGGTTTCTTCTACTCATTGGTTCCAAATAACAAATGGTATAAACCTGGAACGTGGTAGGTGACAGCTGGTGTCATGTGACTTCTCTCTTGAGTATCATCGTTTGTATTATTAGTGAAGTTTGATTTTGAGAAAATGCTTCTTAGACATTTCTGTGGGCTGGTAAATTATCCTGTGCTTTGCCAGTCTACAGGAATCTTAGCATTCTTAAAGGTTTTAAAGAAGTGTGTGTGTGGAGGTGGGGCTGTGTACATATGTGTGGCAAAGATTCTTCCTGGTTTGCTTTTTGTTTCTCGATTTTATTTATATTTTGTAAGTACAAAGGCATTGTATATTTTAAAAATCAAATCTATCAATCGTTCCTTCTCTGGTGTCTCTCATTATTGTTAAACTGTAAAAGGCTTTCTCCATCCACAGGTTGCCCATCACCTATATATCTTCCTTTTCTCCAGTTATCATTTGGATGTTAACAATGAACTTTTGAATCTTTTGTAGATACCTGAAATTTGTCTTGCTGTATAAACATGACAGTTCACTTACCTGTGAGTTTTGGTCGTGTCCTCATGAACACCTTTATTGAGACACACCCCACATAACATGAAGTGTATGACTCATTTGTTTTTAGTAGAGTCACAGAGTTGTGCCACTATCACCACAGTCAATTTTAGAATATTTTCATCATCCCAAAAAGGAACTGTGTACCCATCAGCACTCACTCCCATTTCCCCCCCAACTCCCAGCTCCTGGCAACCAACAATTTACTTTTTGTGTCTGGATTTGCCTATTCTGGTCATTGTATACAAATAGAATCATGCAATATGTGGTGTTTTTTGTGTGGCTTCTTTCACCGAGCATATGTTTTTGGCATTCACCTATATTGTAGAAAGTGTCGGTGCTTTATCGCTTTTATGGCTAATAATATTTCATTGGATAGAAACATGTTATATATCCATTCACCAGGTGTTGAACATTTGGACTAATTCCACTTTTCGGTTATTATTAGTAATGCTGCTGTTAACATTATTGTACAAGTGTTTTGTTTGAGCTTGTGTTCTCATTTCTCTTGGGAATAGGCATGGGCTTGCTAGGTCCTTTGATAACTCTCTGTTTAACCATTTAAGGACTGTTTTCTAACTCATCTGCACCGTGATATTCTCATTTTTAACTTGTCTGGGATTGTCGCCTTGATTTCTTCTTTTACCAACATTACTTAGAAGGATTTGTTAACTGTTGTCATTTCAATATGGTTGGGATTTTGGGGTTAAGTTTTTTTTTTTCTTAATCACTTCTAGTAAATTACATTCTTATTTTTTTTTTTTTTAAATAGAGCCTTTCTGATTTTAACTCTTAGGAAGTAGGTGAGGTTTTCCCTTGTGATAAAATGGTTTGTGTGCCTTTAGACAGGAAATCAGAATGGATATAGCACTAGTGAGTGTCCTCAGACATGTATATGCAAGGAACTCAGGTTTTGTTCACTTTCTACAGCATTCTCCCTGACCCTTAAAATCAAATCTGTCAGTCTCTCCCTCTCTGGTATCTCCATACCCTCTGCATCTGCCCTCCCACAACCTTGCGTACATTGTGGGCTCCAAGACTTCCAGGACCACCTATTCTGTTTTCATTGCACCCCTCCATGCCAGTCCAGGCATAGTGCATGGAGCCTACTCAGTACATATTTCATTGAGTGAGATCATTGAGAGGAACACACTTAGGGAACACTTTCAGAAGGAATTATATTTTAAAGATTAAAACAAAAGGACATCAGGAGGAAAGTTTGGGACATAACGGATGAGTTTGTGGTCTTGATTGTGGTGATGATTTCAAAGGTGTATACTTCCAAACTTATCAAGTTGTATACATTAAATACATGTAGCTTTTTTATGCCAATCAAAAATAAACCACCTTAATAAAGTTTTAAAAAAGAGAAATCATCACTTCTCGGTCTTTTGGATAAGATCAAGTGTAAGAAAAGAGAAATCATTAGCTGGGCTGGCTAAAGGATATATGGGGCTAAAGAATCAAGTAATAACAAAATAATATAATAAGTATTAGTAATAAATACACACACATATAGGAAATATCCAGTTAATCAAATGATGATAGCAGTAATTGACATTTATTGAAAACTTACACCAGCCATAACTCACAATGCATTACCTCATTTAATCCCCAGAACAGCTATGGAGGGAGGTGAAGTCCATTGAACAAACAGGTTAAGAAAGGTTATGACAGTTGATCAAGGAAACACAGCCGGGGAGTGGCAGAACTAGGATTTTGTCACAGGCTGCCAGGCTCCCAAGCCCAGACTCTTAACCACTGCCCTCTGTTTCTGCTCTGAACGTTCTCATATTTGTTTTATTTCTCTGTCAGAGGATTATCCCGATATACTTAAGCACCTAGAACGCTGTTAGTGATCAACCTCTTCAGAACTTGGCACCTTGTTGAAATCACTTCAGATACTTTCTGTCTACCTCCCCTAACCTCCTCAGCTCTTATGGCTATTTCCCCAGATCTCTGTGAGAAGGGCCCTGCAGTGAGTGGTTGTGGGTTTCCTCTTTCAGGAGTCAGTGACATTCAGGGATGTGACTGTGGACTTCACCCAAGAGGAGTGGCAGCAGCTGGAGCCCGCCCAGAAGGACCTGTACAGAGATGTGATGTTGGAGACCTACCGGAATCTGGTCTCTCTGGGTAAGGGGGCAGCTTCATGGAGTTACTCACCATTGGCTTTCAAATGATAGAAAGATGGACCAAATATGAGCTGGCAATTCATAGATGTAGAAATATATGGAGTTCCACTGTATAAGAGAACTCCAGCAAGAACTGTATTTCTTTGCCTCAAAGAAATACAAATTGAGGCAAAGAAATACAGTTCTTGCCATGAGGTGCACAGAGATGAAAAAGGATAATAATCACATATATTGTGAGGGTGTAGGGCAAGGGACTCATTTTAGGAGCAAAAAGATGGAACAGCTCTTTTGGAAAATGAATGGTTTGACATCATCAACCAAATTTTGAACTGTTGCATTATGGGGACTCTGTCCTTTGGAAATCTTCCTGTAAGTGTGCAGAGTTTTTCAAGGGATGAAAATTAAAAGAAATAACTTAGATGCCCACCTCTGCAAGGCTGACTGAGCATCTCAAGGTGTATCACTATGATAGATACCATGTAGCTTTTTTCAAAAATGAGTGCTCTTTGTGGGTACTGATATGAAAAGATGTTCCTGGCCAAATACTGTTCAGTAAAAACATGATACTTTCAAACTGGAGTAAGGTCTCATTTCTTTAATGGCTTTATAGAAATATAATTGACCTACAATTAACTGCACATATTTAAAACGAACAATTTGATGTATTTTGACATCTCTATACACCAGGGAAACCATCACCATGACCCAAATAGTGAACATATCCATTAGCCCAGAAAGTTTCTAGAGGCCTTTTTAATAACTCCCTTCCCCCACCCTATACCCACTCTCCATTCCCAGGCAACTATGGGGCTGCTTTATGTCACTGTACTTTAGTTTCCATATTCTAGGATTGTATACATGCAGTCATGCAGCATGTACTGTTTTGTTTGGGGGTTCTGACTTCTTACAACATAATTTTTCTGAGTTCACCTGTGTTGTCCTTATGTGTCGATAGTTCACTTCTTTTTATTGCTGAGTAATATCCTACTTCATGGATAGACCACAATTTGTTCATACATTCACTTTTTGATAAACATTTGGGTTGTTTCCAGTTCTGGACTGTTACAGATAAAGCTGCCATGAGCATGCATATTCAAGTTTTTCTGTAGACATATGCTTTCCTTTCTCTTGAGTGAATACTGGGAAGTACAGTGGTTGGGTCATATAGTTGGTGTCTATTTATCTTTTTAAGAAACTGCCAGATTTTTCCCAGAGAGGTTGTCCCATTTTACATCTCCACCAGCAGTGCATGGGAGTTCGAGTTGCTCTAGTTGGCTCTGTGTGCTGTCAGACTGAATATGCTCGATCTTTCTCATTTTAGCCATTCTTGTTGGTGTGCAGTCTTATCACATTGCAGTTTACATTTGACATTGAGAATCTTTTCATGTGTTTATTTGCCATCTGTTTATCCTCTTCGGTGAACTATCTGTTAAATTCTGTTGCCTGTTTTTCCTTGGGTATTTGTTCCTTATTATTGAGTTTTGAAAGTTCATTATATAGTCTTTTTTTTTTTTAAGTTCTAGATCTAAATTCTTTATCAGATATATGCTTTGCAATTATTTTCTTCCATTTTTTGAGTAGTTTTTTCTCTTTCTTGATGGCACCATTTGAAACACAAATGATTTTAATTTTCTTGTGATCCAGTTTGTTTTGTTGTCATTGTTACTTGTGCTTTTGGTGTCATATCTGAGAAGCCATTGCCTAACCCAAAGCCATGAAAAGTTACTCCTGTATTTTCTTCTAAGAGTTTTATACTTTTAGCTCTTCATTTAGGTCTTTGGTCCATTTTGAGTTCTTTTTTGTAAAGGATGTAAAAAAGGGGGGCACATGTCACTCTTAAATGTGGATACCCAGGTGCCAACACCATTTGTTGAAGAGTGGAAGTTTTTAATTTGATGAAGTCAGTTTATCAATTATTTTCTTTAGGGACTGTGATCCTTTTATCACATCTGAGAAATCTTTGCCGATCTCAAGGTCACAAAGGTTTTCTTTGTAAGTTATAGAGTTTTAGGTTTTATATTTTTGTTCTTTGATTCCTTTAGAGTTATTTTTTGTAATGATGCAGAGTGTTCATTCAAGGTAATTTTTTCATCAAATTGGAGTTGAGTTGTTCCATCACCATTTGTTGAAAAGACCAAATTTTTCTATTGAAAAATTCCCTCAGAATTTTATCCACTTAATTGCCTTTGTGCTTTTTTCAAAAATTAGTTGTCCTTGTATGTGTGGTTCTAATTCTAGGCCCTATTGTGTTCACCCATCTATTTGTCTGTCTTGACACCAGAACCGTGTTATTTGATCTGCTCTCACGCTTTGGGTTTTTTTACTTACTTACCGTTAAGACCCTTATGGGTGTTCTGCCCAATGCCCCATGAGTTACCTGGTGTGAGTTGCATGGCTGGCCAGTGTGAGAAGGCATTATTCCTGGTCTTATATCAGCTTGGGGGACCATTTTCAGATCTTTGCAGGTGGTTTCCCCAAGTTTACATAGTTCTGATCTGGAAGCTGGAGGGAGGACCTCACCAACCTCTGGCACACTCTGTGAAGAGCTTCCCTCTCCAGCACTCTCTGGTGAACTCCATCTGCCATGCTTCCTCTGTCCCATCTCCCCAGTTCAGAATCTGCTGAGCTTCACCTCAGTTTCCCTTGTATGCTGCAGCTGCAAACTTTCCCGTTCGTAGGGCCTGCCTCTTTTGAGTCCCATCTCTAGAAATTAACGCTCTTTGTTGACTGATGCCCAGTGTCTTGAAAACATTTATTCTATATATTTTGTCCTTACCCCTTCCTGTTGCTTTAGACTATAGGGAAATCTTATCCCTAAAGCTGTTTCTTGGCCAGAAGCCTCATTTTAGGGGGGAAAAAGTATATATTCATGTGTGTGCATACAGATGTGTTGTGTGTATTTTTTAAAAAGGTATGCACTGGAGAAAATATTCTAAAAATATACACCAAACTGTTAACTCAAATGGGTGAGATTGCAGGAGACTTCCATCGTATAAATTATTTTTTGACGTTGACCATTTTAATAACAAGTGTGAATTACTTTGTGATTAGAAATGATGATAGGAGCATTTGAGATCTTGCCCCCGGCACATGTGGTCAGTTTGGCTCAAATAAAGTCTTATAAAGATTTTTTAAAAAGAAACAATTATAGAAATACATAGAATATGAAGAAGTAAACTATGAAGTTCAAGAAATCTAGCACCATGAAAAGAATATAATCCACATTTAGACCAAAAGGAATGAATGAAACTTTGCACATTCGTAGCTTTTTGCCAAAATGGCTTTTGTGGATGCCATCCTGTTGACATTTCCCTTGACCTTGGGCAAGAATGCCAAGCATGGCATCAAATGCTTTGCTCTTTGCTAACCTGATTGGTGAAAAGCTGCTTGGCAGGGTCATTTCATCTTGACTGATAAGGAGCTGTGTTCTCACCACTTTTTAGGGTTAAGAGCTGGGTATTTGCTTTTTCTGTAAATGAAGGGTTTTAAGTCACAAAAAGGAGCCTTCCTCCTTTCCCTTCCCCTTAATTGTGGGTTCTGCTGGCATTTTGCCTTTAGCTGTCCTGACTTCTTGGGTTAGTATTTATTCCAAAAGACTTCCAACCATACTCACAACCCAGACTTCGCAGCCACTGAATCTGTAGCTATGGCCCAATTTATATCCCTAACATGTCTCAGACCTCAGTGGCCCTAAATCAAATCCACTGTCACCCTTTCTTCCCTTTTCCCTCTGAGAAGTTACCCTCACCTGTCCCATTGTCTTCATGCCCCAGGCCACCAGCAGGCCTGACATTTGGGCATCATGCCCATACTCTAGGGTCACTAAACCAGGATCCTTAAGCTCTTATAAAATCCTTCCCTCTGGAATGGGACAGCAAGACATAGCCAAGTAGTGACTCAGGGATCAGACAGACTGCTTAATAGAATATATTGTGTGACCTTAAGGGTGTAACTTCATTCTCAGAGCCTTAGTTTCCCTAGCTGTAAAATGGGTGTAGTCTTAACAGCACCTACTCACATGTGGTTGTCAGGGTTGCATGAAATGATCCATGCAGGTTGCTTGGTGCCACACTGGGCACGTGGCAGATGCTATCTGGTATGTTCTGTGTGCCAAGCACTGCTGGAGAAGCTAGGGACCAGAGGGCCCTTGCCTTTATGGAGCTCACTTTCCACTGGGGAAATTGGTAATGAATGCTCACAATGAAGCAGCAAGGAACTGCAGAAGGGATCTTCCTTTCTACTGTAGGATGGACAGCCTCCCTGTGAGGGATAAATGCTAACTGAGACCTGAAGGATGAGTGCCCATGGCAAGTTCTAGGACTACAGATGCTAAGTCCCCTGGGCAGGAAGAACTTGGCATGGACAAGGGAATGAAAGGGTGAGTGTGGATGGATGGTGGAGAGGAGTCAGGAGAGGCAGGCCACAGGCTGTGGGAAGGCATTGATTCTTATCCCAGTGCATAGGGAAGCCACTGAGGGGTTTGGTTTGGCTCTTAAGACCATCTTCCCACTGAGTAGAGGGTGCATTGTGCAGAAGTGAGGGTGGAGGTTGTTGTGGCACTTCAGGTAGGAAATCGGGTGGCAGGCTGGATTGTTGGCAGTGGTAATGGACAGATTTGATCCAGTTCAAGCTGTTTTACACATCCAGTGGCACTTGTTAATAGGCTGGATGGTGGGAAGGAAGGAGTGAATCTTTTTTAATTTTTTAAATTAAGAAAACTTTTATTTTTTTGAAGTTGTGGTAAAATATAATATTAACTATTTTTAAGTGTATAGTTCAGTGGTATTAATCACATTCATACTGGCATACGACCATCACATCATCCATCTCCTGAAGTCTTTTCATCATCCCAAATTGGAACTCCGTTTCCATTAAACAACTCCCCAGTCCTTTTCCCCTGGCCCCTGGCACCCATCCTACTTTCTGTCTCCATGAATTTAACGACTCTAGGGATCTCAGATGAGTGGAATCATACGAGGTCGGACAATTAATTTTGTGACTCATCCTAGAAGTGCTACATACCTGTATAAACTGTACAACTCAGTAAGGTGTCATAACCAAGTTTGTGCAGTGCTGCCAACATAAGCACATCATGGCAAGGTCAGGAACTTAACTGTCAGATTTTGGGCACAATGGTAGCTCTGATGGCCATTCCAGGAAAAGAATTCCAAAATTGCTTTGAAGGGTCTAGGCGCTGGTGTCAGCGCATAGCTTCCCAAGTGGAGTACTTCACAGGTGACCATGATGATATTCAGCAATGAGGTATGTAGCACTTTTTCTAGAATGAGTTCCCAAAATTAATTTTCCAACCTCATACAGTATCAGTCCTATTCTGATTTATTTTGCTACATCTTGGTGATGAGCCTTCCTTTATTTTTGTCATTTTTTTGGGTGGCAGGGGTTCCAGAATCCTAAGTTCTATATCAAATGTGTTAGGTTTGTGATACCCAAGAGGGATGCCCAGTAGACTTTTGAATATTTCTCAGTAGAGCTCAGAGAGGAGATCTGGGCTAGGGGCTCCAATTTGAGGGTGCCAGTATAAAGAAGACACAAATTCAGGCTCTCATGGTGTGGTAGTGGAGGCTGTCATGGCTTAGGAGAGCAGTCTCAAACTTAGGGGTACTGGAAGCATAAATGAGCAAGGGGGAACAGCTGTTGCTCCACTCTTGTTTTTTGCTGCCTCATAGGGAGGAGGGCTCCACGTGGCCAGATCTTTGCATTTTTTAATGAAATTTTTATGTAAGATCTCACAATTTTTAAATGTTCAGGATGAACCTATTAGGTCCATGATACAGAGTCGAGAACTCAGGTGAGCCTCTTAGACTGGAAATAGAGAAATTCACAATACACATATAGAAAGGGATTGGATCTGCCAGATGGCTGTGATTAGAAGGGATGGTTACGCAAAGAGAAGGGGGTCTAGAGTCACCTACAAGGGACAGTGGCCACTACAGGACTGGGCTGTGTAAGAGGGGAGTGAGGGGCACCTGCAGGGTGGGGGAGGGAAGGAGGGAGCTTGGCTGCTGGTTGGGGAGATCGAGGACAACCAGCACACGCCACATGAATGTCAGCTGTTATTTTATCATTTCTGATAAAAAATTGAAGTTTTGAGAAGCATAGCTGGTTGAGGGTGTGCAGGATGAGCCCTGCAAAGGAGGAGCCCTGTTGCAGTAACTCCTCACTGGGGTTTGCGAGAACCTTCTCTCTCTTCCTCCCAGCCTGTCTTCCTCCTGTTGTTCCTCTTCAGGGGTCTGTCCTCTGAGCTCCAGTTTCTGGCCACCCTCTGCACCCCATCCCGAGGGGACCTTTCTTGTTCTCTGCTCACCTCCTTAAACCAGCTTGTGTTAGCTCATTGCTTCCATTTTCCCTCCCATCCCAGTGACAGGCTGTCGCTTGTTCTGTCTTGTCCAGTCTTCAGATGTTCCTCTCTCCCCTTGTTAACTACATGTATTTGGTCTTCTCTTTTCCCCTCCCCGCCAGACTTGGAGACTAGACCTGACATGAAAGAATCGGACTTAAAAGAGGACATTTTGGAAGACAGACTATCCATTGGGGTGGTCGTAGAAGGACCCACAAAGAATGGTGCCTGGGGTTTCGTCATTGAAAAAGTGGGGACACAGGGTGACTGGGTGGGGAGGCAGCAGGCGGAGGCAAGGAGCTACTGGGAGCGGTTGGAGATTTCCCAGAAGGTAGCCCCTGAATGTCGTGAATTTAAGGCATTCGTCAACCAAAGCTCCAGGCCAGTCTCACCTAGATCTGAAGGTCTGAAAGGAGAGGGGTCCCACCCGTTTGTCAGGCGTAGAAAGAACCTCTCAGGTACTCGAGACCACAGTCCACCCTCCAAATTCTGTGCGGAGAAGAAATCGTATGACTGCAAGGAGTGTGGCAAGGTTTTCGGCCGGAGTTCGTCCCTGATGAAGCACCAGCGGATCCACACCGGAGAGAAGCCCTTCGCATGCGACGTGTGCGGGAAGCACTTTATCGAGCGGTCCTCCCTCACCATCCACCAGCGCGTGCACACCGGGGAGAAGCCGTATCCGTGCAGGGACTGTGGCAAGGCCTTCAGCCAGCGCATGAACCTGGTCGTCCATCAGAGGACGCACACCGGGGAGAAACCCTACGCATGTGACCTGTGCGGGAAGGCCTTCCGGAAGACCTCGTCCCTGGCCCAGCACGAGAGGATCCACACCGGGGAGAAGCCCTACGTGTGCGGGGACTGTGGCAAAGCATTCAGCCAGAACATGCACCTCGTCGTGCACCAGAGAACACACACTGGGGAGAAGCCGTATGTGTGTGGCCAGTGTGGGCGTGCTTTCAGCCAGAACATGCACCTGACGGAGCACCGGAGGACGCACACAGGCGAGCGGCCGTATGCGTGCAAGGAGTGCGGGAAGGCCTTCAACAAGAGCTCATCCCTCACGCTGCACCTAAGGAACCACACAGGTGAGCGGCCATATGCGTGCGGCCAGTGCGGCAAGGCCTTCAGCCAGAGTGCCTACCTCATCCAGCACCAGCGCTTTCACATTGGGGTGAAGCCCTTCGAGTGCAGTGCATGCGGCAAAGCCTTCAGCAAGAACTCGTCGCTCACCCAGCACCAGCGTATCCACACTGGGGAGAAGCCCTACGAGTGTTACATCTGCAAGAAGCACTTCACCGGGCGCTCTTCCCTGGTGGTACACCAGCTCAGCCACACCGGGGAGCGGCCCTACCAGTGTGGCCAGTGCGGCAAGGCTTTCAGCCAGAGTGCCTATCTCATCGAGCACCAGCGCATCCACACTGGGGAGAAGCCGTACAAGTGCGGTCAGTGCGGCAAGGCCTTCATCAAGAACTCCTCGCTCACCGTCCACCAAAGGATCCACACAGGAGAGAAACCATACAAGTGCAGCGAGTGTGGAAAGACCTTCAGCCGCAACACCAACCTAACGCGACACCTGAGGATCCATACATAGAGGGAGTGTGGATCTCAGAAGCACACCAGGCGGGTAGAACCTTGAACGCATGCATCAGTCAAGAAGTTTTGACATTGTGGTATGGCAGTGTCAAGACAAATCCTGCCCAGACAGGTCTTGTAGATGTGGGCATTTGGGACAGTCCCTGCCATTCACAGGAGCTTCTTCCTAACTCAGCATCCGCACAGCTGCAATAGAAAGCAAGCCCCTACAAGTCTAGTATCTGGAGACATGGTCAGGTTCACTGTGGCTCCAGTAACCTAAGATATAAGGGCTCCCGACCGAACTCTGCATAGATTGTCATAAGAGTTTGGACAACACATTTACTGTCTCTGGGCTTCCATTTCCTCAACAGTAAGTTGTTAGGAGGGGAAGAAAACTCAATAAGTGAACATCGGGACATTCTCCCTTTGTCACACACACCCTCGATCTAGTCCAGAGGTTAGGTTGTGATCATTTTTAAGTTTATGTCCATCCCACACCCAGTCCCTGTAGTCTCCTTATAACAACTGCTGCAAGCTCCCAAGCTAATAAGTGGTAGAAGTTGGCAAGTTGTTCATGAGGGGGAAAATAGTTCTTTTTAGAGTTAGCAAATGACAGTATTTTCAGATGCCAGAGTTTCTCATAGCTAAGTATTATTTTTTTTAAATGAAACTTTCCATTAAGGGAGACCAATGTCAGTTTAAACAGTCATCAAGTGTGAATGATACAGGTACCAGTTGCCCTGTCAAAATCAGTGCTAGCATTTGTGGGGTGAGGGAGTGAGGGGGAGCACATGTGAATACCAGCAGGCTTGATATCCAGGTTTGAATACTTACTGGATTTATTAAGTATATGCACCTCTCAGCACAGGGCTTCTGCTTTGTTTTATTTTTGCAGTGAAACCAGAAGGTAAGTCCAGGTGAGTTTCCTGAGGCTGATCTAAATCTTTATTTTCACATAGTTTTCCTCAGAGTCTACTTTCCTGGGACTTTTTATGCTACCCTTTTTATTGCAACACTTGATGCTACTCATTGCAAATGTCCTGGTGTTTCCAAATGTGCCATCTTCCTGACACAGGTGTGCAAGAAAAATACATTGTTTTAGAAATCATGTATTTCAGTAAACACTTGTGTTGTAAGTGGGGACAACCACCACTACTCAGACACTCAGGGACAGGGTGGGGCAGATTTTCCCATGTCTGAGAACCATGTGGAAATCAGGATGGGTTTGATCCAGGTGCAGCATTAATGCCATAGCTCTGGTTCTTGGTGGTTCTCTACCCCCCTTCATGTGGTGGCTTCTCCCTCAGGCTGGCTTTCCCTGTCGTTTCAAGGTGGGTTTCGGCAGCTTCTCTCAACTGCACGATTTCTCAGTCACATTCTCCTCTAGCCATTGACAAAAAGCTCTGAGCTTCATTCTGTTGGGCTCACCCTCAAACTAGTCTTTGGGACCCCAAAAGTGCCATGTGCTTAGGTCTAGGTCCCACCCTCATCCCTGAAACAGTAGCTATAGAAAGGGAATGACAATGACTCCTCAGCTCAGCCTGGAGCTGCTGTCTACTCTTGATGGGGCATGGGGTTGATTCCACCTAGATGGCAATGGGGGAGAGGTGGGATGAGATGGAGAATACAGCCCTGAGGAGTTAACATAGTTTAAAATCAGATGGCTGCTTACATTTCATCATACAAGTGAGGCCTGGCTGCATGTGACATTTTCTTTGGCAAGTCTCATCATTGTGGTTGTCCAGTATGTCCTTTGTACTCTCTTAACCACACCACAGGGTGGGTGCAGGGTAGCAAGGGGTTCCAGCCAGAGGCCAAGATTCCTTGGGTTCAGCCAGAGGATGCCCAGACTAACAGAGGCCCCATTTCATGTCTGCTTGTACTGATATCGCTACTCTGCCTTCATCCCCACATTCCATTCCTGTTGTCAAAGCAGATGTCAGCCAGACTGCCTGCTGGGGAGGTGGCTAGGAGAGATTAGAAACTTTAATAGTGACTGAAATCCACAGCAGCATGTAAGAGGACTTTGTGACAAGTGGTGACGCATGTGAAAGGTTGGATGGAAGGTAAGCCCCAGCTATGTGACCCTGGGCAAGTTTCATCTAACCCTTCTGTGTGCTGTGGTTTAGGTTAGTCAGTGAAAGCTAAACTGCTGTCGCAAGTGGACTCAGCAACACAGAACCTTGAAGAACAAAGCCCCCCTCCCCTTCTCTCCCTTTTTCTCGAGAAGGGGGAGGAGACACAGGTCACTCAATGAGATGAGCACGTGGAAACTTGTAACCTTCCAGGCACTTCTGAGAGCTCAGAGGCCATGTCTCTGATGGCCTTTGCCTGTGCTTTCTTCTCTCTTGTCACCTGCATCATGTCCTGTGTCCAACCTCTGCTTGCATCTTCAGCCCTACTACTGAGAAGACATTCTCCCTGCTGCATCTTGCACATCCTGCCTAGGTCTCTCTCATCAATTAGGAACAGACAGGGAGAGGAGGGGTGAGATGGGAAGGGACGTCACTCCCATGTCACTCATTACCATCTGGTTCCTGGGAAGCTGGGGTGGAATGGGGGTAAATGAGACCTTGGGCAGAGAGAACCCAAGGCAAGTTCCCAGAGGCTCTGGTCTTCCAACAGCATTTAATGAGCACTGGGACACAGTTCTGAAAGCTGGTGATGAGGGTTCAGCATGGAACAGAAACAAGTGAAGTTCCTTCATGGCAGAGCTTATATTCTAGTGCCAGAGGACAGACAGTAAATGAGGCAACTAGCATAAAAGATGGACCATAGAACCAGGTGTGGCATGGGGGTCTGAGGTTGGACAGTCAGGAAGGCCTGTCAGAAGTGGACATGTGGACAGAGGCTTAAAGAAAGCATAATGAGAAGTTCAAAGCCATTTTTCATAAGAGGCTTCAGGGAACACCTTATCATAACAGTTATTGTTTATTGAGCATCTAGGACTGCAAGGACTTTACACAACCATATTTTCTTCACACCATTGGATGAACAGGTAGGGAAATAGGCTCAGAGAACTGAGCAAGTTAACATAGCTGGGAAGTGTCAGGGTTGGCATTAGAGTATGGGACTGCATCTTGATGTTATTAAGAAAATCATGAGGAAGAGAAAATACATTTACTGTATTTATTGAAAAATATCCACATGTAAGTGGACCTGTGCAGTTCAAACCTGTGTTGTTCAAGGGTCAGCTGTACTCGCTAATCAGTTGTAGCAAGTATGTGCCTTTACTCTTACTACTACAACCAGAGACAATGCCCCCATTTGATAAATGAAGACAAAGGGGCAGGATAATGGAACCATTAAGAACAGAGGCTCTGAAGCCAGACTGCCTGCATTCAGACCCAGACTCTGACCTTTCTTGTGATTTTGGGGAAGTTCCTAACCTCTCTGAGCCTCAGGTCCTGTGATGGTGAGTTTTACATGTCAGTTTGGCTGGGCTCTAGTTGAGATCCCCAGCTACATGGAAGAGGTCCAAGAGAGGCAAATGGGAACTGCTTTTCATTCCCCAAAACTCGTCTCCTCTTCTCCCATAGCGCTAGAACCCCTAAGTTTAGCTGCATTTGCCAGTTGTCCTTGCAGGCTGGTGTGGCCATTCCCCTCTTAAGGAAACTTGGGAAAGCACCTTATTTCCTCTGCACCTGTTTCTTCATCTGTGTAATGAGAATAAGGATAGTATCTGCCTTACAGTGTTGTGAAGAACAAATGAATTAGTATGTGGAAGCATTTAAAACAGTTTTTGGCACATTGGTTCTATTTTGTGTCATCATTATAATAATTTTATAATCATTTTCTAAGATTAATGTGAAGTTTACCTGCAACTATGCCAATGCCTGTTAGAACAAGTTTTCCCTGGGGTTTGTTGGTCTCCCAAGACCAGTGAGAAATATTAGCAGGAAATTATATCCATCCATCTCTCCCTACCCCCACCAGCCCACTAAGAGACTCAATAGATTTTTCATGTCCTTCATCACTAATACTGATTTACATTTCCCAAGGCATGAAAATTCATAGGCAGAAAATTTCTTTTGCCCAAGTGTCTTTAAAGAGCTGCCTAGATAGAGGGAATGCTTATTTATAGGCAGTCACCTGCTTTCTAGAGAGGTGGAGAGGTAGAAAGAAGTGGAGGAGAAGGGGAGGCAGTGTGAACTTGGCATTTTGTCACTGCTATGTTCAGTGTGGTGCAGGTAGGTTGGTGTGACGGAAGTGTGTGGAAAGGGGGAGGAGAGAATTGGGTCAAGAAGGATCCTAAGTTGTTTCTTTTTTTCCCCCTTAGTGCTGGGGAAGAAGCTGTTCTAAGAAATAAGAAAGTGGATGTCTAACACATATGTGAACACCTAGAATTTCTGCATCCTCTGAGAAGCAGGAATCTCAAGAGATAAGAAGCTTCATGGTGAACAGGGAAGTCATTCATTCAACAAATACCTGGGTGTCTCCTCTGTGCCAGGCACTGCTACAAGTGCTAAGGATCCAGCAGTGAGCGATCCGAAGCCCCTTGTGTCATGGAGCCCCCACTGCTGATTTCTGAGCATGATCAAAGGTGATGAGACAGTGAGTGAAAGAAGAGGCTATCTCAGTTTTGACAGTCAAGGAGGACCTCTCTAAGCAGGTGACATTGGAGCAGAGCCGCAGTTAGCAAAGAGAAGACCGCTGTAAGGATATCAGGGGGAAGGACATTGTTCTCTCAATCCAAGGCTTACTGGAGCCTTGCTTAGAAGAGAGGAAAAATTAGCAACACCCAAAGATCCATTCTTAGATGGCTGGCTAAATAGATTAGGATTCATCTGGGTAAGAAATAATGAAGAAGATTTGAATATACTGATATGGGAGGAGCTCTGAGTTACAGCATTAAATGAAAAAACAACAATTAACAATATAAAAAATGTATATTGTACACTTATTTGTGTTTTTAAAAATTACATCTATACATACATATACATATATAGTATATCTGAGGTCTGTCTGAAAAATATCCAGCCATGTAATATTAAAAAATAGAGTCATTTATGGCACACACACACACACACACACACACACACACACAAAACTAGCATAGGAACACTGTTACTTCTGCATATTGTCTATTGAGATGGTTCTGTGAAAATTGTAAAATGGCTGTTAGTTAAAGGCCCCTGGAGCCCTTGGCCCTGTCCCTGCTGTCTTATCTCCTATATATCACCAAAAGAGTGCTAGCTGTTTGTAATTACTTAGATTGGCTCCTACTTCTGTACAGGTTGCCAATTTACAGAAATGCTTCAGTGAGAGAAACAGAACAGAGTGCACTTATCTTTCTGACCTGAAACTGGAATCCTCCTAGTGCCTTTCAAAAAAGAATGATAAAACACTTCAAGCCTACAGGATAGTATGGTGAATGAGACAAGTTGCCTCCCATGTGTTTTCCACTCAGAGCTATTTGATTTTTTTTTTTTAACTACATGGGTGCATGACTTTAATTTTAAAAAGAAGTTTTAAGCCACTGTACATCTCATGTCAGCATTTTTTCCCAGTTCTTTTTCATTTGTTTTATCCTAATCCTTTAAAAATTATACCCATTTTCCCACTTTATTCATTATTCGTTTAAAAGCTTTTTTGATACAAAGCTCAAAAGGGAAAAAGAATATATGACAAGAAGCAAAGTGGTTCTCTTCTGGCAACCGCAGTTATCATTTTCTTTTGGAGCCTTCAAGGAATGCTGTACATGTACACACACACACACACACACACACACACACACACCTGATCCTAAACAAGGGAAGAGTAGGACTGTCTTTCTCATTGCTGGTGTTTTGGATTGCGGGAAGGTGATGTCGGTTTCCATGACAATCAGCCATCTCTCAAGGATGTTAAGACAGATTGCCTACTCTAGAAGAGATCTGGATTCTCTCAGAGAAGAGACTCCAGCACCCACCATGGCAACAGCTGATACTGCCACCTCTCAGCCCTCCCTCCAATGCTTGAGGGCGCAGACTGGGAAGGGGGCTGTCTCTCCTGGTGCTGAGAAGCCTTCAGACGAGATCGGGCATGTTCAGGGTGGGATGGCCATAGACTGAAAAGCCTTCAAAAGTCAGCTGCCTGCTCAAGGAGTAGGATGAGGGCAGGCTTTAGAGCCAGTCAGTCTCAGGTCCAAATCACAACTGTTCACTGGCTGTGTGAACCAGGTAGTTTCATCTAACAGCTGCCAGAACAGTGCCTGCTGCCTGCCAGCTGCTGGGAATTAGTGGTGACCAAGACAATTCATATCTCACCTTTCAGAGGGAGACTTACCTTCTTCTCTGATTCCAATTTTAAAAACTATTACTTTGTTTTATTTCTCAACAGTTGATAAATACATTTTCTTTGTCAAAGCAAAGCATATCGATATAGCAAGATTTCCTGCCTATCTCAGTGCTCAACCCATCTCTAGAGGTGAATGACTGACTGTTGCGGGTTTGGGGTATTCTGAGAGGCACTCTTCCTTTTCATTTACATGTATATCTATGCCTGTAGAAATAAATGTAATTTGTGTATGGGAATGAATGCATTAATTTGGAGCCCCACTTTCCTTATCCATAAAGTTAGCCTGGCTAATATTACCCATCCCATAATTACAAATCTGTAATTGTGCATCAGCTTCTTACTGTGAGATATGCACTATTATTGAATAAATTTTAATGGTTAAATCCATATATCATATTTAATTGATACTAATGTTCACTTTTTTTTTTACATTCTAACATCTCTGAAATATGTCTTGAAATTGTCAGTATCTTTGTATTTTTTAAGTTAGTTTCTTTAAGATTTTAACTGTTTATTTTATATAAGCAATACATGTGGAAGCAAAATTGTCACATTCATGGTATGCCACAGGAAAAAAAATTCACATTAAAATAACAACACAGCTTATAATTCACACAATTGATCATATTTGAAAGTATGAATTTTTGAGGAATTTTTAAATAGCAAGCCTTATTTTAAAATATGCCACCGAAGCTATGATTTCAGATGTTTTTAAGTTTATACCCTGAGATGAACCAAGTATAACAGGGCCACCTTGCCTACTTCTGGTTCCTAAATAATAAAACATTAAGCACTTCCTGTAAGCCTTTAATTCTTAGCAAAAATATCTTTATCCCTGAGTTTTACCATGCTGAGATTTGAAGATATGTCATGATTTTTCTGGCTGTGATAATCATTTAATAAAATTACTGGTTTTCATCGTGAATGAACAAATGCAACCTTGATAAACTTGCTAATCTGTGAGTTTTTTAAAAATACCTTTTGTGTTTTTAATTCACAAACCTTTACACATCTATGCATCCATGGAAAATATCTGACATTTTGTATTGCTGGGTTTTCCTATAAGTGATGTCAGACTATATCAGTGGTTTTGCAACTTGCCTTTTTTGATGCAATGATGTATCTTGGAGACCTTTCCATATCAGTTTGTAAAGATTGATTTTGTTCTGTAAAATGAGGATAATGACATTACCCAACTGCTGTGAGGAGACAACATGCTATCAATAAATGTCACTTGATTCATTAAGATTCTGTCTTTAGAAAGTTATAGCCATCAAACAACAAAAAAACCCTGTGGGATGGGGTTGGGAGGAAGGCATGAATTTCTCTAAGTAGACTTGGCAACTCTTTGCCCTTTTATGATTTTACTCCAGACATCCCAAGTGACTGGATGCTTTAGGCAACTAAGTGAGTCTTCTTACTTCAATCCTCCTTTTTTCCTACAGAATAAGTTGAATGTCCAGTAGTGAAAAAAGGTCTTTGACAACTGATTGTTCTTGGTTAAATCCTGACATTGACATCTACAAGTTGAATTTGGACATCTCTTAATGAGTCTGGGCTCCCAAAGGATCACCTTTTTGAAATAACCTAAACGTCTGCCAGTTAGGGGGAAAGGGTCATAATAACTAGATGCATTCACACAGTGAGATCTATTATTGTTAAAAAGAATGAAGTAGCTTCTTCTCCTTGTGGAATGATTATTACTTACAGGAAACCTTGCTTGGTGCCATACAATTCTATGAAAGACTAGAAAAGTAGGTTAACAGCCAGATTTCAGTGGATCTAGCTGGTCAAAGAGCTCAAATCAGAGCCTCAAAGCTTCTGACCCTTGAAGAGGTGTGGAAAGCATCCTTTTAAGGAAAGCAGTATGTCTCAGGCATTCTGTTTGTTCCTTGCAATATCCAGCACAGAGCCGGTGTTTTATCAGTGTTTGTATTTTGAGTGATGGGGGCAACTGTGACTTCCCTGGTTACTAGATCTTTGAGAAGAACAAACATATTCATTCATTAATTCATCAATCCCAGAGTGGTTAGATTTTATGTCAGGAGCTCATTCTTGAAGACCTTGCATAATTATAATTCAAGTCTAATCCTAACAAAAGATGGTTGGCATGTCTTTTCACCAGCTAAAGTCATACTAAAATAACAAACAAGGGTTGCAATTTATGCAATTAATTGATCATATTTGAAAATATGGATCTTTGAGAAAGTTTTAAATTGCAAGGATTGCCATTTTAAAATATACCACCCAAGTTCATCATTTCAGATGTTTATAAGTCAAGTTAGCATGAAATATAACCATGCTGTATTTATATAAATCTACAATAAGATCTTTCTTGTGACCCTATCTCACAGAATAAAAACTAGGGCCTTGCCAATAACTCATGTATACCTATATAGCACTCCCATTTTCCCCAACCCAGAGTAACCATCATTGAATCCTGGGCACATCTTTCTAATTATGTTTCATTTTTTGTATATTTTCCCCTCAGAGAAGTTTTTGAAACTCCTTGTTAATAATTGACTTTGCAGTTTTGTTTTTTTTTTTGTCGTTTTTGTTTTTTTTGTTTGTTTGTTTTTGTATGTGGGTAGTTCCCTGGCTGGGAATCGAACCCAGGCCGCAGCGTTGACAATGCGGAAGCCCTAAGCCACTACACCACCAGGGAACTCCCGACTTTGCAGTTTTTACCCTCATCTGCTTTCATTTTACACTCCCCACAGCCCAGAGAGCTTTGTTTGCAGGCAACAGCAGGGCTTTTCGTAAGCGATTGGATTCTTTGAAAAAGAGAAAGAACGCAGGTGCTCGCCATGTCAGTCTACCTAGAGATTCAGAGCCACGAACAGCTTGGGGCGGGGGGAGGGGGAACGGGGCGGGGAGGGGAGACGGGGGGGGGGGGGGGGGGGCGGGGAGGGGAGGCGGTTCAGCACCATGGACAGGTCTATCTGAGCGGGATTCAGCACCATGGGCAATACTAGGAGCCAACCAGAGGCCATGGGAATTCTGTATTTTCTCCATACAACTCAGCTGCTCAGGCTCAAAGTCTTCCATGAGTCCTCCCTTCCTGTCACCCTTCACACAGTCAGTGAGTTTTCTTGTTACTGGGTTCAGGTGCTGCTTGCCATCTCCAAAAATCAGAGACAAGGTTGGTGGAAAGAAAAGTAGGTTTATTCAAAATGTTGGCATTCAGAGAAAGCAATGGACACTTGACTCAAAGACTACCATCTATCCTAGCAAGGCCAAAAAGCTTTATAGTTATGCAGGCTGAGGAAAAACAAACAAACAAAAAAAGATGGAGGAGGGGGTTGGTCATACAAAATCAGGGCTGGTAGTTGAGAAATCACTCCCCAGTGCTTGGTCTGCTTTGAGATAATGTTATCTTGGACTCAGAACCTGGATTCTGGCACTCAGTTGCCTGAGGACTAAGAAATAACTGGGTTAACGAGGTATATGTAACCTTAAGAAAGGAACAAAGCAGAATTATTAAACAAAGAGAAAATGAAAACTATGAAGCGATTCAGGCTATAAGCTGAGTGGTTTAACAAAGCAGACTAAGAGAATTAATTAAGTAGGAGCTAAGTGGATTAACAAGGCAGGAACTAACTAAATTATTGATTTCCTGAGTTTCACTCTTAGACTCTCAGCTCCATCTCCAAAGCATATTCTGACTCTGCTCACTGCTCTCCACTCCCACCGCCACCATCTTTCTCACTTGGTTTATTGCAACAGCCTCCTAACTGGTCTTCCCATTGTACCGACTGCCCCGTCTAGAGCACACACCACACAGCAGTTTCAGTGATGATCTGATCATGTAAATCAGATTATATCACACTCTTCCTCTGTATTCTTCCATGGCTCCCAACTCATCTGCAATAATAAAGATGTCACTGTGGCTTTCAGGACCCTGAACACCCTTGCCTGACCACTCTGGACACACAGGCCAGGGGAAAATATCTGCCCCAGACAGAGAAGCAGGTGAAGGATCAATATTCAGAATATATAAAGAAATCCTAAAAATAAGTAACAGCTATAGAAACAAATAGAGTACAAACAGGCAATTCACAAGAGAAAACCGATAAACAAATACGTAAATTTGCTCTACCTCACCAGCAAGTAGGGAAATGACAATATAACTATAAAGGGAGGTTTCCGCCCCCCTTTATCTATGACTTTGTCAAAAATCTAAAAATTTGAGGTAGCCTCCATGACAGCAATTTGGAGGTAGTCACTGTATTGTCAAGGTGAATAATAATAGCTATTAGCTAACAGCTGTTATATAGGTATTATTTATTTTTTACCTTCACAGCAATCCTGGAAGGTACTTGGTATATTATTCCCACTGAACAGAATGAGAAACTGAGGCACAAAACCGGTAAGTGACATAACCCAGGGTCTCGGGGTGCCACACCCCTGCCAGCTCTCCTTTCATCCCGCATACGGGGCGTGGACTACAGAAATGCCTACGGGCCTGTGCGAAGTTGTTGCCTCAGCGAGATTTTGACGTAACCTCCTTGCACAACAGCGGGGTAAGGAAGGCTCCTCCCACGGTGGCCGACAGCTCTGCGAGTAGAGCACCACACCCCCTCCACCACCCTGCGGGTGCGTAGTCACTGTTGCCCCTCCTTTCCCCTCACCATCTTCCTGCAGGCGCAGGCTTCCCTGGGCGTGGGGAGGAGGAGGGGAGAAGGCCACCCACCCTCCCTTACTCCCTCCACCCTCACTTCCCACCCACAGCCTCTGCGTCTGCGCAGCCGAGGTTGCTGCGGCGCCAGCTCTGCAGTGCCCGGACAGGGGCTGGTTGGGGAGGGTGAGTCCTTCAGGATCCCCACGGGCCTAAGAGGGGCGGGAAAACGGGGCGGGGTTGGGGGCACGGGTGGTGATGCAGGGACGCGCACGGGAGTGCAAGTGTGTGTGTGCCTGGGGTGAGCTCAGGGCCGCTCTAGGGATGCGGGACTGGGGAGAGGTCTCCTAGTCCATCCGGTGGGCTAGGGCTGGGCTGGGTCTGTTTCTCATCAAGCGCAGTCTGTCCACCTGCCGGTAGATTGCACTTGAATTTCAGCCTTTGCATTAGGAGAGCAGGATGACCCTGCGCTGATCGTCCTGTGTATCTGCGCGCTCTCGTGAGTCGCTGTCCGCACGTGTACCCTGGTCTCGCGGGGACTCCGTGTTCGTGTGCGCCCTCCTCGTGTGTTCTGTATACTGCGTCTGTGCGCCCGCCTGCGTGTACGCCCACGCACGTGTGCGCTGTGTGTGTGTGTGCCTGGTCACCTGTGTAGCCCCTCCGCAATGGCTGGGTCTACAGAGGCTGAAATGAGTTCCTCTCCCGCCAGCTCCAACGAGCCATGTGGCTTGAATCAAGCCTTCCCCGTCAGTAAGGTGTGGAATCATAACCGTATCTGCCAGCAGAGAATGATGGCCAGGGTTAGACTAGAAAAAGGACGTAGAGCTCCCGGCGGTGTCTGACACACGCACTAGAGCGCTCCAGGAAACAGTGGCTGCCTGGTGCTGCGATTACTGTTACTGTGGTGGTGGTCGTCGTTGTTACTGTACCTCCTTCCTTTCTTCCTAGCCAATGACCTGTTTGCTGTTTGAAGGAGGACACAGAAGGCTGTGGGTGTCGATTCCCCACAGGCACCCCTGTCACACCTGCAGATTTCTCTGTACTCTCCCTTCCTCCCTTCTTCATCCAGGTAGATCCAGCTTCTTCTGACCTAGACTCTATGGCTCTTGTCTTCTCCATCACTTGTATTTTCTCCTCTTCTCATGCCTTCTTACCCCTCACCCTAAACACATGATTAATTCTGTCTCATACTGAAAATAAAACAAGAACAGTAAACACACACACACACACACACACACACCCAAAAACAAAAACAGCCAGCCTGACCAGTGCTCTCCCACTACTTTACATGAAGGCCTTTTCTTTTCTTAGAAACTCGTCTATACCCACCTCCCACCCCTACGTTCTCCCCCACCCATATTGAGATTGCAAACTGGCAGCCCCAGGACCTAACCCAGGCCCACCACCTGTGCTATTTGGCCATAGTGTTTTCCTTTTAAACATTTGAAATAATAATTGGCATTTTAAAATGCAGAAGATGTCATCTAAAAACACAGATTTTTAGTGTTCTTAAGAAATCAGAACATGAGACACACTGGGCCCACATTTTCATTTGGCAAACATTGGATGAGCTGAATGGGGCAGCTTCATCAGACAGGGCGCCCGGTCTCTCCTTTGCTACAATCCCCACTACTCTCTATTGACTCTTTCCATACCATGCATCATTTGCCATTGGTTCATGTTTTCCTTACACCAGAGAAACATTTCTCTTTTTAACCCTTTCACTGCATTAATTGACTTCAAGTTTTTTTCAAAATGTGTCAAAAAGCCACAAAAAATAAAAAGTTGATATTTTGACTTTTATTCACTTCATAGTAACATTTTGAGCTGCTTTGTATATAAATGACATGATTTTTATTTTAAATTTTTGTTATATGGTAATAAATTTACTGTTATATTGAATTTTAGCAAAACTACTCAAAACATACTAAGTGGCATCAATTAGATTTAAGTATAGATAAATTAGAATAATGGCATTGATGACATAAAATATCTATTACAAAATGTGACACAATATGGCATACAAAACGTCTTTGTTGTTGATAGTGCAAGCCACAGGAAAACATATTTTAAAATATTGTAAATGGAAAAAGTCTTTGAAACAGTTTTCCACTGAATAACAATTTTATAGTAATACAGTATTTATATTTTTAAGTAAATACAGTCAAGGTGGTATATTTTATTAAAATAAATGATTACATTAAAGTGTAAACATTTCCTACTGTTATTCACTGTTGAAAAACAGAAGAATATAGAAAAATGTACCCTTGCTTTCCTCAACTTCCTTTCTGGAACACTGACAAGGTTTTTTGAGCTTGTGGAGTAAACTCAAGTGCCACAGTCAGAAGATAGAAATAGTTGTTTGGATATATCCGAATGTCACAGCAAAAAGGTTAAAGTCAGGACTTTATAAAAGACCCCACAATCCTGCAGAACCAGGTCCAAACAACACAACAAAATTCATACAATATTTAATTCTTAAAGCCAACATTTATCTACATATGTATTAAAACAGACACAGGCAACATACCACAAATTACCTAAAATTGAAACACTTTATATTTTGTTTGCCATTTAGTGAGGTCTAAAATACACAGAGTAATGAGCATGAAGTGTTCAGTTCAATGAAGGTAGAGCTCCATGAATTTGCACCTGGGACCACTTCTCAGATAAAGATAGTCATATAGAAAACCTCCAGCCCCAATCCCAAAAGTTCTCTGTGCCCCTCCTCACATCCCTAGCCAGGCACACCCACTGTTCTGACTTCTATTAACATCAATTCACTTTGTCTGGGCCAGGCTTTGGTTTTAATCAATAAACTCACACATATGTACTCCTTTGTGTCTGGTCTTTTTCACTCAGTCCAATATATATTTTTAGATTCATCCATATTGTTACATGTGTCTCTTTATTTGTCCCTTTAGTCCTGAGTAGTACTCCATTATATGAATAAACTGTAGTTCATTTATCTATTCTCTTATTGATAGGCATCTATCTGGGTTAATGTTTTTTAGTATGACTATGAGTAGCTTTAACTGTGAATGTAAGCAGTTTTGTATTATGAATACAACTGATATCAACGTTGAAGGACAAGTGTTTGTGTGGACATCGGTCTTCATTTCTCTTGGGTGAGTGTCTCCACGTGGAACTGTGGGGTGCTAAGACGCATGCGTGTTCTACTTTAGAAGAATCTCTTCAAATCATTTTCCAAAATGGTTGAGCCAATATATGCCCCCACCAGCATGTGTGAGTCAGTTCATTTTTATAATCTATCTCAACAATTTCAAAGGGAAACTTTGTTATAAGTGGAAATCCAGTATCACTTTTTATTTTTATTATTATTTTTTACAGTTAATTGGGGATAATCATAAAAATAAATACAGGGAAATTAAAACAATATCCTTACATCCTGGTTGCATACTTTGCCTGCCTGAGAAGGGAGAAATAGAGAGATTGATTGAGATTAAAGGCATATGAGCACCAAACTGAAGACTTTCTCCTTGAGTTAATCAGAAGGCTCAAAAGGGTACTAGAACCACCTCACATCTATTAAGAAGGCTACTAAAAAAAGAAGTTGGTGAGGATGTAGAGAAATGGGAATACTTGTACACTGTTGGTAGAGTTAAAAAATGGTATAGCAACTGTGGAAAGCAGTATGGAGAGTCCTCAAAAAATTAAAAATAGATCTATATGAGTATGACCCAGTAATGCACTTCTGGGCACATACCCAAGAGATATGAAAGCAGAGTTTCAGAGAGCTATTTGCACAACCATATTCATAGCAGCATTATTCACAACAGCTAAAAGTATTGTGTCCATCAACCGATAAATGTACAAGCAAAATGTGGTCTATACATATACAATGGAGTATTATTCAGTCTTAAAAAGGAAAAAAATTATGCAATATGCTATAACATAGATGAACTTTGAAGACATGCTAAGTGAAATAATACAAATACTGTGTGATCTCACTTATACAAGGTACTTACTATACTCAGATTCATAGAGACAGAAAGCAGGATGGTGACTGCCAGGGACTGGGGTAGGAGTGAAGGGGGAGTTGTTTAATGGGGATAGAGTTTCAGTTTTACAAGATAAAATGTTCTGGGGATGGATGGTGGTGATGGCTGCACAGCAGTGTGAATGTTCGCAATACTGCTGAACTGTTCACTTAAAAGTGGTTAAGATAGTAAATTTTTTATTATGTCTATTTTAATTCAATAAAAAATGAGTGCCAAAGAGAGGAAACTTTCTCTCCCTGGGACTTAGTGTTATCTAGCCCTGGAGTGTCTACACCTGGATGGGCAAGTGCAGGGACACAACTTTATATTATGACATCTGTGCCCTCCATTGTGTGCTCACCATTCACAGTCTAGTCTCCTGTCATACAGATGCATCACACCATCTGCACTCCATATTCACTGCAGCGGTATTTACAATAGCCAAGACAGGGAAGTAACCCATGTTCATCATCTATTTCTTGTTATCTCGCCACAGAAGTATTTTAAAGCTTATGTCAGCCATCACATCATCTCACCCCACATGCTGCAAAGCCATCTCTTTAAAAAAAAGATGGACAATTTCTTACCTATTCATAAGGCCATTTCAGAAACAATCTATAAGAATTCCTTGATGTCATCAAATATCCAGTCCATAATCAGATTTCCCTGAATATCTTAATAAAGTTACTTTTCACAGCAGGATTCTTTGAATCTGACTCCAAATATGGTCTCACATGCATTTGATTGTTGAGTCTCTAATTTCTTTTTGAATCCCATTGGTTTTAAAAATCTGATATAACAATTTCTATTTTCATAAACCTAAGCAAGAAGAAAGTTCTTATGAGGGTCTTTCTTTTAATACCAAAGGAATTTACTCCTTTTTTTAAAAAAAAAAATTACTATTCATGAGGGCAAGCAGTGGGTTATATAAGGCAAGGTTGGTAATATAGACAATTTCTTAAAGCCAACTTTATAGTCTCAAGGTAAAGGGCTTCATAATCCTAAGTTATTACAGTTCAGATAGTTTCTTGCAAACAGCCTCTTGAATTTCAGGTTGACAAGATATAAAATGAGAGTATTAAAGAATATTTAATTTCAAGTTAGACTTTTAACCTATGCCTGGCAAATGCTTTGTTGTTGTTGTTGTTTTAATGACAACAAAGCAGAAGATCAGGACTGTAGGAAGCTGGAGGGAAGATGGGTCCTTCTCAGCAGCCAGGGGAATGCTGGGGGGTGACTATCTCCTTCTAGAAACTTTTGGCTACATACTTTGGGACATGAAATGTTTGTGTGTGTGTGTCTTCTGTGTAAGTGTGCACATGTGCCACTCTGTAGCCCCTACCTCTAAACTCCATACTCCCTTTCTTGCTTTATTTGTCTCTGGAGCATTTATCACCATTTAACCTGCTGTCTGTCTCCCTTCACTAGAATGAGCCTCACGAGGGCAGGGAGCCTGTCCTCATCATTGCTGTGTCTGGGCACCTAGAAATAGTGCCTGGTACATTCTGTACATTTTTGTTGAATGCTTAAATGTCTGTCAGTCCTCAGGTTCCAAATCCTGTGCTGAGAGAACCTGACGGGAGCCTTGGACGGGAGGAGGAGTAGCCTGCCTTGGAAGTGCAACCTCCTGGGAAGATGCAGAGTCTCAGTCCTGAGCAGATCCAGGGACTGTTGGAGCCCGAAAGGACCAAGACATTGCTGCCTAGGGAGAGCAGGGTCTGGGAGAAGCGTGCCACCTTCACCAAAGACTGGGTGTCGGTGGAGGTTGGGGCCTCCATCTGTAACAGTGATGAGAAAGGTGAGGGGGCAGGGCCCCCGTGGAAGGTAGAGGGAAAAGTCATGGTAGAGCCTGGGAAAGAGAGGTAGTCATTCCTTCACTCATTTATTCAACAAATTTTTATAGAGCTCTGTGCCTGTCAGCTTTTTCTGTGTAGCAAGTCACCCCAAAACACAGAGGCTCAAAGCAACGATCATTTCTCTGCTCATGATTCTGCAGGTCAGCAATGTGAGGTGGTCTTAGGGGACAGTCCCCCTAATTCCCATACCTGCATTTACCCACACAGCTGCAATGAGCTGACAGGGCAGCTGGTGGATCTAAGATGACCTTACTTATATGTCTGACTTCAGGCCACGTGAAGTCCAGCAGGCTGGCTCAGGGTTATTCTCACAGGGTGTTTACAGGGCAAGTAAGGGAAAGCCTGAATTCACAAGCACTTGGAAGCCTCTACTGTCAACCCAGTTGCTCATGGGCCATTGGTCAAAACAAGCCCCACAGTCAAGCTCAGCATCAGTGAAGGAGGGGTCTGTCTAAGGGTATGGACACAGGGAACAAGCTGGAGGCCACTGATGGCAAAAATCTACCACAACACCTACTATCTGCCAGACATGGGGGCCTAGCAGTGAACAAGATGGCCCTAGGAGAGCTCAAATGTCAGTGGAGAAAACAGACCATAAACAAGTTATGTCTGATGGGAGGTGTGCAAATGGTAACACAGGACAATTGATGGATAATGACTCTCATGTGACCAGGAAGGAAGCATGACAAGGGCTCAGTTGTCCCAAGAGTTGGGGAAAGTGTGTTGAGGGCAGACACAGATAGTACACATAGGGTGACCTGGCAATGCCATCCAGCTTGCTGTTTCCAGGCGACCGTGGTGAACAGAGCAGAAAGACAGGGTCAGTGGTGGGGAAACTTGAAGCCCTTGGCAAATACTAAAGAAGAAGAGAAAGACAGGTCTCCCAGGGGACATGACAATGACTGGAGACATTTTGGGTTGTCATTCCTGGGAAGATGCGACTGCCATCTACTGAGTGGAGGCCAGCCATGCTGCTAGACATCCCACAAGGCACAGGACAGCCCCACCACAATGAATATACAGCCTGAAATGCCAATGGCATGAAGTGGGGAAACCCTGTGCCCAGTGCATGTGACAATAAATTGTAGGATAAAGAAGTCTAGAGTGGAAGCTGGGAGAGAGGTGACCCAGCTAGGTGTGGTGGTGGTGGTGGTGGACATGGGTAAGCAGAAAGATCTGAGAATCAGTATTCTCACTGGTGGGTGTGGGGGAGGGGAAGACAAGAGCAATATTAAGGATTAGGCTTGGGGTTTTGGCCCAAAGAACTAGAAAAGAGGTGGTGCCACTTGGTGAGATGGGGGCCCCTGAAAATCACTCTTACACAGAATGGGAGCTGGACCTTCTACCAGGAGCAGGGTCCTGCTTCCACAGGGATGAGCAGGCCTGTGACAGAGGTGTGTATAATATGTACATCAGTCTGGAAGTGAGGAGGAGGCATAGGGCTCCTAGGAGGTCCCAGGTGCAGGAAGAATGGAAAATGTTAGTGTTAGCTTGTTTATGTGTGGCCCAAGACAATTCTTCTTCCAATGTGGCCCAGGGAAGCCAACATGTTGGACACTCCTGCTTTAAGTCTTCCAGGTAGTGACAGAAATGGGATCAGAATTCAAGCCTCTGATTCTCTCCACCCCACGTGTGTGTGTGTGTGTGTGTGTGTGTGTGTGTGTGCAGGAAAGGGATAGGATGCTAGCTGAGACAAGCAAGCAGAGCCTACCCAGCAGGCCTGGTCACACACTCACAGTTTCTTTCTCTTCCACTCCCCCCTGACCCAGATCTGTCTTCACAAGAGACTGGGCTTCCCCAGGAGTGGAACTTGGTGGAGGAAGACTATGAATCAGAGGAGTCTCAGGTAGGTTGCAGTTCCCTCCTTTTTAAGAAATGCCCTGGAGAACTCAGTGGGTTGTCCATTCCTCAGGTTGGAATTTCCCTGCCATAGTCTATATGGGGATGTGAACCCCAAGAGGTAACCTGTAGCAAATAGGACACATTCCTATGGTAGTAAAACATGGTGTGCAGGGTTTCCATGAGGTGTATATAATTCCTATCATGCATACCCTCAAACGCTTCACTCATAAATTCATCATAATTTAACCATTCATTTATCTGTCCACCCATTCAGCCACCCAAACTCTCATTTGTCTCACCATCCATTCATCCATCCATCCATCCACTCTCCCACTAACCACCTAGTAGGTTTTAATCCAAATACTGCAAATAAAACCAAACAAAATTATCAAGCACATTCCTTTCATTTGAAGATCTAATGTTTTCTTTGGTGGGGGGGGCATAAGACATTAATATGTGAAATAATAACCATGATTCTTTTATTTAAACAGTTATTAGAAAAATTATGTGAGCACTCTAAGCAGCACATGAGGGTCCCATCTCCCACTCATATATCTGAAATCCAGCTTAGACTGGGCTAAGTCAGTAAAGAGATGTAGTGACTCACAGTTGGGGGAGGGAGGCAAAGCAGGAGAGGATGGTACAAAACTAAGTGCTGGTCATGGTGGGCTGGCTCAGAGGAGATGTTACCTCTGTGGCCAGGAGACTTATTCTAGAGAGTGGGAGACAACGGACCTAGGATTTGGGGATGAATAAGAATTTCCCAGGCAAAGCAGGGGAGAGAACAGAAAATGCAAAGGTGTGGCAGCATGCCAGAGTATACCTGGGGGAACAGTGGAGTTAAGGGGAGAGCAGTGGGAGATGTGGGTGAAAACTGGGCTGAGAGGAGGTTGTTTATTCATTCCACAACTATTTATCCAACACCTACTATGTGCCAGGCAGTGTTCAAGACAGCAAGGTACGACTGTGAATGGGATAGAATGGTGCCTGCCTTCATTGGGCTTAGAGTCACTGAGGTAGACAGACAATAGGCAAATAAATTGCTGAATTACAAATCATGCTGGATGGCAATAGAGTGCTATGGAGAAAAATAAAACAGGAAAGGGGTTTCAGGAGTACAGGGTTGAGGTGAGGGTTGCTGATTGAAGAAGAGTGTCCAGGAAAGTCCCCCACTGAGAGGGAGCTACTGGAGTGAAGATGTAAAGGAGGTGGGAGAGTAAGACTGGCAGATTTCTATGGGAAAAGGTCCTGGGCAGAGGGACACAGCAAGTGCAAAGGCCCTAAGGCAGAAGCTTGCCTGGCACCTGTGAGGAATAGCAAGGGGGATCAGTGTGGCTGGAGAAGACAGGAAGCAGTATTGCAGATGAGGTCATGGAGTTGACATGGAGAATGATGTAGGGTCTTTGTCGACCACAGTGAAAATTTGTTTTTTACTGTGAATGGTGTTGGAGCTGTAGGAGCACTCTGCAAGAGGAGGGACAAGCTCTGATTTATATTTTAACAGGACCCCTCTCACTACCAAGTTCCATGACAAGAGGTGGGGTTCATTTTGTGGGCAGCGGGAGGTCATTGTAGGGGTTTGAGGGTTACAACAGTCATCCTGGTGGCCCATGTGGAAGAAAGCGAGTGGCTGAGGCAGAGGGAGAGGTGTAGCAGCCAATCAGGGACCTCCAGGTGGAGAGAAAATGGGTGGGAATAATACAAATAAGAGCTGCCACTTTCCCTGTGTGCTACCAGGCTTATTCAACTCTAAGAGCTTCTCATTATGAACTCATTTATGAACTCAGCCCTCACTCATTCTCAATATTAACTCATGAACCCCATGAGGTAGTTAGTTCAATTTCCCTCCTTTTAACATGAAGAAACTAGGGGAGGGGAGTTGCTGAGAGGCCTCTGTGACATCATTTATTCAGTCACTGGCCCCGTCATGGCTAATCCAAGCAGCATTTCTCTTCTTTTACAGGATTTTTTTTTATGTTCACCATGGCCTAGCTTTCCAGATAGCTCATTATGTCATTTCCATCCCCAAAACTTTCCCGATATTTTAATAGCAGTTGCACTAAATTCATCATTAATTTGGAGAATTGTCATTGTTAACCATTTTGTCTTCCTGTCTTCATCATGGTATGTCTTTCTACTCATTCATTAATTTGGCAAATATTTGCAGAGCTTGTACTCTGTGCCAGGCACTGTTCTAGGCACCAGGGTACACCAAAGTCTTCGCCCTCACAGGGCATGGAGGAAAAGAAAGCTGCGTGAGGGAGATGGGTAACGCTGGCATCTTCCATGGGAAGGTGTTGGGTATGTGGTTCTAAATGAAGCAGTGAGGAAAGGGTTTTCTAAGGAAGTGATACAAACCTGGAGATGGCAGCTGTGGCCAAGAAAGCCTTTAGAATACTGGGGGCAAGGCATTCCAGGCAGAAGAAACCATAACAGTGAAGGCTGGGAGGTGACAGTGGCTGGGGCACAGAGAGTGATGCAGGGAGCAACCTCAGCTTTGGAAGAAACAGTCTGGGTAGAGGAAGGGTCAAGATAAGGAACATAGTGAAATAAGCCAGACAGAAAAAACCAAAACTGTATGATTTCACTCATATGCGGAATATAAAACTGAAAGCAACAAAGAGAAAAGAAATGAACAAACAAATAACTCATGGACACAATCAATAGTTTGTTTATTTGGGGACGAGTGGGTTAGGGAGAGGAGAAAGGGAAGAGGGTGGGAGAGGAGGGGGGAAGCTAAATATAAGGTGATGGAAAGAGAAGTCACATTAGGTGGTGAACTTATTATACAACAAGTTGACAATGCACTGTGGAATTGTATGCCTGAAACCTATGTAATCCTTGCTAACAGATGTCACCCCAATAACAATAAAAATAAATTTAAAAAAAAGATAAGGAACAAGATGAGGGTGGCTTTGCCCAGAAAGGGGTGTGTGTGTGTGTGTGTGTGCATGTGTGATGGGGGAAGGGGCAGGGGACAGGAGCCAACAGCATGAGGAGCTTTTTGAGGGGTACAGAGGAGGGATTTTGGGATATTTGGAATATGTCAAATTTAAGATGTCCATTAGATATCTAAGTGGAGATTGATATGTCAGGAATTCAGGAGAGGGGTTGAGTCAAGAAACATACACACATTTAAGGGTCATTAGAGAATCAATGGGATTTAAAACCGTGAGACTTTATATATCACTTTGAAATTTCCATCACATGTGCCACTATTCTGATATTTCCTTGTGGGGGATAGGGATATTTTGTACTTTATCTTATCTCTAATCCCGTTCTTGTAGTTTTAAATTCAAACAGCTCTTTGGTTGATGTGCCAATCCTAAATCCCATTTTCCTGCAGGTAACCATGGTGGCCTCCCTTTCAACATTGATGCTTTTCTTTTTTTCTGTTTCAGGGCTTTGTGGAGTGGCCAAAAGCCCCACAACAAACGACCATACTCTTGGTCCTGTGTGTGCTTTTCTTGTTCTTGGTCTTAACAGGGATGCCTATGATGGTTTACATTTAACTCTAATGGTGGCTCTTGTTTTGAAAGAGATGCCCTGTGTCCTGTTAAGGACGGGTTAAACACCAGAATGGGTACTGAGTATTATCAAATGCCTTTTAAACATCCATCAAGACGATATTGTTTTGTATTTAACATTTTGGTGTGAGGCTTTGCATTACTGTATTGCACCGAACTTAAGACATCATTGACCGTAAAATGTATTATTTTGTATACCACCGAGAAAGGAATAAATGCTATATAATTATAAGATGCCACCAACTGGAAGACACATTGTGACTTCAGAGAAGGCAAAAAAAAAAAAAAAAAAGTGCAACTTGGGCTCCATGAAATCTGGTAGATTTCTTTGTATCAAATCATCTTTGTCTTCGTGGGATTGTGGGGCACCAGTCTTTTCAGATACTGAATTGTATTTCTTGATATTTTCTGTGGGATTCTTGCCTCTATCTTCATATGTAACATTGGTACTATCTTTGCCAAGTTTGGGTATCATGGTGAAGCTTGCCTCATTAGAAGGACCTGAGTAACTTTTCTCATTTTCCATGTTTTTGAATAATTTCTATAGCTTGAGAAGTATCAATCTCTTCACACTTAGAAAGAATTAGCTAGTAATGAAGTCAGGTCCTACAGCTATGGTGGGGATGCCTCAGCTAATTCTTGGACTGCTTTCTCAGTTTCTTCCCACGTAGTTAGTTTATTAATCCTTTTTATTTCAGTAATTTTGATGATCTATCATGTTTTTTTAATCCCCTACAATAGTCTTCATTCCATTGAGTTTTTCAGATTATCGGCTTAGTTATGCATATTTTTTATAATTAAGCAAAATCTTATCTTCCTTTGATTCCACCCCTTTCTTCCTTTCAACTTCTGTTTGTGGTTTACCCATTATTGGAGTTTTTAAAGGTTTATCTAGTTTATTATTATTCTGAAGAAGCAAGCATTAGGATTTATTTATATCAATTATTTCTCTACTTTGTAATTTATTTTTCTTCATTATATATTGGGTTTGTTTTTTATTATTTTTATTCCTTGTCTCTATTGTTCAGTACTTAATTCATTTATATTCTCTTTTTAAAGAATTATTTGTTGTAATACAGTACTTAATGGTATAAATGTATTTTTGGTTATAGCTTGACTTCATCTTAAAGTTTAATCAGTCATACTCTAGTTTATGTTGTTGTCCAAATATTATATTGTAGTGTTTCTAAAGAATGCTTTGAAATTCGGTGGTTGAATTTATGTAAAAATAGTTTTGTTTTCTTAATTTACTGCACTGTGAACAGAGAAAGAGGCCTATATTTGCTTTGAAAACCTTTTTTAAAAGCTTTTATTGTAGCTTAGAACATGTCCAAGTTTGTATGTTTCATGAACATTTAAGAGGAATATGCATTTTCTATCTGTAGAATTCAAAACTCTACATGTCTGTTAATTAACTCAGTCTTATCTATTATGTTGTTTGGAGTCATGTAGTCATGTGTTACTTAATTTTGGCCTGCCCTCTGTTAGAAACCATTAAGGTTATGTGAAAATCTGTTAGTATGATTATGTTTGTCAATATATTTTTATAATCTTAGCTCTGTGTATTTAGCATCTGTGTAATTTGATGTATATCATAAGTACAGCATTGTTATATCTCTGCCAATTAAATAATGTATGTAAACACCATGCACAGTGCTAGGAATACAGTAGGCACTCAATAAATGTTAGTGAAAAAACTTGATGCTAAATCCTTTGTTAATTATCAAATGATTCTTTAACCAGATTAATCCTTTGCCTTAAATTTTGTTAATAGTGGTTGACACTACTGTACTGTTTTAAAATTCCTATGTGTGTGTGTGTTTGTGTAGGGGTATGTGTGTGTGTGGTATGTGTAATGTGTGTGTGTTGGTGTGTCTGGGTATATGTGTGTGGGTGTGTGTATATGATGAGTGGTTATGTGTGGATGTGTGTGTATTTGGACTCTTTGTGTCATTTTTAACAGGACTTTCAATGGCCTCTCCCAAGTCTGCTCATGGAATTAGGGCAGGGAGAAGTGTGGGGTCCTCTTTCTTCATCCCTCTCTTGGGCTGATTGCATCCAACAAGCCACAGCTGGCCCTAAAAGGAATCCAAGTCTTGACTATTAAATTCCTTATTGGTTGCAAATAAGAGAAGCTCAATTCAAATAAGCTTAAGCACAGATATGAATTATTCATTTACATTGCACCAAACTTTGGGATGAAATTGGCTCATTTTATAGCAGGTTCCCAGGGCCTAAAACTATCACCAGGGCCTAGCCTCTCCATTGACCTCCCAGTTACCTTCCTTTTGGGGGTGACCTCCCTCTTTCTCCACATGGCTGGGGGAGGTCACTCTGTGCTTACCTCTTCCACAGGGCAAAGTCGGGACTAAGGCAGATTCTTGGCACACACCCACCCACCCTCCCTAGCTGCTCTGCTGCGGTGAATGGATTCTTGAAATAAAAGACAGAGGGAACAGCAGCTGCAAAAGGTCAGAGGCAGGATGGAATGTTGGGGGAATGGATGGAGAATGGACTGCAGCCAGGCAATGTGGAAATGGGAAAGGGGAAATGCACGGGGAGACTGTCCTAGATGTCCAGGACCAAGGGGATATAAAGGGGCTCAGGGGCCCATGCTGGGCTCAGATAGCACCACAGTCCTAGATTTATGGGATACTGAAAATGATCATGATGCTAATGGAAATAATGTAAGCAGTGGCCATTCGTTTGGGTGCTATCATGTGCCAGGAACATCATCTCATTGATGGTGGAATTATCTACCACACCTCTGATGGTCTGTTCTCCTCCCAACAGACAGGTAGATCCCATGAAACCATAATTAAGACCATTCATAATCCACCCACTTCAGTGGTAAAAGTCAGTCCTCACACAAGTCCATCACATGCCTGCCTCAGGACCTTTGCACTGGCTGTTCCCTCTGCCTGGAATGCTCTTTCCCCCAGAAGCTCACATGGCTCTGTCACTGACTTCAGGTCTTTGCTCAAACATCACCTTAGAGAGCCCTCTCCTGGACACCCTAGTGTAGCACCTCCATCCACTGGTCATTCTTTGCTTGTTTGCATAGCCTGCCTCACCACCTGACAATTATGGGTCAATGTGGTTCTCATCTGGTGTTCTAATAGCCATTACTCCTCATTTCACGCCTCACTCTGGAGGAACTGAGTCCTTGGATGGCTGAGTTGAGGGTGGGGGTGGGGTGGAGTTCAGGCTCTGCCTCCCAGAATCCCCACACACTCATACCAGCTTGTGGGATCCTACCCTTTCCGACCTCCTCCCTATCTGCTTGAAGCTGTTCTGGCCCTCCTGGAACAGGACATGTGCCCCTAGGGTAGCACCTGCTTACAGTATCTGGGGAACATGGTGAAGGAAATGTGTCAAATATGGAAAATCTAAAACTCATAGGGAAAAAAACTGGGATGACCTTTCTGCTACTGGGTGGCCCTTGGATTGTAATTCTTATGAGACAGCATATTCCAATTGTGGGTAAGTTTTCTGGTTCGATGGGACTGCTGCATGCTGAGTGCCAATTCCTTTTCCTCTTTACCTTAGCTGTAATCCCTAAATTTCAAAAGCTCTGAAACAAGTAGTTTTGTTAACTCCTCCACCAGGGAGCTTGGCTTCTTCCACAGCTGTAGAGACTTGGGGCAGACTCGCTCCTCCCCCAGCATCCTGCACCTGCTGCAGCAGAAGGGACTCAGGGCGGACTCTCCTCAGGCACACCCAGCCACTCATCCTTGCTCCATTACAGGTCACAGCCAGGCAATGAACCAACCTGTGAGGCAGTGACCAAGCAACACCATCCATGCACAGAACTCAGCATGGGAGCCCCTTAGAGGGGGCACAGTTCCAGCCCTGCGTACTCAGAAGGTGCCAGAGCCCCTGCACCTGGGCACTACCTGGTGGCTCGCAAGTCCTGGTGAAAGGGCTCGGAGGACCAATGCCTGCCTCACCCACCACCCAGCCACCCCACGGCCCTTCTGCAGAGTGCGTGTTTCTCCTGTTCACTTGCGTGATGAAACTCAACCTCATGGCTGTAAACGAGGGTCCCATTTCATTCATCCATTCCCTGAGGTTCTACTCAGTGCTGAGGCCTCAGCTGTGTGAAGTTTGGATCAGAGGCAAAAGCCAGACTGCGTGGTTCATGACCCTAAGGGCTCAGGGCTGGGGCTGAGGCTGGACATGTTAAACCATTCTTCTGGTCAACTCAGTATTCTTTGAGGTCCTACTGTGTGCAGAGGTCTGATCTGGGCAATGTCTGCGGCACAGAAAGGAAGCAGAATGTGTGGTCTCTGACCCTGGGGGAAACCAGGGCTAGTGCTAAGGATGTTCACTTACTATTTATTCATTTATCTGGCTTATTAATTTTTATCTCCTGAAGGGCTACTGTGTGCTGAGACCTGGGATGAGCCACATCTGGGGCACAAGTAGGAACAAGTGTGTGGTCTTTGACCCTGAATAACTGCAGGGCTGATGCCTGAATGTACAGCTTATTCATTCAGCCACCCAGAACTTTGGGAGAACCTACTGTATGAAGAGGCCTGTCCAGGACAAACCAGAAGTAAAAATGACACACTCTCTCCCCCCAGGCCCTCACCAAAGAGACTGAATCTTTTATTCAATTTAATGTGTTGACCAATGCCTGCTCAATCATGAAATCAAGAATGACTTCTTCCGGTCTACTTTGGTGGGTCACATTTATAATCTTGAATCATTGAAGTGGTGGTGGGGAGGCCAACAGATGTAGGGTACAGTCCTGACACTGTGTGACCCTGGGCAAGTCAGCAAGCTTCCCGGAGCCTCAGCTTCCTCTCAGGCAACACAGGGAGAAGGTACCTCCAGCCAGTGCCCAGGCTGGAGATGAGGTGTGAAAGATATCAGCACAGTGCCGAATACAGGAGGCCCAGGTCACAGTCAGCTTTCATTCTGCTGGTCCCTGGAGGTTTCTGCAGGGTCATTACTGCTAACAGGTTTCTCCTTCCCGTGCAAGCTCAGGTGTCGTGTCATCTGTGGCAGCTGGGCAGATGAGTCCTCATGTAGATTGCGCTCGTGGGGCGTCTTATCGGTGTGCGTCCTCTGGTGCCGAATAAGGGCGGAGGAGAAGCCGAAGGTCTTGCCGCAGGTGCCACACTCATAGGGCCGCTCCCCGGTGTGTACAATGTGGTGCTGGATAAGGTAGGCACGGTTGCGGAAGGCCTTGCCACACTCGGGGCATGCGTAGGGCCGCTCCCCAGTGTGGGTACGCCGATGCAGCGTCAGCGCCGAGCCCTGGCTGAAGGCCTTGCCGCAGTCGCCACACCGGAAAGGCCTCTCGCCTGTGTGGATCTTTTGATGTTCCAGGAGAGAGGACACATGGCCAAAGGCGGCCCCACACTCCAGGCACTTGTAGGGCCTGGCTCCTGTGTGCACCAGGTGGTGCTGTGCCAGGTGCGAGCGGTTGCTGAAGGCACGGCCACAGTCCCCGCAAGTGTAAGGCCGCTCACCTGTGTGCACGCGCTGGTGCTGGCTCAGATGTGACACCTGCGTGAAGGCCTTGCCGCACTGTGCACATGTGAATGGCTTCTCACCCGTGTGGATGCGCCGGTGCTCGGCCAATGAGGCACTCTGGCTAAAGTGTGCGCCGCATTCGGAGCACTTGTATGGTTTCTCACCCGTGTGCACGCGCCGGTGCTGTGCCAGGTGCGCAACCTGGGTGAAAGCCTTGGTACACTGGCTGCAGGCATAGGGCCTCTCAGCTGTGTGCGTGTGTCGGTGGCGCAGTAGTGCCGAAGAGAAGCGGAAGGCCTTGGGGCACTGAGTGCAGGCAAAGGGCCGTTCGCCTGTGTGCACGCGCTGGTGCTCTAGCAGGGCTGCTCGGCCGCGGAAGGCTTTGCTGCACTGGCCACAGGCAAAGGGCCGCTCGCCTGTGTGCAAGCGCTGGTGCTGCACCAGATATGCAAGGCGTGTGAAGGCCTTGCCGCAGTTGGAACACACGTGCGGCCGCTCGCCTGTGTGTGTGCGCCAGTGTGCTGCCAGGTAGGAGCCCTGGCTGAAGGCCTTGCCGCACTCGGTGCAGGCATGCGGCCGCTCGCCCGTGTGCACGCGCCGGTGCAGCGTCAGGTGTACGCGCTGGCTGAAAGCGCGCCCACACTCAAGGCACACAAATGGCTTCTCCCCAGTGTGTGTCCTCCGATGCACAGTGAGCGCCGAACAGTAGCTGAAGGCCTTGCCACAGTCCTCACACTTCCATGGCTTCCCAGAGCCTCTGACATCTGTGTCCCTCCGCTTCCGGCTCTTTCCTGGGACCCCAGGCCTCTGGGGCCCATGGGTGGCCTGGGAACCTGGCAGAATTGGTCTGGTTTCCAGGACTCCGCCGAGGTCACCATGTTCCCAGGCACCATCCTTGGCAGTGTCGTCCCCATGGGCCTCTGGCTTCACACAGTTTTCCAGGTTTTCCTGCCGGTCCTTGAGCTGACCATCATGTATCCAGGCTTCTCCTAACTTGGGGCTCTGGGGGGTTGTGCCAGCTAGGAGTCCTTCCATCCCTGCCCAGAGCTGCTGCCTCGATTTCACGTTTCAGTACCTGATCTAACAAAGAAAACCAAAGAGGTTTGTCATTTATTCTGGGTTAAGAAGGGCCTACTGCAGGTTCCACATTGGTTAGTTAGAGTAAAATCATTCTGTCCTGGGGCTGTCCTGTGACTTGTAAAATGTTGAGCAGTATCCCTGGCATCTACACACTAGATGCACTGCCCTTTCTCTGCCACCCCAGGCATGACAACCCAAAATGTCTCCAGATATTGCCAAATGTCCTTTGGTGGACAAAACTGCCCCTGGTTGAGAATCACTGACTTAATGGAATTGAAAACAATTTTAAAAGATCCTGCAAAAACAGGCATCCTTCGGCTCTTAAATACAGCCTTGTAACCTGGTGCTATGGACTGAAATGTGTCCCCTTAAATCCATATGTAGAAGCCCACACCCCCAATTTCATGCTGTTCAGAGGTGAGGCTTTTGGGAGGTGGTTAGGGTTAGATGAAGCCATGAGGGCAGGCCCCCCATGATTGATTAGTATCCTCATTAGAAGAGGAAGAGACCAGAGCTCAGTCTGTCCACCAAGTGAGGACACAGCAAGAAGGTGACCATCTGCAAGCCAGGAGGAGGATTCTCACCGGACCAGGACAGTGCTGGTACCCTGAACTCAAACTTCCTCAAGACTGTGAGGTATAGATGCAGTTGTTTAAGTCACCCAGACCATGGTATTTTGTCATGATGGCCCAAGCAGAGTAATATACCAGAAGGGCCAGTTTCCTTTTCAGGAGAAAAATTAGTCCACTCCACACACAGAAAATGCAGCCTCCATATTCCATGCATAACAGTATACTGCCAGTGGGAGTACTCAGTGGAAAAATCAATGGAATGCAGAAGACACATCCCCAGTGGCCCAGTACTTACACTTTCTGGAATGTGAGCACACGTGTGTGTGCCAGGAGGCATGTAGCTTATCTGTAATGTCCAGAGATTAGAAACAATCCAACCATCCATTAACAAGTGAATAGACAACTAAATGGGATGATACACTCACATGATGGAACATCTCACAGCACAAATACAAATGGCTGTCAGCTACCATACCAGCTCAGAACCTCAAATACAGTATTGGCAAACAAGGTAGGATGTAACAGAATTTATCAGTTATAATGCAAATTAGGCTTAAAAACAGGCAAAATTAGACTATATGCGGGGGGGGGGGGGCAGGATAATGGACATATGTGACGAAGGTTCACTAGTCCACCCTGGCCCAGACAAATGCAGAGGCTGGGCCCTCCCCAGGTGGGGCAGCTTGGAAACTGCTTAGCAAAAGCCCCAGGTGACTTGGGGGCACAGGAAAGTCTGTGCTGGTTTCGGCAATTCTGAAGACAATATGGGAACATTATTATGGTGGCAATAATAACCGGCACTCATTAGACATAGGGCTATATGCCCAATATCCCTTAAGCTCCTGCCGTGTATGAGCTCATTTATTCCTCAGTGAGGCCCCAAGAAGTGGCAATACCAGGGCCCATACTGCGGTCACCTGGTTCTAGACCTCATTGTCTATAGTGTTTCTACCTGCCCATGGCTGCCCTATAATGTTCCCACTTGCCCACAGGCTGCCTCCGTTTCACAAACACACCAGGCATGCTCTTTCCTCAGGGCCTTTGCACTGGCTGTTCTATCTACCTGGAATGCTCTTCCCATAGGATAAGCCATTCTGAGAAAATGACTTCTGAGCAGAGACCTGTAGTTCTCATGCCACCCCCAAAGGCAGTCAGTCCTCAGGTCCATCTCTCGCTGAGTTCCTGGAGCAGCTGTGGTACCCACCTGTGTTCTCAGGAGCATCAGGTCCTTTCCATGTCACTCAGGCTGGGGGCCCAGTTCTGGTCACCATGCCTCATTGGGTCCAGTCAGCATCTGTGGGAGAAAGAAATGGAGATCCATGAAGAACAATTCTGGGGCACACACAGGTGGGCAGAGTCAAAATGTAGGGTGTTTAGTTTGTGTGTGTTTGAATGTTTGTGTGTTTGAATGCATGTGTGAAGTGAATAGGGAGTATACTCAGGATGGTCATGCACTCAAAAGGAAGGCACACTCAGAGGGAGACATACATACCACACCACACACACACACACACACACACACACACGAAGTCACATGCAATCCCATCTTGGGGGACAGTTATGCCACACACCTAATCGTGGCACTCACATGCCCTTACATGGCCACCCACATGCTGTGGCACACAGTTCTCCCCACATGCAAGGAGGCAGGTGATCTCACATACCTGTATGGCTGCAAGCACACCTGCAGTCCATGTGTGTACACGTATACATAACTACACACACAAGGTCACACACACTGCCCTGCTCCACTGGGACACACCCACAGAGGCACACTTGGGAGTCACACCCAGTGGGCAGACCTTCACATGTGCTCAAAGTCACATATGTGCAGGGTCTTCCTCATACATAGAAGCACACACGCAGTAATGCCATACTTGCGGTGTCTGCTGTAAACACATGCTGTGGCACACTTAACACTGCTCTACACATACAAAGTCATGCTCAGGCACACAGAATGTCACAGGCACATATCCAGGCCACCCAGACACAGGCTGGCAGGCACACACAATAAGCCATCCTACACAATTGCATATCCAGATACACAGACGTGGAATCATACCCTTCACACCCAGGAGAACGATTCCACACATGCCCAAATTCACACATGGGTACAGGTCCCCAAGTACACAGACACATGCTCGTTTATCACATGCCATCGGGCTTAAGCATGTGCAAACACACAGTGACACATGGGGACAGATTCACGCGGAGTCTCACAAACAAGATGCACATCCGCAAGAGAACAAACTGGTAGAGTCTCCGACACGCAAACGTAAGCGAGGAATCACTCTCCGACACGCAAACGTAAGCGAGGAATCACGTGTACAGTGCATGAGTAACAAGTAGTGGAGTCACGTATGTGGAAACACGGTACCATGCAGGGCAGGACTCACACGCACAAGGCGCTGGAAGAGACACATACATACTCACGCACTCTCACTCGCACATGCGCACACCACACACCTACGCCCTTTCCTCTCGAGACCGGCTCCAAAGAAAGCCTAGAGCGACTGCCTCCGAGCCAGCTGAATTCGAGTCAGATACTCCTTGGTCTCCGGCCTTACCTGGCCCACGCGGCTTTCCGGTGACCGCTCTTCTACGATGTTGCGGACGTGCAGGCAGCACAGGTAAATGTGCCGGTAGCCGCGGAAGCGGCTAAGCGTCAGAGTGGCACGGGCTGCGCGTGCGCGCTGGGCTGGTACAGCCCGCGTGCGGCTCCCAAGAACTACCACTCTCAGAGGTGCCACGCCCCGCCTGCGCAGCGACTCGGGCCCGCAGAGCCTGGGTCAAGGAAACTACAGCTCCCAGAAGGCCTTGCGTCTGCACGAAGTGGGACGAAGTGTTCCAGAAGCCTAGGGAACCAGAGGCGGACCGGCGGCTAGGGGCGGGACTTGGGCGTGTCTGTCCCGAGCTCCAACCACCAAGGCCCCGGCGCTGGGTGACGAGCTGGGCCAGTAATCTGGAGGCGGGACTCTTTTTCCTCAAGGAGTGGGCACAGGCTTGGAAAGAAAGACTTTAAGGATCAGATAGGCTAAGTCACTTACCCCAGACCACACAGCACAGAAAGGGTTGGAGCTGGGGTTTGCAACCCACACTTCACCATTAAGCCATGAAAGTCATTCGTCTCAGAATTTGATGTAATTCTAGTCCAGAGCAAAGATGACAAATCCATTGACGTGGGAAAATAAATGATTGTAATAGTTAACATGTACATAGGATTTACTATTGGCCAGCCATTATTTTAAAGTTCTTCCTATGAAAGAATTCTGTTATCCTACCTAAATTCTTTCCTTGACTATTAGAAAAATGGGCATGAGATCATTTTTAGATAACGGGGAAAACAGAGAAACATGTGAACATAAAATGGGAAGAGGAATGTATTTCACCAAAGTCAATGGGCCATCAGTTGTGAGACACCACACTATTTTATGTATCCCCAGACTGCCCGTTAAACAATCACACATGCTTTCTTTACACGTCAAATTTTTATCTTACATATTTATATAAAAAGGCATTGTGTGTTTCTTCTCATCTTTCTGAAAGCTTCTGGCCTTGCCATGATAAAACTATGCCCTCCAAGCCTAGGACTCATGGAGCAGAGTCTCCCAGCTAATCCACAGACCAGTGAGCCTGAGACTAAAAGATTGTGGTTTTAAGCTACTGATTTTTTTTCTGGTTTAGTTTTATATTTGAATATTTAAAAATTATCTTACATATTCCTTATAAACCATATTGGGAACTCAGAAGACTGCAGCATTTTGAGCACTAGAAAGCCTCTCCCATACCCCTGGAAATAAAAATCAGGAATTACTCAAATACAGGAAATGACCATTATACTCAGATATATCATGAGGAAAAATATTTTATTATGCTCATTTTGTTACTCCATGGTTTAGGAAGTCAGGCAAGGCACAGTGGGGGGGCCTTCATCTCTACTCCACAGTGGGCTTCTTCTGGAGTGGTTTGAACAGCTGGAGATGGTGGGGATGACTCAGTTGGAGCCATACATCTGGATCTGGGCTCTTCTCCACATGTTGTCTTTTGTGGCTGGCCCGACATCTCCATGTGGCTAGCTTGGGCTTCTTCACAGAATGGTGGGCTCAAAGTGTAGGACTTTTTATATGGTGGTTCAGGGCTTCAACAGAAGTAATTTAGAAGAAAGCCACTAAGTGGAGGGGCTTTGTTACACAGCAGTTTAGTGGCAATAGCTGACTGAGACAGACAGGGCCAAGAGATGAGGCTGAAGGTATAGGCCAAGTAATTCAGATTCTTGTGGGCCACACTAGAGCTTGTGGGCCATTTCTGAGGGTGGTAAGGAATCACTGTGGTTTTTCTTTTCTTTTAAGATGGAAGAGTCTGGATTTGTGATGCTATGTGTCCCAGCCTGATGTGAGGGCTGGGCACTGTTCACTCTACCATTACCCTGGCCTCAGGTCATTGCTCTGCTAAGTGCTCGAGGGGGCTCCTCTGTGGATTTCTGGAGTTTTCTCTGTGTGGCTACAACCTTTTCAGAACTCTTTCCTATAACCCCTGGCCACATTGGTCTTCCTGGATGTTCCACCCTGTCTTTTCACCTCTGGGAGGTCTACAGGTCTCTGCCTGGACTCCTCCTCTTTCATCATGACCTAGAAACTCTCTTAAGACACCAAGCCAGGCAACTGTGAGACTCACCTCATTCATTTCTCATGTCTTGGCAATTACCATCTATGGCAGTCTTATATGTCTTGACTTAAAAACCACTGTTTTTTATTTTGCCCCTTTTATGGTTGTTTCACAGGTGAGAGAAAATCTGGTCCCTGTCACCCCATCTTGACCAGAAGCAGAAATCCACAGTAAATTCTGAGTTCAAAATAGCCTTATTTTTATTATTATTTTTTTAAAAATTTCAATTATAATTGACATACAATATTATATTAGTTTCAGGCATACAATATAGTGATTAGATATTTATATACCTTACAAAGTGATTCCCCCATAAGTCTAGTACTCACTAGGCACTGTATAGTTATTACAATAGTATTGACTATATATTCCTTATGCTGTACTTTATGTCCTTACAGGGGAAAAATAGCCTTATTTTTTATAGAAAACATTGGGAAGTGTGATTTTACCAAAGAAAAACAGTAGTAGTCCCAATATATGCCAAGAGAAATATTACTATTTTTTTCTTTAATGGAAAACAGTGATGATTTTACTTCAGTGATATATTAATGTGACGCTTAAGGGTTTGTGGACCCTTGTCCACCTTTGCTGAAATCAGGAGAAGAGATGTTTTCTTCAAAAAATGGACAATGGAAACAGCTCAAACATTCCATTCTTTTAAATATGATTTTTAAAGTCAATTTTTTATAAAGCTATATTTGCCTATTGTGGGTTGAGTTGTGCCCCTCAACAATGATATGTTGGCTTTGTAATCCTCAGTATGTCAGAATGTCACCTTATTTAGAGATGCAGCTTTTATAGAGGTAATCAAGTTAAAAATGAGGTTATTAGGGTGGATACTAATCCAGTAGTACTGCTGTCCTTATAAAAAGGGGAAATTTGTATACAGAGACAGGTGCAGAAGGAAGATGATGTGAGACACACAGGAGTTAGCTATCCATCCACAAGCCAAAGAGGGAGGCCTGAAACAGGCAGACCCTTCCCTTATAGCCCTCAGAAGGCACCACCCCACCAACACCTCTTTTCAGACTTTCAGCCTCCGGAACCAGGAGAAAATACATCTCTTATTTTAAGCTGCTCAGTCTGTGGTACTGTGTTAGGGAAGCCCTAGCAAACTAATTCAGAGGCTATAAACAAGCATGTTGTATTTATTTAGCTGTGAGCTGGGTTCAGCTGAGCAGTCCTTCTAGTTTTGGCTGGGCCCACTCATGCATCTGCTGGGCTGTCTGGAGCTGGCTCATTTGAGGTGGCATCTGCTGACATGGCTCTTTCTGCTCCATGGGCTCTCTCATCCTCCAACAGTTCAGTCTGGGCTTGTTAACACAGCTGCCAGGTAGGGTTTGGGGAGAGCTCATGGAAACTGAAAATTCAACATGGCCACATTTTCACTTTCATGGCATCCTACTGGCCAAAGTACCTACAAGTATAGCCTAGATTCAAGGAGTAGGAAAATGGACAAGTTGCAAAGGGGATGAAAAAAGGAGGGGTGGAAAATTAGGGTAATTTTCTGCAATCTATTACACACACACTTAAATATGAATCACATACAGTCTGGGCTTACACGCTTATGTAATTGCACACACTGCTCTATAAAAAATGTGCGAAGTTCTTCCAACTGTTCCTCAAATGATGGTATTCCCAGACCTTTCCTATCAGGTACAATTATTATGTTAAAAAATATTTCCAAGGGTGACTTGAATCTCAACTCCTTAATGGTAAAAAAACAAACAAAAAAAAGCCTAAAATTGGCATGTACATGAATCACAACTTACATCGACTTGGCCACTCCTCAGTTTAAAAGTGGGTGATAAAATAGAATGGTTCAGGATCCTCCAGAAAAACAGAATCAAGAGCACAGATATAGGTATAAATATATATATATATATATAGACCCCTCTATATGTGTAGGTGTTTATATCTGTCTATCTGTGGAGAGACTGAGGTTTATTTTAACAAATTGGCTCCCATGACTGTAGGAACTGGAAGGTCTACAATTTGCAGGGCTGTCCATCAGGCTGGGAACTCAGGCAGAAGCTGATGCTACAGTCTTGAGATGGAATTTCTTCTCCCTCTGGGAAACCCTTAAGGCCTTCACCTGATTGGATGAGGCCCACCCATATTATTGAGGGTAATTATTACTTCAAGCAAACAGACCATCTACTAAATACCTTCAGAGCAACACCCGAATTCGCATTTGATTCAAACACCGGTACTACAGCCTGGCCAAGTCAAGGCACAAAACTAACTATGGCAGGAGCTCCCCCTGCCCCGCCCCCCACCCCATCACCCCCCCAGGGAAAAGTGTGTAGGAAGGGGATATGTAGAGAAAAGTGACAAAGACAGATGAGACAAATTCTAATTATTATTAGAAAAATCACTAGTAAATCTTATTTACAAATAAAAAGGAAATAGGCCAAATGTGAATCATGATATATATAATTTTGATCTTTGGTCACATCCAAAGACACAGTAGAAATGTACTGTGTGTCAAGCTTGACTGAATCACTGGAGGGCACTGTGGCATCACGGAAAGAATAAAACCTGCTCAAGCAAAGCCTTTCCCTTAAAAATGGGGGTGAAGGGTGGCGGGGGAGAAGACTTCAGTGGAAGGCTGAGATCAAGAGGAAAGGTCGGGGAGACAAAGAGATCACTCTAAGTCAGGTTGGTGTCCTCAGTCCCTTAGGCCCAGGAAATAGGGTTTTAGGTCCTCCCGTCTCCTAGTCTTTGCGAACCGGCTCCTGAAAGCACAAGGAAGACACTCGAAATGGACACGTTTTCCAGAACACAATTTTGCAAGTGAAAAGGGATGTTATTTTCAAAGAACGCCACGTTCCTTCCTCCTCCTTTCTCTAGAGCCTGGGTTCAGCGTGTGGGGTGGTAAAGGAGATAATGGTTGTCATGACGAAGGTGCAGCAAGTTCCAAGAGTGTCACTTGTGTCTGCTTCGCTGTCCTGACACGATATTTTCTTTAACCCTTGCAGCGCTAATCATAAGTGATGATGAAGTGACAGGCTGCCTGGTGATAGGAGCCCCAGTGCTTGTGTTGCCTAGGACCCAGGTTCAAGTCCTGATTCCACCACCTCCAAGCTGATTGGCTTTGGACAAACTATTAGCTTTCTAGTGTCTCCCTCTTATAGGGAGTAAAAGGGGTATATCCCCAGGGACTAAATGCTCACCTATAATTTAAAAATTATATTTCAGTTCATTCTATTTTATATAATTAAATATGTGCTGGTGGTGATAAATGGGATGCATTCCACAAATCCCTATTATAAACTATTGCACAGATTAAAGGCGCTGCTTTAGAGACAGCTGGAAAACACGGCAGACTGAAAGTGTGGACAAAGGAGCTAGGCTGCTATCCTTTGGCTCCTGGCTGGGCCACTAACAGCTGTGTGACTTTGGTTGAGCTCCGTTAGCTCCTGTGCCTTAGTTTCCCCTATATGTGAAATGGGGCTGATACTGGCAATGACACCCACCTCTTAGGAGTGTCATGCAGTTTACGATACCCAGAACGGGGTCCTAGTAAAGTGCCATATAGGAACCATGGTGGTGATGTGGCCTAGGACTCTTATCACCTAAATTGCACCACATCCCACCTTGAAATTAATCCAATTGAGTAGAAATAGCCTAGTTGACATAATAGTATATTTTGTAGACTGTTGATTAAATGTTTATTAAATTTGCCTTTAAAAAGTTTTTTGAAGCCAATATATTTTAACATTTCATTTTAAAGATTGAAATAAGATGAGCAGAGAATGTGGTTCAGGGACATATATATGAGGACGGGCTGATGAATTTTGCCTCCACTGTAACATTTTTTTGTTACATTAGACATATCTGGATATAACCAATTCTGTGTAGTCACATAATATCTCCCCTGTATCATTCTTGACTTTGCACACACACATGCTTGCATTTTTCACTCAGTGCACATCGAAATGGAAGAGTGTTCAGACGTTTAGTTCAAACAGTGTGCTGTTACTGAATTCTTAACAGCAGAAAAAGTTCCTCCAACTTTTTTGAAATTTTTGAAAAAAAAGGTGAAGACTTCTTAAAGAAGATCATTACAAGTAATGAAACTTGGGTCCATCATTATGATCCCGAAAATAAAAGGCAGTCCATGGAATACCACCACAGGGATCACTCAGTCAAAAAATTCAAAATTCAGGCCTCAGCTGGAAAGGTGATCCTTCATAATGAAACTTGAGTCATAATGATAGACCCAAGTTTCGTCACCTATAATGATCTTCTTTAAGAAGTCCTCACCTTCTTTTTCAAAGATTTCAAAAATATTGGAGGAACTTTTTCTGCCGTTAAGAATTCAGTAATAGCACACTGAACCGAACATTGTAAGTACTGTTTTGATGTTAGCTTATGTTATATGAGAGTTTGTAGTAATATCTCATTATGTTATTCTGTTGCATTTCCCTGATTGCTAGAGAGTTTGTGGATATTTTTTTTCATATATTGAATGGCTTTCTCCATCCTGATATGCTAGTGTAAATTTCTTCCCCAATGTTTTCCATTGAAAAAATTTTTTCTCTCTCTCTTTGCCCTATAGGAGTTACTTCTGTGTTCAGGATGATGAGCTCTTTTTCAAATATATATACTGCAAATAATTTCCCACACTATATCTTGACTTTTCATTTCCTTATTTATTTATTTGTTGTTTTGCAGTGTTAAGGATGTATGCATTTAAAAAAATTTTTATTGTGGTGACATTGATTAGTAAAAATTACATAGGTCCCAGGTGTACCATTCTACATTACATCTTCTATGTGTTGTATTATTTGTTCATCACCCAGAGTCAGTTCTCTTTCCATCACCATATATTTGTGTCCCTGTCCCTTCTCCCTTGCCCCCCCCTTACCCTCAGGTAACTAATAAAATATTGACTGTGTCCATGAGATTTGTTTCTTTGTTGCTTTCGATTCTATGTTAACAATCAAACTAAATTTCTCCATCCCTTTCCCTTATTTTACTCACTCTCCCATCCCTCCTTCCATCTTAAAGAAGTTCCTCTAACATGCCTTGTAGTACTGGTTTGGTGATGATGTATTTCTTTAACTTTTTCTTATCTGAGAAGCTCTTTATCCTTCAATTTTGAATGCTAGCCTTGCTGGATACATTATTTTTGGTTGTAGATCCTTAGTTTTCATCACGTTGAATATCTTCTGCCAATCTCCTCTTTTTTTTTAATAAAAATATTTTTTATTGTTAGACTTATTGGGGTGACACTGTTTATCAGGAGTTATATGGGTTCTAGGTGTACAATTCTACAGTGCATCGTTTATTTGTTGCATTACATGTTCACAACCTAGTGTGAGTACTCTTTCTATCACCAAGTATTTGGCTCCCCCTCCCTCCTCTCTCACCTCTTTCTTCTGCCCCTCCCTGTCTCCCCTTAACCCCAAATAACCCTTAAACTATTGATTGTGTCCATGGTTTTTTGTTTGTTTGTTTGTTTGTTTGTTTTTTGTTGCTTTCAGTTTTATATTCTGCATATGAGTGAAGCCATATGGTTCTTGACTTTTTTCTGTCTGGCTTATTTTGTTTAGCACGATGATCTCTGGGTCCATCCATTTTGTTGCAAATGACAGTATTTCATCTTTTCTTATACCTGAGTAATATTCCATTGTGTATATGTACCACAGCTTCTTTATCCAGTCATCCATCAAAGGCATTTTGGTTGCTTCCATGTTTTGGTCGCCATGAACAGCGCTGTGATGAACCTTGGGGTACATAAGTCTTTGCAGACTAAAGTTTTCAAGTTTTTTGGATAGATACCCACCCAGAAGGGGGATTGCTGGGTCATATGGTAACTCCATTCCCAATTTTCTGAGGAACCTCCACACCACCTTCCATAGCGGTTGTACCAATTTGCATTCCCACCAGCAGTGTGCGAGAGTTCCTTTTTTTCTACATCCTCTCCAGCACTTGTTATTCCTTGTCTTTTTGATAACAGCCATTCTAACAGGTGTGAGGTGTATGTCATTGTGGTTTTGATTTGCATTTCCCTGATAGCTAATGAGGTTAAGCATTTTTTCATGTCTGTTGGCCATTTGTATATCTTCGTGGGAAAAGTGTCTGTTTAGATCTTCTGCCTGCTTTTTAAATGGGCTGTTTTTTGTTTTGTTGTTGTTGTTAGGTTGTATTAGTTTTTTATGTATTTCAGATATTAGACCCTTATCTGATGGACTATTTGCAAATATTTCCTCCCATTCAGTTGGCTGTCTCTTTGCTTTGTCGATGGTTTCTTTTGCTGTGCAGAAGCTTTTTAGTTTGATATAGTCCCATTCATTTATTTTTGCTTTTACTTCCCTTGCCTTTGAGGTCAGGCTCATGAAGTCTTCCTGGTGCCCTACATCTATAAGTTTAGTACCAATGCTTTCTTCTATACAGTTTATTGTTTCGTGTCTTACATGGAGGTCTTTAATCCATTTTTATTTAATTTTAGTAGATGGTGAGAGCTCATAGCTCAGATTCATTCTTTTGCATGTGTTTTACCCAACACCATCTACTGAAGAGGCTATCTTTTCCCCATTGCATATTTTTTGTTCCTTTATCAAAAATTATGTGTTCATAATTTTGTAGATTTATTCCTGGGTTTTCAGTTCTGTTCCATTGATTTTGTGTGTCTGTTTTTCTGCCAATACCAAGCTGTTTGATTATTGATGCTTTGTAGTATAAATTGAAATCAGGGAGTGTAATACTACCAACCTTGTTCTTTTTAATGTAGTATTGCCTTGTCAATTCAAGGTCTTTTGCGGTTTCATACAAATCCGATAATTTTAAAAATCTACTTCATAAAAGTATGATTGTGGGATTTTGATGGGAATTGCACTGAATCTCTAAATTGCTTTGAGTAATATGGCCATTTTAACAATGTTAAGTCTTCCTATCCATGAATATGGAATATCTTTCCATTTCTTTGTGTCCTCTTCAATTTCTTTCAAAGGTGTCTTATAGTTTTCCATGTGTAAGTCTGTCACACTCTTTGTTAATTCCCAGATATTTCATTCTTTTTGTTGCGATAGCAAAAGGTATTGACTCCTTTCTTTTTCTGTAGATCATTGTTTGTATATAGGAATGCGTTTGACTTTTGTACATTGATTTTGTATCCTGTGACTTCACTGTATTTGTTTATTGTTTCTAGGGGTTCCCTGCTGGTGTGGTGGCTAGGATTTGGTACATCTTTTGTCCTTAGTTCCTGTGACATTCCACTGCAGGATATGAGGGTTTGATTATTGATTTATTTACATGCTTGTTGTTGCCTTATTTACTCCTAAATGGAATCATTGTGATTTGGGGCACATTATCTTATTACTTGTCCCTATACCTAAAACAGACTCTTAGGTAATTAAAATTCATTTGCTGAATTCATGAGTGAATGGATGGCAGAACTTTGCCATTTTTCAATTTCCTTTATATCTCTACCTTGTTCTTAATATTTAATTTAGTTTTTTAGATTTCCTTAACATCTTAAAATATTATTTTAAATTCTCTAAATATCACAATCTATAAATGATTTTAAGTGTTTTCATTGCTAATGAGTGAGCCAATTAAGCACAAATGTGAGCCAACATAGCAGACTTGTGCTACTTTTCAAGTTTTTCATTAGGTTGTTAACACCTTGAGGGCAGAGCCTGTTTTCCTTGTTCTTCATTATAATTACATTGGGGTAGATTCTGGACCTAGTTAGTAGCTGCTCAAAAATGTTGAGTGAGTGAATGAATCCATTCGAAAAGCAATGAGTGAGTCCACCCATGACTGTCCTGAATCCATGCATTTCCAGCCTTCGCAACCGCAAGGTCCACACTGCTAGGCTCTTGCTGGGCTGCCGGAGTCGCTCCTTGAGCTGGGCTGATTGGAGCAGCAGGAAACTCAGAGCTGGGAGCTGACACTGAGCTCTGTGACCTTGTGCACATCACTATCTACCAAAATCTCCACATACCTCTTGGAGTGTTCTGTCTCTATGACTACGCGTGCAGACTTCAGGGGCCACAAACACTTTCTATCAAAGGCCAGACAGTAAATATTTTCAGCTTTGCCAGCGCTCCATTCTACAGTATCTGACAACTAAGTTCGCGAACTTACCACCATGTGCTTACACTGGCAGTACTATACAAACAACTTGGTAAGGTTTCATAATATTGGTATATCTGTGTCTTATAGTTGTGTTCACGTTGATGTGTGGCGGTATCTTCCTAAGTGATGTTCATTATTGTTGCATGTTTGTGTGTGCTGTTGGGAGAATAGTGGAGCTTGAATTAGAGAAACAAACAAACATTAAATTTCTTGTTAAACTTGGCAAGAATGCAAATGAAACCAGGGACATATTAGTCCAAGTTTATGGGGATAATGCCATGAATAAAATGGCAGTGTACAATGGATTAAACATTTTGCTGAGGGAAGACAAAGCGTCATTGATGAAGAGAGGTCAGGGCAACCAGCAACAAGCAGAACTGATGAAAACATTGCAAAAATTCTTGAATTGTGCATCAAAATTGTTGGCTGACTGTGAGAAGCACAGCAGACCAAGTAAACATCAAAAGAGAAACAGGTAATGAAAATCTTAACTGAAAATCTTGGCATGAGAAAGTTATGTGCAAAAATGGCCCCAAAGGAGCTCACTGTTGAACAAAAGCAAAGGAGAGTTCAAGTTTGCCAAGACCTTTTGGAGAGGCAAGATGATGTTTTGAACTGTGTTATTACTGGTAATGAAACAAGGGTGTACCAATACAACCCTGAAACAAAGCGTCAAAGTGCACGATGGAAGTCAGCTGATTCTCCACAACCAAAATAGTTCTGTCAGTCCAAATCAAGAGTCAAAACTGATGCTAACCTTTTTTGATATCAGAGGGATTGTTCATTATGAATTTATACCAACTGGACAGTCAACACAGTTTACTATTTGGAAGTGCTGTAAAGGCTGTGTGAAAAAGTTGACAAAAACAACTTGAACTTTTCACCAACAGCTCATGGCTCTTGCATCACAACAATGCACCAGCTCACACGGCACTGTCTGTGAGGGAGTTTTGAGTGAGTGAACAAATAACTATATTGGAATACCCTCCCTACCCACCTCATCTGGCCCTCAGTGACTTTTTTCTTTACCTGAAGATAAAGGAAATATTGAAGACATTTTGATGACATTCAGGACATCAAGGGTATTATGATGATGGCCATTCCAGAAAAAGTTATAAAATTGCTTTGAAGGGTGGACTAGGCATTGGTGTCGGTGCATAGGTTCCCAAGGGGAGTACTTTGAAGGTGACCATACTGATATTCAGCAATGAGGTATACAGTACTTTTTTTGGAGAGGGCAGTAGTTCCCTGGCTGGGAATCGAACCCAGGCCATGGCATTGAAAGCACCAAAGCCTAGCCGCTACACTACCAGGGAACCCCTATAGCACTTTTTCTAGGATGAGTTCATGAACTTATTTGTCAGAACTTGTATGCTAACATACTTAAATAAGTGAGCATGGCTGTGCTCCCCAAATACCCCTTTACCTGTGGACACTGAAATTTGAATTTTATATAATGCTCATGTGTCACAAAATATTCTTTTTTAAATTTTCTTTTCAGCCACTTAATAATGTAAAGACCCTTTATTGGCAATGGTTATAGTTTGCTAACCCCTGATATGGGACAAAAGACTGGCCCTATAGAATCATTGTTAGGATGGAATAAATAAAGTATGTCAGGCATGGACTTTCATGGTTTTTGAATCCCGAGCCAATGTAACACATTCACTTTTCATTGTCACCCAGATATTATAGGTGACACTTTAGTAGAGTTTGTTACATAGCAAGCATTTTTAGAAGAGCTTTACAGGCATAATACAAGCTGCAGAATAACCTTATGAGGTAAACAGTATTGTGATCTTCATTTACACATTTAGTATAACAGGTTAGAAGACAAAGGTACAAATTAGTTAAGTAACACGGGCAGTCAGATTCCAGAGCCATTTGTGACCATGTGGATGGACCTGGAAGACATTGTGCTAAATGAAAGAAGCCAAACACAGAAAGACAAATACTGCATGATCTCACTTATATGTGGAATCTAAAAAACATCAAACTCATAGAAACAGAGAGTAAAATGGTAATTGCCAGGGGCTTGAAGGGGTGGGGGAAATGGGGAGATGTTGGTCAAAGGGTATAGTTTAATTACTATACTATTCATTCTCTTTCTCCATATATATATGTATATATACATACATATATGTAACATGTACATGTGTGTATAGTCAATGGACTTAGACAAGATATATATTACATGTACATGTAATACGAAGCTGTCGGGAAAGTATCCAGCCATGATATGCACATATAGTACACCAGAGGTGCCAAAAAAAGTATACTCCTTTTAAGAGATGTTATCTATGTATTACTTTTTGAAGTTGAATTAAATTACAGTAACCATGTATAGTATGATGTTCACTCAAAAGATGGCTATAATCAAGAGAATGCTAGTGTAACCATGCGACAGGAAGAAAATGGCAAAAGCACAGTTGTTGTTCAAGGAGTGCAAGACCATTTTGAAGTGGTATTTGAAATTGGAGAATGTTATTTGAGTTTCATTCTCCTGACTTAACACCCCTTGACTTCTACCTATGGGGGACCTTAAAGGATGTTGTGTACCATAGAAAACCGGCTACACTGGCAGTACTTTGGGAAGAAACTGAAATGGCATGTGTAGCGACATCAACATTGATTTTGACATAAACATGATATAGACATAGGTATACATATAGAAATAGACATAGATATAAGAGAGAGAAAGGGAATAGTTGTAGGTATAGATTTAGATATAGGTATAGACATAGCCACATCTGAAGCTTTACTTATCCTTACATACTGAGACATGGATATTCTCTGCTCCATTCCATTTTTAATGCGTTTGTGACTTACTAAACTGATTCATAGATGGCAAAACACTTAAACAGGCATCTGGCATGCAGTAGGCATGTAACAAACAGAAACAGTGATTTGCTCATGCATTCATTCATTCTAGAAACACATTGAGTGCTCCCAATGTGATGTGAACCAATGCAGGCCCTGAAGGTGTGGCATGTGGTTAGGCATACAATGTTAATAAGACTAGGGAACATTCATTGATGGTGTGTTAATAACACTAGGGAACATTCATTGATGGGAAAGAACCAGGCATTGTGTTAATCACTTAGATGCAGAACTTATTTTGATCATCACACACACACACTATTCGGAAGTAAGTACAACTTTTATGCCCTATTTACAGAAGAGAAAAGCTGTGGATCATGGTGTTCAAACCCTTCACCCAAGCAAGAAAGCAGGGAAATGTTATTTTAGAGTCCACAAACCCAAACACTGTGACCAATAGCTATTACAGTTGACACTTGAACAACACAGGTTTGACCTGTATGGGTCCACTTACAAGCAAGTTTTTTTTAAAAAAATAAATACTGTAAATGCATTTTATCTTCCTTATGAGTTTCTTAATAATATTTTCTTTTCTCTAGCTTACTTTATTATAAGACTGCAGAATATAGTACATATCACATACAAAATATGTGTTAGTAGTTAAGTTTTGGGGGAGTCAAAATTTATACATGTCACCAATAACCCCACATAGTCAAAATCTACGTATAACTTTTGACTCCCCCAAAACTTAACTACTAAGAGGCTACTGTTGACCAGAAACTTTCCAATAATATAGTTGATTAACACATATTTTGTATGTGATATGTACTATATACTGCAGTCTTATAAGAAATGTTATGTATGGTCAGCCTAGTCTCATTGGGCTAAATTCAAGGTGTCAGTAGACTGACCATATGTACTGTTTGAAATGAAACAGTATCGTTGTTTTCTGTCCTATTTAAAATGATACGTCTGGTCAGCCTAAATCAGATTCAGTGGGTCTTGGTTGGGCCTAAGATTCTGCATTTAAAACAACTCTTAGGCGATGCTGTGGGTGCTCGTCCTTGGAGTAGTTTGAAGAGCCAGGATCTAGGAAATCCTGTGTGGAACTCTAGCAAAACCTAAATCACCAGCAGCTACTCCTGCCAAAAAAAAAAAACACAAAAAACAAAAAACAAAAAACAAAAACAGGTAAGAATGATCAGGAAACTCCATGAATACCAGACCAACAGCATGGACATTTCCTGGGTGCAAGGGTTTGTCATTCTGGCCAAGTTCAGACCTTGGCTGGCATGTCCCACTGTGAACTGTGGGGACCCAAGCAAGTTACTTAACCTTGAAGTCATCTCCCTACACTGGTATACAGAGATGAAAGTACCTAGTTCATGAGGATGCAATGCATTAGTAATGTGCTTAAAGCAGTGCCTGGTACACAGTAGGTCCTGCATGGGTGCTTGACATATGTCAGACTAAGTCCCTCTCTTTCCCTCCTGGGTATAACCACCAGCCTGAAACTTTATCTGTGTCATTCTCAGGAGGGCAAGGAAAATGAACAGGAATTTCACAGGAGGGACAGTGGACTTAGATGAGCTTGGGTATGGTGGATGTTGGGCAGATAGCAGAGATGAGAAGGATGGTGGGAAGACTATAAAATGGTCCAGGAGGTGATTATTATAGAAGGAAAAGAATTTCTAAAAAAAAGTACAAAGGTTAATCTAAAATTGGCAGACACCAATATTAAAAAGAATATCAAGAATACAGCTGTAGCAGGAAAAGGAACCCTCTTCAGGAATTACACGTACTTTCCATAGATCTGAAGGACAACTGTCCCAGATGGAATGTAGCTCAAACAAAAGGAGGTTCTAGTGTGTATTTCTTCTCCAATAAAAAGCAATTTCTTTAGCAGCATTTCGCAAATGTCTTTGGATAATGAGAACCAGGAAGATACATAGTTTACTCTCTGGATAACCACACACACAACTAAAACAAGTTTTATAAAACAAGTCTCACCCTTATTATACACCATGACCTCACTGGAAAAAAAAACTTATTCTATAATACTTCATTAAAAGAATGCCAATCACCTTCCCCTAAACTTATTTCATGATCCACTAGTGGGTCACAACCCCCATTTTTGGAAAGCACTGTTCTGGGACACAGAAAGGATTTATGTTTTGTCTTGAGTGTCAGGAAATTTAAGGAGAAAGCATATCATGAAGCAGCAATGTGCCCTGATGTGGAGCCTGTTGTTAGTTTAGTGTTCCAGCTGGCAAACAAATTATGATTAAAACTTGTCCCGTAAATGCACCTTTGAAAATGATGGATATAGGTTTAAGAAACAGGGTGTGTGCTGCTCATGGCTCTGTGTCCAATCCTACAGGTCACTTTCATAAAGAACAGATGTAATCAGATTTAGTAGTGTTTAATTTTGCATTAACTGATAAATACATTCTCTTAATAAAACATAAAAGGGATAAGTCTAAATTTCCCTTTGAATTTCACCTCCCTTGCAATTCTCACCCTTGAGGTGACCTCCATAATTGGTTAGGTAAGTGTCCTTCCCTACATTTTCTATGCATTTACACATATACAAATATACTTATTTGCCGCGACCTGCATGGGTGAACAGGAGAACTGGAGGGGAGGCAACAGGGAATGAAGAAATAAACACACAGACACAGACATAGATAGAAAAGGTGGGACCGGGTGGTTCTCTGAGCTCTGATGGAGACACAGAGACCCCGTCTGGCAGCAGCATGCTCATTTTATAGGGTAAGAAAAAGAAAGATAAAAGGCAGGGCAGGTTAAAGGTGTAAAAGCTGGAAAGTATATCTCAATTAAGAGGTATACATTGTATTTTCCTTCCAGCTCATTATAGTCCCAGATGACGACAGTAAATCAACATCTTGCCAACTAACCTTGAAGCTCAACCTATTCTACTATTTTTTCTTGAGCATGTGAGCCATGAATCATATCTCGGGTTACTCCCAGAAACCAAGTTTTTGCTCATAATATCATATTATTCTTTTGTCCCCAAGCCAGAAACCACGTCCTGAGTATTGTCCTTGTGCACCCAGCTCTGGGCTGCCTTGCAAAACCCTTGAACTGTGGATTCCAAGCACACAGGTAGCCTTGCTAAAACCTGTTTTCTCAAAGGACCTGGCTTCTGGCTCACATGCTCCCTATACATACTATGCATGTATACACACACCCACATGTGTGTATGTGTGTGTGCATATGTGTGTATGTATATGTACGCATGTGTATATACAGAGGGTGCCAAAAATGTATATACATTTTAAGAAAGGAAAAAACTGAATTGTAATATTCAACATATACCAATAACAAAAGATGAATACGTTACATTTGACTTCTGCAATTCCAAGAGGTGCTCGAAGTGGTTACCATCAGTATTTATGTAATACATAGTTAACATCTCTTAAAATGTATATACATTTTTGGGCACCCCTGATATGTATGTGTGTGTGTGTGTGTGTGTATGTGTGTGTGTGCCTGAAAAAAAATATGTGGCATTGCTCTGGATGGCTATTTTATACACACACACACACACGCACACACACACACACACACACGTTATATATAACTTATATATAAGTTATATAATATCATTATTCTCTTTCCACAAGTTGCCGGCTCTTTTTTTACATAGTATTTCCTGAATGTCTTTCATTTCATTGTATTTAGGCTGCATTCCTTTTTAATAGCTGCATATATCTCACATAGATCTGCCACAGCTTCATATAACTTCTTCCAGCTTCATATAACTTCCCATGGCACTTAGAATAAAGTGAGTAAAATCCAAAACCCTCACCATGATTCTGAAGTGGAGCATGACATCAAATTTATTTTTTAAACGTCTTTGTGATTTTAGATGAGTGCTAAGTGCTTTTGTAGGATTATTTCATGCCATCCTCCAGGTAAGGGAAATGCTATTATCACCACTTCACAGATAAGAAAACAGGCTTAGAGGTGATGAAACTCACCTGAGTTTACCCAGGCATACAGCAGGGCTGGGAGTAATCCCACATTTTCTATCACCCCATCTTTCAGTCAAGACCCTCTCTTTCCTCCAAATATCATTTTATTGTACTCTTCCATTTACTGGCTCAGTCTTTCCTGCTAGCCTGGTGTTTTTCCTTTTGCGACTGAAGGTCATGGCCATTAATTGATCCTGAATCAATTTATATCAGGGTTTCTCAGCCTTGGATCTACACACATGGTGGGTAGAATCATTCTGTGTTGTTGTTTTCTTAAGGGGGGGGCTGTTCTGTGCATGGTAGGATGTTTAATAGCATCCCTGTTTTCTACCTGCTAGATGCCAATGGCATCCAGTTAACAACCCAAAATGTCACCACACACTGCTAAAAGTTCCCTGGAGGGAGGGTCAAATCATTTCCAGTTGAGAGCCACTGAATCAGACAGACAAAAGCAACATTCAAAAAAATGAGATAGAATAGATCTGAACCAAACAGAATAGAAAATATTGTGTGGGAGAAAGTATATATTTTGTCTGCTTTCTACTGGAAAAGGGACTCAACCATTTCATGGACCAAACTTTATTGAGCATCTACTATAGGTCAGGCACTCTTTCCTATGCCACAAACACAGCTACAAATTTGGCAGAAAGCTCTCATGAATATGACACATTAAGTGAGGCAGACAGATGATAAACAAACAAATAATCCAGGCTACTTTAGATGTACTTTTAGAAATGAAATGATGTCACAGAGAATAACTAGTGGGGGTGCTACTTTAAATCAGATCATTGAGAAAAAACCTATCTGATGGGAAGGGCATCTTAGCTGATATTTGTAGGAAAAGAAGGAAAACCTCATACAAATTCCAGGGGAGAAGCATCTCAAGCAAAGGAAATGGCAAGTACAAAGGGCCTGAGGTGAGAAGGACATGGCAGGAATCATGGATAATGAGGTCTTTGAAGCTGGATTTAGTAAGAAAGATCAGAAGGAGATGGGATGAGAGGTAGCCAAGAACCAGTCCACCCAGGACCTCATAAAAGGAAAATGGTGATACAAATACTCAGGGAAAAACATTTCTAGGGAAGAGAATGGCCAGTAAAAAGACCCCGAGGCAGAACAAACCATTGTAGATGCAGTTCAGTGGAGATGAGCTCAGAGAAGTAGATGGGCAGGGCCAGCCAAGGTCTACTGGGCCTTGGTAAGGCCATTAGCTCTCATTCCAGGTTCATCGGTGGGGGGCATTCAAGGAGGCACTGCCTGGGCTGTTGGGGGACAGGGAGAGGCAGGCTCAGTACTCCACATCGTGCTTCTCCTATCCTTTTCCTTCCCCAGGCTCCTCTCCTCCCTGGGCATGGTCCCCTGCACCCTGAGTCCATGCCACTGGCCCTGGGTGCCCCCTGGGTGCTCCCGTAGCCCTGCCCTGGGCTGCACCCTCTGCTTGCCATGCTCTTCCTGGATGCTTTCCTGCTCATGCTGCTGGGCAATGCATTCATCGCACTGCTCACAGTGCTGAACCTGGCCCTGTGCACACCCATGTATTTCTTCTTGTGCCAGCTGGCCCTGGTGGAGATCTGCTTCTCACTGGACATCATGCCTCAGTTGCTGGTAAGCCTGGTGCGGCCTGGGCTGAGTGTGTCACTCATAGGCTGTGCCCTGCAGCTGCTCCTGGTGCAGTCCTGTATCATGCTGAGTGCTTCCTCCTGACCTCCATGGCCTCGGATCATTATTTGTCTATCTGCAGGCCTCTCACTATGGCGTTTTCATGAGCCCATGGCTCTGCCAGGTGCTGGCCACCATGTGCTGGCTGGCTGGGGTCCTGGTATAGCTGGTTTTCACCATCTGGCTGTTCTGCTTTCCCTTTTTGGGCCCCGTTGAATCCGTCACTTCTTCTGTGACATCGCCCCTCTTCTGAGCTTTGTGGGTGTGGACACCAGCGTCTTCGAGGCCAATGTGTTGATGGCCACAGTGCTGGTCATAATTGTCTTCTTCTGTCTGATAGCCACATCCTACATTGGGGTCTTGGCCACGGTCCTACAGATGCCATTGGCCACTGGGTGCCACAGGCTTTGTCCACATGTGCCTCCCACCTCATTGCAGTGGTCCTGTTTTATGGAACAACAGGGTCCATCCACCCGTGACCCCAAACCAGCTACTCCCCAGAGAGCAAGCAGATGGTGTCTCTCTCCTACAGCTGATAACCTCCATGCTCAACCCATTCATCTACAGCCTTTGGAATGAGGACATGAAGGCCACCCTGGGCCATGTATGCTGCAGGTGCCAGGGGTCTGGACCCCATTACTAACCTCTTTAGGACCACTTTTTAGAGGCAGGAATAGTTAGTCTGTTTTTGCTGAGGATTTATGTGCAAACGTGGTATAGCACTCTCATTTTTTTCTACAGAACTATATATTTTTTCTCTTTCAGCCATTGTGATACTGATTCCACCTTTCTGCTCAGGCATTCAGTCCTTGATCACAATTATTTGACTGTGGTGGATAAATGAATTTAATTTGGGTAACATGGAGTGTATCAATCAGCAGTGGCCACAAGAATGCTGTGTAACAAACCATCCTAAAATGTAGTGTCTTAAGACATGTCATTTATTCTCATGAATTATTCCTAACAGATTAAAAAGTAAAAACAACCCAAATAGCGATTAACCAATGAATGGGTAAACAAAACATGGTATATACACATAATGGAATATTATTCAGCCATAAAAATAAATGAAATACTGCTCCATGCTATGACATCCACAAACCTTGAAAATATTATGCTAAGTGAAAGAAGCCACACAAAAGGCCACATGTTATATTATTCCATTTATGTGAAATAGCCAAAATAGGCAGGTCCACAGAGACAGAAAGATTAATGGTTTTTTAGGGCTAGGGGACAGGGGATTGGGAGTGACTTCTAATGTGTACAGGTTTCTTTTGGTGGTGATGAAATGTGGAATTAGATAGTGATGATCACATAACTGTAAATATACTAAAAACCACGGAATTGTACATTTTAAAGGGTGAAATATATAGTATGTGAATTATATCTCAACAAAAATATTGATAGCTTGAGATCTCCCTATTTCCTGGTCAATTGGTCAGCCTCTGGACCAGTGTAGGGTTCTATAGAAAGCTGCCTGGACCTCCTTGTTCCGCAGGCAGTAGATGATAGGATTGCACATAGGTGTGACTACTGTGTAGATAACAGATAACACCTTGTTGAGATCCATGGCTTCTATGCGACTGGGACGGGCATAGATGAAGAGAGTGGCTGAGTAGAAGATCCCCACAACTATCAGATGGGAGGTGCAGGTGGAGAAGGCTTTGCTGCGGGCAGTGGCTGATGGCATACAGAGCACGGCCCTACCAATGGCTACATAGGAGGCTATGGCCATGAGGAGGGAACCCCAGAGGATGACAATGGCAGAGATGAAGTCCACTAGCTCTGTCAGGGCCACATGGGTGCAAGACAGATTGAGCAGAGGGGAGACATCACAGAAGAAGTGGTTGAGGACATTGGGGCCGCAGTAGGACAGGCTAGCAATGCATGATGTCTTGACCACCGAGACCAGCAGCCCACCAAACCATGAGAATATGGCCAAGCCAAGGCAGACCTGGGTCCTCATGAGCAGTGGGTAGTGGAGTGGGTGGCAGATGGCCACAAAGCGGTCATAGGCCATGGAGGCCAGGAGGATGCACTCAGTACAGATGAGGGAGATGAAAAAGAAGAGTTGGGTCATGCAGGCTGTGAAGGGCACATGGCAGAGTCCAGTCCACAGCCCCATGAGCAGGCTGGGCATGGTCACTGACACATAGCATGTTTCCAGGGAGCTTAGATTGCCCAGGAAGCAGTACATGGGCTTGTGGAGCTCACTGTGAGTCCAGATGAGGTAGATGATGAATGCGTTCTCCAGGAGTATCAGCAGGTAGAGAGTCAGGAAGATGGCAAACAGGATATTCCTCGTGTCTGGGCTTGTGGACAAACCCAGCAAGACAAACTCTTGCACCCTGGTCATGTTGCCCAGTTCCAGGGTCCTCTCCATCTGAGAACAAAGTATTAATATATCTACACTATGTTGTTAATCTATCTCTCTATACCTTGCCCCACCCTAGATGAAGCCATTGGCTTACCTGAGTAAATGAAATAACCTCCTGTCTGGTTTCTCTGCTTCTATTCTTGACTCTAACAGTTCTTTACCATGCAGCGGCTAGGGGGGTCTTTCAAAATCATAGATCATGTAGATCACTCCCCTGCTTAAAACTGACAGATTTCCCCATTATTCTTAGAATGAACATCATGTTCTTTATCACAGCCTTCAAGCCCCCTAATTTTCTGATTCCTGTGAATTACTTCAGATTTAACACATGTCATGGTTCCTCTTCTTCCATCTACTGAAGCTCCATGGGCTCCCATTCATTTCCTTAACTGCTTCAAGATCCTTCAAGCCTTAAATAATCCCACATGAAGTTCCTTCTGCCTGGAATAGCTTTCTTCCTTTTCTCACTGTTCCCATTTCTGGGGATTCTTAACATCCTTGGCCTAAATTTTTCAATGCCTTATCCTCAGATAATCCTTCCTTGAAAATCTTCTATCAAACCCTGTGTCATTTATTTTATATCCCCATATTCCATTGCTTCCTTTCAGAGCAATTGTTATTAGTTTAAATTACTTGTGTTTGTGCAGTTATTCAGTGTATCTCCAACTGAGTTATAAGTCTGGGGAAAGGGACTGGATCTGTCTGACTCAGAACTCTATCTTCAGTATGTAGCAAAAAAGCATATTGCCCAGTATATTATAGGTACTCAATGCATGATTATTTAATGCATAGTGGATCAAAGTTGAATGTCCAGGCATCATACTTCTTAGTAGGTATAGCAACAAACAATAATGATGTTGGCTGGGAGCATTGGGACTCTTCTTAGGTGACTTTCTTTTCAATTTCTGATGATTGTTCATTAGTAAAGGAGTCAATGGAATGTAGTTGAAAAAAACACTTATCTTAGGGTCATAAATCCTGTCTTATCTGCTTATTACAATCTTTAGCACATTGCTTGATTTATGCAAGCCTTTCTTTTTCCTTCATGAAATGGGGAGAATAATTTTGGCTCCCATGAGTTGTTGCAAAGGTTACATAAGAAGATTAAAAGGAAAATTATAGACAAACGAGTTACTTTGATAGAATTGGATCTAATTTTTAGGTGGCATTTTAAAACAATCAATTCTACAGTGAACTTCAGTGGTTCTCCTGGGTGTCTTGAAGTATTAAAAAAAAATTCTTAGTTCCCCATTCTGAGATTCCTCTGTTAATCTGATGACATTTATTGATAAAATTTACAACCATCTATTAGCAAAGAAAGTCAGCTATGGTAACTTTCTAGAAAAAAACAATGGAAATTGATACCTGATTTCTTCTAGACTCTAGAAAACTTAATGCTCAACTCTGTCCTCTTCAAGAGTGGTTGGAGCTGTCCATAGTCCTGAAACAAGTCTCACACCTGCCTGAGAACATCTCCCAACCCAAAGAAGGCTGTCCGTGGTGCCAAACACGACTCTCCAGCCAAGCCACTTTAGCACTGGTTAGTGGAACTCCTCTTGTTCCTAAATGAGAACTCCTCCAGTGCCATTCCCTTTGTGTTTCCCTCCCTCTTTGGGCTTTTCTCTTTCATCATTCACATTTTCTCTGCTTCTGCTTCTCTTCATAATTCCTCTCTTAGCCTCTGCACAAGGCATACCTCTGCTATGAATACTCCCATACATCAAACCTCAGTTAGTCCCCCTTAGGTGCTAAGAGGTGGTTTTTGTTTATCTCATGTAACAGTCAATCAGTTTAATTCCAAGGGCCGTTTTGAAATTTTTCTGACCAGAATCAGGGCACACAGTGACTATTTAGGATTTGTTTCATCCCATAAACATTTAGCAAGCATAAACAATGTACTGCACACTGTGCTTGACACAGTGGGAACATAGAAATGAACAAGATATGGGCTGCCCAGGGGAGTTTTCTATCTGGTGCTTTCTTTTTTATTTTTAAATTCGTTTTTTATTGTTAGACTTTTTGGGGTGACATCTGTTAGCAAGGATTACATAGATTTCAGGCATACAATTCTACAGTGCATTGTCAACTTGTTGTTATTAGCTAAACTTAAATGAGTTACTATGCCTGTCTGACCCTCAATAGCATTTTCTGAAAAATGATGGATGTAACTATCTGCATCTCAAATTCTTTAATAGCTTCACTATTAAATAAGACTCAGATAAACCTGGTTCTGAATATAAATTCTTCCATGTAATAGCGGTGAGATTTTTGACAAGTTACATGTCTTCTTAGAAATTCAGTTTTCTTATATGTAAGTTGGGGAATATTTGAGTACTTATAACATTGTCTTGTACCAAGTTTCTGGCACATGAGAAACAACCAATATTAGCTATTATTATTAAGTAGCATGCCACCCAAATATAGTATTATCTTTATGATGTGTACATTATTTCATTATTCCAGGTTGTAACCATCCTGGGAATGAAGTATTATGCCTTACATTTCACAGAAGAAGACTAAAGCTTATAGAGGTGGAAAAACTTGACCAACTAATCCAGCAGTCATGTCTGGGTCTATCTGATTCTGAAGCCAGTGGTCATTTTTCCAGATGTTGCTGTCACTCTGTGGGAAAGAAGTTGCCATGTTTGAATATGTACAATAAAGCTATGCTTTAGCCTGACCTCCAAACTGGATTTCAGTGTTGGCATATTAATCTAATCCCTTCTAACAGAGGAGGCAGTCCTAAAAATAACATGGCAGGGTAGAGGGTTCATGAAGAAGTATTCACTTCTAGAAGGAACAACTGGGTAAACCTCATGTAGGATCTCACATTTTAACTGAATCTTGAAGGATTAGTAAAATTCTAAAAATTAGAAAATGGGTAGAGTGATGAGCAACCTGGGAAGAAAGAACTGAACCAACAAAGACAACCTTTAAAGTGGCCACAATTTAACCAAAGTCACTCATGTAGTTGGAAAATTCAGCCCAGCTTTTCAGCTCCCAAACCAACCATTTCTTTTCAATGATCCCTGAGAGATAACTTGGTGTGGCAAAAGAATTCAGGCTTTAGAATCACATAGACATGGACTCTAACTCCAAGTCCTCTACTGCCTACTTGTATGAAATAAAGCATTTTTACTTACTCTTACTGACCTTCAGTTTATCCATCTGGAAAATAGGGACTGTACTTATAAAATCATAGGCTAATTGAGCAGATTAAAGGAAATAATACAAGGAAAGCACTCAGCAAAGCCCGATACAGAGAATATGTGTTTTAAGTATCATTTTCTTCCTTTTCATCTTGCTAGTCCCTTTCTTTTGCCCCCCAAATGAGCTATCCAGTCCCCTTACCTAAATAGCTCAATTCCAATGGGTCTATCCGCTGGATACAGTTAATGTTTTTCCTTCGTTAGGGTCTCTGGTCAGTGACCAGATGGTTTGAGTATCCACTCAAGGACAAAAGTTTCAAGAATAGAGCCAGAGGGTTCAGCAGTCGGAAGACAAGAGTATCTCCTTAAATTCAAGCCAATCTAGAGGGAACTGTCCATGGTCCTGAGTTGAAGTTACCACCGACCGGCCTCACAATTTTACCTACTTCATACTCTGAACTGACTGTTGTCTGGGCACTGCCAAGTTGCCTCCGCCCTGTTCTCACAGCCAGTAGGCAAACAGAGAACCCAGCTTAAACCAAAATTCAAAATCTCTGAGACCTCCCTCACCTAATCTCTGTGGAATTAAAGAGCAGATGGGAAATACTTTTTTTCTGACTCTATTGGGCAAAGGCACACCTAATTTGGAATCTATCTTTAGGTCATATCAGTAAGCATTCATTGATACCCTACTGTGGTGCATAGTGTGTTTTGTATGCTGGGAATACAGAAATAAATCAAACTTCACTTATGCTTCAAAGGTCTGTGGCAAAGGTGGATGTGGAAATAGATGAGGGAGCAAAGAGGAAGGAGACTAGGCTGGTACCAGGATTTATAGGAGACTTTCAGGAGAATATGGTAACTGAGTTGGAGTTTTAGGAAGCCTGTTAAGATTATTTTCACTTGGTATATGGCAAGAAACTCCATCTGTACAGCAGGCACATACTAGGTCATATGCAAGATTTTTTTTAACACACTCTCTTCTTTGCCTTCTGTATGAATTTAGAATTTCTTAGTATGGTAGTTCAGGCCCTAAACTATATGTACAAAGCAAGATCCCATACTTCACTTGATGTGGTTCTCTGTTATCTCTGACTCCCTCCTGTGCCTGGAACATGTAGTTCCCATTCATACTTAGGCACCTCAGCATAGTCTGATTCTTCTCCCAGGAGTATTTACCTTTGTCCCCTTTCCTCCTGCAGAAATTATACTTACAAAAGCTATAACTATCCCCTTTTATTACTGGCCCTAACCCCTTTTTCTTTATGGATTTTTTAAATGGGTAAAATACATATAACACAAAATTTGCCATCTTCACTATTTTTAAGTGTATGGTTCAGTTACATTAATCACATTCACATTGTGTGCAACCATCACTGCCATCCACCTTCAGAACATTTTGTCCTGCAAAATTGAAACTCTGTACCCATTAAACGATAACTCCCTATTTTCCTCTCCTTTCAGCCCATGGAAAGCATCATTCTACTATCTGTTTTTATGAATATGACCACTATAGGGACCTCATAAAAGTAGAATCATACAGTATTTGTCTTTTTGTGACTGGTTTATTTCACTCAGCATAATGTCCTCAAGGATTTCAAGGAAGCACATGCCAGAATTTCCTTTCTTTTTAAAGGCTGAATAATATTCCATTGTATGGACAGACCACATTTTGCTTATGCATTCATCTGTCAATGGGTGCCTGCTTTCATGTTCTAGCTATTGTGAACAGTGCTGTTTTGAATATGGATGTGTAAATATCTCTTCAAGATTCTACTTTTAATTGTTTTGTGAGGCCAACTTCTTTTTGTTCAATGCTGCCTGGGGCTAGTTGGATGTCTTTAGATCAGGGGCCTATAGGGTTAGACTCAGACCTAGTTGAAGTTCATAGACATGACAGTGGCTTCCAATGTCTGATGAGCTCTGGTGAGGAGAATTGTAGTGTCTGTTTCTATCCAAAAAGGTCAGCTCAGCAAGTTGGGTCAACAAAATGAGAACTTATAAGGTAAATGACATCTAAGTCAGGTAATTATAAGATTGAGGGCTTTGGAAGGAGATTCAGGTTAAAATTCTGATTGTGCCAGATACAGTTGTATGAAAACATTTCTCCTATAACTGTATTTGTTGTTTTAAATTCAGTTGACATCCTCATGCTTTAGTAGTTGAGGTCTTGGTGTGGATTTCTAATAATATAAGAATATTGGAGGGGGGAAGCTAAACATAAGGTGATGGAAAGAGAAGTCACATTAGGGGGTGAACTTATTACACATCAAGTTGACAATGCACTGTAGAATTGTATGCCTGAAACCTGCGTGGTCCTTGCTAACAGATGTCACCCCAATAAGTCTAACAATAAAAATGAATATTAAAAAAAAAGAATATTGGAGAACTGTCAACATACTTGGAGGAAGTTTTCAATTGTTTCAATTATGAAACAAATATTTGCTTTTTATAAAATGTTTCAATTTTGTAGAAGTAATTGTGCCCTTTTCCATTCCAAATCAGCTATCCATAAGTAATATAAGAAACAGCTGTTATATATCTTTTCAGAAATTTTTCTGCACAAAAATTATGTATGTATGTATGTATGTATGTATGTATGTGTGTGTGTGTGTATATATATGCTTTTGATTTTCACAAAAGAGATCATACTATGCATGCTTTTTGACAATTTCTTTGTTTAACTCTGTATTGTGGTTCATCTTTCTGTGTCAATAAATGAGGGATGTCTGGAAAAAAATAGAGGCCATAAATGCCTCTATTTTTCATATTACATGGCTGGATATTTTCTAGACAGCTCTGTATTTAGGTTTTCCTCATGATTTTTAAGAGTTACATGGTAGGGCATTGCATATTAGTTACCGTAATTTATTTTACCAATTCCAACTTAACAAAGAATGTGAATGACTTATACACTGAAAACTATAAAACGCTACTAAGAGAAACTGCAAAGGACACAAAGAAATGAAAAGATATTCCATGTTCATGGATTAGAACAATCAACATAGTTAAAATGGCCATATTACCCAAAGCAATATACAGATTTAATGCAATTTCCATCAAAACCCCACAGACATTCTTTCAAGAAATAGATAAATGAATAATCGCATTTGTATGGAAACACAAAAGATCCAGAATTGCCAAAACAATCCTACAAAAAAAGAATAAGGTTGGAGGCATCACACTACTTGATTTCAATCTATATTACAAAGCATTGATAATCAAAATAGCTTGGTATTGGTAGAAGAACAGACACAGAGATCAATGGAACAGAATAAAAAACCCAGAAATAAACTCACAAATATATAAACAGATAATTTTTTACAAAGGAGCAAAAAAATATACAATGGGGAAAAGAAACTCTCTTCAGTAAATGGTGCTGGGAAAAATTGGAAAACCTCATACAAAAGAATGAATCTGAACTGCAAATGGTTACCACATATCAAAATTAAATAAAAATGGATTAAACACTTTCACACAAATCCCCAAATAATAAACTGTATAAAAGAAAACATTGGTACCAAAAATATAGACTTTGGGTTCAGGGAGGACTTCATGAACCTGACCTCAAATGCAAGGGAAGTAAAAGCAAAAACAAATGAATGTCAAACTAAAAATCTTCTGCACAGAGAAAACAAACAAACAAACAAACAAACAAACATCAACAAAACAAAGAGGCAACCAACCAAATGGGAGAAAAATATTTGCAAACAATGCCTCTTATAAGGGGTTAGTATCTAAGATATATAAAGAACTCGTACAACTCAACAACAAAAGAACAAACAATCTAATTAAAAAATGGGCAGAGGACCATTTCTCCCATGAAGACATACAAATGGCCAATAGATCCATGAAAATGTGCTCAACTTCATTAGTTATTAGGGAAATGCAAATCAAAACGACAATGAGATACCACCTCACCCCTGTTAGAATGGCGATTATCAACAATATAAGGGACAACAAGTATTGGAAAGGTTGTGGAGAAAAAAGAACTCTCATACACTAATGGTGGGAATACAAACTGGTATAAACACTGTAAAGAACAGTATGGGGGAGGGCAAGATGGCGACCGGAGAGGAGGTCCCTAAAGCCTCTCCCAGAAAACACAATTGAACAGCCATCCAGGAGCCAAGAAAGAGGACCCTGAGTGACACAACGGCAGCTGAGAAATCCATGCATCACAAGTAAACATCTGAAGGTTGGAGAGAAGCGAGTGAGCAGAAGAGAGGGGAGGGAGCAGAGACAGATCATGACAGGACCTAAACACTGCTGACTATCTGGGAGCAGCACAGTGCATGGGAGAAGGAAGACCAAGAGGCGACAAGAGTAAAAGCCAGCAAAGTGGCAGAATGGTGGGAGAATGTGGGGGAACTGGGCCTTGAGCAGCGTGTTGGAGACAGAGCTTGGGAACCAGCCTCTGAAGCTTGTGAGTAACAAGAGGGCTGAGCGAGGACTTTGAAAAGCCACAGGCTGAAGTAGGTCCCCAGTGACAGCACCTCAGCTCCCAGCGCCCTCACGACCCACAGCACAAGCGCACACAGCTCCTATGCAGGGCTGCAATTCCTGTTCCCAGCCCAACGCAGAGGCAAGCTGGCTGCCTTCATACTGCCTGAGGTCAGACCCATAGCTTTGGACTTGTGGTGCATATACCCACACATGCATCCCTGGGGCCTACAAGCATTGCGAGCCTGCAGACTCTGCCCCAATGGCTGATTGCTGGAGCAGGCCCAGAAAGACAGGTGGATTTGATAGCATTCACCCCAGCCAGCAAGAACAGACTTGGCCCACATCACCCAGCTTCCCTAGCATAGGGCAGGAGATGGAGCTGCCCCAGCGTGCTTTTTGTTGGCATCTCCCCTCTCCTACAGCCTCCCCAACCAACTAACTGCAGAAAGTGGAGGGACCCTGGATAGATGTGCACTGCCTCCAAACATGGCAGGAGACCAGAAATAAGAGATAAACAACCCCCCTTTCTCCAAAAACTTGGCCTCCAGAGCCACCTAGTGTCTGCCCTACAGCAAGACACCACAAAAATACTAATCAGGACTCCTGGGCTCTCCTGAACATGACACCCTTATGTCAAAGAGGAAGAATCCAACAGATAGGATGAATTCCTTAAAAACTGCTCAGAAAGAACATGAAATTTATCAAGAAGACAGCTTCTTAGACCTAAAAGTTTATGAACGAAGTGACAAAGAATTTAAATTAGCTATTCTAAAGGCTCTCAGAGAAATTAAAACATACTTGTAGAACTCCATAGCTGAGATGAACAACATAAGAAAGGAAATCCATGAACAAAAGGAACAATTAACAAAGAAATTCAAAATATAAGGAAGATTGAGATGGAAAATCGAGAGATAAATGATACAATAAAAGAAGTGAGAAATGAAATAACTGCCATAGGAAACAGGGCCAACCAGATGGAGGAAAGAATTAGTGATATTAAAGATCAGAACATGGAAACGTCTCAGAAAGAGGAAGAGAGGGAATACAGAACCAAAAGGATTGAAAGAACTCTGCAAGAACTATCTGACTCCATGAGACAAAACAACATCAGGATGATAGGATTAGAAGGAGGAGCAGAGCACTCTACAGAAAGCATATTCAAACAAATTGTAGATGAGAAATTTCCAAACCTATGGAAATATCTGGAATCCCAAGTTCAAGAAGAAAACAGGTCCCCCAGATACCTAGACTGTAGCAGATCTTCTCCAAGACACATGGTACTAAAGATGTCCAAAACTAAAGACAGAGACAATTCTCAAGGGAGCCAGGGAAAAAAGAACTATAACCTTTAGAGGAAAACCCATCAGGCTAGCATCAGACTTCTCAACAGAAACTCTCCAAGCCAGGAGGGAGTGGAATCCAATATTCGAAACTTTAAAAGAGAGAAACTTCCAGCCAAGACTAAATTATCCAGCAAAATTATCTTTCAGATATGAAGGTGGAATAAAGACCTTCTCAGAAACACAGAAGCTGAGGGAATTTGCCAGTAAAAGGCTGGCACTTCAAGAAATACTTCAAGTACTTCAGTAGTGACTAAATTTTATCTGAACTGTCTCATGAACCAGATACATTCATTTCTTTTGAACATCTAAAAAGACTAAAAAAGAAAAAAAAAAAAAAACAACAAATACTGAAGGAGGCTCTTTGACCTGAAACAAAACACCAGGAAAAATGGAATAAAGTTGGGGCAAGAAAAAAGAAACAAAGATAAAACAAAAAGAAACAAACAAATAAGCAATGGCTACAGGAAATCCTCACATATCAATCATGACTCTACATGTTAATGGGTTGAACTCACTAATAAAAAGACACAGAGAAGCAAACTGGATTAAAAAACAAAACCTATCCATATGCTGTCTCCAAGAGACACACCTCAACCATAAGGAAAAACACAGACTCAGAGCGAAAGGATGGGAAACAATACTCCAAGCAAATGGTAACCAGAGAAAAGTAGGAGTTGCCATACTGATATCTGATAAAATAAACTTCAGGTTAAAAAAGATACCAAGAGACAAAGACGGACATTGCATAATGATAAAAGGCACAATACAACAACAAGAAAATTTGACACTAATTAATATATATGCTCCCAACCAGGAAGCACCAAAATACATAAAGCAACTACTAACATTTTTGAAAAAAAGAAACTGACAAAAACACAACCATTGTGGGAGACTTAAACACCCTGCTAACAGCCATGGACAGATAATCCAAACAGAAAATAAATGAGGAAATATCAGCTCTAAATGACACATTACAGCAATTGGACATAATTAACATTTACAGGACACTTCATCCAGCAAAAAGAGACTATACCTTCTTTTATAGTGCACATGGAACATTCTCAAGGATAGACCATATGCTGGGACATAAAAGTAACCTCAGCAAATTCAAGAAGATTGAAATCATACCAAGTGTATTCTCAGACCACAAAGCTTTGAAATTGCAGCTCAACTGTAAAAGTAAAGCAGGAAAAACCACATATACATGGAGATTAAACAACAGCTTATTTAAAAATTACTGGATAAAAGAACAAATAAAAGAAGAGATTTAAAAATGTATAGAAACTAATGACAATGAAAATACAACATCAGAATTATTGGGACACAAAGAAAGAAGTAATAAGAGGGAAATTTTTATCACTACAGGCCTATCTTAAGAAACAAAAAAAATTACAACACCTTAGGATCCCATCTTAAAGGACTAGAAAAAGAAGAGCAGACAAAACCCAAAGTCAGCAGAAGGAAAGAAATAATAAAAATTAAAGCAGAGCTAAACCAATTAGAGAACTGAAGGACAATAGAAAAAATTAATATTACAAAGAGCTGGTTCCTTGAGAAAGTCAACAAAATTGACAAACCCCTGGTTAGAATAATCAAAAGATGAAAGAAAAGGACACAAATATCCAAAATTAGAAATGAAAGGGGAGAAATTACCACTGATACCACAGAAATACAAAGGATTATAAGAAAATATTATGAAGGATTTTATGCCACTAAATTTAACAACCTAGAAGAAATGGACAAGTTTCTAGAAACTTATAGCCTACCTAGACTGAACCAAGAAGAACTGGATAATCTAAATAGATCAACCAATAGCAAAGAGATTGAAATGACTATCCATAATCTACCTAAAGGCAAAAACCCTAGACCAGATGGTCTTACCAATGAGTTCTACCAAGCATTCAAAGAAGAATTAATGCCTCCTCAGACTCTTCCAAAAAAACTGAAGAGGAAGCAATACTTCCTAACTCATTCTATGATGCCAACATTACCCTAATACCAAAGCCTGGTAAGGACAACACAAAGAACACTATACACCCATGTCTCTGAGGAACACAGATGCAAAAATCCTAAACAAAATATCAGCAAATAGAATACAACAATGCATCAAAAAGATTATACATCATGATCAAGTGGGATTCATCCTGGGAGCACAAGGATGGTTCAACATATGAAAACCAATCAATGTGACACACCACATAAACAAAATAAAAGATAAAGTCCATATGGTCATATCAATTGATGCAGAAAAAGCTTTCAACAAGATACAACATCCATTTATGATCAAAACTCTAAATAAAATAGGTATAGAAGGAAAGTATATCAACATAATAAAGGCCATATATGACAAACCCTCGGCTAACATCATACTGAATGGGGAAAAGCTGAAGCCTATTCCCCTAAAATTAGGAACAAGACGGGGATGCCCCCTGTCACCACTGCTATTTAATATAGTACTGGAAGTTCTAACCACAGCAATCAGGCAATAGAAAGGAATAAAAAGTATCCAAATTGGGAAAAAAGAGGTAAAATTTTCATTATTTGCAGATGACATGATCCTTTACATAAAAAAACAAAAATTCCACCAGGAAACTATTAGAAACAATAAATGAATACAGTAAAGTCGCAGGATACAAAATCAATGTACAAAAATCAACAGCCTTCCTATATACAAACAATGAATCCTCAGAGAAAGAAGTGAGGGAGTCAATTCCTTTCGCTATCACACCAAAAAGAATGAAATATCTCAGAATTAACAAAGAATGTGACAGACTTATATACGGAAAACTATAAGATATTTTTGAAAGAAATTGAAGCAGACATGAAGAAATGGAAAGATATCCCCTGTTCATGGATAGGAAGACTTAACATTATTAAAATGGCCATTCTGCCCAAAGCAATCTACAGATTTAATGCAATACCCATCAAATTCCCACAATCATATTTTCATGAAATAGATAAAAGAATTATCAGATTTATATGGAACCATAAAAGACCTCGAATTGCCAAAGCAATACTACATAAAAAGAATAAGGCTGGTGGCATTACACTCCCTGACTTCAATTTATATTACAAAGCATCAGTAGTCAAAACAGCTTGGTATTGGCAGAAAAACAGAAATATAGACCAATGGAATAGAACTGAAAACCCAGAAATGAATCCACAAATTTATAGACAAATAATTTTTTGATAAAGGAGTGAAAAATATGCAATAGGGAAAAGACAGCCTCTTTAGTAGGTAGTGTTGGGAAAACTGGAAAAACATATGCAAAAGAATGAACCTGAGCTGTGAACTCTCTCCATATACAAAAATTAACTCAAAATGGATTAAAGACCTTCATATAAGACCTGCAACAATAAACTGTATAGAAGAAGACATTGGTACTAAACTTATAGACCTAGGGCTCAAGGAAGACTTCATGAACCTGACTTCAAAGGCAAGGGAAGTAAAAGCAAAAATAAATGAATGGGACTATATCAAACTAAAAAGTTCTGCACAGCAAAAGAAACCATCAACAAAGCAAAGAGACAGCCAACTGAATGGGAGAAAATATTTGCAAATAACGCGTCAGATAAGGGTCTAATATCTAAAATATATAAAGAACTAATATGACTTAACAACAAAAATCAAACAACCCAATTAAAAAATGGGCAGAAGAACTGGTGTACAACCACTGTAGAAGATGGTGTGGAGGTTCCTCAGAAAATTGGGAATGGAGTTACCATTTGACCCAGCAATTCCCCTTCTGGGGGTCTACCCAAAACACTTGAAAACCTTTGTCCGCAAAGACTTATGTACCCCAATGTTCACTACAGTGCTGTTCACAGTGGCCAAAACATGGAAACAACCAAAGTGCCCTGCAACAGATGACTGGATAAAGAAGCTGTGGCACACATACACAATGGAATATTACTCGGCTACAAGAAAAGATGAAATATTGCTATTTGCAACAAAATGGATGGAGCTGGAGATCATCATGTTTAGCAAAATAAGCCAGACAGAAAAAACCAAAAACTGTATGACTTCACTCATATGCGGAATATAAAACTGAAAGCAAGAAAGAAAAAAGAAATGAACAAACAACCCATGGACACAATCAATAGTTTAATGTTTATTTGGGGATGAGTGGGTCAGGGAGGGGAGAAACAGGAGGCGGGGGGAGAGGAGGGAGGGGGAGCTAAATATATGGCGATGGAAAGAGAAGTTACATTAGGTGATGAACTTATTAGACAAGTTGACAATGCACTGTAGAATTATGCCTGAAACCTATATAATCCTTGCTAACAGATGTCACCCCAGTAAGTCTAACAATAAAAATGAATTAAAATTTTTTTTTTTTAAAAACGAACAGTATGGAGTTTCCTCCAAAAGCTAAGACTAGAATTGCCATATGACCTGGCAATACCTCTTCTGGGTATCTACCCAAATAACTTGAAAACCTCAGTCTGCAAAGATATGTGCACCCCAATGTTTATTGCAGCACTATTTATGGTGGCCAAGTCATGGAAACAACCAAAATGTTCTTTGATAGATGACTGGATAAAGAAGTTGTGGTACATTTACATAATGGAATACTACTCAGGTATAAGAAAAGATGAAATAGGGCCATTCATGACAACATGGATGGATCTTGAGATCATGCTAAGTGAAACAAGCCAGACAGGAAAAAACAAGAATTACATGATTCTACTCATACATGGAACATAAAATTGAAAGCAACAAAGAAACAAAACTCATGGACAAGTCAATAATTTAGTAGTTACCTGAGGGTAAGCAGGGAGGGGGTTGGAGGAGAAGGGATAGGGACACAAATATGTGGTGATGGAAAGAGAACTAATTCTAGGTGATGAATACATAATGCACCACAAGGATGATGTATTGTAGAACTGTACATCTGGAACCTATGTAATTTTTACTAATCAATGTCACCTCAATAAATTTAACAATAAAAACATTATTTTAAATTTAGGCTGTTTTCCTTTTTTTATAGTGCAAAACTATTCTAAAATGAAAATTCTTGTAAAATGTCAAATTTCTTGTATAAATGCTTGTACAAATGTACTATATGTTGGTGCAAGTATGTTTGTAAGGTACATTCCTAGTTGTGGCATTTGGGGGATCAAAAGAAATATACAATATAAATGTTGAAAAATACTACTAACTTGTTTCCTAGAAATTTGCTTCTATGTACCCTCCTAGCAATAGTGAATGAGAGAAGAGAATATTCTCAATAAAGACTTATTAGAGCACCATCAGATAAGAAAGTTAGTACTATGCCATGAGCTCCTTGAAAACAGAATATGGTCTTGTCTATCTTTCATTCTTGACATACAGCACTGGGACCACTACATAAATACTCGCAGAAAGGAAAGAGAGAAGGAGGGAAGTTATTCTGAAGGAATGTACAGTTGTGTGAGTATATGACTTTCAGCAGCAGGAAGTGGATTTGAAGGATGAAAACTAATTCCAAACTATAGCTGTGTCCAGGCCACAAGGCAGGGCTATTCTAAGATGCAGGGAGGAGGATGAGCTAGGCATGGACTCAATTCAGGACTCTGACAGCTCCTTAGATGTCTCAGAATTCCTCTTTCAAGTCCAAGCAAAAAATAGAACTCAAAATTAAGATAAAAATTGGAATTTATTAATAATGAACTGAATATCCAGGGTAATATAGCACAGAGAAATCCAAACACTAAATAATGATGTCAGGATTCAGTGTCTCTTCATCTCATGAATCTTCTTGCCTCTAAATAGGTTTTATTTCAGATATGCTCCTTTTATGTACCTCTTGGCAGGTCCAGATCTACATTCCACCAGTCTCAAGCACAACAGAGAGGAAGTCAGTCTGCCCCCAGTAGGGCCTGCACAAATCTGGGAATTTATTCTGATGGGACTAACTTGAGACCTGTGCTAATTTCAGAAACAAAAATCACTCATGGAGATAAAACACAATAGTAGCTCCAGGGAAGGGTCAATGCCAACTGAAACAATAAGAGTGGGAGCAAGGGCTCCTCCCCAAAACTGGAGAGGCTATTGGCCAGGAGAAAAAAGAAGTGGGTGATGGCAAACATCACTGCAGGTGTCTTCTACTCCAGCTGTCTTAAGGCAACATGCCAGTGTTTGTCACCCTGTGGGCACTCTGGAAAGAGACCCCATACTCTCCAAGAGGGAAATTCCTGAGGGTATATTTGGATATCCATTCATTATTTTGGAAAACATTTATTGAGTAACTGCTATGTGCCAGACATGGTGCCAGGTGCTGAGGATAAAATAATGAGTACAGTTAGACATGGTGTACTTACAGCTTAGTGGAGATTGGCAGACATTAACCAAATCATTACACAGATACGATTAAAATTGTAACTTAAAAGACCTTTTCCAAAGAAGACATACAGGTATGTGAAAAAGTGCTCAACCTCACTATTCATCAGGGAAATTAAGTCAAAATCACAATAAGGAATCACCTCACACTTGTCAGAATGGCTCTTAACAAGAAGACAAGAGAGTATTGGCGAGGATGTGGAGAAAAGGGAACCATCACTGTTGGTGAGAATGTAAATTGGTGTAGCCCCTATGAAAAACAGTATGGAGGTTCCTCAAGAAATTAAAAATGGAACTGCCACATGACCCAGCAATTCCACTTCTCAGTACATACACAAAGGAAATGAAAATGGGATATCAAAGAGATACATGCACCGCTGTGTTCACTGCAGCATATTCATGATAGCCAAGATATGGAAACAACCTATGTGTCCATTGATAGACCAAGGGATAAAGAAGATATGATACACACACACACACACACACACACACACACACACACAGGAATATTATTCAGTCATAGAAAAGGAAGATGTACTGAAAAATTATTTGTTGTTTATCTGAAATTCAAATGTGGGGTGTCCTGCATTTATATTTGCTAAAGCTGGCAACACTACTTCCTGGGAATTGTGTTACTACCCTGCTTTAAAACAGACACAGGTCATGCTCCACTACTAGGAAAAGAACCTTATCGTGCTCAAACTGAGTACCTAAATGATGGCTGGATTCAAATCAGCCATTAGGGATATTGGTGCCATTGTCAAGATAGGAGCTCATAGGAGAAGAATCAGAAAAAAATTTGGGTTGGTGCACACTGAGACACTAAAGACCACTCTGGGTAGGGGTGTCCAGCATGTGGCTGGATAAACAGTTCTGGAATAACGGAGAGGTCATGGCATATGGATCCCTTTTCTTTGAAAAACACACACCTATGGGCAGCCTTCACCTCCTTGTTCCAAAGGCTGTAGATGAGTGGGTTGAGTATGGGGGTTACCAGGGTATAGGAGAGGGACACCATCTGCTCGCTCTCTGGGCAGTAGCTGGCTTTGGGTAGCAGGTGGATGACCCTATTGTTCTATAAAACAAAACCACTGCAATGACATGGGAGGCACATGTGGGTAGGGCCTTGTGGGGCCTGGTGGCCAATGGCATCCACAGGACGGTGGCCAAGACCCCAATGTAGGATGTGGCTATCAGACAGAAGGGGACAATAATGACCAACACTGTGGTCACCAACACCTTGGCCTTGAAGACTCCGGTGTCTGCACACACCAGGTTCAGCACAGTGTCACAGAAGAAGTGAGATTCCATGGGGTCCACAGAAGGGAAAATGGAACAACCAGATGATGAAAACCAGCAACATGGGGACCCCAGCCAGCCAGAACGGGTGGCCAAAACATGGCAGAGCCATAGGATCATGATGGCACCATAGTGCAAGGGCCTGCAGATGGACACATACCAGTCTCATCCATGGCAGCCAGGAGGAAGCACCAGTAGCAGCTGCAGGACACAGCCTGTGGGCAACATGCCCCAGCAGGGGTGGCATCAGGGTTACTAGCAGCCAGGCCATGATGTCCAGAGAGAAGCAGATCTCCACAAGGGTCAGCTGGAGCAGGAAGAAGTACATTGGTTTGTGCAGGGCTGGGTCCAGCGCAGTGAGCAGCACAATGAATACATTGCCCAGCAGCATGACCAGGAAGGCAGCCAGGAAGAGCATGGCAAGCAGAGGGTGCAATGTGGGCACATGACCAAAGCCCAGCAGCTCGAACTTGCACACCCAGCTCTGGTTGGCCCAGAATGAGGATGCAGGGGCACCCATGGGGATGGGGGCAGGGCCAGTGGCATGGACCCATGGACCCAGGGGACCACGCCCAAGTGGGAGAGGAGCCTGGGGAGGAAAGAGGAAAGTAGAAGCACAAAGTGGAGAACTGAGCCTGCTTCACCCTGTTCCCCCAGCACAGGCAGGGCCTCTTTGAATGCCCCCTATGAACGTGGAATGAGGGCCAATGGCATCACCAAAGCCCAGGGGACTGTGGCTGGCCCTATCCACCTCTCTGAGTTCCTCTCCACTGAGTTGCATCCACAATGGTTTGTCCTGCCTCAGGGTCTTTGCATTGGTCATTCTCTTCCCTGGCAATGTTTTCCCCTGGGTATTTGTATCACTGTTTCCCTTTTATGAAGTCTTGGGTGGACTGGTTCATGGCTCACCTCTTCCTCTCCATCTTCTGATTTTGCTCATTAAATCCAGCTTCAAAGACCTCTTCATTATCCATGATACCTGTCATATCCTTCTTACCTCAGGCCCTTTGCACTTGCACAATCCTGTCCTCCCAATTGTTGGTATTGTTGGGCCTTTCTCATCCTCCAGGTCTCCATTCAAATATCCCCTTTTTAGAATCCTCTCCTCTGATGGCCAGAAATAATGTGACCTGCCACCCCTTCCACTGTCTGCATCATCTAGAATTAAGTTGAATTTAGTTTTTGTTCAATAAAGTCTATTTCCCCTACAGCCTATGAACATCATGAGAATGTACACCTGTCCATACAATGCCCTTCACAGCAGTTTATTCTTCATTATATGGTACTATAACTTCTCTCTCACAAGAATGTTTGTGAAGAATAAATGAGATAATACATGCAAGTTATTAGCACTGAATCTGGCACACACAGGTGTTTAGTAAGTATGGGTAGTAAACATGTCTCATAAGCATCTGTGTTTGTTAAATGAACCCAAAACTTTCACCATGTCATTCTATACTCATATTACATACAAGAGGAAACTTATACACTCTCATAGCATTCAAACTCACTGGGGGCACAGCCCCCACATTTACACATTTATTTCAGCCACACCATATTCATGGCACCAGGCATTTTCATGAAGAGGAAAATCAGAGCTGTTCCCTACATTCATGTTGCTTTGAGGGAACAAAGACATGACTTCTTCAGAAGGAAGAAAAGGAGGTTTTTCTAGAATGGCACCCCAACCCTTGGTCTTATGTGTAGCTCATATTAGATGCCCCATCAACATTTATTGCAAGCAATAAATTTGTCTTGCCCACAATCATATCCCTGACACCTATAACAATGCCTGGCCCATAGTAGGGGCTGAATAAATATTTATCCAATGGCCAAGGATCTATTTTGTACATGGTCACATTCCCCAGGATCTACATCAGTGTGTAGCACACACAGTCGTCACTCAAAAATGTTTGTTGAATAACTAAGGAGAGACTCTGTTCTAAGTTCTCACTGCTCCCCTCTGCTTAAACACATTCTTTTCATAGTTTCCCTCAAGTCATCACTCCCAGTTCATTCCAGGCTCACACTGACTGCTCACACTCTTCTCCACGTAGCTCTAAAATCATGCCCATCTCAGGCGATGTGGTATCTGGCAACACAGCACTATAATGAGGCTGGAGTCAATGATTAGGTGTTGAAGCTTTACATCTCCCATTTACTAACCCTGCAACACCAGCAAGATGCTTACTTTTCTCCAAGTCTCACTTTCTCATCTATGAGTGGGTTACATTGTAAAACAAACAAACATACAAACAAACAAAAATAAAAACTTCTATGTCTCAGGGCTGTGGATGAAGAAAATGAAGCCCAGAAAATGTAAGTGTCATGGAAACAATACAATACCTTCCTCGTGATGGGGATTAAAAGAGTTAACCCAGACTAATCAATAGAATGAGGGCTGGCACCTATTAAGAGCTCAGAAGTAGTTATCATTCACTATTAAATATAAACAATCCTAGATCCCCCTTTCTAGTTTATGACCTTGGGACAATTTTGTTCTCTCTCAAAACCTCCACTTACATGTAAGTAAATTGGAGTTAAGAACACTTCAGCCACCACATTGTGAAGGCAAAGTTTGGTATCTGGAATATCTAGGAACACTTCAGATGTGGTTCTCACCATTTTTTTCAAAATAGGAGAGTCAGTGAGAGTCAAAGAGCCTGCTCCTGACCCTTGTGTACAAAGGTGCTGTATCTGATAACTCGATAAACATTTGACAGGCTTCAAGCTACAATCACTAGAGTATGGATGGAGTCATCAAATTATAGTCTTTGGTTTCATCAAGTGACCTTATCTTCCTTTCAGTGATTATGGAATCAGGACCAGGACAACATTCCTACCAAGTAGTTGTTAAGCCTTTGCTTGCATATCTCTCATGACAGGGAGTTCATTACATCTCATGACAGCCCCTCCATGCTCAGACTTTACAAACGATTACAAAGATCTTCCTACCAGCATTCACATACATGGTTAGCTTGAGTGCAAGCTGAAACAAATTCTTTGGAGGGCACTGTGGCAATATCTGCCTATATGAACATTCAGGAACTATCCTGGCCCTGCAATTCTACTGAAATAAATTCTATTTATTGCCCTCATAGATGTGCATGTGTGCTCAAAGGTCTGTGTCTGATGTTTGTTGGAACAGAGTGTTATTTCTAAGAATAGATTTGAGGGGACTGAGAAAATGCATTCTATTATAATCTTATAATAGAAAACTCTACAGCTCCTCATGCATTCAGATGAGCAAGAATGGTATTGATATGTAAAAAGCAAGGTGCAGAACACTGGAGAATATGCTACAATTTCTATAAATGGCAAGGGAGAATATATATATACACATATATATATATATACATACATACATATATATATATATGTGTGTATATATATATGCAATGAATATTTCTGGAAAAACAATTAACAGTGGTTGCCCTTGGAGAGTTTCGCTGAAGGTCAGAGAGACAAGAAATATTGGTCACCAAATTCTTGGAACATTTTAAATTTTGTCCATGGGCATGTATTTTGCTTCTAAAATTATTGCTTCCACAAAAATTATAAACAGTGAAGAAAAAATGAAAGACTTTTACAAACTAACAAATTTTATATAAAAATATTGGATCCACTTATATTAGGTACATAAAGAAGTCAAATTCATACAGATAGAAAGTAGATTGGTGGTTGCCAGGAGCTGGGGGAGGGAGAAATGGAGCGTTAGTGTTTAATGGGGTCAGAGTTTCAGTTTTGCAAGATTAAAAAGTTGTGGAAGTTGGTTGCACAATGTGAATGTACTTAAACTACTGAACTGTACACTTAAAATGGTTAAGATAGTCAATTTTATGCTATGTGTATTTTACCATGATTTAATAAAATAAAAAATTTAAAATACATTTGAAATAACACATATATGTATAAAATAGAAAGAAAGCATTCCCCAGGAATCAACCTCTACTTCCAGAGTTGATCATTTGGCTTATAACCTTCAGATTTTTGTCATTTACATGAAATATTTTATATTTTTGACTTCTACTATAATTTTATCTAACACTTTGGAACCAGGAAAATATAGGTTTATGAAAATTTGTATCCCTTTGAATTTTTAAAAAATTCCTTTGAATGTTTGATGCATTAGATATATAGACATAGATTTCATTTTTAAAGAAAATTGCAACTGATTTTTAATCACGTTTTGTATTTTCATGTGTTTTATCCATGGAATATTTTTCCATATTAAATGAAAATGTTCATAATCATGATTTTAATTGTTGTACCATATATTGCCATATAGTGCTGGCAAATAATATTTAACCAATTCTAAGTTACATAAGTTACATGAGGAAGATTTAGTTTCCTTATCAGCCAAATGAGATGACTAAAAATATTTACCTCCAGGGCTTGCTCTGGGAATGAATGGAACTAATGCATTGAAATTCTCTTTTTTTCCTGTTGAGACTTCTTACTTTTCAATTACATTTTACATACAATATTATAATGGTTTGAGGTATATAGCACAGTGATGAGTCATTTATGCTACTAAATCCTCATTCTAATATATCTGGTTCCCATATGACACCATATATAGTTATTATAATGTTATTATCTGTATGCCCTATGATGCAATTTACATCCCTGTGACTATTCTATGACTATGAATTTGTACTTCTTGATTTCTTCCCCTTTTTTACCCATCCCTCCCCACCCTCCTCTGATCACCCCAACAAATCTAGTTCCCATCTGATGCCACACAAAGTTACTGCAATCTTATTGACTATATTCCCATATTATATTCTGTCTCCTCAATTATTTCCTTGTAACAAACTAAACTTCTCCATTCCTTTCCCTTATTTTACTTACTCTTCCATCCCTCCTCTAATCTTAAAGAAGTCTCTCTCACTTTCTTTGTACTGGTTTGGGGGTGATGAACTCTGATAGCTTTTTCTTGTCTGAGAAGCTATTTATCTGTCCTTCAATTTTGAATGCCAACCTCGCTGGATAAATTATTCTTGGTTGTAGATCCTTGGTTTTCATCATGTTGAACATTTTCTGCCATTCTCTTCTGCCTGAAAAGTTTCTGATGAGAAATCAACTGAGAGTTAAATAAGTGTCCCTTTATAAATTACTACTTGTATTTTGCTGCTTTCATTATTTTCTCTTTTTCTTTAACTTTTGTCATTTTTATTATGATGTGTCTTGGTGTGTTACTATTTGGGATCATCTTGTTCAAGACTCTGTGTTTCCTGGGCTTGTAATGACTATTTTCTTCACCAGGTCAGAACAATTTTCAGTCATTATGTTTTCAAATAATTTCTTGATCCCTTGTTTTTCCTCTGCACCTTCTGAAGGTAGACCTATAATGCGAATGTTGTTACACTTAATGTTGTTCCAGAGGAATCTCAAACCATTCTCATTTTTTTGGATTCTTTTTTCTATTTGTTGTTCTGATTGGGTGTTTTCTGCTGCCATTTCTTGCAAATCACTGCTTTGCACTTCTACTTCATCTAGTTTGGTAACTTTTATTCCATTCTTCATTTCAGTTAATGTAATCTTTATTAACTGAATAATAATCTTTATTAACTGGTCCTATATAATGGTTTGTATGCCTTCCTTTATGGTTGCTATCTCTCTGTTGAAATTATCATTAAGTTTCCTGAGCACTTTTATAATCGTGGCTTTCAGCTCTGTTTCTAAGGGTTGTTTGTCCCCATCTCTTTTACTTTGATTGCCTGTTGTTTGGATTTATTTTGAGCTCCCTTTCTCTGGTTTCTCATTCTGGCAACCACTCTGTTTGTAGATATTCTGCTTCTTAACCCAACACTCACTGCTGCAGTTTCTTTGGTGTCTGCTGCTGATACTGGGCAGAGGTCTGTGGGGAAGAGGTGTTCAGGTCTTTGTTTTATTCCTTGGGCTGCCAGACTGCACCGACAGTATGGGCTTAATTGCACTTTTCTGCTCTTGGTTCTCCCTGAGGACTCTGCCCTAAGCCTTAGTGTCAGTCCTATATGCTGTTCTCTCAGACCAGGCTGGTTGTGGGCCAATAAGTGTGTTCATAGCCTCCTCTCTTTTCCACCTTCCCTGGCCGGAATAAGGTTGTGCCACAGTTTGTAAGGGCAGGCGACCAGGTTTATGCCTTTGTTTTCCTCCTGGGTCTGTGGGGTAGTGCAAGTAGTATGCAGGCTTTCACATTTTTGTCCTTGGTTTGCCCTGACAACTCTGTCCTGAGCTTTGGGGGTCAGTCCTATATGCTGGCTTCTCAGACAGTGCTGGTTGTGGGCTGAGAAATGTGCCTGCAGCCCCCTCTCTCCTTTTTTTTCCTGGGCCAGAGTGAGGTCACACTGTGGGTCCTCTCCACCCTCCATGTTCCCTCTCCTCTTAGAACAGAGTGAAGTCAGGCCACTGCATCTTGCAGACCTGGTCGGTACTTCCTAGGAGCCAAAGTGAGGTCTGATTGTGGTGTCCCATGCCCCTCCTTCTTGGCCTTCTTTTCTCTGTCCTGAGGACTGAGTGAGATCCAGAACACTCACACATTGCCTTATCCTCCTCCCTCACCCAGTGGTAGAGTTCCAAGTGGAAACTCACATGCAGCCCGAGTCTCTACATTTCTTTTATTTCTCCTTCATTTAACTCTCTGGTTACCTGTGGGTACTTCAGTGCAACAAGTGGGTTTCTTAGCAACAAGTGTTATTGTGCATTGAGTAGGGAGTCCTCAGTTGAGTTATGGATGTTTTATTAGTTGTAATCTCCAGGGAAATTTTTCAGAGGTCCCTCTCATGCTGCCATTTTGTTGGTCTCTCACATTGGAATTCTTAACACTGGCCCTGGCATATAGCAAGCATTTGCTAAGTGCTGTCTTATTATCATTATTATTATGTGATCAAGCTGTATTTAATTTTTTTAGAATTCCAAAAACTGTTACAACAAACATCTTTGTAGACAAATTTTTGGATTGTCTTATTTTAAAAATGAGTCATAGTGAAAAAGAACTGAGAGAGGGAAAGGAGGCAGAGAGGGATGAAAGAAGATAAAGGGCAGAAGGGACCAAGGGAAGGAACAGAGGAAGTTCAGAAGATAGGAAGTTACAAAGTAAGGACAGAGGGAGGAAGGAAGAAGAAAAGGAAGTGAGGAAGAGATTGTTTTATAGTTATGGAGTATAAAGTTTTCTTGAAGGTCAGTCAATGTTCTTCATTTTCAGTGCAGAAAAAGTGAAGCCATGAGAGGGTCTGTCCCTGCCCACATGACCCAGCAGCCCCCTCTCCCCATTCCCATGCTCCTACCATCATTCTGTTCTATAAGATTATCTTCAGATGATGAGTGAGGCAGGAAACAGAAGCCCAGGTAGCTTCACCAGCTCACAAAATGAAGGCATCCACACCTCCTGCCTCCAGTTAGATCCTCAGAAGAACCACCCTTTTCTCCTTGAACAACCAAAAGATGCTCTAGTCCCAGGACCACTTACTACCCTATAAGCTGCTGAAGGATGGGGTGTGTCTGCCAGCATTCCTCTGTCCCATTCTCCATAGTCTCCAAGTCTCTGGATCACAGCATCCTCCCTCACTTGGCTTCAACTGTGGGGATGTGATGCAGACTTAGCTAATCATAGCATCTCATCCCCTGGCAACATCTACTGGTCTCAGTGCAGGCCTCAGGTGGGTGGCAACTGGCATTGGAGTGCTCTGAGAATTTTGCTATGTAGCTCCAGGCACAGCACTGGCACCAAACCAGAATCTACAGGAGCACCCAGTGCAGGTGATCAGGGAGACAATGCCAGGGCTCCACAGGGCACCTACAGCATAAGGCTATCCAGCAATACTAGGAGACATAGCAGATTTACCTAATACATAGAAACAAATGAAGACAGGTATCTAAAATGAGAAAACAAAGAAATATGTCTCAAATAAAAGAATAGCAGAAAACTCCAGAAGAAAAACTAAATGAGATGGAGGCAAGCAACCTATCAGATACAGAGCTCAAAACAATGGTTATAAGGATTCTCAAGGAACTTAGTGAAAACTTCAACAGAGAGATAGCAAGCATAAAGAATGACATGGAAACTATAAAAAAGAACCAGTCATAAATGAAGCATATAATAACTGAGATCCAGAAGGCAAGAGAAGAAATCACCAGCAGACTAGATGGAGGATCAAATCAGCAATTTGGAAGACAAGGTAGCAGAAAATATCCAATCAGAACAGCAGAGAGATAGAGAGAGAAAAGAAGAGAAGAGAAGAGAAGAGAAGAGAAGGAGAGAAAGGAAGAAAAAGGAATCCAAAAAAATGAGCATAGTTTAAGGGACCTCTGGGACAATGTCAACATAACAACATTCACATTATAGGAGTACCAGGAGAAGAGAGAAAGCAAGGAATTGAGAACCTCTTTGAAGAAATAATGACTGAAAAGTTTCCAACTTGGTGAAGGAAATAGACACACAAGCCCAGGAAGAACAGAGAGTCCCAAACAAGATTAACCCAAATGGGCCCACACCAAGACACCTTATAATTAAAATGCCAAAGTTTAAAGACAAAAAGAGAATCCTAGAAATAGCAAGAGAAAAGTTGACAATGCACTGTAGAATTGTAGGCCTGAAATCTATGTAATCCTTGCTAACAGATGTCACCCCAATAAGTCTAATAATAAAAATGAATTAAAAAAAACAACAACAAGAGAAAAGCAACCAGCAACTTGTAAGGGAGCTCCCATAAGACTGTCAGGTGATTTCTCAATAGAAACTTTGCAGGCCAGAAGAGAGTGGCAGAAAATATTCAGCATGATGAAAAGTAAGGATGTACAACCAAGACTACTTTACTCAGCAAGACTATCATTCAAATTGAAGGACAAATAAAGAGCTTCCCAAACAGGAAAAAGTTAAAGGAGTTCATCACCATCAAACCAGTATTATAAGGAATGTTAGAGGGACTACTTTAAAATGGAAAAAAAAAAAGCAAAATTATGAATAATAAAATGGCAATAGCTACATATCTATCAACAATTACCTTTAATTTAAATGGATTAAAAGCTCCAATCAAAAGATATTGTACTGAGTGGAGTGTCAGACAGAGAAAGACAGATGAAATTTGATTTCACTTATACATGGAATCTAAAGAACAAAACAAACAGAAACAAACTCATATACAGAAAACATTTGGATGGTTGCCAGATGGGAGGGGGATTGAGGGTGTGGGTGAAAAAAAAGGACAGGGTTAAGAAGAACAAATTGGTTGTTACAAAGTAGTTAAGGGGATGTAGGGTACAGTAAAAGGAATATAGTTAATAATATTGTAATAACTATGTATGGTGTCAGGTGGGTACTAGATTTGTTCAGGCGACAGATGAGAGAGGGCTGGGGGCAAAGTGAAAAGGTGAAGGGATTAAGAAATACAAATTGGTAGTTACAAAGCAATCATGGGGATATAAAGTAAAGCATAGGGAATATAGTTAGTAATATGGTCATAATTATGTATAGTGCCAGATGGGTATTAGACTAATTAGGGAGATCACTTCTTAAATTGTAGAAATGTCTAATCACTGTGCTGTACTCTGAAAATCAACATAAAATAATATTTAATGTAAAAAAAAGGGAGGTACATATATATGTGGTGGAATATTACTCAGCTATAAAAAGGAATGAAATCTTGCCATCTGCAATAACCTCCTTGGGCCTACAGGGTATCATGCTGAGTGTAGTAAGCCAGACAGAGAAAAATACATGTCATATGATTTCATTTGTTTGTGGAATCTAAGGAATATAATAAACAAACCAACAAAAAAGAAACAGATTCATAGATACAGATGACATTTTAATGGTTGTGAGATGGGAGGTGGGTTTGGAGGGGTGAGTGAAAAAGGGGAAGAAATTAAGTAGTTCAAAGTCATAGTCACAGTGATGTAAAGTACTGCATAGAGTTAATAATACTTGTATTGTAGTACTATGTATGGTGTCAGATGGTACCAGATTTATCAAGGTGATGTCTTTGTAAGTTATATAAATGACTCACCACTATGTCATATACCTGAATGTCAAATGTACTTGAAAAAAATTTTTTTTAATTGTAAAAAAGAAGAAGAAGAAAAAGAGGTGGTACATATACACAATGGAACATTACTCAGCCATATAAAAGAATGAAATCTTGCCATCTGCAACAACATGGATGAAATAGAGTATTGTGTTCAGGGAAATAAGTCAGATACAGAAAGACAAAGATGATGTGATTTCACTTCTATGTGGATTGTAAAACAACAACAACAACAAAAAAAAAAAAAACAGACCTACAGATAAAGAGAATAAGCTGATGGTTGCCAAGGGGAGGGGTATGTGGAATGGGTGAAAAAAACATAATAAGAAATTTGAAAGACAGATACACCAAGTGAAATAAATCTTACTAGAACACTTATTGAAACAATCAAGCAGACAATTGGGGACTTTGAACACTGACTGTGTATTGGCTGATGCCCACCTTCATTAGGTCTGTCCATTTCCACCACTTCAATTGCTAATCTCTTCCCAAAACAACAAACACTCAGAAGATAACTGGTTAAACATGTTTAAACATGTTAAGTTTTAACCTAATGTCCTTATTCTGTCTTAGGAACACACCTAGAATATCACATTGTATTTATTATAGTTGTCATGTCTTCTGAGGCTCCTCTGGGCTGTAACAGTCTAGGACTTTGTTTTTGGTGACCTGGACAGTTCTGAGAAGGAGTGGCCAGATATACTGTACAATGTCTCGCTATTGGAATTTGATGTTTTTCTCATGATTAGATTGGGGTTATGTATTTTGGGGGAGGAACATCACAAAGCTAAATGCCATTGCCATCACATCACAATGTATTTTTATCTTGAGCTCTTTTTCTATTTCTCTGAAGCTCATGTATGAGGGGTTAGGTCTTTCCTACCAGACTGAGCCCTTCTTAAGAGCAGGGGCCATGTTTAGCTCATCTACAAATCTCCAGAAGCACAGCTTGGACTAGTTTTGCGTAAATACTCAATGAATGTTTGAAAGCAGGGAAAAGGAGTGAGACTCTGAAGCAGGTGGACAGGACTTACTATCATTCATTTCATCCAATATATATTTATGGAGCACCGACTATGTCAGACAAGGTTCTACTTGCTGTAGAGATAGCATTGAGCAAGTCAGACAAAATTACCTGAATCTTATGCTCTGAGGAGGGAAGAGAATTGTAAGCCAGTGAATCAGCCTCTCAACACCTGCATTATTGACATCTGGGCTGTCATTCATTGCTGTGGGGACTGTCTTGTGCACCACAGAATGTTGAGCAGTGTACCTGGCTTCTACCACTAGATGCCAACAGCACACCCACCCATTTCCATTTGTGACAACCAAGAATATTCTAAACATTGCCAAGTGTCCCTATTGAGTATCAATGCAGTGAAGAAATTTATTTGATCTTATTTGATCATTTCAGTCCTTCAGTCATTCAGTAAGTTTTTACTGAGTCTGTGCTGTGAACACAGTACCATTCTTGGCACTGAAGATGCCAAGAGGGAACCAGAGAGTTAAAGCCCCTTCCTCACCCTCATGCCCATTTAACAAAGAGGAAGTTACCCTTATAGAGCTGAAATATACATGGCAAAGCAGTGCTACCCTGAATCATTTTGAAAAATCTTTTCCTCTCTCACAACCCTGGGAAACCCTGTTTCCTCAGCACAAAGAAAGAGCCGCTGCCCCTGGGAAAGGGGCACCCTACCACATCCTCAGCTTCCTTACTAATGAGTTCAATAAGTCAGAAAGTTCCTTCACGATTCCCAGGCCAGTCTCGGCCAACTGTTCCTAATGAGCTCAGAGGCTCTGGTCCCAAGTGGCTATCAGAAGTGAGTTGAGGCCAATTATTTCAGTACTGTCTGGTGCCTCCAGCTGCAGACCCCAGCTCCACATCACCAAGTGGGGCCTCTCTCCAAGCCACTGAGCGTATTAGCAGAGTTCTCACCCTTGGGGAGCCACCAGCAGTTTCAACTTAATGAAGAATTGGCATTAGTTGTGTCTCTGTGTTCTTAATTAGTTACTTCACTTCTCTGTAGACATTAAACTTAATATTAAGCCCAAGTAGCAATGCTGAAGATGTGTACTCTCTAACTCAGTGGTTCTCAACCTTCCTGATGCCGCGACCCTTTAATACAGTTCCTCATGTTGTGGTGACCCCCATAAAATTATTTTCGTTGTTACTTCATAACTGTCATTTTGCTACTGTTATGAATCGTAATGTAAATATCTGATATGTGTTTTCCGATGGTCTTAGGTGACCCCTGTGAAAGGATCATTTGACCCCCAAAGGGGTCGCGACCCACAGGTTGAGAACTGCTGCTCTAACTGCTATGATTTTCTGAGCAAAAACACCCAGTCCCATAATTGACCTCAATATGCTGACGACTTCCCCAGATTTACAATTTAAGCCAGGACCTCCCCATTGACCCCAATCCCATGTATTGCTCTCCAGAGTTATCTCACAATTAACACAGTGAATTAGAATCTTGATTTTAGGTTCCCCAAACCTGCTCTTCTTACAGTTTTCCCCAGCTCAGTAAATAGTATCACTGTTCACCCAGGTACTCAGACCAAAATCCTAGCATGCACCTCTAACATGAAAGCACGATGGTTAAAGGTTTGGGGGTCATATGGCTGGGTTAAAATCTGGCTTCCCCACTTACCCTGTGGCTCTGGCAACAATTTCTCTCTGCCACAGTTTCCTCATCTGTAAAATGGGACTATATTAGGATCTACTACATAGGGTTATTGTGAGGACCAAAGTGGTGGGCACGTGTATAATTATTATGTATTTGATCACATATATTATTATATTGTTGTTACGAATTGTTATGTATTATATTATTATTATTTATATTATGTTACTACATTGTTATATTATGTAGCATTATGTATTATATTACTATTATTTTTCCTACAGCCCAAACACAACCAATGGGAAGAATTTTCAACTCCATCTTCAAAATATATACATTTATGCTCACCTATCACCACCTCTACTGTTACCATGCTAGTCCAAGCCACCACTTTTCTTGGCCAAACCTCTGCCAGAACAGACCCTGCCAGACCACCCAGACCCTGATTTCACCCTAGCCCACTTAAAGTTCAATCTCTACACCACAATTACAGCTGTCTTTAAAGAAAAACATAATTAAGATTGTGTCACACCTCCATACAAGTCCTTTTTATCATGTTTAGACTCCAACCCATACCTACATGGTCAACCAGACCTACATGGTCTCCCTATACCCTACCTCTCCTCTTCATCTCCTGCCACTTCTCACCCTCCCCTCTGTTCCAGTCACATCAGGCCTTTCTTCCCCATGCTCAAACATGCCAAATGCCTCCCGACCTCAAGACCTTTGCATATGTTGTTCTCTGTTTAGATAATCTTTCCTCAGTCTACTCTGTGTTCATGTTGCTACTTCATTCAGGTCTCAGGTCAGTTGTCAACTCCTCATTAAGCTGTCAACACCTGAGCAGCCTGACTCAAAAAGCCCTCTCCTGTTCCTTTATGTCCTTTATTTTTCTTCCTACATATACTACCACATGAAACTTGAAAATGTTTTTATTTGTTTATTTACTGTCTGACCCATAACTAGAATATAATATCCATGCTTTAAGAGATCTGAGATCTGGTTTATTATGGTCCATAAAGAAGAGTCTAGTATATAGAGGTGCTCAAAAAGTAAAAAAAAAAAAAAAAAAAAAGAAAGATAAATGAAGTGTTTTGAGTTGAATTGTGTCACCCCCAAGATTTATATGAAGTGCCAGCCCCCAGAGCTTCAGAATGGGACTTAATTGAAACTGGAGTCCTTGCAGATCTAATTAGTTAAGATGAGGTCATCCTGGAAAAGGATGGGCCCCTAATTCAATAAGAATGTTGTCCTTATAAAAACAGGCAATTTTGAGACAGACACGTACAGAGGGAAGGTACTATGAGGAGAATTAGGGACAAGGTGACCATCTACGAGCCAAGGAGAGAGGCCTGAAACAGATCCCTTCTTCAGAGCCCTCAAAAGGAACCCACCTGTCTACAACTTGATATCTGACTTCTAGCCTCCGGAGCTGTCAGGAAATAAATTTCTCTTGTTTAAGCCACTCAGCCTGTGCTACTTTGTTTTGGTGGCCATAGAAAACTGAAACACTAAGTAAGACCTTTTCTTAAATCAAATATGTAAGGAGTTCTTACAAATTTATAAGAGATCAAACATGGACAAGGAAGGTGAATGAAAAAAATCACAAAAGAAATGCAAATGCTCAAGGAGTAGAAAATGTGTTATCAAATAAAAAATTTGCTATACCGAAACAAATGTAAAGTAAAAATGAGACAGCCAAATGTAACTGGGATTTGAAATTGAATTTTGGGAGAAAAGTGGGAAATGGGTGAGGAACTGGAGAAATCTGGATAAAGTCTGCAGTTTTGTTAATACTAATGGATCAATGTGAAGCTCTTCATTTTGACAGATACACATGGTTATATAAGTTGTAATATAAGAGGAAGCTGAGAGGAGGATATATGGGTACTCTGTGCTATCTTTATAATAATTTTGTTAATCTAAAATTATTTCAAAAAAGAAAAACAATTTTTTTAACAGGAGCCAGTGGTGGAATATTGTGAAGAGCTTAGGACCCTGGAGTCAAACTGCCTGGATTAATGTCATAGCCCCATCACTTACTAGCTGTGCGGCTTTGGACAAGTTACCAGTTCCCCTGTTTTTGCCTCTATTTTCTCATATGTAAAACAAGGCTTAATAAGAACAACTTGGCAGGATTGCTGTGAGGATTAGAGTTAAAACAGATGAAGAACCCAGAACAGTGTCTGAAAGCTAGTAAGCAGTAGATACATCCTGGCTACTATTATTTCTATTTTTGCTGATGATATTGATAAACATTCAAAAACTGACAATGACTATGGTTGTTGAGAATGTGGGTAAACATGAACTCATTTGCACTGTTGATGGGAGAGATGACTCCAAATGGCTCACATCTTTGTAGAATCCCCTCACCTTGAGTGTAGGTGAGACTTATGGATATGATATCACTCCCATAATTATGTTATATTACATGGCAAATGGGATTATGCAGGTATAATTAAGATCTCTCTAATTAGTAGACTTTGAGTTAATCAACAGGGAGATTACGGTGGGTGGACCTGGCCTAATCAGGTAAAGTCCTTAAAATAGGTGGATTGTCCTGGTGGTTGCAAAGAAGAAAGAAGCACACAAACATATGCTTATGAAGAGAAGTGACTTCCAGGCACTGAGGGCCGCAATCCCACAAGTGCAAAGAATTGATTTCTATATGGAAGCTGAATGAGCTTGGAAGCTTAGATTTAGATTTGGTTCCCCCTCATGTAATTTGTTTGTGTGATATTACAAATTGCTATTGAGCTCAGAAACTTCAGAACTACAGCAACGTTTAGAGGCTATAGAAAACAAGGGAAGGAGCTAAACATGGTGCCTGGCAGTCTGCAGAAACTAGGTTGTGAGGTAATAATTAGAGACTTTTAAAGTTGCTGACACTTTGGCAGTATGTATTAGAGCTTTTAAAATCTGTTATTTAGAATGCACAAAGAATGAGACCTAATGCTAGATAAGACCTTGAACTTCATCCTGCAATTGGCTTTGCAGTAACATCGTTAAGGGCTATATTTCTTTTTCAACGCGAAGTGGCCAAGTGTTGGGGATGCAATGTAAAGGCAGTGGATACTGCAGTGGATACTCATCTGTGTATGAGAACAATAAAGGAACTTCATAATTCAGCATTTGATTAGTGAGGGTTCCGATCTGAGCATCTTTCATTAAAATTGCTGCATTAAGGACTCAAAGGGAAAATCTGTGAGAGAGAGGCAAGTTAATGGGCACTTTTATTCATGTGCAATTATTTCTTGGCTTCACTGTTGAAGTTGCATTTTGCATAATGCAGGAATGTTCAAAGATTACAGGACACAGAAATTATGTTTTTGCAAAGAAAAAGTATTATTTCTTTTCAAAGTAATTCTCATATCTTCATCAACAGAGCTGTCAGAGAGAGCATTATCTTTTTTTTTCTTGTTTGAGATAATGTGAATGAATTTTTTTTTTTTTACCAATATTAGGCTGACTAGATGTATAGCTTTAAACAGGACAGAAAACAATGATACTGTCCTGTTTCAAATGGTACATATGGTTAGCCTAGTCTCACTGAGCTAAATTCAAGATGTCAGTAAGCTGATCATATGTACTGTTTGAAACTGGACAGTACCATTGATTTCTGTCTTGTTTAAAATGGTAGGTCTGGTCAGCCTTCAAATGCATGACTTTGTCCCAGCATGCGTAGGTGATTTGGGAGAAAGAATGGACTCAAGTCACATAGATCTTCCAGATGTTAACGCTTTTCATCATATAATATTTTTTAAAAATCACATGAGATACTACTTAGCCCTGGGCCTTGCAGTTTTGTTTTTCTGTGCATCCAGATTCTAGCCTTCTGCCACAACCATGCTCCACCAGATCCTTGGTCAGGCCAAGAAGCATCCAACCTTGATCCCCCTCTTTGAATTTATTGCAACTGGAGGTACTAGAGCAGCACTGTATTTCTTGTGCCTGGCATTGCTCAATCTAGATGTCTGTTGGGACAAAATATAACCCAGAACCCTGGAACAAACTGGGTCCCAATAATCAATTCAAATTCCACTCAGTGAATATAGATTACAGCAAACTGAAAAAAGAAGGTCCAGACTTCTAAATGAGATGTTGCACTATAAAACTGCTTAGAATGACAGTCTTCCAGAAGCCATTCGCACAATTATCCACTTAACCAGGAAATATTTCCCTTCCAAATGCACAAAATCATGTTGGTGTATTCTGTTGGGGTTTACACTGATTAATAAATATCTGAAACTCAAAAAAAATTATGTTCGCCAATATCACCATCAATCTCATCAGCAATACTATGAGAGTTTTTATCTTGATTATTCACTGAAAGGGTCTTAGGGATATCCAGGGGCCCCAAAGACACATATTGAGAGCCACTGGAATGGAAAAATAGAACGAGGGAATAAAAAAGGAGTTTAGGAACAAACACAGGCAGGTATGGGAATCCTGGTCTGTCCTATATGGTACACAGCCTCCAACATAGCTCTGAGGAGCTTCACCTTTTGGTATTCATCTCCTTGTGTGATCCCCTCCCCTTGGGGTTGCTGATAATGAATAGAATATATCAAGAGTGGTAAGATGTCACTAGTAAGATTAGGTTACAAAATGTTATGGATCCCATATGGGGCACTCTCTCTTACTCTCTGGATTGCTCTGAGGAAAGCAAACTGCCATGTTGTCATCTGATCCATGTGGCCAGAAACTGAGGATGGCCTCCAGTCAGCAGTCACAAAGGAAGTGAGACCCTCAGTCCAACAGCCCAGAGAATCCTGCCAATAATCATGTGAATGATCTTGGAAGTTCATCTTTCACCAGCCCTACCTTGATTTCAACATTATGAGAGACCATGAGCGTACCTAAGCTGTCCCAGATTCCTGACCACAGAAACCATAAGATAATAACAGCCTGGGAAAAATTTGTAAAAATGATCAATACCCAAAATATATTAAAAAATTCCTACAAGTCAATAAGGAAAATCAAACAGACCAATATGAAACATTTTATGTACAGGTATTTCACAGAATATGTACAAATGGCCATACATATATAAAAAAAAAAAAGATGATCAGCCTCTCTAGAAACCATACATAAAAAATGTAAATTAAAACAAAAATCAGATGATTTTTGGCCATGAGATGGACATAAATTTAAAACTGATATATCCACTATTGGCAGAAAAAAAACTCTTATACACAGTTGGTATACATTGATAAAGCTTGTTTATGCTGAGTTTGCAGAATTAAAATGGACATTCCCTTTATTTTAGCAATTCCACTCTAACAGAACATATTCTATTCATATATACGAATGGAGTACATTTTGCCTGTGGCTAGATACAAGATCAAAATACAAAGATCAGTAACTCCTGTGAATATCAGCAATAGCCACTTAGAAAAGTCATAGGAAATTAGATCTCATTCATAAGAGCCACCAAAACTCTAAGTTAATGAGGAAAAAAATGTATGCAAAACTGACATGAAGAAAATTATTTAAAAAAAAACTTTCTGGAGGATTAAAATAAGATGTCTGGAAAGGTACAAGGATGCTAATTGAAAAATTGTTTGTCTTGGCAAAAAAAAAATTGTTAAAAACAACCTAAAAGTCGACTACTGTGGGATGGCTATGTTAATTTTTCATCCACAGTATGGCAAACTCTGTAGTCATAAAAAAGAATGACATTTCTGTGTGGTCCCTATTTATTCAATAGAAATATATCCTAGACATATTAGTAAAAAATGCACACTGCAGAAGAATGTTTCTTGATATTAAACAATATTAATAATGTTCAATAGCATGGACTGTTATGGCTTTTGATATTACCAGAACACCCTAGAAAGACTGTTATCAGAAGGCATGGCTGATGCCCTGCTTGTCAAAGAGTTGTTCTAAGAGCCTGGAGCTATGGTGAGACAGCAAGTCCCCAGAGGTGACCTTGGATGAATTCTCTAGATGAGAGAAATGGCCAAGAAGGGATGAGATGGTTCAGTGCAACTCGCCACCCCACAAAGTCAGTGATGCTGGCCCATCCCTAACACTTTTCTGGTCCTCAGCTTCTAAGTGGGGATCCATCCCAGAACAAGGAATACCAGCCATGATCTTTGTTACCTCATTCCCTTGGAGGAACTAGCCTCCCACCAGCCCAGCTCAGCTTCTTGAAGAGGTTTGGTTTCACCTGCTGCTGGGGGGCATGGCTAGGACACTCAGCCAGGTAAGTAAGCCAGGCTAGTCCAAATTTTAAGGGTGGTTGGAGGATTATGTGGGTTGCATAAAATGTGCTCAGGTCAGGGTCTGGCTGTCAGGAAGCACTCTGCTGATGTGATACAAAGGATTCAAAACTGAGTCAGCACAGAAACCTTGGTGTTGTGGACATTCTGGGGCGAGATCACCCTTTGATATGGTTGTGGTGGGGCTGTCCTGTGCACTATAGGAGGGTCAGCAGCATCCCAGGCTCTGCCCACTAGATGCCAGGAGCACTTCACCAGACATGACAACCAAAAATGTCTCCAGACATTACCACGTGTCCCCTAGGGAGACACAATCAATCATCATTGATTAAGAACTGCTGCCGTGTGTAGAGGCATGTAAGCTATAAGACTGCAGGGTGGGAATACCATGGAAGACATTCAGGCTTTGATGAAGAGGCAGTTCCTAAGCTCTCATCCTGTCTGGGAAGTGATGCTTCTGAGTCATTGATCAGCTAGGCTCATTGCTGACAGCTTAGATCCTCAGCCTCTGCTCCTCTCCATTGCTTCAGATTATGTTCGTGATATTCTAACTTACATCCTGGAAGAGGTCATGCCACATGGTTCTGACAAACATAGCCTCATCCACTTGGAGAAAATTGTAAAGACACATGGTGTTTCATGTGCCAGGCACTGTTCTAAGAGCTTCATTTAATCTCCATGACAATCCCATGGTGCTGATGGTGGGGGTTGGGGGGTGTCATTGTTATTCCTATGTGTTATAAAGAAACCAAAGCACAGAGAGGTTACATGACCTGCCTATACGTAAGTTCACACAGCTAGCCAGTTGCAGAGCTGGGGTTTGAATCAGTTTCCCTCCGAGTCTGTGCTATAAACCATAACACAATTGGCCCCTTGGTGTGAATACCAATGCTGGTAACTTTTAAACTCGTTTTTTTCAGAGCAGGGTCCTGTCAACCAATGAAAGCAGAGTCGATAATCCAATAACAATTTAATAAAGATGGGACTGGCTCCAGCTAAGGAAAGGGGTCAGATCCCTACCAGATGAGCTCCCCATGCCTTGGTGGCCCCTGAAGGCTCCATGAAGCAGTTTGGAAATGATTTTGCAAGTCTCTCAGTTTACAGGTGAGAATGGTGGGACAAGAGTAATAATAATAACTTCAAGAACTGATGCTTATCAATTGTATGCTGCATAGCAGGTACTATGCTACAAACATCAGTGCTTGACCTTATTCTTTTCCAAATGATGTGTGCATAAATCCATATTTTTTTAAGTAAATTTTGAGAAACATAATAGTAAAATGAGAAAATATGTCAGGGGAAGGCAAGATGATGTATTATAAAAATAAAGGTCTCATTAATAATTTTATATACAAGGTTAAACAAAATATATGAAAATTGATCCCATTTCTTTTTACTTTTTAATGTGGCTAATAAAATATTTAAAATCAAAACAAAAAGAGGAGCAAAGGCAAGATGAATTGGCCCAAGTGTAAGGAATTCCATTTGGTGAAGCAGTATAAAATCTGTAAGCTGTATTCTGTTGAAACACTAATTCTCTGATGGTAACAGGTGTTGCTATGTGTCTTTTCATCAGCTCTTTTGGGAACATCAATGTACATTTTATCTCCTCCCTGAGCATCATATTTGAAAAGCTGTAAATCTGATGCACATTAAAATAAATCACAGCTAAACAATAAGCTGTGTTAATCCATTTACCCCTGAAAACCATCTCACAGGGTTCCTGTATGGTGCTGAAGGAAACCTGGTTACAACGTTTCTTCTCTATCTTGTGGGTGAGGAGGAGGGAGAAATGGCATTAGTTATGTAATTGTGCTGCTTTTTTCCTTTTCCTTTCTGTCAGAAGACTCCACTTTTGGTAACAAAAGAAAGGGGGCTGAGGACAGAGGGAGGCTGTGTAATTTCCTAGAGCCACTGATACCTACTCAACACTTCTTATGTGCTAGTGTGTGGCCAGAGTGGGGAAGAAAGGGGGGAATGCCAAATGAGGCTGGCAGGGACAGCAAGGGCCTGATCATGGGGGCCTTTTGACGAGTGCCCACCTGAATGTACTGTGGATATCTCAGCTTCATATAAAGTTCTGTTTTTCTCTGCCCTTCTCTTGTCTCTCCTTCTCTCTGACTCTCAGTCTCTATCTCTGTGATAGTTGACCCTTATGACAGTGTTCTGCAAATTTGTTTCCCCAACAACCAGTGATAAAATGTACATTTTACTTCCCAGCCCACTGCATATATTAGACATAACTGTTATAATTAAAACAAAAAATTTACAGTACTTATCCTTATTACTCACAATGCACTAGGTTATTTTCCAATCCAGTGCTTTTTTTTTTTTTTTTTTTTTTTGTGGTGGTGGTGGTTGTTCCCTGGCTGGGAGTCAAACCCAGGCCGTGGCGTTAAGAGCGCCAAAGCCTAGCCACTGCACCACCAGGGAACCCCTATATATTTTTTAAAAACTTCCTATCAGAACCCAATAAAGCAGTGGTCTCAACTGGGAGTGGTTTTGCCCTGAGGCGACATGTAGCAATGTATAAACACATTTTCAGTTGTCACACCTAGAAGGGTGCTGTTCGTACCTAGTGGTCTGGGATGCTGCTCAACATCCTGCAATGCCCAGGACAGTCTCCACAACAGCGAATTACCTGGCTCAGTATGTCAGTAGTACCAAAGTTGAGAACCTGACTAAATTAGTTTCATGACTCATTGAAGAGTCGCAGCTACCTGAAACTGAATGTCCACCCAACTCTTCTGAGACCTGGCTATGGGGTGGTGAGGGCTCACTTTATCCCACACAGGCTTCTGGGGGCCTAATGTTCTGCTCTGTCCTTTTCCATTTCTCATCCTCCCTGGTGAACTAGATTTGTCCTTGCCATGTTTCTCTATGGTTAAACCTACTTACTCAGATGTTATAATCTGCACATGCCTTCCTCTTTCCTCACCAGGACCCAGATGTCCAGCCTCACTAGAGAATTAGTAGTATGTCAGTAAGAGTTCTTCAGACAAGCAGAACCAGTGGGCTATATGAGGGTAATCTGAAAAAAATCCAGCCACAAATGCCTCTATTTTTCCAGATAGCCCTCGGTATACCATATTTAGGGATTTAACTTTAAGAAATCGCTCATACACTTTTGAGTCTGGTAAGCCCAGCAGGCTGAAAACTCAGACAGACGCTGATGCTATAGCCTGAAGGCAGAATTTCTTCTCTGGGAAACCTCAGTTTTCACTCTTAAGGCCTTCACCTGATTAGATGAGGCCCACCCACATTATCAAGGGTAATCTCCTTAAAGTCAACTGATTGTAAATACTAATCATATCTATAAAATACTTTTAATATTTGACTGAATGACTGATTGGAGCCTGGCCAGGCTGACGAGTTAGAGAAACCATAACAGCTGATAATTGAGTAGCCATCTCTGTTGTCAGTTGACTTTTTCTTTTTTGTGGTTGATTCCATGAGCAGGAATTGAACCCAGGCTGTGGCTGTGAAAGATGACTTCTTATCTTAAAAGAATATGCATTTTTGAAAACTTCCTTTCAGACTCGGCAGTGGGCCTGACACCTTCTAAGTACAACATCTCTGAAGAGTCATCCCCAAAACTCAGGCTCCAAAAGAAAGGACCTTGGGACATGAACTTCATAAAGGCCTGCAGAGAGAACAGCCTCCCAGAGATGTCAACCCTAGTAAAATCTCTGAGCATCCTCCCGGAGAAGACAGGCTATGGATGTTCTGAGTGTGGGAGAGCCTTCAGCCAACTTTTTCATCATTCAGCACTGGTGAATCCACACAGAGAGGAGGCCTTATGAATGTGGGGAGTGTGTGAGGGCCTTCAGCCAGAGGGCAAGCCTCAGTATCAGAGGATCCATTCTGGAAAGAAACCATACAAATGTGCATGCTATGCTAAAGCTCTCAGGTGGGGCTCCTCTAGGACATCCATAGTGACAAGAAGCCATTTGTCTGTAACAAATGTGGGGAAGGCTTTAGAGACCAGTCATTCTTCAGGATGCACCAGAGAACCCACACTGGGACCTTATGAATGCAGTGCATGTGCAAAGGCCTTTAGTTTGGCCTAACATCGTACTCTGCATCAGAGGATGCATATAGATGAGAGACTCTACAAGTGTCCTGACTTTCGGAAACCCTTTTGGTACAGGTCCTCCCTAGTTGAGCACTGGAAAATCCACACAGGAGACAAACCCTACAAATGCAAAGACTGTGCAAAGATGCTCAGCTACAGTTCCTCCCTCAGCCTCCATCAGAGAACTCTCAAAGAAGAGTCTCTATACCTGTAAGGAGTATGAGGACACCAGGTACTGCTCTTCCTTGACCTAGCACCAGTGGACCCACAGCGTCACAATGTCCTGAGTGTAAGGAAGGTCTGAAAACTTTTTGCCATGATTTCCTCCCTCAAAGTACATCAGAGGATCCACGCCAGGGACAAAGACTACAGATAGAGTGAGGAACCCTTTTGTGGCAACTAACTTCCAACAGTTCCTACTAAGACTTGCTATGCTTATGGAACTTTCAGATTCCATTCAGGCCTCATGTCTGAGACATCACATTCTGCATTAGTCATGGGTATGTGAGTCAGGAGGGCCCAAGACCATCCCTAAGTTCACTGACTCATTAGAAGGACTCCAAGAACTCAGCATATAGTCATACTCAAGGCCAAGAGTTATCACAGAAAAAGAGTACAAATTAAAAGACTGGCATAGGGAAAACACATGGCCTGTAGTCTGGAGTCCTCTCCCAGTGGAGTTGCATAGGACAGTGGTCCTCAACCTTTTTAGCACCAGAAACAGGTTTCACGGAAGACAATTTTTCTATGGACCAGGGTTGGTGTAGGGATGATTCAAGCAGATTATATTTATTGTGCAATTTACTTCCAAATGTTATTACATTGTAATATATAATGAAATAATTATACAACTAAGCTATTGCTGCCGCAAATCTTACAGGAGGCAGAGCACAGGTGGTAATGCAAGCAATGGAGATCAGCTGTAAATACAGATGAAGCTTTGCTCGCTCACCCACTGCTTCCCTCCTTCTGTATGGCCCAGTTTCTAATAGGCCATGGACTGGTACCAGTCCGTGGCCCAAGGGTTGGGGACCCCTGGCATAAGATACATATCCAGAGATGAGTTGTGACAGTATTGCTCTTCCATTTCCTCTTCCAACATACTAAGCCATTTTCTGACTCCAGGACCTTATGCTATTCCCTCTGTCAAGCAGGCTCTCCTCCCCAATGTTTAACGATTTCCTTCTCTTCATCCTTTGGTCTCTGCTCAAAGGAAGCTTTTCTGGGACAACATTATCTAAAATTAGCTCTCCCAATGTCATGTCCTCTCTTTACTGTTTCTTTTTTCTTTGGAGCCTAACATCTTATTTTGCTTACTGTTGGTTGTTGTTGTTGTTTTTTCCCTTACACACCAAAGTTTGAGAAATACTGGTCTCTGGAAAGGGTTGAAAACTTAGATGCCTACAGGGGTCAGAACTTTGTGTAGATTTGTGAATGCCTTTAGGTCAAGTACATCTCTTATTTTGCCACAGGTCCCACTTACACGTTTGCACAAAGTGCCTGGTTGCTGCAGGCACCTGAATTTTGGTGCTTGCCTTAAACCAGAATTTTTGAAACTTTAGCTTTCAACATAATACCCTGGAGGGCTTGCTAAAACACAGGATGTTGGGGCCCACTCCTGGAATTTGATTCAGTAGGTCCGGGTTGCAACCTCAGAGTCTGCATTTCTAACATGTTCCCAGGTATATTCATTTCCCATTGCTGCTTTAACAAAACACCGCAACTGGATACAGCAGAAATTTTTTTTATCACAGTTCTGGAGGCCAGAAGTCTGAAATCAGTATCCCAGGGATGAAATCCAGGTGTCAGCAGGGCTGCATTCCCTCTGGAGGTTGTAGGGGAAGATCTTTGCTCACCTCTTCAGCATGTGACAGCTGCTGGCATTCCTTGGTGTGTGGCTGAATCTTCCCAGTTTTAACATCTCCTTTTGTGTGGGTATGTATTCTCCCTCTTACAAGGATATGTGTAATGACATCAGGGGTCACTTAAATAATACACTATAATATTTCATCTCAGAATCTTTAATCACATCTGAAAAGACCCCTTTTCTAAATAAGGTCACACTTAAGAGCTTGCAAGCATTAGGGGCCATCATTAGCTTACTGCACCAGGTAAGGGTGCTGCTGGTCTAGGGATCAGGCATGGAGATATACTGCCTTAAACCACAGGTAATAACACAGCTTGGAAGTCACAGTCATGGCTGAAATTAAGTCTTGACATCACCAATTCTAGCCCTGTGCTCTTGAGAAAATCACTCTACTCCCTCTTCCAACCTGTTCAGTCTCTACCTAGTTGAAGGTGGCAATTAGAAACCATGTAAGGTGGTGAACTTATTATATATCAAGTTGAGAATGCACTGTAGAATTGTATGCCTGAAACCTTGCTAACAGATGTCACCCTAATAAGTCTAACAATAAAAATGAATTAAAAAAAAAATGAAACCATGTAAGCATCTAGCCCATTGTAGTTTACATGCTGAAAATTGACACCTACAGATTAGATGTAGCCCACAAATGTTTTATAGTCCTGAGGCAGCTTTTTAAAAGTTAGATGTCCACATAAAAACATTAAACTTCCCATCAAAATTGAGCATTCCATATCCTCTGGACAAATCAAAACATCTGGTAATAGGAGTCCCTTTGTTTAGAATTATCCTTCTCTTCACATCTCCATCCTACCTACTTGGCTCCCTTGGGTACGTTGAGTTTGCATTATTTCTTCATCCTAAACCTGTCTTTTACCTGAAAAGCGAAGTGGGCCAGGTACCATGGCAGTGGTCCTGTACTTCCCTCCTGCAAGAACCCACCTGGAGAAGACTTAGATTATCAGGTGGCCTGGACACCAGTACTGGACCCCAAGCTTCCCTTCCCATCTGGAACTGTCAGTGGGAGGAGATTCCAGGATGAGGCCCGGGTGGGGACATGGGTGACCCTTGAAGTGGTACTCATAAGAGCATGTGTGTGTATGTGCCTACAGACCCACCCACACTGCTAGGTTTCTCTACATTTTCCTGGAGAGAGGGTGCCCAGCTCTCATCAACATTTCAGGAGCATCTGTGGCCCCCAACGCTTCTGGAAGCCTGGGGTTTGGCTGGCTTGAATGCGTGTAGTGGCAAGGTTGAAGTGACTCCATTCCTGTGATGCTAGCTTTTTATGAGAAACATAATAAATAATAACAACAAAAAACCCTACACAAGAACACCCATCATTGCAACAATATGTAGGAATAACTAAGGAAAACATGTGAGAAGAAAACTACAAAACTTCAGATTGATATAAAAGCTTGGATGTAGGAAAGGATAGTATCATATTCCTGGATGCTAAGGTTAAGTGTAACAATGTGAATTCTCCCTAATTCATTTGTAAATTCACCTCAGTATCATCAAAAAGCTGTTTATAATTGATAAATTTTCTGGAAGAATAAACATATTCTAGAGAAATAACAAAAAATTATATTTTTTCATATAAATATACATACATGTACTTTTTTAAGGCACAATGATGAAAAACTCATTAACTATAAGGCATAAAAATTCAAATATAGATACAGGATTAAACAGAATGACAAACCAATGAAACAAAGTAGATGGTCCAGACATAGATCATACACTATAAAATAATGCGTACAAATCATTTACTAATTGCTGTTGGGGCAATTAACAAGAGGGGAGTTATTTTGATCCTCTTTTCACACAATACACAAAAGTAAAATCAAGAATGTTTAAAGTACATTAAAAACATAATGAAAACTGCAGAATAAAATACTCTTAATGTTTAAAGGTTAGATTTTGTAGGCTTGGTAAAGAAAACAGGATTGAGCTATATAAAAATTAAAATCTTATCAAAAAATTTTTTTTAAAAATGCCAAAAGGAAAATATTTATGGGTAAAGAGAAAAAAGTATTTTCTTTATCTTTTAAAAAGATTTATTAAAGGTCCTTCTTTATAGAGCAACATCCAAAAAATATTTTTATTATATAAATTGATTGGAGGAAATACAATTGCTTAAAAAGCTTAGAGGAAAATGTTCAATCTCCTTAACAATCAAATACATGCAAATAATTAAATGCCCTTCCCCCTGTTCAATTAGCAAAGGTGGAAAATGTTTCTAATACACAATGTCAAAGAGGACATGTGAACACATATCGCCACATGTTCCTGGCAGCAGTGTGAACTGTTCCCTTTGGCTAAATCTACCTTAAGGAAAGAATCCTAAGTTTGGAAAAATATTTAAAAATCAAAACATTCATTACAGTATCACTTATAATTAGAAAAAAATAAGAACTAAATTAAATATTCAAACAGAGAGAGCCATACACACAAAGCTCAGAGTATACTATGCAGCTATTAACAAGGTGACAATGGACAAGGGGGTGACAGAGCAGTATGCAAGCTTCTAAGTCTGGATGGAAAAATAAGATGCACATGCAATGATCACAGCTACATGAAATCTAAACACCTTTAAATAGGTAGTATAGTCACATGGGTAAAAAGGTGAAAAGGCACAGAAGTACCATGAAAACGAGACCTTTTTTTCACTACCCTCTGGTAATTACTTATAAAAACAAAAACTAAAACAAAAACCACCACAACTTGCTAATGTGTTCATGGTGTATTGTTGGGAGGTGCAGAGATCTACCTCAAGGTAAAATAAAAATTGTCTTTTTTGAGTCAAGTATTACTTTAAAATGAAAAACATACATTAATCCTTCAGAAATGCACACTTTTTTGCGGGGGGAGGTTCCCTGACTGGGAGTCAATCTCAGGCTGCGAGGTTGAGAGTGCCGAAGCCTAGCCACTATACCACCAGGGAACTCCCAGAAATGCATACTTTTAAAAAAAGGAAAGAGAGCTCATATAAATTAGTAAGAACAAGCCTAAAGACACAATAGCTAAACAGGCAAAGTGCCTAGATTATATCCAAGGAAGTTTAAAAGCATATGTGGGCAATAATTCATTAGTAAGCAAAGAATCACTATTTTGGCTTACCAAAGAGGACAAAGTTTTGTTGGTTTAAGTGATAAATGTCCAATGCTGGTAAAGTTGGTCAAGTGCTTATTTTTCTATCAGGCATGGCAGACATTTCTTTGCATACACAAACGCTGATCAGCATGTCTGGTCAGCCTGGAGTGCTGTTAGAAAGAGTCTTCAAGTGCATGGAATTTAGTGTGTGACTAATTAGCACCCCAGCACTGACTCAGGAAGGGGACAGCTTGCCACCTCTTTCACACTGGACAGAGACTCTGGGGAAACAAACTCAACAGGACCTTTGGAGCCACAGACATCTTGATCACATCTCATCTAGTAATACCAGGTTTTGGAAATCTACCCTAAGCAAATGAAATACAGTGCTTTATGCTGTTAATCAAGCCTTTATATAATGCCATTAAAATCTGCCATCAGAAAATTACTGAGAAAAAGAGAACTTCAAATTTGTGACATGTAGATGAGTAATGTTTACACACAGAAAAATTTATTTGTATAGAGCAGTGGGTCTCAACCTTCCTAATGCCGCAACCCTTTAATACAGTTCCTCATGTTGTGGTGACCCCCAACCATAAAATTATTGGTAGCTGCTCTCTACACATGTGTGACTGGTCTGCATAAGTACATTATGTGTTTTCCGATGGTCTTAGGCGACCCCTGTGAAAGGGTTGTTCGACCCCCAAAGGAGTCGCGACCCACAGGTTGAGAACCGCTGGTATAGAGAATACTAAAGTATAAAACATGGGAGTGTTTTGATGAATAACTGGTTTAAAATTTTGCAGTTTTTGTCATTCAGAAAACTTTAAAAGGTAAATGAAAAGTATATGAAAACAAAATATTCCATAATAGCAGCTACTGGTTTATGGAGTGCTTACTATGTACCAGGGACTGTTAGGCTCTTTAACACAGATGAGCTCCAGGCATTTTCCATAGTCCTAGGGGAAGGCACTGCTCCTAAGAAACTGAGGTTTAATCAGCTTCTAAGGAGGGGCTGAGATTTGATTTCAGATAGGTCTGATCTACCTTCTTTCTCTCTTCTCTACCAAGGCCCTTCTGCCTGTGAACATGACTACATTCCTAGGCTTGGACTCCAGTGTCTGGGACGATTAGAAAGTTAGCCTTCTTTGCTTCCTAAAATTTAAATATGCTTAACATTATTTTTTTAGTAAGAAAAATGAATCTAATAAAACTATGTTAAAATTAGGGTTCTAACAAACTATTTCATCTGTGGCTCTTTCTAGGCCTGACTTTAGTTCTGTTATTTTCTAAAATGGGTTCATAGTGCCAATTCTTCAAGGAGAAAGGAGTTATGGACAAAGCTGAATAGTTTAGTTGTTCCCTAGAGAAAAAAATCAGCACAACTTTTAGACTTTGCTTGGATGCTGTCAGGAGTATTTCCAAGGCCTTCAAGATACACATACCTTTTGGCCCAGAAATTCCACTGCTGGGAATTTCCCCTTAAGAAACATGGCCATCTGCAAAGACATTAGAGCAAACTGATAAGGGACACACTAAGGCCCAAGAGAGAACAGGAAGCATAACTATAGCAGCAATGTACACATAAGAGATAAATTACCAGCAACCCCAGTTTCAAACCCTAAAAGGCTAGTGAAAAATATTAGGACACATCTATGCAACCAAGTACTAGGCAGTCCCAAAAGATGAAACTGAGTGTGTATTTATGGGTATGGGAAGATATTCATGATGTATTAGAATAAAAACTACAACCTTCAAAACAGTGTTAAGGGGATTATACTATTTCATAAAATGTATTTTTATCTTATTTAAAAATCTCTATATATCTACACACAGAAAAAAAATGGACAATTTTAAACCCCCTTTTAGCAGCAAATATATCTAGGAGAGAGAAATATTTTAAAAAAAGGTTATTTTCTAATTTTCAAGGAATATGTATCACTTGCATAATCAGAAAAAAAGCTTTAAAAATGAGTGTTTCTAAATTTAAAGAAAACCAAATGAACCTAAATGTAAGAGCAGTGCCCAAACTATCAGACATGTTAGGAATTGGGTGAAAAATGCAGGAGAGCAGAGAACCTGGGTCTTCCAGAGCCCACTAGGATAGCAGTCAGCTCAAGTGTGTAAAACATGGAGGCAGCAGCTGGTACACCTGTTCCAAATAGCCCAAGAGTGACAGGCAGAGCTTGCTATCCATGTTGTCACCACTGCCATTTGTGGTACGAAAGAAGCATCAGGATAAAGTTACTCACGTCTGATGCTCTCTGACTTTCTCAAGCAAAGGCTCCTCAAGAAGCCTGAAGCCCTGGCCCAGGGTCCTCACCCAATCTGCTCAAGGAGTCTCCATTACCTCTTTATTAAAGTGTCTGAAGATGAGGCTGGAGTGATGGAGAAAGGAATGCAATCGAGAAAAGTCTAGATGAGGTAATGAAGAAGAGACTACAGCAGCTGGCCCACGAAGAATCCAGTGATGGTGAAAACTGAAACCTTGCTGCTTGGGACTGGTGCAATAGCTTGGAGATTGACTTTAAAACACTGGGCTTCTCAGAAAAGTCAATAATGTGTGCTTCCTGACTGCACACAAAACCACCTATGAGGTGTTCTTGCCAAAGAAGTTGAAAATGAATCTAATTAAGTCTCCAGAGTTTAGAGCTAACTTCCATTTACGGAAAATAAAGAGGAGAGAAGGAAAAGCTTAAGAATACCAGAGAAAACAAATTTATAATGGAGGACATTCTACAGCAGAATTGACCCAGTTTCTTCCAGTATTACTTGCATAATAACATAAAGCTTTAAAGGAAAAAAAAATTAGTGCTAGAAGGATGGTTGCCAGGGCTAGAAGCAGGGGGGAAATGGGGAGTTATTATTTAATGGATATAGAGTTTCAGTTTTACAAGATGAAAAAGTCCTGGGGATCTGTTGCACAAGGTGACTATATTTAACATGACTGTACTGTATGCTTAAAAAGGCTTGAGATAATAAATTTTATGTTATATTTTTTAATGCAATTTAAAATAAAATTTATTTTAAAATAAATGCTTCTAAATTAAAAAAATTAAACTTGAATATTAGAAGAATATCAAAACATATATTAGGAATTAGATGGGGAGCGAAGGGAACTGTATCTCTGCATTATTCTTGGGGTCATACAAGGCATTAAAAAATTGAGAGGAGATTGCTTTAGATTAAGAGACTCAAGAGATCAAATGCAATCTGTGGATCATGTAAGAATCAGATTCAACTGAGCAAACTGCAAAAAACCATTTTGGAGGTGATCGGGGAATTCTGATTATGGTGTGGGTAAAACCCTTTGCTTGAGGTGATTTAAAAATTTCCTTTTTAAGTAGATGTATTAAAGTTTAAGAAATTAGAGATAAGACAATTGAAAAAAAGTATATCGGGTAGAATGCAAAATTAGGAATAATAATGAAGGGAGAAATGAAATGACTGAAATGGATAGGGCCTGAGTAATCATATGACCCAGTGGAATGAAGATTTCACAAGATAATGAGGTAGAAACCATCATAAAGGCATGACAGGATTTTCCTGGAGGTGAAGGGAAAGAAATTAAGGAGGGCATAGAAAGTTAGAAGTGTTTAGAAAAGGCTGGGAGCCAACTTGAAAGGGCTGGAACAATTGGAACAATAAAATGAATAATGATAGTACTGAATTATAGCCAATAGAATAAATAACCATGAATCCATACCAATATGAATAAATTGCCAAATTAAAAAAATAAATAAATAGGGAGGACAACTCTTCCTCATATGAGAATTCTAATGACTAAATATAGTAGGCATGAGGGATATAAAAAAATCACCATTATAATACCAGAGTAATAATGACTATAAGCAAAATCCACTTGTTAGATGGTAGAATTTAGTGGGTGAAAGTTTGAGAAGAAAATAGATACCTGTATTGTCTCAAAATTTCTTCTGCAAAGTATTAATTAATCATAAAGGGAAATAAATAGTAACTTTACAGCATAAAAACCTCACAGACACCAATGTAAGTCAAGGCATTGAGACTGATTTATGTCATCAACAATAAAGCAAATCAATATGTCTCCTTGTGGTAGTGGTGGCAGGATCAGAAACCAATTTACAGTGGGTTAGAGAGTGATCTGTGGTGTGAAAATAGGGCCAGACATTGAGGACTGTCTGATCAAGAATGTTAGAAATGAAGAAGAGAAGTTATGTAGCTAGCACTCATTTGTCTGGTGTAGGTTCTGACAAGTCACATTTATTGTTAATTTCATGGCTTTGAAGCCACACATCACAGTTCAACCTCAAAAATGACTGGATGATGAAAAGCAGGACACAGAATAGCAATAGCAACAACTGACCCTTCCAGGCTAGAAATCAAGTTCTAGGACTCCAGGTCCAACTGGTTACAATATATCTTTATATTTGACCACCATTCAAGTCAGTGATGGAAAGCTTTTGACATTATAGCAATATGGTATGATGGTGATTTTTAGTGCAATTGAAAGCTCATACCTTTAAAGCCTGGTTGGGCAAGATGTAGATCGTGGTCCACTGGTGGACCACCAATCAATTTTGGGGTGACTGCCTGAATAATAAAATAAATAGCTAGTGGACCACAACACTTGGAGAAGTAGCCCTTGTCATGAAAAAGTCTGCCTTGGCCTACTTTAAAGAGTGAAGTTTGCCCAGCACAGAATTAGGATTTTAGGTGAAGCTGGCCATGCTGATGATGCCAGAGCCCAAGAAGGCAAAAACCTACTGTTTTCAAACAGGATTCTTAACAGGAGGGGAAAGGAAAATAAGAAACTCCAACCCCCTCAAACAAACAACTACAGACAGCCACCAAAATGTAATCAGTAATAGCTTTATAATCTACAATAACAATTACAAGAAAGTGTTTAGCAAAAACATATACTTCCCTGAACTAGTGTCTCAAAAAGTCATAGTCTAATCCTAAATCATGAGAACTTCACTCTAAGAAAGTTTTCTGAAACTGATATGTAAGTGCCCTTATCTGATTTAATGTGAAACAATGATGGGCTTACTAAAGAGGAAGATGGCTGTGGTCATTACAGTACTGTGCCTTTTCTTCAGAGAGGATATGGCATGAATAAACAAAACAAAACAAAACAAAAAAACAATGTGTTTGAACATTAAGATATAAAGTATTTCATGGAATCCCAAAAGAAAACCCTAAAACAAAAAACCTGGGTTCAGATTCCTGCTCTATCTCTTACAACCTAGGCTAAATCAACTGGCAACTTAATTTTATCTGTAAAAATGGAATTTTTCCTCACTAGGTACAGTACAACACTTCTTAAAAGGTCAAATAAAATAATACATGTGGCAATGCGTTATAAGTTATGAGGCACAGTGTAAATATATCACCAATTACATCAGCTTTGTTGATGAATCAATAGAGGTACATCTTGAAAACCTTTTTACCATGCTGTGTGAAGACACTGAATGTAAACACTTCTACACAAACATAGGCAACAGATTTCCTGTCTGGAGCCCAATTGCCAGTCACAAGTTTTTTGCCAGGATGTCAAAATCAAGGTTCTTTATTCTATGGATACTAGCAAAGAAAGGTAAAATCTATTAGCTTCTTCCTTATGCAACAAAAATATTATTTGTAAGGTTTTTGGCCTATGTGATTACCGACACATGTACTGAATCTCCTTTTATTTCAAAAGATTATTCTACACTCTTGCAACCATTCCCTGTTTTTTTGACTACACAATGATAAATTGTCAAGTTGTTAACAAGTTCTGAGGGCTGGTGAAAGGCCTTCTCACATTCAGAGCTCTCAGAGGAGTCTCTCTTCAGGATGAAGCCAAAAATGTTAAGAATATTCTGACTGAAGGATTTTCAATACCAAGTGCACTCAACAGATTTCTCTTGAGAATGGAGTTGATAATGTTGAGTGAGGTATGAGGGTCGACTGAAACATTTCCCACACAGCTGACATTGGAAAGGCGTCTCTTGGGCATGAATCCTATAGTGTTGAATGAGATATGAACTCTGGCTGAAGGCTCTGCTACAGTCACAACACTGATTGGCTCTTTCTCCGACATAGTCATGTTTCCGCTGATAGCGAATTACGTATGTCTTGTTTCGAGGCAACCTAGGTGGGAGAACTTCTGCCTCATGGGCTTTGAGATGGTAAAAAAAATGCACATCCTGGATAAAAGCTTTGCCACATTGGAAACACTCATAGCAGTCCCCCTGACTATGGATTCTTACACGGCCACAGATATTTGCACGCTGGATAAAAGACTTTCCAGAGGACTTCTTGCCAGAAGGAGACCTCTGATGTCTGGTGAGGTATGGCATGAGGTAGAAGGCTTCTCTACATTGTTTACCTACAAAGGGTTTCTTCCTAATGTGGATCTGCTCACATCTCTCATGGTCTGTTTGGGAACTAAAGGTACTTTCACAAAATTCACATCTGTTAAGTATGTCCTCTTGGAGGAAAGGCTCATCGACTATTGGTGAGGGACTGGTGCAAATTCCATGAGCAGCACATTCCTGGAGACCCTTTTCTAGAGGACATTTTGGTTTTTCAGTAAGATGTGAATTTCTCTCAAATTCTTCACTGTCATGGCTTATTTCCTTAGGGAGGATCTTGGGCTCACTTATTGTTACAGGGCTTGCAAACTTCTCCTGGTTGACCTGGTACAAATCCAACGGGTCATGAGAAGCCTCTCGTGCATCTTCTATATGCCAGAGGATACCCACTTCCAATTTCTCCATTCCTGCCCCCAAGGGTGATTTTTCTATAGGCAGGCTTTGCTCTGGAGTTAGGTCTTTGGCCTCAGTTCTTTCCTCCCAATCTAAAAGAAATGTAGAAGTTTCTCTACTCTTTTTAGTCACAGAGACACATCATTAGAGTAGGACAGGAGAAAGGGACCAAAAAATAATGGGAAAGACCTTAGGGAGATTGGGAGGGATTTAAATCTTTGCTAAATGTTTGGATTTTATTTTGAGAGGGGTAAGAAGCTGGTCAAAAGTTTGTGCTTTATAAAGACAACCCCCTGGGTGGGAAAGAAACTGAAGCCAAGGAAATCAAGTATAAGATTGCAGCTTAAAAGAGACAATGATGAACACAGCAGTCACATCCCAGCAGTATGTGAGCAGAGTATGGGTGAAACAGCAGAGCCAGAACACAGATTAGGAAGTCAGCAGAAGAAAGATAACTGGACCCATCACAGTGGATTAGATTTTAGGAAATGATCTTTAAAGAAATCCTTACTGAAACCTGTTTTCCTCGCTCTGCCACCCAGCCAGTGTTTCAGCATGTTCTACCAGTTTCCCTTTCAGAAAATACTGCAAACCTGAGCATTCTACAACCACAGCTCCAGCCTTCATCAGGTTTAGCCTGCTAGTCTTCAAAAGCCTCCCAACTGTTTCTCTGCTGGTTTTCCTAAAGCACATTTTCCATAGAACAATCAGAAGGATCTTTCTAGGAAAGTGCTGCCCAACGGAATGCCCTGCAATGATGTAAACAGCCTATACTTTTGCTGTCCAATACAGTAGCCATTAGCCACATGCAGCTAATGAGCACTTAAAATGTGGCTGGTGTAACTAAGGAACATAATTTTAAACCTTATGTAATTTTGATAAATGTAAATTTAAGTAGCCATGTGTGGCTAGTGGGTGCCACACTGGACACCACAGTTCTAAGGTATCAATACTACTACCTCATTCCTTGGTTCAAAACCTTCAAATATCTTTTTCACATCTCACTTGGAATGAAATCCACATTCCTTAACATATCCTTTGTGGACTGGCCCATGTCTATCTCTGTGACCTCATCTCTCATACCCCTCCATTTCACTCAGACCATTATCAGTCATCTTCTTGTTTCTGGAACACCCAACCTCCTTCCAATCTCAGGGCCTCTGTATTTGCTGTTCTCCTTGCTTGCAACACTCAAATTTCTACCTGGTTCTCCCTGGTCTCATTCAAACCTTCTTCAGTGAGTTCTTTCCTAACTCTCATTTTAAGTTCCCTGCCATGTCATTCTGTCTGCTGTGCACTCATATTCTATTCTTTGTTTACTTATCACTCCCCTGCCCCATTAGAATGTGAGCACCATGAAGGAAGAAATGTGTCTGTCTTGTCCATTACTGCATCCTCAGAATCTAGGTCAGCACTTACACCACCAGAGAGGCACAGTAAGTATCTGTAGAATGACTGAATGAATCAAAGAATGAATGAAAAAAACTAAAGAAGAGAGTACAATGAAGGAAACACAGAGGAAGATAAAGGAATCCCCTGGGTTGGTTCCTGAATTTTGTTTGGGCATCCACTTTTCTACCCACACATGAAAAGGTGGGAAGATTGTGTCAATTAGCACTAGACTAGGCACAGCCACAGGTTCAGAAATGTAACCCAAAATGGAACACTGAAAAATGAGAAGTATGTCAAGAGCTTCTAGGAAAGAAGCTTCCTCACTCTTGTGAATGCTTCTTGGACACACCTGGCTCTCTGTCACACTTTCATTGAACAGGAACAAGAAAGCACATTTAGGATTTGTTAGCAGAATGAAAAGAGAAAATGAAACTAGATCTTTTTTTTTTTTTTTTTTTGGTTCCCTGAGTGGGGATCGAACCCAGGCCGCAGCAGTGAGAGCACCGAAGCCTAGCTGCTACACCACCAGGGAACCTCAAACTACGTCTTGATAACATTACTGAGCCCCTAAATCTAACCATCCCTGAAGCCCAGCCAACCAGTATTGAAGCTAATAATCCTTCCATGGCTTATGCCAGTTTGGGTATAATTTTCTTTTAACAGCAACTGAAAGACAACCATGAATGCTCCTGGCTGATACACATGATGACCCAATTCAAAGAAAGAAATTTCATGAAGATGTTTACCAAACTGGAGTTTGGAAAAGGTAAAGTCTAGAACGTTCTTGTCCTTGAACCATAAGGATGTTGATAGGGACCTTTTGGAGAAGTTGCAGAGCACAGTGTGAGGGTGTATGTGTATGCTAGGAGAGATAGGGGAATGGAAACGAAATCACAGGATTAAGGAGAAAAGGAAGAGGGAGTCTTTGGGTATCAAGTCTGAGGAGCTGGCATGAGGGAAAATAGGAGGTAACTGGAAAGAAAAGTGGTTATACACCAAGGTTTCTTGTTTGTCTCAGTTACAGAGGAAAGACCCATGATTTCTAACTGCAAGAGCAAAGTCATGGATGAATGGAGGGTTTGGAGCACTAGAGAAAAGGAAAACTGATCTCCCCAAAACTGGGCAGGAGCAGAACATGTGCTATAGGAAGAGACTAGCTTCAGAGAGATGAAAGAAAGTACTGAGCACACATGGGACGGTGACACCTTGTGAGCCCAACCAGCCTTCTCCCTGACCTGGGTGGCTTTTGAGGAACACTCCTTGACTAATAGCTCCTGGACCAACTGCAGACTGACTGGGGTTATTGTCTTCCCAAGGCTCCAGTCTCCACGGGCTCACCATTCACTACTCACCTTGACATGTCTTTGTATTACTGTCTTCCTCCATCACATGTGACTCCTCTTCCAGCTGTGAGATAATGTCAGGTTTAGAAAACTGGTACCCTGTTGAAGAAGGAGAATCATGACATGGGGTTTATGCTGCACCCACAGCAACTCACAGCTTTGCCTCTAAAGACTCTGAGACAATAAGGAAGATGCAAATTCACACAGAAGAAAAATGAAGCCTGTTCCTAACAAGTTTGTTCTCAGGAGACCTTTGGCAATGTCTGGAGACATTTTTATAATTACAACTTCAGGAAGAGGAGGGAGTACTATTGATGTCTGTCGTTGGAGGCCAGGAATGCTGCTAAGCATTGTGCAAGGCACAGGATTCTCAGCAGAATGATGTGGCCTAAGGTCAACAGTGCCAAGGCTGAGAAACTCTGCTCTAGAGTCAAAACTGAAAAGGGGGATGAGGGCAGTGTGCTGGGCTCTCTATGTATTCAGCATGGGGATCTGATGATGGAGTTGCTCCAAAAGTGAGCAATGCAAGATTCTTTTCCTCCTGTGACAACCTTCATTCCCTTGGTCTTAAAATGCTCCTTCTCCTCCTCCACTAGTTCTGTGTTTCCCAAACTTCAAGCATTGAGTATCACCTGCTATGGTCTGAATATTGGTGTCAACCCCAAAATTCATTATGTTGAAAACCCTCCAATGTGATGGTATTAGTAGGTGGGGCCTTTGGGAGGTGCTTAGGTTATGAGGATGGAGTCTTCATGAATGGGATTAGTACTCTTATAAAAGAGGCTTCAGAGAACTCCCTAGCCCCTTCTATCATGTGAGGACACAGTGAGGTCTGAGACCTGGAAGATAACCCTCATTCAACTGTGCTGGCACCCTGATCCTAGACTTTCAGCCTCCAGAACCATGAGAAATAAACTTCTGTTATTTAGAAGCCATCCAGTCTACAGTAGGCTGTTGTAACAGACCAAATGGACTAACACACTACCTTATTTCTTCCTTGTTTATTGTCTGTCTCACCCCACTAGAATGTAACACCCACGAGAACAGGAATTCTCATCCATTTTATAACCCCACTGACTATACCAGTACCTGGCACATTGTGAGTTCATTGACAAACTAATGAATAATCCTAACATTTCAGCCCTATCTATGTACCATTTACAATAGTATTTAGTATTTATTTAATATTTTTCTTTAGACTGCCTCTTTTTAACTTAAATACATTTAAGTGGAAACTTTATATCAACCTTATAAATAGAAACTACTGTCATTTGTGAAAACTGAAGGTAATAATATAGATACAACAGAAATGAAGCTTACTGAGTTCTAGCTAGCATCTGCTGCCTATCTAAGGCTCAGGGTCTGATGTCTGATCTCTCTTTGCTAAAACAAAAGATCAACAAGATGCAGAGACATGCTAGCACTAAACTGACACTCTACCTGATATAATCACAAGTTTGAAAGACAATTAACGAGTCTCTTTCTCACCACTGACTGAAGGATTATTTCACACTGTCCACGTATCATCTAAAATAATCTACTATATAACATATCATACTCATTCTGTACTTGGGAAGAAAATGTCCTGGGTGATATGTAAGATCTCTACTAACTCAAAACCTTCAGTGATACAAGCCAAGGGCTCATAAGAAGACAGAAATACCTGTAGGTAACTGCATGAGGGCTAGGAATAAAAACTGAGTTATTTTCTTTATTGTAAGTAAACAATGTGATAACAGATAGGGTTATATTGAAAAATGCACTCCATTGTGCTTTCTCTATGACGAATAAAAGTCATGGTTTAATTTACACACTGAAGTTTGAGGTAAGGCCCTTTATCTTCCCACATGGGTCTTTGACTTCACAAGGATAAGAGCATCAACCTACTGACAGTGGAATCATGTTTGGTTTTGATTGTTTTTTCAGGAGACCTTGAGCCCCCACAAAAAGCCACTGAAAAGAGGATTCTGGCACTGGCAACAAAAACATTTAGCTTGTGGGGAGATTTAAACAACCCTGCCTCTGGGGGTGAAAAGAGACTGGCAATCTCTGACTCTGAACTTCAGGAGAGTAGAAGCCTTTGGAGCTCCTAGAATTTTCAGCAATTCCTTTACCCATTCAAAATACATCACTGTTAGCTTCCTATTGTGTGAAAACCTGATGAAGCAAACCCCTGTCAGACAGCACAGCAGAATTTAAGGGAGCGTATTCTGGAGTCAAATCCCAGCTCTACCACTTAGTAGCTGCGTGGCTTTAGACAAATAATTTTAACTTTTCCATGACTTGATTTCCTCCTCTGAAAAATGGCAATTATAATAACAAGAAATATACCTCCCCCTCACAGGATATTATAAGGATTAACAGAGTTAAAACATACAGACTTCTTAGACTGATGCCTGACCCACATGAAGTATGTAACAGATATTAGCTATATTATGAGTGACAGTGAATTCGATATTATAATTTTGTTTCTGATCTGGGTTGAGACTCATCAACATGGTGAACCACTGACACTGATGAGAGGACAGAAGAGAGTTGAGAACCACTGCCCTAGTGGGCAGAAGCCAAGTTCCATGGAAAAGGCAGACTTACCTAAGGAAACCAGGTTCCTATAATTCTCTAGCATCACCTCCCGGTAGAGGGTCCTCTGAGCAGGATTAAGGGAAGTTAATTCCTCCGGGCTGAAGTCCACAAACACATCCTGGAAAGTCACCAACTAAAATACCAAAAACAATCACAAATGATCAAAACCCAGAAATTACCCTAGGGAGTAGGGAAGAAGCCTGATGAGAGAAGACTGAACATGCAGCTAACATTCAGACCAGCAGAAAGCTTCTAGTCCAGGTGTTCTAATCTGGAGGTTATAGGAACCTAGCTAGCAATGTACTTTTCTTTGGCTTATAGTCTGAGAGAAAGGGGAACATTTCTGAGATAGTTCCTGCTGCCAATTACTACAAATTTGGGTTGGAGGAATGCCTCATCCTTAGGAATAAGAGAGAGCTTGGATGAAGTCCTGGCTCTGGTTTTTTTCTTATAAGCTTTATGAGTGTGGGTAGGTTAAGCCTCAGTGACTCATCCACAAAACACAAAAAGCTCATAAATATGAAAAGATGGTAAATCTTCTTAATAAACAGGGAGATGTAAATCCAAATGACAAAATACTATTTTCTACCCATTCAACTGATAAAAATTAAGTCTGACAATACCAAATGTTATGTAGATCATGAACCCATGGGACCTCTTAATAAGATGTTAAGGGAAATGTAAATAGGTAAAGCACTTTGGATCCAGAAATTCTATCCTTAGGTATATTTGCTGATGTGTACCAAGAGAAAGAAATGTTTATAAGAGTGCTGTTTGTAACCTCCAAAACCTGGAAATGACACAAATGTCCATTTATAGTAGAAGATATAAATATATTTTGGTATAATCATGCAATGGAATTAGCAATACAAACTAATTAACTACAGTTATATACAACAATCTTGGAACCTAAGGTTGAATTTAAAAAACAGATTAGAAGACTACAAAGACTATAAGGCTCATTTATTAATATTCACCTTTTGTGTTTTCAGGAGAACATTATGCAGATCAATGAATACTTGATTTAAACTTCAGGCTATGCACTGGCTGCCCAGCTCCTATAGAGGGATTAATTTGGCTCACATGGGTTTTTTAAATCTTTTTTAAAAATTCAGATTAGCTACCATCACCAACACCATATTAGAAACTGAAATTTTGACTTCTCCTTTAAAAAAAATCAGAAGAGCTGGGCCCACATTCTCACATGGCACCATAAATTGAAGCTGAATCCTAGCTACCCTTAGATGAGACAGGTGCTCTCCAGTTTGTCACAATCCATGCATTTGTAAATTCCATGTTTATATTACCTTAGCAGTCCCTGCAGACACATTCACTTGGGATCCTTGACATGGACACTAAGGGACAGAGGCTACTCTCAGGAGCAAATATTCTAGAACAGTGTTTCTCAACCTTTTCTTCCTTATTTCCTCATTAAGAAGCCTTCTTAGACAACTTTTACCTGCCATGAATTTTTTTCTGGCTCTAAATAAAACGTAAGGTATTGATTTCATTCACTATCTTTTATATTTCAAAATGTGATTCAACAAGAACATTAAAAAGTACAGTTTTGAAAAAAAGAAAATTCACAAGAGTATCATGTCCTTGTAATAGCTACCATTTGTTTCATATATAAAAAGGAGCATAATAATAGGGCAAACATGGGGGTTGCTTTGAATAAGCCAATAGTAAAGCTAGAACAGAATACTAAATAAACCAAAAAAAAAAAAATTAATTCAAAAAATAGGAAAAGAAAGAAAATGTTAAAGATACAGTTGTGGGACAGTGTTAAGTACAACAGAGAAAAATAAAGCTGGACAGGGGAATACTAAGAGTGAGAAGAAAATTTTAAATAGGGTAGCCAGGGGAAGGCACAGTTACATGATATTTATATGAAGGCTTAAAGAAAATGAGGATGTGGTTCAATTAGACAGGGAAGGTCCAGAAATCACAAGGGTGAGATCCCCATATTGGAGAACCAAGTCAGAAGAAAGCCCAACACACCTGGGATCCAAAAGATGAAAAACTGTCAAATATCTCTGTGTCCTCCTTTTGGTCTTCTCTGGTATTCCTCTCTTCTGTAAAGACAGAGTCCTGAAAGGGAATATCTAGAAGAGAGAAAGAAATGACCATGGAATTGAGTTCACTCTGGCAGCACCCACAGACATAGAGAGGCCTGCCACCTCCATATTACCCTGTCCTGCCATGGAAGGTAGTGGCAGTACTGGACTTCCTATAATAAGAGAGACACCAAGAATCATTTCTCAGCTCAATATAGCAAGTTCTAAAAAAGGTCTCTGGTCATTATCCAGCTCTAAACCCTTCAAGGGCTCCCCACTGCTTTTCAAATAAAGTGGGAGTATCAGTGCTTCCCAGTCTCATTGTCCACTCAGAATGACCAAGGAACCTGTTTCTCAACTGCAAAAATGTAAATATGTATACTTCTAAGGGCTCTTATAAGGATTAAACATTACATATGTAAAGCACACAGTAGGGATTAAAAGCAATGGCAGCTCTAAGCTTTTCCTACATCTTTTTTACTCACTGATCTAGAAGACAGCCACCACCTTCCCCTAAAGAAACTTCAACTTTGAAGTCTCTTTCCAAGTGCACCTTTCATTAATCTGTTGTTTCTTTATCATATCCTAGAGAGCTCTTTTTCTTTGCCCCTGAATCCCAGTTCCATCAAAAGTTCTCTGCCTTTGGCCAAGTGTTAAACCTCTCTATGACAACTTTCCCTATGTCCACCAGAGGCAGTGTAATACTGTGCTTAAAGTACAGATGCCAGAGCCAGCCAGAATCCTGACTCCACCAATTATTAAATTTTTATTCAGCTCCCATTAAATGCCAGGCACACAGTGGATGTTCAATAAATAGAACTGGCCAGTTACTTCCTTCCTCTCTCACCTGTCTCCTCATGAGCTTGGATCAAGTCTGCCACCAGGGTTCCTGCCTCTGTGCTGTTCTTGGGCTGATTCAACCTCACCCATGTCCGAATATCCTCTGGTAGGGTGTTCAGAAACTGCTCCATCACCAGTAGTTCCATCATCTGCTCCTTGGTATTTGTCTCTGGCTGTAGCCACTGCCAACAGAGCTCCCGGATTTGGCTTACAGCTTGGTGAGGCCCAGTCACTGACAGGTACTGAAAATGCCTAAACATTTCATGAGAAATTTTCAGACCTCCTGGATCTTTTATGGAAATGGTTTCTGGATTCTCTTCCTGATCACTTAGACAAAAGAGCTGGGGATTGTGTAAGCTGTTCAAAACCGGTGTCATGTGCAGCATCTTTACAGCTTGGCCCTTCACAGGATGGAGATACTCAAAAAGGCAGGCTGCTACAGAACACACTGTTATGAAAGATAGTGGAAAGAGTTCTATCAGATGAATAAAGGATACAGAATCCTTAAGTCCTGCAGAAATTACATAGAGACTTACAAATAGCCTGCATAGTTAGGACTATAGGGTGGAGGTGATTTGAAAGGAGTTATTTAGCTAATTTCACACAAATGCTTAAATACACATTCACAGAGATTTATACACCTATAAACATGATGCTGCCTAAGTCCCATTCCCAGGTGTGGAAAATCCACAGGCAGATGCTAGAAATATTTCAGAAATGGCACTGAAGGGAAAAGAGACTTGAACCCCTAACTACAATGAACTGAACTAATTTAATGAACCATAGAAGAAATTATTTCAAAATATCAATGAGTTAAAATGACTATGTCATACAGAATGAGGAAAGATCTTTACCATATATATATCCTACTAAGGGCTGAATTCATACAAAAAATATAGAAAGTAGTCATACAAATTAGTAAGAACAAAGCAGATAAAAGAAGAGCAACAAGGTTCAAAGATCTGAGCACTACTGCACAAAAGAAGATAGCTAAATGGCCAAGAAACATGAAACAGGGCTCAATTTCATTAGTTATCAGAGAAATATGAATTAAAAGCACAATGAGATATCACTATACACCCTCCAGAAAGCTTGAAATTAAAAGAAGTCAGAGCAATAGTAAGTGTTCGAGAGGAAACAGAGCCATGGTAGAATAGTATATACATACACTGGAACTCTAAACACAATTGAAAACGTTGCTGTATCTTGTTATTGAATGAAAGAACCCAGGCTCCAAAAAAATGTCCATATCATTATAATCACATAATGTCATAAGATTCCATTTATATACAGGTCAAAAACAGGCAAAACAAATCTGAGGTGTTATAAGTCAGAATAATGGTTACTGCTGGCATTTGGGGGCAGCCGTAGTAATGCCTAGGAAGGGACAGCATAAAGTGCTTCTGGAAAACTGGTAGTGTTCTATTTCTTAATCTAGGAGTTCACAACATGAACACAGTGTTCACTTTGTGAAAACTGAGCTCCACACTTACGATGTGTGATCTTTACTATATGTTAAATATGTTGAATTTTTTTTAGCTATGTTCACTTGTAGTATCCAGTGAAAAAAGCAGGAAACAAACTTGTACATAGAATATATGCTTAACCATATAAAGCACAGGAAAACACACTAGAAAGTAAATCAAAATACTGCACCAGGGGTTTATCTATGAGCAGTTATCTATGACCATTCATTATAAAATATTTGACATATATTTGACATAAAGTAGTTTCTGTAGGCTGGAACATTGGCCATCTCCACTAAATGATGTGAAAACTCAGGCAATTAGTAGCACCTCTCTGATTTTAGCTTTTCTCATCTTTTAACAAGGAGGAAAAAGAAGGAAAATCTTCTTTCCTATGCTGCTGTAAGGTTTAAGTAAGATGGAGCTGAAAACCACCATACTGAAGAATCAATTTTTTAGTCTACTGTTAAGGAAAACGCTGTATACTGAGGACTGAGAGCAAGGAGGGAGAGGAAGGGGTCCGCAGCCAGGACGGAGGGTAAGGACACAGAGAGGAGCGGCGGGACAGGTAGAGAAGGAGGAACAGGCCTAAAGGAGAAGACAGTAGAGCCAAAGAGTGGAGCCGGTGAACCTAAAGTCCGGGGAGCGCAGCAGAAAAGGAGGGCAAGGTGGTAGAGGGAAGGGCTAGGGAAGAGGAGAAAAACGCAGAGGAGGTACTTGATGGTACTAGTCTCAGGGTCACTTTGTAGGGTATATAAATATCTAATCACTGTTTGAAAAATAAATAAAAAATAATTTTTTAAAAGTAGGTAATAATTTTAAAAAGCAGGAGGAGCAGAGCTTGGAGAGAAGAGGCGTTATCAGATCAGGCGGAAGAACACTGAGATCAAGGGTGGGACTGACACATTAGGTGGTGAACTTATTATACAAGTTGACAATGCACTCTAGAATTGTATGCCTGAAACCTATGCAATCCTTGCTAACAAATGTCACCCCAATAAGTCTAACAATAAAAATGAATTTTAAAAATAATAAAAAAAATTTTTTAAAGGGTGGGACTGAGGTAGAGGGGGAGGAGCAACCGAAGTAGCGGAGCAGAATGAGGGAGGGGAGGAGGGTGGGGCGAGGAGGGACTGAGGTGACAGGGAAGATGGGACAAAGGTAGGGCCCAGAGATGGGGCCAGGAGAGGCAGCTCAGAGTTGGGACCAGAAGGTCTGGGTCAGGGGCGAGGCCTTTAGGTAGGGGCGGAGCTGGTGGAACTGTCTAGTCCAGAAGGCCAAGGATGTTGCGGGGAGATCTTGGAGGGTAAGGAATGGGGCCTGAGGGGCAGAAAGGGGTCAAGAAGGGAGGGGAGGCTGCCCTTGCGCTTCCTGTTCTCTCAGTTCCCAGATCTCCTCAGCCCAGACATCGAACCTGGGGATGTCCCTCTCCCCTCTCATCTGACATAGGGATGCCCTCCCTCCCCGTCGTTCTTCCCAGCGAAGACGCTCTCCTGTAGTCGCCCAGCAGCCATTGAGTTCCCATCAGGGAGGCATCCTCCTCAGGAAGGCCTGCTCCTCGCCTTCCGGTCCGCCATGGAGGCCCCCTCAGGGAGACCAGCGTCCTCTTCAGGAAGGCCGGCTCCTCGCCGCCCTAGGCTTCTCACGCCCTGAGACCCTCCCAGCCTGCCCGCGAGCTCTCCCTATCGTCCTCTCTGACCTCGTCCTGGTCTCACGCTGCCCGCAGGCAGCACACACGCCTCCTCCTGAGCGCTCCTGGGAACTTAGCTCTGACGCCGACACCCTCGCCTGACTGAATCGTTCTGCCTCGGACTTCGCGCCCAAACCCGCGGCGCATGCGCCCTGTCGGATTTGCGCGTGCGCTCAGTGGGGCAGCCGTATCTCCGGGGTTTGAAATCCAGACCTCTAGCCTGAGGGCTAGGCTAGACCAAGAGTGGAAGGGGCCTGAAGAACTGGTCACTGGGGCCTTCTTTCTTCATATGATTCAGTTAAGTCTTTGAGTTGTTAATATATGGTTTAAATTTTTTTAATTTATTTTTCAATTATAGTTGACATACAATATTTTAGTTTCAGATGTACATGTGATTACACATTTATATACCTTACAAATGACCACCCCATAAGTCTACTTAAAAATTTTAAATGGTACTCAGTGAAAAAAAAAAAAAAATCTTCCTCACAGTATGTGCGCATGCGCCATCCAGCCAATTTTTGTGTGTGTCATAAACCACATGCACACAGTTAACCACTGTAATTATTTTGTGTCCTTTCAATTTCTTTATGCACATGTAGGAATATACAAGTATATGTATGCATATTACACATACATGCATATACATACATATGTGTGCGATTATCAGATATATATTATGTACATTTAACTACACTAATATATTCCATACATATAATGTATTTGTAATATAAATGAATATATTTTCAAATGTTTTTATAAATATATAAAATCTAAAGATGTAATATAATTTATAATGCCACATTTAAGAATGCACTGATATATAATGTAACATAAAATGTAATTATAGTATACTACATTGTTGCAATACATATTATTATATATAATTATACACTTGTACAAATGTAATACATGTATTTCACATTTGCATATGCATGCTCATTTCCTCTCTTTTTTATCAAAAGGTGGCACACTTTACACACTGTCTGTGCCTTAATTTCTTTTTACTTACCAGTATATCTTAGAGAGCTTTTCATATCAGTACAATGATAGTTTGCTCACTGTTTCTGAACAGCTGTTTGGATTCTGTTGTATGGTTGTGACTTCATTTTTTAAACTGGTTCCCAACTACTGGATGGTTGAGTTTTTTCAGTCCTTTGCTACTGTAAAGTCACTTACCAGTGTTGAGTACATAACCTTGACCTTCAGCAATTCTCCCTGTAAATCTATTGGTAAGATACATCCCCTGAAGTGGAATTGCTGAGGCACAAGGCACATGCATGTGTGCCTTCCATAGACACTGCTGCATCTTAGACCCCACCAGCCTGTGTGAGTGTGCTTGCATTCCCACTTTTATGCTTTTTCAAATTTTATAAAATGAGAGTTGAGAAATGCTATCTTGGTATAGTTCTAGTTTACATTTCTCTTTCATTAGCAAGGTAGAACATGTTTTCCTATACTTAGGAACGATTATATTTAACCAAAGCACAATTTATTAAGGGCTTAACATATCTGGGGACAGTGTACTGAAACGTGCAATAATTATTTTACTCATCATGATTAAAATAATGAAGACATAGTGGTATTTCTTGGACACTGCCCTATACCAGTTCCTGTTCTAAGACAACACAAATGCACTGACCACTCTCCAAAGCCCTATTAGGTAGGTCGTATTATCATCACTATTTTATAAGTGACAAACTGAGTCATGAAAGGGTTAATTTAAGTAACCAAGTAAACGGAGGCTCTGGAAGGTTAACTGATTTGTCCCCAGGAAGCACAGAGCTAGTACTGGATAGCTGAGGGTGGCGAGGGTGGCGGGGATGGGAATCCAAATGTGTTGGATTAAACAGGGTGTGTGTGTGTGTGTGTGTGTGACAGGGGTAATTTGGGAAGTGTTGCAATTGTGTGTGTGTGTGTGTGTGTGTGTGTGTGTGTGACGGGGGTAATTTGGGAAGTGTTACAATTTCAGAGTGACCAAAGAGAGTATCCTTAAAAAGAAGACATTGGAGCAAAGTTCTGAAGGAGCCCAAGAAACAAGACATACTGATATCTGCAGGAGATGTGTTCCAGGCAGGAGTAGCCACTGCCAAGGTCCAGAGATGGCGACATATGTGTTTCTAGAAAAGAGGACAATGGCTAGAGCCCAGGGCAAAAAACAGTTGACCCTAGAAGGGCTCCTGGGATCTGGGAGGCCCCCTCCAGCCCTCCTCTGGATCCAGAGGGCTGGGTGGAGTTGAGCATTCCTTGAGATCCAGGCCAGTCACTACCTGGAGAGGTTTATGCCTCTCACTCAGGACTATGTCCAGAGTAGGTGTGGGGAGGGATGCCTGTTCCATCTCACAGTTTGATTGGATGGTAGTTGCAGACTATTGGGACTCCATTCCCTGGTTGAGAGGGTGTGAAGAATGGAGAATTTGAACTGAGCCCCATCCCCCACCACACCCAAGCCCCAGAACATCCCTTCCTAAGTGGGGGATGGGATTGGAGTTGTGTCCCTAGGTAGGTTTAATGTTCTCTGTGCATGTCTGGAATTCTTAATCATGTCTGAACATGGGATCTCACATTTTAATTTTGAACTGGGTTCCCCAAAATATGAGCCAGTCCTGGGTAGATATTATTATACTTCTGTTTTACAGGAAACAGAAGCACAAAGCTTTTAGGAGTACCTGGGAAATGGGAAGCTGGGATTCAAACCCACTGGTCTAGGCAACATTTGACCTTTGGAGACTCATCAGAAGGACAAGTCCTCCCCTTCTCACTCTAGAAAACATAGGAGGCAACATTCTGTCCCTTCCTTCTTTTCCAAATTAAGGGAAGAGAATGAGGTAGATTATTAGCTCCCCAAAGAAGAGATTACTTTCCATGGTTTAAAAAGGAAAAAAAAAAAAAAGACCTTTACTTCTTCCTTTACAGTTTAGATTTTTTCTTTTCCTTGCCTGAACATTCTGTCTGGGACTACCAGTAGTATGTTGAATAGATGTGTGTGAAAGTGAGCATCCTTGTCTTGTTCTTGACTTTAGAGAAAAAGATTTGAGCTTTTCACTGTTGAGCATGGTGTTAACTACAGGCTTGTCATATTTGATTTTTATTATGTTGTGGTTGAACTATCCTTACATCCCAGGGATGGGATGGGGATGATGAAAACAGCAAAAACCATACTAAGAACGAAGCCAGCTCATGTGAGAAGGGGATAACTTAAGATGTGGGAGTTCTTAGGGAATCCAAGGGTAGGTAGTTCAGTCAGAATTCATAAGGGACTGAGGTGGGTGAGGCACCAGGAACCAAGCTTCCCTCCAGCCATGTGGCCTTATTCCAGGTCTGCTTATTCATCAGCACTGACTAGATCCAACCTATATGTCCACTAAGCTAACCCTTAGTCAGAGTCTGACTGGACATTAAGAACCCATGAGCACAATCAGCTGAGGCCAGAGAGGGGTCAAGGTCAAATCTTATGGAATAAATATGGTGGCCTGAGAGTAGTTACTCCTACAACTGAGGTATGGGTGGTGGATGGAATTCTCAAGTGTTTGGTGCTGGTTAGGCAACTCCAAATGACCCTCACTTCATTTCCTTCCTCTAATCCCTTTCACAATATACTCTTTTTAAGGAAATCAAAAATAAATAAGAACTGACTCTCTCACTCTGATCTACACTGATGTCCCTTATTATAGAAGGACCATAAATTTTGTAACAAGAGATGCTGTAAGAAATAACCAAAATTCAATGGATTTCAATTTAATAAAGTTCTGAGAATATGAAAGAACACAGAATAGTTAAACAGAAAGTACTATTTTTTTTAATCTTAAGAGTAGAATTCAATAGCGTGACATGCAGGGGATTAGAAGGATGTCAAGTAAGTGACCATCTCCTTTTGTGCCATGGAGTCAAGGACACAACAATCCTAAATTGGATATGGTGCAACCCACAGCAGAAGCCAACAGTGAGTGAGTGATCCAGTTAGCAACCTGGCTGAAAATCTCTGGTCATGATAGAATGACAAGAATGTTTAAAAATTACCTCCAAATTTATCTGGGATAACCTGCCAAATTGCCGGGGATGTTTCTGATCATGAGGTCAGGTTAAAAAAAGGAAAATGACTCCTCTGAGGATAAATACCTTTTAACATCAGATAAGATTTAGGAATACAAACTTTAAAGAAATTATAAACCATAATATTAATACCTTCATGTTAAGGAATCATTCTTTGTGTTTGATATAATCTCACATTTAAGTAAGATTAAAATTAAAAATGTCAATTCAACTAACTAAAATATACTTGTGGTTATTATCAAATTTAAAAAAACAATTGGAATGTGTTTTAATTTTATAAGTGCAATTAAAAATGTGGAACCATGTAGTTTGTTTTTGTTTTTTGTTTTTTTTGTTAGTTTCCTAGCTGGGAATCGTACCCAGGCTGCGGTGTTGAGAGCGCTGAAGCCTAGCCACTACACCACCAGGGAATCCCCAGAACCATGCAGTATTAAAAGATTCCTTGGAAGTAATTGTTGCAATAGCAATACTTAAAAATGAAACACAATTTGTAACCCAAACTTAAAGACACTAAGTTTTTGGATTTATAATTAAAAAACCCCATCAAACTATTTTTAATAATCCCAAACACTTAAAATGGACAAAGAGACTGAGAAATATCTTATTTTTAACTTTATTTTTATTGTTGATACTATCACAGATAGAACAACCACAACCATATTAACAAACCAAAAACCTGTGCACAGAAACAAGATGAAAAATAATATCAAGATGTTAACCAGTCTTTGGATGGTAAAAATATGGGTGAGTTTCTCTTCTTCATTTCTACAACTTCAAAGTTTCTATAATGAACAAGTTTTGTGTTTATAATGAAAATCAATAAAGGTAGATTACCAAAACACTATGATAAAGATCATTCAAGAAAACCAAGACAAAATATTTAACCATAATCCCACAACCACACAATTATTTCTTAATTGTTTTCCATATTCCGTCCCATCTTTGACTATGTGTACTTATCATTAATACCCTAATAATCACAAACTGGTGTACAGATAGAGATGTTAACAGGAAGTTATTGTTAGGTATTGGGAATATGGGTGAATTTCTTTTCTTCTACTTTACTGAACTTTCCAAAGTTTGCCGTGAGTATGTGTATTTGTAATGGAAAAATACATACATAAGATTTAATACCAGAACACCAAAGATCATTCAAGGAATTTGAGACAAAATATTTAACCATAATCCCACAATGACAACACTATTTTAATTACTTTCCATAATTTTTTCACCTTAGACTTTATGCATACATATTCAACACTCATAATCACAAGTTTATGCACTGAAACAAGATGGAGGAAACAGATCAAAATGTTAACAGATGTTTTGTTGGGTGCTGGAAATATGGGTGATATTTTCCCTTTTCAAATTTACTGTATTTTCCAATTTTTCCTCTGGGTAAGTATTATGGTTGTAATAGAAACAAACATAATAAACTATCAGAACACTATTATAGGAGCATCTGAAAACATTAAAATGAAAGTACTTAATAATTCCACAAAGATAATGTAAATAGCTATTTTGAATACACAATTTCACACAGTTATAATCATACACCTGTGCACAGAAACAAGAATAAACAATATACTGAAGAGTATCTGTCTTTGAATGGTAGGAATATGGGTTTTTTCCTCCACTTGTGTATTTTCCAAGTGTCTCATAATGAGTTCATATTATGTTCACAATGGAAATGTGATTATAAATTTTTAGTAACACTACCATAAAGAACATCAGGAATTTAAGAAAATAATGCTCAACTAGAAGCCTACAACAAAACAGCTTTTGACTATAAGCATACATTTTAAACAGTTATAAGTGTAGTATAAATATAATTCTGTGTCCTGCTTTTTCCACTTAATATTCTGTAAATATATTTCCACATTGCTAAATAATTCTTCATGATTATCATTTTTAAACAGCTGCTTAAGAGTCCATAGATATGCTCACTTAATCGTTCTTTGTTTGGAATTTAAGTTGTTCCTAATTTTTCACTAACACAAGGTTGGAATGGACACCCTGACATTGGGCAAGTTGCTTTCTGAAAAGGTTCCACCAATTAAACCTGCCAACAGTGATGAACCCAAGTTCACCCCAACAACATTAGCAAGGCTTCCATCTCAAGAGTCCTCCTCTGATGCAGTGCATGACTGCTCCCATTTTCCTGGATGTCCCTTCCAACCTCCATCAAAGCAGCTGGCCCTTGTCTACACCATGCCATCAAAATGGCCCCTTTTCCTAAACTGCCCAAGACGTCCTGCTCAATTCATTCTCACCAGCCTGGCCTTCCAATCCGTTTGTTTCCTTCTGTCAGCTTCCTCTCCCTCCTAGGTCTGGTGACATATTAGGACTCCTTTCTTTGGCTTACTTGTGTCTGCTTCGTGCTGTCACCCTGTAACCTCCCCCTGACTTTGGCATTCCCAGCAGCTCTTCCTCACTCTCCTTGAGCCCTAACTGCAGATCCAGGAGAGATTTAGACACATTTCCTCAGCAGGTATTTTAATTTCACTTGCTCATATTATATGCTCTTATCTTCTGCTCACTTCTTCCACAGATCCACGTTAAAAGTTTTTTTAATTAAAAATTTTCTCAGCCAACCCAAAGCCAAAAATATCTTAGTCATTATGTGAGGGGAGGGGAAGCAAAAGGAGCACAGATAGGTGGTCCATAGAACAAGATACAGGAAACCTCAAGCCATGAGGTCAATTTGTAATTAAGTGAAAAACAGATCAGACAATCATAACACTCAAATGGAAAGCTCAGAAATACTTAGGAGTGCTGAAATAAGAAGAAACACATGGTAACAAAACAAATTAAGGCTGCTAGGGAACCTGAGTCCATGTTAAGCTTGGGTTGACTGTAAAGAAAGCTTTTTTTTTTTTTTTTTAATTTTTTAAAATGAAGTTAGACATGGGGTTGAAGGTCAGACAGGTGAAGACAAGAATTTAGTTAGGCAATAGAAAGCTCTAAGGATACTAGACCCTGGGACCCAGGGTGCAAGCTGACTTTGTGGCAGTACGTACTAACAAAGCCACGCTATTTGTCACTTAAGGCAGGAAGCGCACACAAAGGAAATGATAAAAGTTGTTAGCCTGCATTCTTATTTACAATATGAGAGCCTCTCCCTATGGTTCTCAACCTTCATTAGGCACTATCGTGATCTAGTGATGGTTGCAACCCACTCTTCAAAGGCAAAGAAGTAAGATTTATAGGGAAAAGCTTCGGCTTTTGTGAATTCAGTGTCAAACACACATTAAGTTGGTTAAATAAAGTAACAACATTTGTAATATTTTTGTATGAGAATCACTGTGAGGTACAATGTGGCAACTGATCAATTTGAGTCACAAAAGGTCAATCCACATAAAGGCTTATACGGCATTAGGTTACAAAGCGTTGGTGAAGAAATGGCTGAAAAGGAAATTGAAATACTTCTCTTTTCAAACAGCTAGAGTAAAAGACATTTTCTTTTTCATGCCTACAACTTTACAAGAATATTTAAGAATACAGATCAACACACAGTCTATTACTCAAAAAAGAATGGGGTTAAAATAATGCAGAATAAATCTTTCTCAGGACCTAAAATGCCTACAAATATATTGTAATTTGTTGCTCTTTTCCTCCTCAAAAAAAAAAAAGAAAAAGAAAAAGAAAAGAAAGAAGTAAAAAGTTGGAGTACCAGGTAAGGTACCTCTGCACAATAAACTGTATATCATATTAAGTCCAAGTATTGGTGATTACTATTTTGCTGATTTGCTATATTACATACACCTACAGGTTACAGAAGTGTCATTTACAGATGATTGGGGGCGATTTCTAAAGTCTCAGAGACTCCTAGGATTTCCCTTCAATCTGATGATTACTTGGATGAAAGGTAAGCTATGTGCTAGGGCTTTTCCTCATGCATACACCAAAGTTTGATAGGGAAGATCTAAGACCGAAGGAATCTCCAACTCCAGTTTCTTTCCAGTCTGAGTTGTCTGATGTGAAGTCAGGTGTGCGCATGCTAAGGTAAGTTTACTTCTGACATTATTGTAGGTTGATTCAAATTCTCTGTTGGTTTAGTAAGGGTCAAGTTTTAAGTAAAGGGGTTTTCCAAACTTTATTCTTGTGTTCTCAGCCAGTGTGGGTATTCTGGTGTCTAGCAAGGGACAGGCGATCACTGAAGATCTGCCCGCAGACATCACATTTGAAGTACTTGTCGTCGGCCCTATAGTTGTCACCAGTGCTGGTGCTGGCATGTTCAGTGTAGTGTGAGCTTTCCCCATAGACATTTCCAGGCTCAAATATTATCACTCTGGCATGGGTTTTCAGGTGCTCGCCATAGGCCGAGTTGGAAGTGAAGGTTTCTGCACATTTCCGGCAGTCATAGTATGGTTCTTCAACCTGAATCTCTTGATCTTCTTCTTCTTCTGGGTCTTCGATCCCTGCACCATCAGGCTCATCAGCATCTCCTTCTGGCTCTTCAGCTCTTTCTTCGGGGTCTTCAATCCCTGCACCATCTGGTTCATCAGCATCTGCATTGGGCTGTTCAGCCCCTCCGCTGGGCTGTTCGGCCTCCCCATTTGGTTCAGCAGCCTCCCCATCTGGCCCTTCAGCCTCTCCATTGGGCTCAGCAGCCTCCACATTGGGCTCAGCAGCCTCTACCTCTGGTTCAGCGGCCTCCATATTTGAACCCTGGATCCTTAGAATTTCTCTTGCAACAAGGACATTGGCTTCAGCTTCCTGGGCTGCTGCTGCTGCTGCTGCTGCTGCTGCTGCTTCTTCTTCTTCTTCAACATGATACTTCTGATGTTTAGTGAGAACTGTGTTGTGAATAAAGGATTTTCCACAGTCCTTGCACTCAAAGAATGGTGAATCTCTTTTGGGGGGCTCAGTAAGGAATGAGGTATGAACAAAGGAAGTCCCATAATCATAGGGCTCCTTTTTCTTATGAACTCTCATGTGCTCCCTCAGGTCTGACTGGCTGGGAAAGGACTCACCACAGGTTTCACATTCATAATGCTTCTCTTCAGCTTCACTTCTCTGTAGCTCAGTGAGGGCTAAGCCTGCACTGACAAGGTCACCACTGCCCCGGCCCCGTGCTAGAGGGTCCTCTCCAATGTGAATTCTCATATGCTCTTCAAGGATAGACCCGTGTATGAACTCTTGTCCACACACATGGCACCGAAGAAACAGCCCTGTCAGAGGACTCTTGTGTGGGGCACGAGGCCTCTGTGGGTTAATGACGAAGGGTTGAATAAAAGGCTCATCATACCTTCTTTGCCCATACAAGGGATATTGCTCATGGACTTTCTGATGCTCAAAAAGGAATGAGCTATGAACAAAAGATTCTCTACATGCTGGGCACTCATAGAGCTGCCCCCCAGTATCTCTCTGATACTCACTGACAGAATGGGTATGAATCACAGGCTGTTTGTACTCACGAGTATTAATGAAATATGGTCTATGAACTTTCCGGTGGTCCTTGAGGTCTGCACGATCTGCAAAGCCCAGGCCACAATCCTTACATCCATAGATCTCATCCTCAGCTTCTTCCTCCTCCTCCTCCTCCTCCTCCTCCTCCTCCTGCTCATCCCGCTCGTCTTCCTGAGGCTCTTCCTGCTGAGGCCCATCAAGGCCTATACCCTGAATAACAGAGGCATCAAAGAGCTTCCTCCCATGAAATTTTGCTTCGAGATAGATGTTCTGATGGTCACCGAGGTCTCCAGTAGTAGCAAAGCATTGCCCACACTCCTTACATTCTTGGCACACTGGCTGTTGGCTGTAACTGTTCTGCACTGGCTGTTGGCTGTAACTTGCCTGAGCTGGCTGTTGGCTATAACTTGCCTGTACTGGCTGATAGCTGTAACTTGTCTGCACTGGCTGTTGACTGTAACTTGTCTGCACTGGATGTTGGCTGTAACTTGCCTGCACTGGCTGTTGACTATAACTTGTCAGTGCTGGCTGTTGATTATAACTCATCTGTATTGGCTGTTGAGCAAAACTCATTCCCTCTGGCTGTTGAGTATAACTTATCTGCACTGGCTGTTGAACGTAACTCATCTCAGTATAACTTGTTTGAGGTTCAGTGGAGGCTAAGCTGCGAATAACAGATCGTTCATAGTTTTTACTTCCAGAGGGCTTCTTTCTATCATGAATCTTCTGATGCTCAGTGAGGTCGGAGCTATGAACAAAGGACTCTCCACACTCTGGACATTTGTAGAATCTTTCTCCATGGCGGAATGTTTGAGGTTCACCAAGATGCAGAGAGTGAATTACAGAGGTCTTGGGGTTCCTGTGCTCAATGTTTTTCTTCTTAGAACGGGCTTTCTGATGTTCATGAACCTTTGAGTTGGAAACAGACAAGTGGCCATCCTTCTTAAACTCACTAGTTTCTTCTCCAGTAAGATATTTTTGGGGTTCATCATAGGGTACACTGCGTATAACAGAGTTCTTGTAGTTCTTATTCTTACCCCCTTCATAAGGGTTCTCTCTGGCAGGAGTTTTCTGTTGCTTATCATGAAGTTCTGAGATACAAATGGAGGACTCTCCCTTTTCATTACATTCAACGAGTTCATTTCCATTTTGACTTTTGGGAGGTTTGAAAGTAGCTAAGTTGTGGATAACAGACCTCTCATATTTCTTTCCTTCAGAGGTATTCTCTCCAGCATGGACTTTCTGATGTTCAGTAACATTTGAGCTCTGAATGGTAAACTCTACAATCACTTTTGGCTTACTGGGCCCCACTGCGCTGTGACTTTTCTGAGCTTCAGCAGAAGCTAAGCTATGAATTACAGACCTCTCATATGGTTTCCTCTCCGAGACATTTTCTTTAGTAGGAAATTTCTGGTTGTCATCAGGGTTAGAGGTAATGGTGAAGGCCTTCTCATCCTCATTTTCAGGTGGTCTTGTTATAGTATGACTCTTCTGAGATTCAGTAAAGGGCACACTATGAATGACAGACTTCTTGTATCCCCTGCTTTCATAGAGGTTCTTTCGAAAATGAATTTTCTGATGCTTACTGAGGTCTGAGTTTTGCCTAAAGGCATTCCCACCATCTTTAAAGTCATAGAGCTTCTCTTTTGAGTAAGTTTTCTGCCGCCTTTTAAAGAACTGACCAGGAACAAAGGTTTCTTCACACACTTTGCCCTTACTTTCAAATAGGTTTGCTCTAGTATGGATCTTCTGATGTTCTTTCAGAGATGAGCTGTGGTGGAATGTCTCCCCACATACTTTACATTCATACATTTTCTCTTTAGCATACATTTTCTGAAGCTCATTAAGGGATGACCTGGGTTTATAGGTTTCCCCACGCTCATTATCTTTGTAATTTCTACCATGGGTTTTCTGATGGTCAATCAGGGCAGAACTATGAAGGAAAGTTTCCTTACACACCTTACATTCATAGAATTTATCTTTTCCATATATTTTCTGAAGCTCACTAAAGGTTGGGCTAGGCATGAAGGGCTCCTCATACTCCTCCTCATCATTACATTCTGTGAGATAGCCTCTCCCATGAATTTTTCGATGTTCAGCAAGAGTGGCACTTTTATTGAAGGTTTCCCCACACTCCTTACATTCCAAGCGTTTTCCTCGAGCCTGCCTTTTCTGAACCTCACTGACAGCCACACTATGAATAAAGGATTCACCGTACTCATAGAGATTCTCTCTAGTATGCAGGATCTGATGTTCAACAAATTCTGAAATCACACTGAAAGCCCTCCCACACTCATCACACACATAGGGCATTGCCCCAAAATCAAGTGGCTGTGACACAGTGAAGGAAGGGGAGCCAACACTACTCATGCTCATGGCTTTTCTCATTTCACTACATTCAAAGGGCCTCTTCCTTGGATAGCCTTTCTGATCGTGAACGGAGCCCTTCCCATCTGTGTCAAAATGATAGCGCCTTTTTCTTTCAAGAACTCTCTTTTTGGAAACAAAATTTGAGTTACAATTAATGCCTCCCCCGAGGGCCCTCCCTTCATAGCCCCTCTCCTGAATCACAGACTCCCTCTTGTTGAATGAAACTTCTTTCCAATCATGGTCTGGCCTTCGGGGTAACCTCGGTGACCAATCATTAGATTCCCTCACCCTCCCTGATTTGGAGTTGCGTGAAACGTCCTTGATGAATTTTTCCATTATCATCCCATGGGAAGATTCATCTTCACAAATTCCCCGCCGATGTGTTGACTTTTTGGTTTCAGGCATAGTTTTCAGACCTGAAAAGAAACCTCAAATGTAAATACTCCCTAGTCCCCGTACTTGTTCAAAATAACAGGACTTCTGTGATGGTGATGTGAATATAAACTGTAAAATGTTTATCAGGTCCTCGAATAACGTCATTTCGTTCAACGTTGTTTCAACAGTGATGAGATCCCGTAGGACGTTAACTCTGTTTATATCAATTAGCCTATGGTAAAATTGGTTTCGTTAGACGTTGTTTCACGTAAAGTCGCAGAACCTATGGACAACATTAAGTGAGGACTTACTGTATGTATATATATCTCCCGTCTCATTGAATAAAGTGGCCATTGTGTAAAATCTGCATAGTGCTTACCTCGACTGGTGCCTGGGTAGGCACTTCTCTTTGACCTTGATGAATGGCCTTGTGTCATGTGGGAGTGGCCATCATCTTCAGCAAGCTGAACTCCTGTTCACAAGAATAATACAATGACTCATACTTAAGTTGAGGACCAAGACTCATCATCATAAACTGATGATTGTCTTTCTCTGGAGCCATCAAATCAAAGTAGCCCATATCCAATCCTTTGGATGTCTTCTATTTACAATGTCATTTCCTTACTATCATTCTTTAGTCCATTCAAATCCAAATTTCAATTGTCCTGACTTCACCTATAAATTTGTACAAAGACTCCACATGTCCCTAAATTCAGTGCATCCTTTTTAGTCTTCACCTTCTCACAGCCATCTCTTTTTTACTGGCCTCCATGGTTTTCCTATTTCTCATCTCTTCTTTTCCATCTGTTTTCCAAACACTCGAGTTCCTCAAGGTTCTACTACCTTACACTCTCAGTATAGCTCTCTCTCTTCGCAGAAAACTGCCTATTAGGACTTGAGTTAACTGTCTTCTGAGGAGAGTCCAAACTAGAACTCAGGATCCCATTCTAAATGTGTGTTTAAAAAATCTCTGCTGTCACCACTCTGGAAAAAGGATCAACTCCTGTGGCAAGAGCTGTCTTCCTGTTTCCCTACCCTGTACAATAATCTTCACCCAGAGTGAAAGTGATTTCTTAAGAACATAAATCTCATCATTTATTCCTCTGCTTTCTTTCAAAGGCTTCTTATTACCCTTAGAGTTCAAATAATATTAATATGGACTCTAACATCCTACAACTTGAAAAGAGTAAAGTGACAAAATGTTCCAAAGACTGGACAAGCAGCTGCTTACCCAGTGAGAGCAGCTTCCTGTAGTTCTCCATGTTGTCCTGAACCGGGTTCTGAGGCTCCCTGTCCTCAGCTAGGTCCACAACATCCTGGTATGACAGTGCATCCTAAAATAGCAAACACAGATCTCTCAATGGAGTCTGTTTCCATGGGCATCCAAAGAGAGAATAATGGCAACATGGGAGTTACACATATAAAGGTGTGTAGAAAGTGCTCACAGCATTTGGGATTCTGAGTGATCCAAGTCAAGTTTTACTAGGGACCTACTTTGTACCTACCTTGGCGCTATACTCTGAGGAAGATCCAAAAGACGTATGACACATATTCCTTGCCCTCATGCAGCTTATAATTTGGTTGGAGAGAAAAGACTCATGAAACAATTAGAGAACAATAAACAATAAAGTGGGGTACAGATAATCAATGCTAAACGAGTTTAGTAGAGGAACAGTTCAGGGTGGGCTGGAATAGTGAGCAAAGGTTTTGTAGAGGGCCATGGGGGGGGGTGGGCATTAAGTGGCGGGTTAAGATTTTGACACAGAGAAAGGGACTGGTGGGAAAGCTTTAACAGGCTAAATATCAACTTGCATATGCAAGGAACAGAAAGAAAAGGTGCTTAAGCAGACATCTTGGTCAGGAAGTGACTTAAGCCTCCCTCCCCAGTCCTCCATGTCCTGCACAGACCTCTACTTTACAACATGACTACATGTGGGCCCTTCTAGTTGTACAGAAGATCCAAATAACCCAGGAGTAACTTTAAACACTGAGTGCCTCCATTTTTATAATTGTCTGTTTTGTTTTAATGGATACTTTCCTTAAAAGCATTTTAAAATTTTCTGCATCACTCAAAAGCATCTGCTATGCAGAATCTTATGCCAGCACTAGAACATTACTGGTGTCAGAATTATGCTCCTAGAGAGTATGGTACCAAGGCCTGAAGACAAATTCAAAGAGGGAGATGCTGCCATGGGAAGCCCACAGGCTGGGGAGCCAGAGAAAGCTCAAGGGCTAAACAACAACTGCACCATTTATGAGTCCTGCAGCCTTGGGAACAGAAATCTTTCTGAGCCTCAAAGTTCATCTGTAAAATGGTGAAAAGGGCATCAGCCCCTTATGGGTGAGGAATTTCTGCAAATTGCTGTGTTGTTTAAATATTAAGAAAAATTATGTAAAGAAAATGTATATTATTAGTCTATTACATGAAGATACTTGGACTTTAAACTTATTATAGTTTTACTGCAGGGACATTATAACCACGTGGAAATGTAACAAAAGAAGACAATGTTTGCAAAATTGAGTGTATATCCTATTGATAAAGATAAATAGGCAAAGGCACTGGGATTTAGAAGGAAAGCCTCATTTATGCACCAGTAAAACAGCAAAAAACTGAAAATTCTAAGTTAGGGCTAAGAATTTCTGGGGTAAGAAATGAGCCCTGAAAGCTCAGGAGGCATTGCAGATTCACTACAATTGCCACCTGTACAGCTAAGATGGATCATTCTTGGTGGTCAGAAAGCAAGTTCCTCACAAGCCATGTGCCAGGTTTGGGACAGCGCTTCCTAAGGTCTCAGCACTGGTTTGCTGTGACACAGGAAGAGACAAGTATGTCAGCGAGGGAGTAAACCAGAGCTCCTCACTTGGGAAACTCATGAGGTCAAGAGTTTATGAAGCTGAAGGAGTCAGAAGGGTCACCATCTCTGATGCTGACAGACCCCAAGGGTAATGGCAAAAGGGAAAGGATATTTTTCATATCTTTGTCTTCATTTGCCTAATCTGAGTAAAATAAATATATATTAAGTTTTGAACTATATCGTTCCTCTGAAACAAAAATGATGGTGTGATTTAAAGTGTTAATTTATTGCATGTGGGTCACCTTAAAGCTTGTCCAGTTAGTATCTGTAATCAACAGTGGATGTAAATGTGTGCAGGCTGCAGTCAAGCCCACCTGAACAGGTGCCGTCTGGGAAAAGTGCTAGCACAATTCAGCTTCATGATGTGACCTATATGCACGAACCATTGAAAGACTTGCACATCATGCTCAAAGAAGGTGAGAATTTCCTGTTATGTACACCCGCAAAATGCAATTTATTTCTTCGGCTACTGCTGTTTCTACCATTCTGAGTTAGTAGAAGTCAGTGGCTTCCAGACCTTTGGACTACACAGACATGGGCCAACTCTTTAGTGTCACAGAAGGTGTTTCGAAAACAAAACAAGACAAAGTCCAACTACCAATCTCCTATCATCTTCATTTCCTAAGAGTATTTTAACACCCCAAAATGCATTTCTCATTTCCCCACAGATCACTGAAAACGTCACTGCTTCACAGAGCAGTGACAGAAACTACTGAATGACCTTCACGGGTAGCAATGGATATCAAAAAGGTTCTTCAAAATCAAGTTTAAGAAAGTTTATAAGATGAACATTTTTATGTAGATTTCTAAAAGTTTGGTCAATTTAGTTTCTCCAAAAACAAGAAGCCAAAATTAGTGACAAACTAAGTATGCTGCAAACTGAGGTTATCCCTAGGACAACAGGGACATAACCCACATTCGGGATGGAGGACCTGAATCACCTCTGACCTTGCCCATCTTCTATGTCCCCTTTCCCATCAGCTATTGCTATAGCAGAAGCTCTACCCACCATTCCTTTGCATAGGCACCTGCAGTTCTTGCCTGCCTCCAAGAGAGTTCAAAGCCCTCCATTATCTCACCCTGCCTTATAAATCCCAACATAGGTTTTCCCTAATGCCTGGGGTCCCCTCCCCTCAACGCTTCACCTGGCTAGCAGCTCCTCTTCAACACATTACACTTCAAATCCAAATCAAGATCCCTGTGCCAATTTCTTGTTAAACTTCAATTTTTCCTTAAGAGCACTCTGAACAATCAGCAGTCACATACAGTACTTACATGGAAGCTAACTTGTGCAATAGTTGAATGCCCTTCTCTGTTATAAGACTAAAAGCCTCCAGGGCAGGGACTCCAAGTGTCTTGGTCACTGCTATACTTCCCAGGGCCTGACCTAGGCAGGTGGTTAATTGTAAAAGGAGATGCACGCTCAGCACACTGGACTCCTCTTTCCTTTTGAAGCCCTGTCCATGCTGCCATGTCACAAGTGACCTTACTCCTTAAGGGTCAGCTCAAATCCCACATCCCTTTTCCTTTCACTAATTTTCCTAGCATACTGCCTCTTAAAATGATTGCCATAAATGCTGGCATTTAGGGTGTGCCTACCATGTGCCAGGCATTGTATTAAGCACTTTACATATATGTAGGAATCTGCTCTGGGCTATCACCACACCCATTTTACAGATGAAGAAACTGAGGTTTACCTTAGTTAAGTAAATGGTCCGAGGCTGCACAGCTAGCAGGTGGCAGAGCTGGGCTTCAAACTCAGTTCCAGAGCCTTTGCTCTCTCTTTCCTGTCTACTCTATGGATTTGCAAATTCCGTGACTCCTTACTGAGGGCTAGAAACATCTCCAGGATCACTCTGCTTCCCTGGCCCACCAGGAAACAGCCAACATAACCAATCTACCATGTGACACAAATGCTGAATGGAAGAGTTCCTCTGACTGTGGATGAATCAGGAAATAAGCAGCAGTCACCCTGCCACTTGTCACCTCTAGGTACAGGCCTGGGCTCTTTGCAGGGAGTAACTGGGACTCTCTCCCCACCTAGGTGGGATCTGAGGGGGATGGATGAACAACCCTCTTGAGAAAGAAAGGCATTTCTGGCATGAAACAATGATGGCCTTTTCAGAGAGGATACCTGAACCATACCTGGGATCTCAACTCATAATCCATCATGGAGTCCCTACGTCTGTGCCCTCTTTCCATTGCAAACGTTTTCTCCATCACAGGAAGGGAACGATCCCGTTGGGAAAGTCCTAAGGAGAGAGAAGGCACCATGAAGGAACAAAGCCCAACAGCTTAGCACCCGCACAGGGAGAGGCCAGAGCACAGGACTTACTGCTTCTGGGGCTCCTGGTATATGGCCAGCGGTCTCGAAACTCCAGGTCCCTGCTTCTGCCCCTCCGGTCCCACTCCCAGTCCCGGTCCCGGTCGCGGTCTCGATCCCAGTCCCGGTCACGGTCTCGATCCCGGTCGCGGTCTCGATCCCAGTCCCGGTCGCGGTCTCGATCCCAGTCCCGGTTGCGGTCCCGGTTCCAGTCCCGGTCCCGGTTCCAGTCCCGGTGTCGGTCACGATCCCAGTCCTGATCCCAGTCCCGGTCCCGGTCCCGGTTCCGGTCCCCTGAAGAAGCCAGACATTTGAGAAGTTAAGAGTGCTTGGACACGTTTTCACCATCCATGAGCACAGCCCCTTTGAAGAGGTACACCATCCTTGCTCCTGCCTTGTGAAGACAGATCCCAAATCCAGGTCTCCTGATGCCCAAGTACCATCTGGACTCTTCCCATTACCCTGGACCTGGAACACTGCTTCTAGAGGCTTTGCCTAAGTGGGGCTTGTTTCAGAACAAGTTCCAAAGCTTAGTTTAGAAACTCAGTCCCCTTTCAAACACTTCTGCTGGTTTCCCATTTCCTACATCATCAAGTGACATTCAGGAGAATGGACTTCAGATCTTCTGGTGTCTGGCTTACTCCAGTCAATCTTAATGTGTGCATTACTCAACTTACAAGACATATGCACTCTCCAAAGGCAACGTCCCTCTTAAAAGTTCACTGAAGAACCTTTTAACAAATAAAATAACTGGAGGCAAAGGAGTGACGAACTTAGCCCCTTCTGGGGAGGCTGTGAGCACAGCTTAAGACAGCCTGTTGCAAATTTCCAATAGCTTTAAATACTTTCTTGTTACTTAAAAACAATACTGTATCTTGCTCCATACATTGGTATCTTCTTTAATCTAAAATGTCTTATGTCATCGGCTAATGCCCTCAGCTCTCTCAGAAATAGCAGCTACCCTGAGGAAGGCAGTGCTGGCCTCACTGAGGTCTTAATGCCCGTTGTATGCCCTACTCAATGCAGCAAACCCTTAGAGAAAACTGGGCAAGAGGCTGGGAATGTGCCCTAATAGGTGGCATGACCTAACAGGTTACTCACTGAAGAAATAGGCAGGGCGTGGCGGTGGGGACTCTGCTCCCATTCGGCTCATGCTGTCTTCGCTGTGGACGTCACTGTTGTTGTCTGGAGGACATCAGATACCAACTTAATGCTTTATCATCTCTTGTCCATACTGTCACAACAGTTTCCCCAAGTGGAGAAGTGAAGTCTATCCCTACCCCCGACCACAGTATCCCACTGGAGTGATCTGAGCCTCATGCCTCAGCTCCCTACCACTCCTGGGTGAGAACATGACTGCAACCGCTACCTCATCTCCAAATGCAGCCATCTACACCTTTCTAGGGTACCACACACCAGGTTTCACAAGAGGGAGCCTGGGCCAGGACACAAGGCACAAGGCACATGGAGACATGGAGGTTCTCCAGTTCCTCATGGAACCCCCTTTACTAAGTATCAACTTTTCCTTATACCTTAAGGTGGTGGTTCTTAACTGGGGTGATTATGCTCCCCAGGGAACATTGAACATCACACATTTGATTGTCATAGATGGGGAAAGGGGTGCAAATGGCATCTTGTGGGCAGAGGCCAGGGTGCCACTGAATACCCTCTGACAAGACCGCCCTCCCATGAAGAGAATAATCCAGCCTAGGACATGAACAGTGCTGAAGCTGAGAAGCCCAGAGAGCTTGTGACCACCCGGCAAGCTCCGTCATCCTCTCAAGTCTCACCTTCTGGCTCATACATCTCCTTGTAACTTTCCAGCAGAGTAACTAGTTTTTCGCAGCTCCGTGGTTTTTTTGCTTGCACCCAAGGCTTGATCCTTTCTGGGAGGATGGTGAGGTACTGCTCAAGGACCAAGAGCTCGACAATCTCCTCCTTGCTATGAGTCTCTGGCTGCAACCAATCGAGGCAGAGGTTTCGGAGTTTGATGAGGGTCTTCCGAGGGCCAACAAATTCCACGTAGAGGAAATTCCGAAACCTCTGATGAAAGAATTCAGAGTCAGTCGTGCCTTCTCCTATGATGGCATCCGGGTCCTTAGTCAAGTCACTGTCTAGCTCATACAGATCTGGGGCCCAAGACCTCTTGGGTTTGTTGGTGGATAAGTACTTTGGAGGCAGCATTTCTCTAAGTAAAATTTTCAGTGGAAGTACCAAACATGAGTCAACAGGAAAGACGCAGCAGCCTGTGACAGTCAGTACTCAGGGACCTGTAGATCGTAAGGAGATATACACATGTCCCAGAAGTTGAGGACCAGGCAGCAGGGTGGGGCTGCCCTACAAGGGGCATCAACAATACTTTGTGAATAGGCCAAGAAGGGAGAGAAGCGTAACCCCCCTCCCACACACACACAGACACACACACAGGACACCAAGTGTGCCTCAGCACAGGAGTCATAGGCATGACTTCTGGGTACCACACAGACCTATTTGAAGAGTTAGCGCCACTAATTTTTTTTATGTGTGACCCTGGACAATGTATTCAATGTCTTAGAGTCTGTCCCCAAATCTGCAAATAAAAAGCAATAGTACCCCCTCCCTTTTAGAATTATGAAGCTTAAATAAGTGAATATGCCTAAAAGGCCTAACTATTCAATGCTCCCGCACAGGGCTAGCTCAAGGTACTACCCATTACTAAAACTGGATGTCACTTTTTTCTTAGCAAAAATGAACTGAGGGACTGAGGGGATGTGAATCAATGATGCCATTTTCAAGCATTCCTTCTCGTAACATCATTTTTAAGGCAATATACAACGTTAAGGAATATAAAAAACAGACTGTATAAAAATGTCACAAGTGCTCCACTCCGAGAATGTAATTTTAAGTGCTCTTACTTTGTCTTCACCAACAATCCCTCTGTACCTGTGCTGTTGCATAAAATGTGGCTACTTCAGCTTTGTTGGCCAGAGCCACTTGAGTTTGCAGATGTGCTTAGAACCTTGCCCTCAGTAATACATACCCTTCTAAAGAGTGTCTGTCCCCCAACCCAGCCTCATGCTACTTAGGTGCCTTTTCTGAGACTCACTTTACCTACTGGGTGTTCCAAGCACTGATTGTATTTCTTTTTAAATATCTGAGTTAACCTGCCTACCTCCCCACAATAAACTGTAAGTGCTATTGAAGGAATCAGAGATAAACTTCCCCATCACTGTATCCTCTAATGCCTGACACAAAGCCAGGTATCAACACTGACACAGCATGTTAAAAACAACATGTGCAAGCCCATTTTATAACTAGTTTTGGACAAAAGCCTGTAGAAGCATAGCAGTTTCTGGGGAAAGGGAATATCTTGGGGTGACCTCCATGCCACTGTTTCCAAAAGAGTATTCTGGTATGTCACCCATTCTCACCTGCCTACTTTCCTACCAGCCCTTCCGACAATGAGTATGTATGGAAAGCTCTCTTACAATAGGGCCTTGTACACTGCGGGGTGGAGGGATTAAATGAAATATGGCAAATCCATAGAAATCCTACACAGGTGACAGACCTACATTACTCACATAACAGAAATGTGATAAAGTGATCGATCATTAGGCATCTTCATGTACTTGCATGTGCCTTTGCCTTGTCAATCATGCCAAAGATCCACTTAATCTGTCTGGAAAGAACAAGCTTTCTATGTCAAGAATTCTGTTATTGTTTATTTGCTTAGCTGTCTTTATTTTTAATTATCTGCTTCCTTTTTTCTGAGTATATAATCCGATTTTCAATCTTTCTCTTTTCTCCATGTAATCATGTAACCTTTCCTTTCACTTAAACAATTTTAGCTACATATGAGTTTTATTATATAGCCTTTTTATTACTGGACAGCTATAACTGGTGTTAATAAAGTAGACAAATAGGAAAAAAAATCTAGATTTAGGAGGCTGAATTAGCTCATCTGACAGTTTTGCACTTCTGACTTATAGAGAAGAAGAAAACCATATGCAGGAAAATTCTCTGCTTTTGTTTTAAAAAAAAAAACAGAAGTTTAAAATTGTTATTTTTAACATATGAAGGGAAAAAGGTATTTCAGTTATTCAGAGTCTCAAACTAGACTTTATCATTTGGGAATAAATGTAGTAAACTCAGTCCCATGCTTTTTCCTTGCTGTGATGGGCTGCCATTCCACTCCTAGGCAAACAGTCCTTCCACTGTCATCCTCTGGAGCTTTAGCATTGACTAATGCAAACACATCTTCATCGTGAATACATTGGCAACTTGATCATTCCCTCACTGCCTGCTCTTTCAGGAGCAGGGATAACAAGAGAGGAGGACACTGATAATACCCAGCTGGGTGAAAGAATGTCAAAGTAGGGGAAAGGGCAAGTGCCCAGGCTCTGGAGCACTGGTGTGACATTCTGGACAAGAGCACAATTTTACACAGGACTTAGCAAAGAGGGACTGGCTCTAAGAAGATCAGAATCCTCTTCAAAAGCCAGTATGCCTACATGGAAGAGAGGGAGGGCATAGAGCCCAAGCCTGCTCTGTGGCACCCAGATTCAAGAGAATGACACCTGCCCAGCCTCTCAGAGGCAACTTAACACCCTCAGGTATATAAATCACCTGTTTGGGAATAGGATCCTTTCTGGAACTTCAGAGCAAGCTGCTATCCACAGAAGAGTCGAAATGCCAGGAACCTGCAGACATTTTAAAGAAAGAAATACATGGACAAATGAACATGGAAGAAATGTAAAAAGTATGTCAGAGAATGAACTGTTCAAATGCCTGTGGACTCAGATATCATTAGGGGTGAGGCTTTTCATATCACCTTCAAGAAAAAGTCAATTGTCATGTCATTTAAACCAACTAAAGAAGACAAATAGAAAGCTTTCAGATTTTCTTTATAAAACAAGAATAATTAAAAAACCCAAGAGAGATTAGCACTAACAAACTACAGACCAAACTCACTTATGAAAGCAGACATAAAAGCCTTAACACTACCACTATTGATCATGACTCTATATAGAGTTCTACCCAATTTCAAAAGACAAGAAAAACAAATCTGAGGCATAAAGATACAAAACTTATCATTCTTTTATGGAAGACTGTACATTCAGGTACTGCAAACCAATGGAGACAGACCTTATAATTTAACAAAGAAATCACTTGTAACAGACTTTGTGTGTATGTATCAACAATAACAAATTCTTTAAAAATATGAACTCCATTATAAAAATAAAAGATTTAATGAAAAAGTAGCACCCATATGAATAAAATTATAAATTATATTGCAATGTAAAAGGCAGTAACTGGAGAAACAGGATAATCATGGGAGGTGTATGGATCCAATATATTAAAGCTCTATGTCATTCCAAATTAATCTATATTATCTAATGGAAATTCAAAGAATATTCAGTTTGGAAAACTTGAAAATGGTTCTAAAGCTTACCTGGAAGAATTCCATTTGGATCAATATTTTAAAAATTCATATGTGAAAAGGCCAATAAGCCATACACAAAATTTAAGAAATATTTTAATATAATCTTGGGGTAAGAAAGTTCTTTTACAATATGATGCCTAAAATGATGCAGAAAAATGACATAAAAAAAAAAATGATGGTCTTAACAAAACAAAATGAAACAACCAAAAGCTCACTTGCAACTTATGACAAAAAGACCAATTCACTTAAGAATCATTATATACTCGAGTTTACCATACATAGTTGAGTATTAAGTCTATGAAAATGGCATTTAAAAATAGTAAGGGATATATGTATTATTTCATAAATAGTATTAGGAAAACAGGCCATTCAATAACTTGGGGGAAAGGTCATACCATATATAAAAGTGCTAAAACTAAAATCAAAATAAAAGAAAATAAAAAATTACTTTTTATTATCCAGGAGCAGGGAAGGGAAGGCTCTTGTGACAATAAAATCAGAAAATATTAAAGACGACTTTGATTTTATACATATAGTTCTCTATTACATTAATTTTTCTTTCCAATTTCTGTTCTACAAAAACTAACCAAAATAAAACCAAACCAGAAAAGGAGGGGTAAATATTTAGTAACATAGGTGACAGTTAATATTTAAAATGTAAAAAGCTCTTAGAAAGCAGTAAATGACCCAATGTAAAAATCAGAACATTAATATACATTTCATTAAATTATAGTGATTAAGAGCCAATATTTACATCAGAAATCAAAAGAATGTAAAATAATCTACATCAGAAATTTAAAAATGTAAAATATTACAATGAACACTTTTTTGCCTATTAAATGGGCAAATATTTTAAAAAACAAAAATCAATGGTGGGAACGTGGTACAGGTGTGAACCATATTTCTGGATGTCATTTCGGCATATGTTCTAAAAAACATTAAAAATGTCTTTCCAAAAGCCAGCAGTCTTAATTTAAAAACAAAGATAGTCAAAACAAAATATTAGAGAACAAAAAGGCTAAAAAGTCAGCTGCCCATTAGGATGAGGTACTTATAGTACATCTGATTTCCAGTTTGTAAAAGATAAAATGTTCAGCACTAAAAAGTTGCCACAATAAATGATGGCAGGTGACACCATTCTACACATGCAGCCCTGGAAAGGGACAAGCACATGTTAGAGAAGTATAGGAATATGGCCTGTTCACATGTTGTTATATGACTGAAGTCCTAAGAGGGGGCACAGATCCTGTCAGAGCAACCAAGGTCAAACTCAGGTAAAGGAACCCTCCCTACAGGGTTACCTGACACCAGGTGGAACCTACAAGATGAGATTAGGGGCCTTTCTGGCCAGGTGACAACCTTCACCACCAACTCACTATGTCTTCTTCCATTTGCAGCCCTAAGGGCAACTACAAGTGGGGCCAGATGCTGAGTTAGTACCTGCCAGGTCCCCATACTCACCTCATTCTGAGGACAACCCAGATTCCAGATGAACTCCTGTGACAGCATCTCTTGCCAATCTCTACCAACTTCACCCCCAACCCCCAGTCCAGCTTCTGTCTCCATGGCAACAGCCATGCCTACCACTGAAGAAAACATAAGATGCAGTTTGGTGGTGGCTGAGGAAAGCAGCAAAAAGAAACTGTCTAAAGGTTTGCCTGATCTGATCAAAGGAAATACAGAGGTTGAAGGGATAAGTCTGTCCAAACATGGCCCAGTAAGTCCATCAACAACAAATTACGGGAGTTCCCTGATGGTGTAGTGGCTTAAGGCTTCGGCGTTGGCGCTGTCAGCGCTGCGGCCTGGGTTCGATTCCCAGTCAGGGAGCTACCCACATACCAATAAAGCAAAAAAAAAAAAAAAAAAAAAAAAAAAAAAAAAAAAAAAAAAAAAAAAAAAAAAAAAAAAAAAAAAAAAAAAAAAAAAAAAAAAAAAACCAAAAAACAACAAATTACCCACATAATCAGAGATGTGCTTGAAGACCTATGAACCCAATAGAAAATGAAAGCACCTGTACTTCCAACCTATCTCAAAGTCACTGGGGCAAGGACTCTGTCACCCGTTTCCTCACTTGTTTCCATCTTCACAGGACTGGCACACAGGTGTTTGATAAACCTTTTTTAACACTTAGATGCAAAAAGGTTTAATAAATCCAGTCCAGACAAGTCTAAATAATAGCCCATGACCATATAAGGCTATTCCAGAATACATATATAATGGTTTAAAGAGGGATGGGGATACCATGAACATTGTTACATATTAAAAGGCATTTGCAAACTTCAACAGCCTTTTCTTATAAATTCTTAGCAAAGAGGCTAGGAGACCATTTAAACACAATAAAGATTTATCTCAAATAAATGCAAGCAAGCATATTACACACTGAAGGTATTCCATTGATAGGTAGGGATAAATAAGAAAGACCCTCCTTCAACACTGTTCTGCTGAAGTTCTAGCTAATGCAACTGAAGAAAAAGAAATGAAAGGCATAGATGTGGCAAAGTATTATTTTTCAACTGAAAAACCTTGTCAGTAAATACAGCAAGATAAAAATCCCATTAATAGCAAAATAAATTTCCATAAATAAATTCAAGTACCTGTAACCCCAAACAAAAAATTTTAAATGTATAGCAGGACATAAAGCAAGTCCTCAATAAATAAAGACATTTTTGGACAGAAACATGGAAATTGCTATCAACCCTTAAACTTAAATGAAAATCCAGTAAAAAGGTGGGAGAGCTCTGACAATGAGAAGTCAGGTCCTGTGGAAGAATAAATGTGCAGGAATGCCAAGACAATTCTGAATAAGAATATGTGTGGCAGGGGTAAGGTGTTGTCCGTAAAATGACCCAAACATGAAACAAAGTGTTCTTTCCAACACAATCATACAGGTGCAAGAATAAATATACTAATGAAACATAATACAGTCCAGAAACTGACTTGTATGAAAGTATATATACACATGAGAATTAAGTTGATAATAAAGTTTTTAAATCAAGAAGAGCATTAAGGGGTTCCCTGGTGGTGTAGTGGCTAGGCTTCAGCGCTCCCAATGCCATGAAGAGCATTAACTATTTAAATACAAACTAAAACTTTCTCGGGACTAAACGATAAAGGGTAATTTTAACAAAAGTGATGAATAGGAACAGCCAACACACTTCAATTTCTGATGGGTTATGCAAGTATGTATTTCCAAGAAGGTTGGAGTAGGCTTTTGACATTAGGAAAGACCAATAAAACCAGTGCTGGAGTATATGGCCTCCTCCCAAGAAATTCTGTATTTAAACTACACATTGCTAGAAGACTAAGGCCTCTAAAGCCAATGACAAACACTCTTTGTTCTCACTAACATAAATCATTACACTCAAAACTTTCATCAAAGAATGAAAACAAAATCTTTAATAAAATGTTATATAATATTGTCATGATTCCAAGAAATTTTGTAGTTTTATTTTCAGTTTGCAAACATAAAAGATAGTATAACATTCAAACATTATAGAACATTTAATGTAGAAACTGCAAGCCATTGTTATTTATATTAAACCTTTTAAAATCAATATATATATACTAACATTTTGTTTTTACCAAAATGAGACCATATCAGGAGTTCTGCACATGAGTATATGTATTTTTAAGCCCAGTAATTTATGATGGCTATTCTTCTATACCATTTCATACAGATTTACATCATTCTTTCTAAAGACTACACAGTATTCCATGCTATGGATGCACTAATTTATTTAAACACATGGCAACGAATAATGTAAAATGTTTAAAGCATTAAAAGAAAATAAAACTGTACAGCACATGTGGCTTTCTTACTGCAAATAAAAATGTCTACACAATGGAATATAAAGCAGTTTTTAGAAAACAAAGCTAAGGATGGAAATGTATTTATATGGAAATTCTTATATTATTAAATAACTGCACAGTAGTACGTAGAAACACACCAATATAAATGAAGATTGAAAGCATGATGGACACATTATATGAGCTCTCTGGATAGCATAGCACACCTTTCCCCAAACCAACTATTGTCTAACAACTTACATAATTCACTCTTATAGCTTGAGTTTTAATGAATTAGGGATAGAATTTCATTTATATAAAAAAAAACCCCATAAAACTACACAAGTAGTTAAATGTATGACAGTACATACAAATTAAACTAGAAGAAAACTTCCATATATGAGGCTTGTCTGGAAAAAATCCAGCCATAACTGCCTCTATTTTTCCTATTACATGGCTGGATACTTTCTGGACAGTCCTCCTACTTGTATAAAGACTGTTCATAAAATGGGGAAAGGCATTTGCAACTTTCATGAGTAATAAGATACTTCCTTTTTTTGCATTTCAATTTAGAGTTATTTTAAGTTCACAGTAAAAAAAAGTTTGAATATAAAGTTTGAAAGCAAGTTCAATTGCTGCCTGTCTTTCCTTTCTGCTTATTACTGTTCATCAGCATCCCCTCCTCTGCAGTGGTCCCTTGGACATGGCCTGCTGCTCACTCTGACTACTTTTTCTGCTCCTTCAGCCACATTGTAGGGGTCCCAGGAGTCCTCTACTCCCTATATGCAAACCCATCTGGAGCCAGTGGACCACTGATGGGGCTCCACACCCAGACCCTGACCTCACTGACAGCTGTCCCCTGTGTCCTAGTTCAAACTGAATTCTGGCACATGGCAAACCCATCACCACCTTTTCCTGGCTTACAGGTGGACTCCTGCACATCCCAAGTTACTAAAGCCTCCACATTTCCCTTTGCTCTCTTTGGAGCAAAAATTCTAGTGTGAGTCAGCAGCCAAACGCAGGATTTTTAAAGTCTGACCACATTTAGGGGACAAGGGTGGGGACACACAGGGACCAGGCCTCACTCTGATCCTAGGGGCCAAGAGAGTATTAAAGCCTCACTTTCCACACAGCAGGGGCTTATGGGTTTCTAGCTGTTCTTCTATCTGCAAAGATCTGTTCTTAAATACACTAGACATTCATGCATGAAATATTTGCATTGTAAGCATTGTATGCAGAGTAAGTTTCATGCATGAGCTAGACTATCTAAACCCACAGGGCAGTGGTGCTGCCTGTCTGCTGGACAACCGTGTTGCCACTGTGCTCTATGAAGTAGTATTTACATCATTTGAATACTTTATAGTACCTTACTTCTATTCACAAAAAATAAGCAGAAAAGCATGGGTGTCTCACAATCAATGTAACTGAAACAAAGAAAGATGGAATTTGTCAGGCATCCTGCCACAAGTGGGGGATCTTCTCCCTCATCAGAGGATCAATGGTTCAAGTGTTCCACTGAAGTGGGAAGAACTCAAAGAACATGTGTCAGAAGCTGGAAATATGAGATAAAAATATTCTGTGACCTCACTGTTTGACTTCAGGCTCCCACATACCATCAGTTGTGAGAGAAGTTCTATGACACCTTCTTCAACCCTGTTTCAACTTACTTACTTTGGCCCCTCATCACAGTGTGACTAGATTCAGCCTCTCACTAATTCCACCTACCTCATTAGAGGGGCTGAAATTGAAAGCTTTAAGGTGAGGAAATGACGTAGTTACTTTCTTCATTTCTCAGGGACAACGTGGTGTGCGGTGTCCTCTCCTTGTTTGCGCCATTCTCCTGCCTCTTTCTGCAGACCAACATTCTCTACTTCAGGATGCACATGGAGGAAAACACTGGCCCAGTCCCAGTCCTACTTTACCTCCCAAGTTAGGTATTCAACAGACAGACTAATCAGTTTGTGACTCCATTCACCCAAACTCTGACTCTACAAGTACATACTACAGCTCAATTCCTTCTAGGGAAGTGGTTCTCAAATTTGGGGGGGGGGGGGGTCATCTGAGGGTCTTTTGAAGATTGCACCTGCCTTTCTAGGTGTGACAATTCAGGAGGTCTGTGGTTTCCTAGGAAAGAGGGATTCCAACAAACACTCTTGTACTTTGAGAACCATGGCTCTAGGCTTAAGTATCCAGTATGATCCAATCAACTACAAACAGGTACATGTACAAAAGAGGGGTTGTTGGGGTGACAATTTTATATGCAAATGTAAGCAAGTAGTAAATGACCACCAACCTATCACACTGACCAGAACTCCACCCTCTGGTCTATTAGGTGGGTCCTCTCAGAAAATCTCCACATCACCCTGGACTTACCACTACAACTTAAGTTTAGCACTTAATACAAAGGAGCGAAATTTCCTTATTATTGTTCATCCTTGAGAACTTTCCCTCAAAATTTCCAAAAACAGAAGATAGTATCTGAGAGTTTAGTTTTATGATAAGCCCCCAAATGGTTCTGGACAAATAAAGCTACTTTAAAGAGGCAAAATATCTTCTAAGACACTATGACTTATCCAACTATACTTTGACATCAAATATTGGTTGATCAGATTTTTTTTAAAAGGAGGAATGGCATGAAAAGGCAGGCCACAAAGCATGGTTCATCTAAACATCTATACGAGAATGAGCTACTCTGATCAGACCAATGTGAATGGAAATTTGGGAGTATGTAGGCTGTAGATAGGTTATTTCTTGGATCATGCATGGTAACCCTAGCAAGCGCTTCACTGCAACCAAATGGTGGCTGCCTTACGGACCAGTGCTTTCAAAGTTTGTCCATATCCTCTTGTTCTGATGCCATACTCACCAAGCAACCTTCTTATTATGGTTTCGATTCCTATGTAGGTCTGCCTACAGGGAGAAAATTTGCTGATCATGCAAACTTTTCAGTATTTGGCTTCCTGCTGTAGTAATCTCCCACCAAGATTAATAAACCAAAACTGAGAGAACAGGAAGAACATATTTTAGTCACATTATTTTTTAACATAAACTAATATGTCAATATGGTTTATGTTAAGTCTCATGAACTTCATTAATGTGGCTCTACAAACATAAGATGAGTTCTTAGGTAAATTAAGGTTTCTGAGTCTCCACAGGCTTAAGCACCAGACACTGGATACTTGGTGCATTCACTGAGACCAAGAATAAACCAACCCATCCACAAGGGCCCATTTGGGACAGCACATTAGCCTTTTCCCACCAGCACAGCTACCTATCTTACTAAGCATCTTTCCTTAGTCTCCATTTAATTGGCGTTCTCATTCAGTAGACACTAAAGCCAGGGATTATGTCACTCACTTTCAGAGACCCAAAGTCTAGCATGATCCTGTCCCAGATCAAGCACAGTATCAATGCCTGTTGACTGAATGAACAACCTTTGGCTATTTTCCTCACTTCCCCAGAATATGATTCACTGAATCTGATCTGAATCAGTCAGCCAGCCATGAACAGAGTGTAAACCCTACTGAATCTCTCTCCTCAGTACCGTTCTCAAATCCATCCACTTCACTTATCCCTCTGCTATAATCTTAATTCATGCCACCTTCTCCCTCCTAGACCTGAAGTGGTCTCCCCATACCCACTGCTGCTAACTTCCCCTTCTGAACCCTACAACCAGGTGATATTTTAAGAACACAAAAATTTGATTATCATGTTACTTCCATGGTTAAAGTTCCTCCTTCCCAATGTGCTTCAGATACTTACCATTGATTGCAAGACCTTTCACAATGCAGCCCAAATTTACCTTTTTCCCACCTTAAACAAATGTCACCCTATTCTTTCCTTTGATTCAGGCATCCTGGACTTTTGGCTCCTCTCTCTGGATCCCTCAGGAACATACATTCATGTCCCCTCTCCTTAAGACTACTCTATCCCCAACAGATTACCATCTACCATCCTTCAGTGTTCATTTTAATGTCCCTGACTTTCTCAGGGAGGCCCTATATAGTCTCTCCCAGATTAAGTTAACTATCTGTAGTGAATGTTGTCTTTCAAAGGCATGAGTCACACATTTTTAAAAAAATGTCTTCCATTACCCATAGACTATAATAAGCTCAAGGGAAACACTTCCTTTCCCACTTGGGGCCATGCTTTGATAGACGAATGATGACTCTCATGTTTCTTTAATCACCCAGTAAGAGAGAAAGAGGCAGCCCTGAAGGAGCAGCTGAGAGTTGGGAAGAGTTAGAATACCAAAAAGGATGGTATGGGGCCCAGAAGAATTTCTGGCAAACAAGATCCACCAGAAGACTCCATGCACTCTCAGAGAGCACAAACGGTGCTTGTGTGACTATATGGAGCATGTGTCCATTTAAGTGTGAGGTTTGAGGAAGGATGTGCTCACTCCAAGGATGGGTGTGGCACTGTGAGAAGGGAATTTAGCTCACCTGGACTCAGCCACCTAGTGTTTAGATCTAGTCTCTCTTCCTCTTGCCAGTTGTCTCAGAAAAGGGTAGAAGTTCAAGAAGGCAGAGCTGGGGAAGGAAAGAAAAATATGAGATACCAAATTTACTTTGCAATTACTAGATCCCTCAGGCTGGAAATGTCCCACAACAACTATATCTTTATCTTCTACAGTGGCAAAGATCACATGAGACCAGAAACAACAGCTCCCTTAGGCATATGTTGTACCCTGGGCTATAATCACAAACTTTTCCCAATAATGTCACATCAATGGGTGCACAAGCCAATCTCTAGGTGTCTTAGAACCCTCTATAACAAACAAAGTAAGATAGTAAAGACATGGGGCTTTGGATTAAATCTATCCAAGAACCTGATTTTCCATTTATCAGCTAATGTGGCACTGGCCATCCCTCTAAAGGCTAGAGATGCACATTGCAGGTTAAAAATTGGAGGGAAAGAAGGCTAAGTACTATTATTTTCTGCTAACTACATACCACGTACAAGGCTTAGCACCCTACTTTCATCTTGCTAATCTTCACCACAGTGCTATTAATTTTCTAGCTCTCAAAGAATTCAATTTCAGAGCTCAGGGCAAACTATCACAGATCAACCTAAATCCATTTTGGAAAAACAGTACATCTGATGTTTTCCATGGAGACCATGTGGTACCTCTTAGAAAGGTGAATTGAAACTCTAGTTCTGACATTTAATAGCCAGTGATGCAGGACCAGAAATATAACTCTGCTGCACATTTAAGCAATCTGAAGGGACTAGCTTACATTAGGACTTTGATGTTATTATAACCATTATTAGGTAATGATATCAGTACTTAATGTTACAGAATATTTTAGAAATTATCAACATGCTCCCAGTGTATTAATACTACTTATTTCAAGTCCCACTGTGCCTCAGAGCATGCATTCAATCAGAGGCCGTTGATGGAAGTACTTTTATGATTATAGCTCTGGTTTATGTTAATGTTGTCACGGGTAGATGTACGAGTATACTTAATTAGGTCTCTCCCTTCACCTAGTTGAAGAGGAATCCAGTTTGTCACTTTCCCTACTTCAAAAGAGAAAAAGGGAGTGGCAGGGACTTAAAGCTTCTTGGGTGGAACTAAGACTAAGAGCCCCGCCCCTACCCCTCCTCTTCCCGCAAAGTGAAAGTGAATTTCAGGGCTGGAAACTGCAGTTCTCCGGAGTACGCTGCCACTGCACCCTAAGCAGCTCGGCAAGTGTGTAGCCCCGCCCCACTAGCAGAAAGCCCCGCCTTGTAGAGCTCAAAGCCACAGCCCTGCTTTCCTAGAGAGAGGCCTCCTCTCCCACGCCATGCCCCGCTGCATAACTTCAAGCCTTTTTCTTTGCGTAAACAACCCACCGCCCCCAGAGCCACCAAACCCCATATTTTATACCAACAGATCCTGCCCTTCCCAAATCTATTAAAATTCCTGAATTCCTAATCCCAGATTTCCTAATTTACCCCCCCAGAATTACACAGTTAAACCCTGTTCCTCACATTTCTGACACTTGACTCCCTGTAGAAGAAACAAAGCTCTGGCTGCCACGTTGCGCAGCCACCCAAGATGGCGCCACTGCACCAAGCGCACCAGGCCAGTCACATTTGCGCCTGCACAGTAGCCAGCAGAGACGGCTGAGGCACGCTCTGTGCCCAAAGCCCCTCAGGACACGAAAGCCTCTCAAGCCCGTCCTCTACAGCCCTGCTGTAACTCAAAATGGCACCTCCTCAGTTAAGTCTGGGCTGACCTCCGATCCACCCCCAGCGGCCCTGCTATCATTCAAGATGGCGCCTGTGCAGTAAGCCTCTGCAGCCATCTACCAACCAAAAAACGCAGCGCTAGGATAAGCAGGGATCTTCAGCTCCATCAGTCACTCAGGACAAAGCAGCCCTTCCCTTGGGCCCACCCTCGGTGGCTGTGCCAGCGGTCATTCAAATTGACACCTGTGTAGTTTGCCTCGGCTGCCACCTGTTGGCCAACGTAGTGCTGGAGTAGGCGGAATCCATTAGCCTCTCTCTCGGGCCCACTCCTGCAGCTCAAGTCATTCAAGATGGCGCCTGCACAGTAAACTCATCTGCCATCTGCCCTTCAACAAGCATAGCACCAGATAGATGGGCTGGGGTCGACCGACCCTATCAGTCACTTAAAATACCTCACTCCCTCAGGCCTGCTCCCTAAAGATCCACCATTATTTATAATGGTGCTTGCATATTAAACTTTGGAGACCACCCCTAGCCCAACAAAGCGGTAGAGTGAGCATGGGACGAGTGAGCATGGGACTGCACACCCTGTCAAATACCTCGGGACATGCAGCCCCTCCCTTGGGTGCATTCCCTACAGCCAGCCCTGCCGTTATTCAAGATGGCGCCTGCGCAGTAACTCTAGGCTGCTGCTACCTGCTGGCCAACATTGTGCTAGGGTGGGCAGGGCTCAGCAAGCCCCACCCTCAGGCCCGCCCCTGCAGCGCCACCGTCTTTCATGATGGCACCTGCGCAGTAAGCCTGGGCGGCCAGCCACCTGTTGGTCAACATATACTTGCAAAATAGGCGGGGTTCTGTGGGGCTATCAGTCTTCAAAGACCGCCCATGGCCCCACCCTTCAAACCCGCAGATATGGCGCCTGCGCAATACACACTGGCTGATTCTCCCGCCTTGGCTGCTCCCCCCCGCTTACTGTATCCTCGAGCCTAAAGATGGAGCCAGACACAACATGGGTGGAAACAGTCTCAAGAAAGACAACAGGGAAAAGGGGTGAGCCTCTGCAGCCCCAGACAGAGCCAAGGATAAACAGCAAGCACAGTGACAGCCTGTAGCCCGGTTACTCAGGACTAAATAGTTCCGCAGCGGCCACAGCTATGGCAAACTCCAGGAGTAGTGCCTGGCTTCAACAGATGCTACATGGATCTGGATGATAAATCTAGACACTAGCCGTGGCCCAAAGTCAGAAGTCAGAGTTCACACCCCATGCTAGTCAAGGTGGCACCAACACGGCAAGCCTCTGCAAGTAGACACACACCCACCAAAGGTGTGAGGGAGGCAGGATCCCACAGCCTTCAATCACTACAAAGAACACCAGGCCACCAAATACCACAGCCCTTGGCCCCACCTCCTGCGGTCAGCCAGCCAAGACCGCGCCTGCACGGCAAACCTCAGTCGCCCTATCAAAGATGGCGCTGAGGTAGGAGGGGCTCAAAGAGCTCATCATAGCTGATGATGATGGCACGCAGCCCCGCCCCAACCCACAACCAATCATGCCACGCCTGAGCAACAAACCTCAGCTGCCCATATCAAAGATGGTGTCAGGGTAGGGGGATCGGCCCCTTCATCCCCCGCCCCCCATCCAGATTAACTATCCTATAGGCACAACAGCTCGCTGGACCCCACCCCTAGTAGCCTGTAGCTCCTCCCACCGCCACTGCGGCAAAACAAGCGCCACCCAAAGACGACAAGGATGCAGGGCGGCCCGAAGGGACCTAGCCAATCAGGGAAACTGTGGTATAAGGGTAATGCTCTGCAGCCCCCAGACCCAGCCGACGAAAGCGGGGCGCCCCAAGATCGAGACCGTGCCGACTCCGTTCATTAGGGGTGGGTCGCTACTCCAATGTCCATCCAGGCGATCTCACTGCTCATCCAGGCGATCTCACAGTGAAAAGAGTCGGTGGCCACCGCGGCCGTCCCATCCCTTGTCCCCCACCTCCACCCCCAGCAAGATGGCGCGGCAGTCCCTCGACTCTGCGGCCGCCTCAATCGGGTGGCGGCCGCATAATGTGCCAATGCGGCAAGTGCGGCAGCTCCTGGCCGACCCTCTGAGGATCCCTACCAGGCGACATCAGATGGCCAGCCACTTGCCTGCCCAGGCTGCCAAGGTACCCACACCTACAGCTTGTGACAAGTGCACCCCGCCGGACACCAAGACATGGGCGTGCAGCCAGACTCACCTTACCGCACCTCACTACCTCGGGCCCAACAGCTCAGCCAAAGCGCAGCCTGCGCATGGCCCCTGGCGCCTGGCGACGCCACCAACCCAGGGTGGACGTGTCCACTCTTCCTCTTCAACGATGTCCTTCACAGCTCCCGAGTTTCTGCAGCGAGCCTCTGTCTGCGCCTCCTTGTGAGGCTCTCCGCAGAGGCGGGGCTCCAGCACAGACCAATCAGCGGCCGCACTGCCCATCCTGAGCCCACCTCACCCTGCCTACGCGCTCTACCAATCAGATTGTAGTTGCCGTGGCGACGGCTTGGCGCCAGGGCCGAAGGTTGACGTCAACTGTGCCTACGGCTAGGGGCCCCAAAGAGGGGGTCTGGAAAAGGGGGGAGGGGTGTGTGCAACCCCCAAACAAAGAAAGTGGGGGTTGACACGGAGAAAGGCCCACTAACAACTCCAAAAAGCAAAAGTGCAGAAGAAAAAACATACATTTGCCTAAAAAAATGAAAATCCGATGGGCAAAAACATGTATGTTGAAGTCTAGAGACAAACAAGAAAGTAGGAGACGAGATTTTTCCGCCTGGGACAAACAAAAGACGACGGGGCTCACTTGTTAATAAACGAAGAGCTCTTGGAAACCAGTAAGATAAAAATGGGCAAAAGGGGAGTAAACTGGGAATTCACAGGAAAATGCAAATGGCTGGCAGACCGCAGGGAGAAAAATTCCGACCCGACTCTTAAAGAAATGCTAAACCGAAATGCGGACAAATACGTTTCATGGAACATTCTCCACAAGCAGTCTCGCACGGCAGTACCTTGTAGGACAAAACAAGAGTAACAGATAACACGAGGAAATCCTATTCATTCTGGACAATGATGAGGTAGAGCTGTCGGGGACTAATAAGGACCTATGACTAATAATTAGCGAAATAACACAAGTTGATGAAGTTTATAGAAATGAACTGGTAAGTGTTTTCATTTGTTTGTTTGTTAAAGACAAACACCTATGCAGGTAAAACTTCTGGAACGTATACAAGAAGTTGTTAACTGGTTACCTCTAGGAAAAAGGGATGGGAAGATAAGGAGGGATTTTTCCCTTCTCCAATTCATACTGTTTGAATATCCCTGCCAGAATTGTTATTTCTTTTCTAGTAGTAAAATCAATGAATTCTAAAAAGCTCAACTATTTCACTCTTAAGGAGCTAAAGCAAAGGAAATAAGAAGAGTTGTACAAAAGATTATATGCAGGCATATTCATGGAACATTATTTTTATTAGAAAAAATGTACTCCACAGAAGAATTAAATTGTATTCTTGTAAATCCATACCTTGCAATTTTATGTGGCCAATGAAAATTATGGTTTTAATTTTAAAGGAAAAAATAATAAAATACAGTTAATTACAAAAGGCAGGTTACCTAAGAGTAGACTGACTGGACGTACTATTTTAAACGGGACAGAAAACAACAGGACTGACCCATTTCAAATGGTACAGATGGTCAGCCTAGTCTCACTGGGCTAAATTCAAGGTGTCAGTAGGCTGACCATATGTACGGTTTGAAACGCGACAGTCCTGTTCCTTTCTGTCCTGTTTAAAATGGTACATCTGGTCAGCTTACCTAAGAGTATATAAAATATAATGATACCCCAAATTAAAATTTATATTTATATTTACCATGTATAAATATAAATCAGTAGTTTCTTGCAACCTTAATAAGCTCCTGACTTGGAGTGAAGGATGTTTAAACTCCTCAAGTCAACAGTCTTTTCTCACCCAGTAGTGCCACATAAACATAAAATCTGAATGAAAACATTCTGTTTGCTATGCACCTTTGAAACATATTCCTCAGCAGCCTCTGCAGAAATTCTAAAGGTACCACTGAAAGTGAATATTCAGAGGTTTTCAAATCTGGCTACAGAGCTGTTAAACACTGTAGAAGCTCAGCGTCCCACAGAGGTGTTTGTTTGGAGATCCCAGGTGATCTTAAACTAATACCTGGTTACAGTTTTAGAGGTAATTTTAAGATATTCTAAAGACCCCATTCCCTCTCCTTCTCAAAGACCTCTATCTGCAATACAAGTTTTTACTTGGATCCTAGATCATTCATGCCCATTAGATTCCAAATACTTTAAGAACTCGTCCAGCTACTCCCCAAAAACCCTTGAGTGGTCTTCTGTCACTGACTCAATCGCCTTACAGCACATTCTCTCTATTATGCCATGGCCCTGAAATTGCTCATCAATTTCATCAATTCCCTACGCGGCTAGCAAATTTGTTCTTAATCTCACTCGATATATCAGTAACATTCAACATCCTCATTAAAACAAACAGTGAAACAAACAAAACCCCAGGCTATCTTATTTTCAGTGATACTACACTGCCCCTGTTTCCCCCACATGCCAGTGGCCTCTTCTCTGTCATCTTAGCTGGTTTCTGCTCTGTTCAACCTCTAAATGCTGAGAACTCAGTTACTGGACTACTGCAGCAACATCCACTCCGCAGGCAGCAGTCTCACTTAGTGCATGCCCAAATACCATCTACACACCAATCGCTCCCAAATTTAAATCCTGCCACAAAACTCTCCACAGAAGCCCAGTCTCATAACCGAACTGTATGCTTAACAGCTGACTGGTCCACCTCAAAGCCTAATCAGCAACTCAAAAGTATTTAAAACAAATATTAATTTCCTTTTTCCCCATTTCTATAAATAGCACCAGTTGAGGTAGCCAAAAATCTCAGGTTTGTTCTTGATTCCTCTTTTCCTTACCACCGACATCCAATTCATCAGCAAGTCCTGCTAAATCTACATTGAAGCCACATCCCAAATCTGTCCCATATTTTCCCTCTGCATGACAGTCCCAATTACCATGATTTCCCCTAGATATCAGCCTACTTACTCACTTGACCATCTGCTTCCACTCCAAATGGTTCCCTCCAATATTCTCTACCCAGTATCCAGGGTGATCTTTAAAGGTGAATTAAAATGTCATGTTCCAGCTGGAATTAACTTCTGTCCCCTACTCCAGTCACACTTAAATGAGTCTAAAATCCATACCACAAATAAGGTTAAAAGAAAAGCCATCAATATCTTTTGTCAAGGAAGAGTATTAAATATTGTTGCTATAAAATTTAACCATCTTTTCCTTCAGATTTCTGCTCTTCATACCTTAAGAGATCCCTCCTCACACTGAAGTCATAAACATATTCCAATAGCCTTATGCTTCTGTTTTTTGTTTACTTTTGTATATGTTCTCCGGTAGGGATCTAATTTTTCCCCTGACATATGTTATGTTTCTGTATACTGGTATCATTATTACTGCTTTACATCATCTTGATATCTGAAAGGGCAAGTGCCCTACCTTGTTTTTCAAAAGTATCTTTGGCTATTGTTAGCCCTCCATCTTCAAATGACTTTCAGGATTACCTTGTCAAGCTTGATGAAGTATCCTACTGGGATTTCTACAGACATTTTATTAAATCCATAAAGCAATTTAGAGAAAACTGAAAATGTTTCACTTTTTTTCTTTTTCAAGGCCTCCCTTATTTGATTATGATCTATGCTACCCATTTATTCATATCTTCTATGGCCATCAACATTATATTACAAATTTTTCCTATAAAGATCTTATTTGATTTTAGGTTTTTTTTCCTATTACTTATCTAATTGGTTATTTTGGGGTTACAACAATGGTATAGTTCTTTTGGGTTTTTTGTAGATTTTTTTTAATAATTCAGATTTATAAAAGTGTTGCAGAGATAGTATAAAGATTCCTTACCTAATTTCTCCTGGTGTTAACATCTTACATAACCTTGGTACATTGTCAAAATGAAGAAGTTAACATCCGTATAAAACAATTAAACTACAGATTTTATTTGGATTTCACCCGTTTTTCCATAAATGCCTTCCTTCTGTCACAGGATCCCATCCACAACACTGCATTACATTTGGTTGTCATGTCTCCTTAGGCAACTCCGGGCTGTGACAGCTTCTTAGTATGTTTTTCCTTGTTTTTTATTACTTTAGCAGTTTTAAGGAGTACTGGTCTGGTATTTTGTAGAATGTCTCTCAATTTCATTTTGTCTATTAATAATATTTTCTCATGATATGTGTTGGGCTTTTCAGAATTATCAGCTATTGCTTTTTACAAGGGCTGTCTGGAAAAAAATCCAGCCATAAATGCCTTTCTTTTTCATTTTACATGGCTGGACACTTTCTGGACAGCCCTTGTATATGTTGATTTTTGTATCCAATGAATTTGCTGACCTCTCCTGTTAATTCTTTTTTATTTTTTATTTTTTTTAAACGTGGGTAGTTCCCTGGCTGGCAATTGAACCCAGGCTACAGCGTTGACAGCGCCGAAGCCTTAGCCACTACACCACCAGGCAACTCATGTTAATTCTAATAATTTATTGTCTATAGAGTTTTATTGTCTATAGGATTTTTAGAAATGTTAACATCTTTATTAATGACAATTTTTTTTACTTGGATTGACAATCATACCTCATTTCATTAGCATAATGCATTGGCTAGGATATCTGAGATGATATGGAATAAGTCTCATTCTAGACTTAAAAGGGGATATTTCTTATTTTTAACCATCAAGTACAAATGTTCACAACATGATTTTCTGTAAAGCCTCTTTACAAAAGAGGTTAAGGAAATTCCTTTAAGTTATAGTTTTCTAAAAATGTTATTGTAATAAGTTTAATTTTATATAATGTATTTTCTACATCTATCGGAAAAACTTATACTTTATTATTTTACATAATCTCTTAATGTGGAGAATTAAGGCCAGTTTTCTGTTTGCATTCTTAAACTCTACTCGATTGTGAGAATCTGATATATATACACACGTAGCTGGATACTACTGGGTTATATTTTACTCTCACTTTTTACATCTGATTTCTTACTTTATTATTACTCTCCTTGTCTGATTTCAATATCAAGGTTATTCTAGCCTTATAAAGTGATTTGGATTGTTATCTTGCTGCTTCTGTTTTCTACAACAGTTTATAGAAAATCGAGATTCTCTGCTTTTTGAAAATTTAGTATAACTCATTGTAAAATTATCTAAAGCTGATGTATTTTGCATGGAATATTTTGGACTCAGTTTTTACTTAATTTTGGATTTATATTTCCAATTTTATTGAGTCATTGTTGGTCATTTATACTTTCTAAGAAAATTGTCCATTTTACCTAAACTTATTAGCATGTAATTATTCATAGTATTCTTTTAATTTTTAATCTCTTCTTCATTGGTAATTGTTTCCTTATCTATTAATATAATTTAATCTATTCTTGTTTTCTTCACTAGCTTTGCTAAAGATTTAACAATTTGATATCTTTTAAGTGACTTTTGGTTTTTTGACCATATTCTTTCTTCTTTTCTATTTATTTGTTTCTTATTACTTGCTTCCTCCTACTTATGTAGGTTTCTTTTCCTAGTGTCTTGAGTTGTATATTTAATTCATTTACTATTAATATTTCTTAAATTTTAACAGATACATTTAAGGCTATTACTTTCTCTCCAACTACCACCATTCCATATATTTCATTGTTGTTCAATACTGTATTATGTTGTTTCCATTAGATTTCCTCTTAGTAACATTAAGGAATGTGTTTAAGTTTCCAAGTTCTTTAAAAATATTTTGATTATATATTTCTAATTTAACTGCATTATAGCCAAATGATACAGACTATATGTTATTTGATGCTTGTTAAAACTTTCCTTGTGATAGATTGGGCTATCTGGGTATTTATGATCCCATAGATTAGCTCAGAGCTTAATACATAAAAGTCTCTCAATAAATGCTTATTCACCCATTTTTTTCAACAAATATTTGAGTGCCTACTAATTATAAGATCCAATGCTAGGTATAATTCATAGTGAATGAAATTGAAATGGCCCCTGCTCTAATCAATTTATTTGATAAATACGTCTTCAAACTTCGCTCTGTCTGGAAAGATAGATAGAATACAAAATAAACCTTTAAAAACTGTGGGGCTTTGAAAGAAAAAAACAGATGCTGAAATGAGGAGGGCTCTGCTTATATGGTGGTTACATTGAGTAGTCAAGAAAGGCTTTTCTGAGGAAGAAAAACTGAGACTAAATTGTAAGAAAGAGCTAGCCCCTGGGAAGAACAAGGGGAAGAACATTCTAGACAGATAAAATAGCAATACGCAAAGACCATAAAGGAAAATAATAGAAAAAATGCCAGAATGGCTGGAGGATAGCAAGAATGGGGTTGAGGGGCATAAAATATGATTGTAAAGGTGTGCGAAGAGCCAGCTTTTTAGGAACTGTAGGCCAAGATAATTACCTTGAATTTAATCCTAAAAGTGATGGGGAACCATTAAAGACGTTTACATAAGGTAAAATGATTTATGTTGTTTTGTGGAGAACTGAGGGGCTACAGATAGGTAAGACAGGAAGCAGGAAGACCAGTTAGGAGGCAGCTGTCTAGGCAGAGGTTAACAGTGCTCTGAACTAGCATGGTAGCAGTGGAGAGAGGGAGAAGTGAGCAAATACAAGACAAATTTTGGGGGGAAAAAACAGACAAATCTTGCTGATAATTTGTGTAATGGCAAAAAAAAAAAGTATCAGCAATGATTCCTACATTTCTGGTTTTGGCAAGGGGGTAGGTAGAAGTGTTATTCATTAAGTTTTTTGAGTCACAGACCTGAGCAGGGGAAAAGCGTAAAATCAAGAGTTCTCTTTCAGATAGGTTACATTTGGAATGCTCATACTCAGGCAAATAGAGATGTTGAGTAGAGGTTCTAGAGAGATCTCTGCTAGGGCTGTAACTCTGGAAGTCCTCTGCACAAAGCTGGATTGTCATATAACATTCAGGTTAAAATAAACATTACTTTACAAAATAAAAAAATCAGTTCTTCAGTAGTTAGGGCTCTTGTGTATGCACTTGATCTTAGGCAAAAGACTGAGAAGCAATGGGGTTCTTGTGTGTGTATATTCAGTGATGGATAAGTAAATATCTTAGTATATAAATTTATATACAATTCCTCAGTAATGCACATCTAACCAATGTTCCTTAAGGATAAACTTACTTTTATTTGTTAACCTTCTTGAGGAATTTTTGGACAACAGAAAGCCAAACATTCATATTAAAGGGAACCAACTCTTGGAACAAAACTTCTAAATTCAAATATTGGAAGAACAATTCTGAAAGCAAATGATTACAGTAAGATTCAAGATAAGCAAAGGACAACTCTGTCACAAGTCAGATGTTATAAAAGGAAAAGCAGCATCAAATATTTGGCTGCCAGTGCTAAGGTTCAGAACTACGAGAGTTCCTGTATGGCAGGAAGGCTCCCATGTTCTGCTCCCATGTGCCTATCCAAGAGGGCACTGGGCACTTTCTCTATAGGAAGCAGAAACATTCAGAAGTCAAGTTTCACATGCTAACTGAAATGCTAATGTAGAAAATTTAGGGTTATTCATATCCTTTTTCCTCAGATTTGTCTAGCAGTCACGAAGCTCTAATCCTGAACTGGCAGAATGGTAGATACTCATTTATTCAACCATTCAATAAATAGGTCCTGAGTATCAACTACATCCAGGCACTGGGGACACATTGTAAAGAAAAGAAATGTAGGGAGTTCCCTGGTGGCGTAGTGGCTTAAGGCTTCGGCGCTGGTGCTGTCAACGCTGCGGCCTGGGTTCAATTCCCAGCCAGAGAGCTACCCACATACTACAAAAAAAAAAAAAAAAAAAAAAAAAAAAAAAAAAAAAAAAAAAAAAAAAAGAAAAGAGATGTAGTCCTGCCTTTATGGGCTGTAACATCCATGGATGAGGTCAATCAATCAAATAACCACACAAATAATGTAAGTGAGAAGCAGTAAATGCGAAGATACACTGAGCCATACATAGCACAAAGAGAGTGTGACCTGAATCAGGTGCTGGCCAGGGACATGCCACACCTAATTCACAGGGTGTACAAGAAGAGTATGGAGAGCAGGGAGTTAGGGATATAGACTGGCATGAGACAAAGGCTGGAGAGATGTCAGACCTTGCAGGGCCATGTAGAACATTTAAGGACTGGCGATCCCTGACAATCACAATCCCTAGCCACAGAATTCCTCCTGGGATAACCAGCACTCAAATCTCACCAAAATCTCCTGAGAAAATGGCATGGTTTCCACATATACTTACATGTTAAACAGCTCAGGACGTGATTAGAAATAGAAGGAGAAGTGACTTGGCTTCCACAGTACAGCTAGCTCATCAGGGCAGGAAAGAACATGCATTCTTATCAGGTTGATTTTGTCAGAGGCCCACCACAAGATAAATCTAAAGAAAACAGGAAAAAGACAGTCATTGAAATAAAAGTAAAACATGAATTAGAAAGCAGAAAACCAGCTGGAGATAAGAGAAATTTTGCAAATTTCATATAATAGAAAATTCCACAGCATAAAAAAGAATGAGAAATTTCTTATGGCATGATCTCCAAGATACATTGTTAGGTGAAAAGCCAAGGTGTTGAACACTAAAAACTATATGTTCATTCATTTGTTAAGTAAAAAAAGAAACAGGCATATATACATATTTGCTTCTATATGCATGGAATAAGTTTGGAAAGATTATTTAAAAAACTAGTGGCACTGGTTATTTAGAGGGAGGGTAACAGGGAAATAAAATGTGGGAAGGAAGTGTTCACTGTATACCCTTTTCTTCTTTTTAATTTTTAAACCACAAAAGTATATTAGCTCTTAAAAACTAATGCAAATGTGTTAATACTAAATAAGATCTTATTTATGAAAATTTTAATAAAAAGGAACATTTTGAAGGAAAATGAAAATTACAAAAACTGACTACCAAAGGAAAAAAAAATTAGGAAAACCCTTCTTACAAAGAATTCTTGTGTTAAGACTCTCCAGTACATTTTAATAATGTAGCACAGGGATTTTCAAATGCACAATCTCTATGAGATTAAAAACTAATATTTATTCAGCACTTCCTATGTCCTAGACAACATCAAGCATGACATGTATGTCAGTTCATCCTTACAATTTTCCTCCGATATAGGTGTCCTTATCAACTGTTTTACATATAAGGAAACTGAAGCTCATGGGATCTCACTCAAACTTGCCTACCTAGTAAGTGACTCCAGAGGTTAGCCTCTTCAACCTCTATGCTGTATAATTGTATGGTAACAAATTAGAAGACCTTAAAGAAATGTATCATGTTCTAGGGAAGCAGAAATTACTTGAAATTTCAGTTTGATTGGAAGTGGCCTTCAGATGCCCAAGCAAAAAATTATTCTAACCTGCACAAATTGTTCCAGGGTGTTAAAAAAGACTGAAGGTTTGCCAATCCATTTAACTAAATTAGAAGAGTGGCTTTTAACAACGTGTTTCTTACAAGGACAATGTGTTGCCAAAATAGCTATCTTATATGAGGCACTAGCTCTGTGTTAGACACTGGGTTAAGGGCTTTAAAAACCATCCAGGTGCCTCTTGGAATACAGTTCCCTAAAAGGTTAAAGAGAGTTACCACAGCACCCAGCAATTCCATTTCTACCTAAAAACATGTATATGAATGGTCACAGCAGTATTGCCATCATAGCTAAGAAGTGGAAACAAGCCAGATGCCCATCAGCTGATGAATAAATAAAATATGATCTATCCATACAATTTTTATTTGGCAATAAAAAAGAACGAAGTATGGATACATGCTACAGTATGGATGCACTTTGAAAGCATGATGGTAAGTAAGAGGAGCTAGTCATAAAAGCCCACATATTCTATGATTCTATTTACATGAAATGTCCACAATAGGTAAAACTTGTAGAGATAAAAAGTAGCTTAATAGTTGCCTCAGGCTGGGGGGAAAAGGAGATAGAGAGTAATGAAAATATTCAAAACTGATTGTGCTGAGGGTTGCACCACTATACTAAAGGTCATTGAATTGTACATTGCAAATGGGGGAATTCTATGATATGTGAATTATAACTGGATAAAGTTATTAAACATATATATACAAGTATATGGGTGAGTTCTCCCAATAATCTTAATGAAACTATAACATATTTGTTTTATAGATAAGAAATCTGCAGTGAAGTCTTTTTCTCTAAAGCTAGACAAAAGACCTGGCTTTATAGAAAAAGAAATCTACTCAAGGTCTTAATCTAATTGGTTGAGAAAGCCAGGATTCAAAGCTAGGTCTTTTCGGGGGTTCCCTGGTGGTGTAGTGGCTAGGGCTTCGGTGCTCTCACCGCTGTGGCCTGGGTTTAGTCCCTGCTCAGGGAAACCAAACCAAACCAAACCAAACCAACCAAACAAACAAACAAAGCTAGGTCTTTTTGTCTACACTGCTTACTATGTATATCTCAATACAACCCTATACAAAACTAGTGAAAACCTTTAAGAAATGGCCCCCTTTTTTTGAGAAAATAGAAATTGATGTCTTAAGGGGCTCGAGTAGGCAGTCTCCTAAGAACAAATACTTGTAATTCCTATAATAGGAGGGGTGGTCAAGAAATTTGTGGAATGAAAGGGAAGAATGTTTAAAACAAAAACTATTTATTATTTTTCCTTTTCAATATATTCACTCTTAACCCTAATACACTTTTAAGATATTTCAATAAATTTACTTATACCCTCAAAAAAGCTTAGTTTTTGCCCTCAGATTGCAGTTTTAACCTCTTTGTTGTCTGTAAATTGCTTTCCTCAAAGCTCTTTTTTCATATTTGGCAACAAATAATAATTAGATAGAGCCAGATCTGGACTGTAGGGAGGGTGGTTTAACCTTTGGAAGCCACAGTTGTGAAGGGTAGCCAATGCAACATTGCTCTCATACAAGGGGCAAGCTGTTGTGCAAAAGAAGCACCCCTTTGGTCCATTTTCTTCTTTTTTTCTCCTTCACAGGTTCTTTGAACTGTTTCAGCAGACTGGAATAGTACTCTCCAGTTATTGCAGCACCCTTATCCTTGTAATCAATCATCAGGTACCCTCTGTATCCCAAAAAACGACAGCCATGATTTTTCCAGCTGATTATGACACCTTGAACTTCTTAGGGGGTGGCATGCCCTTTCATGCCATTGCATGGACTCCGACTTTGACTCAGGCTCATAATGATGAACACAGGTTCCATCTCCAGTGACAATCTGGTTTAAAACTTCATCTTTAGGGGAGTTCCCTGGTGGTGTAGTGGCTTAAGGCTTCGGCGCTGGTGCTGTCAACGCTGCAGCCTGGGTTCGATTCCCAGTCAGGGAACTACCCACATACCAAAAAAAAAAAAAAAAAAAAAACAACTAAAAAACTTCATCTTTATTGTCTCTGCAGAAATCCAAAAACTGTCGTGAACACTTGACATGCTGTTGTTTTTGAAGCGGTATGAGCATTTTCAGTACCCATCTTGCACTGACTTTTGATATCCATAGATGCTGATGGAGATTATTCAAAATGGTTGTAGGTGATACTCCAGTAATTTCTGCAAGCTGCTTTTTATTCAATCTGGCATCTTCGAGTTTTCAACTTTTTTGACAGTGTCTGAGGAAGTGGCCTCAATCGGGCATCCTGGACCGAGGTCATCTTCAGTTGACTCTGCCTTGTTTGAAAGGGCTATGCCACTTGTAAACCAGGGATTTCCCAGGGTAACAATTCCCATAAACCGCTAATGTCTCTTCCAAAATGTTTTGAGGTGTTTTCCCTTGTTTTGTGAGGAACTTAATCATGGCATGAAATTAAATTCTATCCATACTTGGTGTTTTAGTCAGGTTTGACATACTTCTTCAGAGACATCTGAAAGAACACAAATGCAAGTAGGCTGAAATTTGGCACATATACTAATAATAAGTCACACAGTCACACTGTATGCAGTCGTACTCCCACCTCTCTGATAACCTTCCACTCCGGTCTGTGAACTTCTTGACTGCTGCTTGTATTAAGCATTCCAAACCTAAAATAAGAGGGAAGGCTGCCCATGTAAGTACCTAGCAAAAGGTTTTCAATTTCAAATGAGTCTTACTTTCAGAGTGTCCTGGAGGATAATAAAATATTGTTTTTTAAACTTAAAAAAAAATTTTACAACCCACCAGGCCTAGCACCAAGTACATTATGTGCATTGTTTAATCCTAATAACTCTAATAGTATCTACTCTATGAGGTAGATACTATTATTATCCAAGTTTTATAGATCAGAGGTGAGCCTCAAGAGGTTAGTATCTTGTCCCAGGTTACATGTTTGTAGATGGTAAGTCTGGAATCAAATCCCAATCTGTCAGACACCTGAGCTCTCAACCACCACTGGGTACATTTCTAGGCTATTAAATTTGAAAGCCATAATGAAATGAATCATTCTTGAAAGAAAAGCAGATAATAAATACTTGGCAAATGTCAAGGGAGTGCTTTCTTCAAAAAGACCTCTAAGTCTTTGCAATTCACAGGCAATTTTCTTTATACTTACAAAAAACAAGTAATTCCTATGCCTTATAAATTGTACCACTTCACCAAAGATACAAAAGTCTTTTCATTTATCAACATGGCACAACAAATGCATCCTATTGTGTAATAATAACAGTTAATATTGAGAATTTATGTGTGCCAGGAATTTTTCTAAGCACTTTATAAAATGTTAGCTTATTTAATCTTCAAGACAACTGCCTGAAGTAGATAATATTTTAGGGATGAGGAAAGGGAGTCATAGAGAGGTTGGGTGACCAGCCAAAAGTCAAATGGCTAAGAAGTGGCCAGGATTTAAATCCAGGTCATCTAGTTCCACCTTCAGCACTAACTTTCAAAAATGAATGCAAGATAGCTAATATGTGATTCACCAGACACCCAACATGTGCAAGACCTTTCAAATGTCTTATCTCAACCTATTAACAAACTGAGAAGGTAAGTATGTTAATATAATGTCTGTTTGCAATATGAAGAACATGAAGCTCAGAGTGCTGGGTAACTTGCCCAAATATATTGCATTAATACGTATCAGAACACAGTCTGACACTGCTAGTCACTATGTCATGAAATTCTATGGTAGAGGTCAGCAAACTACAGCCTGCAGGCCAAATCCAGCTCACTGTTTCTGTACAATCCACATACAAAATGGTGGAATTAAAAGTGGTTAAATGGTTGGAAAAAATCAAAATAATATTTTCAAGACATAAAGATTGTATGAAATTTATAGATTTCAGTGTCCATAAATAAAATTTCATTGGACATAGCCACACCCATGTTCATATTCTATCTATGTCTGCTTTAACACAACAGCTGAGCTGAGTCATTTTGACAGACATATATCCCACAAAGCCTAAAATATTTACTATCTGGCCCTTTACAGAAAAGGTTTACTGATCTATTATTTAGTATTAAATTTAAAACTCATTAAAATGGAGGGAGTTATATAAAAAGTACCCCCACTCCCCCCACAAAAGAAGAAAAAGCGTGGCTTTAAAGGGTGATTGGAAGAGGAATGGAAACTCCCTTCCAACTTTCAAGGAACAAATTTCTCTGATCCATAATATGTTCCAAGGCCTAGAAAACAGTGGAGGGCTTCCCAGTTCCTTTAGTCAACTGGTTCACAGAGGTTTACAATCCCTAAGCTGTTTTAATTGGCAAGGACTCTGCATAATGAAAGTAACAGCTGACAGTTACGGAACTCTCCCTATGCTGCCAGGTGCTATGCTAAGTAAAAAATTTCCATTTAAACCCCTCGATACCTAGGGAAATGAGGGTCCCATTGTTATGCAATTCTGTGACTGAAACTGGGTCCTCAGGAGGTTAAGCACATTGCCCAAATACCAAAATTGGTTAAGAGCTCAGGCTGCTAACCTTTCTTTTCTACCTTCAGAGACTACACTCTTAACACACCACTTAATTTTAACCTAATGAACCGAGAAATATTAAGGAAGTGCAAAATTTCCTGAGAAAATATAAAGTGACAAAACTATCAAATTAATCGGGGGGGGGGGGCGGTGAGAAGGTGGGTATAAACCTCCTACCAACTCAATCTGAGTCACAAGAAACAAGCTTCTCAACAGATTTTACCAATCCCACAGGGACGTTGGGACAACCCCTCCTACTGCCTCCCCGCAACCAGGCCCAGTGTGTTGCAATAGCATCCACCTCTTGACCCATTACCCTCTCTCCACCAAAAAGGAATCCCTGCAAGATAACAGCTAACACTTTTAGCTGGATTATGCACCAGGTATTGTTCTAAGACTTTTGATGCAGTAATTCATTTACCTAGCAAGTTATCTCCTGCAAACTGAGACACCAAGAGGTTGAAAGGTTGTCCAAAGTCTCACAGCTAGCAAATGAGAGGACCTGGATACAAAGCCAAACCAGGCAGTAAACACAGTCAGCATTTTAATCCTAGAATTCTTCAGTAATAAATCTGAAATTCTTAATTAAATACGTTCAACCCAGGGGAAACAGAAATCGGCAAAACAGAACCAAACTTAAAATGGGGGGTAAGGAGGCAACGGCATTTCTCAAATTGCCCAAACACAGTCAACAATCTTCACAATTCATCTCAACTCCCAGCAGAGCAATTCTGAGCCAAAACAGTTTCCTTCAAAAGAGGCGGGACCCAACTCCTGATAAAATCACCACAACATGGATGAACAGGAAGCCTGATGTTAAGTATAAGAATCCAGCCGCAAAATATCACATACTTTATAGTTCCATTTTCACGAATCGTCCAGAAAAGGGAATTCTAAAGAGACACAAAACAGATTAGTGTTTACTTAGGGCCAGGAGCCACCACCTACTGCAAAGGGGCTTGAAAAAATTTTGGAGGGGTGATGGATATGTTCCAAATGGGATTGCGGTGAGGATTGCACAAATATGCTAAAAACATCCAGTTGTATATTTACAATGGCTAAGTTATAACGTATATAAATTTACATCTCAAAGGAGGCTGGATATTCCAATAACCAATTGGCCATTTCCTAGGTACGAGTTGCACAGGCTTTCTTCCATTCAAGTCAATGCTAATCAATACAAATCCCAAATTCAAAGGAAATACTAGCGTCGAACAGGTGTAGGAGAGTGGGCCCTGGACATTAGCAGCTGCTCCTGGAAGTTTGTTTTTTCTCCCTTTTTAAAACACCCCGGAGGCGAGGTTGGAGATCTTTGGTGGGCTGGAGCACACCAAAGCAGCAGCCTCGCAGCACAGAGACCTTAAGGGAAGGATAAGGGAACCATAGGGGAACCATAAGGAAACCGGTGTTTTAAGGCCCTGGGCGAACACCTATCTTCCAGCGGACTGCCTCCAAAGATGGAGATGCTAGGACTGCGGTCTGGAGGTCACCGGAAGTGTCGCTGAAAGAGGAAGCCCAAGTCCGAGGAGGCCCCACGATGTGACTCCAACAACTTCACAGGCCCCAGGAATACCCTGAGATTGTGGGCGGATGGCCTACCCGCAATGTTCCAAGATGGCGCACCTGCCCACCCACCCCAAGTCACCTGGGCATGCCTCCCGGCCCAGCCTTCCAGTTTTAGGCCCAAGCCAGAGCGTTGGAGTTCCAGGTAGTCACAACAGCTGTGCACTGGTCACTCTATAGAAAATAGAACCATGGCCTGCATTTACGGCGTTAGAGTCTCCCATCTCCAAGTCGTGCCCCACTCATAGAGAAAGACAGGCATGGGGCCCAGGAACAGACATTTCTGGGTCCACAAGCAAATAAGTAGTGCACACATGCGCCCTGGGGGGCCCTGCACAAGGGCTCCTGGGAAACCGTTAGTGAAATGAGACAAGCCCTGCCCTCAAGGAGCTCACAGCCGGAACAGGAAACATATTGAGCAATGAGGCAAACGCAGGTCATTCATTAGCTGCCCCCCAGCTGTCTATTATAGAGCTTAGTAACAGATGTATTCGGACACATTACTTATATATTATGATATAGACAATGAGCTAATTTTTTTTCTTAATGTAGGGGAAAGTTGTGAACTCTGGAAAAGCTAATTCTTTAAAAATAAGTGTCAGTTTCAGAATTCAATTAGATAATATTTTGAATAGATTTCATTATGTTCTTGGGAAAAGATATATGATCCAATGACAAGCATGAAAGCAAGCGCTGAGAGGGCAGGTACTTGTCAGTGCAAGTGTCCACTGCGCCTTAAAGGTGCTTAGCACAGAATAGAAAGATGAATATTTCTCAAATGAATGACTAAATAAAGTTTTTTTTTAAAGGGGATGCTGGGCCCAGAGTTCGAATTACTGTTAAAATGAATCATCTGCTAGATTAGCTGATAAAACCAACTTTTCGTTTGTCATGAAGTAGTCTAATGTAAGAAGTAGAGTTGCCAGATTTAGCTAGTACACATACAGATAACCCAGTTAAATTTGAATTTCATAAAAAACAAATAACTTTTTAGTATTAGTGTGTCCTATTTGAGCATATTGGGTTTCCTATATTTTATACGGCACCCTAATGAGGAAGTAGCCTATTAAGGTGGGGACAAAAGATGATTTCATTTCTTTTAGAAAGAGAACTGGAGAAGAGGGAAAATGGTATCTGGAATTTATAGTTACCTCCAAACAATTATGAAGCAGGACCATGCTTGAGAAATTTTGATGTATAAAGTATTTGGCCCTGTGCTAAGAATTGTATTTAACATAATTGAAACCTCCTATATAGAGGATAATTGCTATTTTTATTTTATAAATAAGAAAGAGGCTCAGAGATAGGAGGTCACTTGTTTAAGTTTCCACATTTTCATTGTCACTCCAAAAATATTTATTGAGAACTGACTGTGTAATGGTCTGGTCTTTTGATTCCATACACAGTCTGCCTCCAGAGCTGGAAAATTCCAGTCTCTGCCCATTCCTCAGCTTCCCTCCCCCTCCCGACTCCAGCTGCAGTTTCCATGGTAACAGACTGACCCTATGTTCTATAGCTAACAAGAACTAAAAGCACTTGAAGAGGAACAAGGCAGGAACATTGACGGTAACTTACACTGGCTAAGGGATGGGGAGGACTGCCTAAAGCCTCCTCCATCCGTGGTTTATGCAAGACTTTTTTGTATGAGTTAAAATATGTCCTTGGATGCGATCTGTACATAAGAACAAAAATTGGTTATATGAATCTCTGCAGACTCCACGACATCATAGGTTTTCAGTTCAGCAACTGCTGCAAGCACCAGTGACACTAACATTATGCATCCTTCTCATTTATTCACTCATTTAGTCTATCATTCAACCAGTAATGATTGGAGGGAAGGTGGCCTTCTATGTGTCAGACAGTGCTAGATCCTGAAGATATAATTGCTATCAAAACATTCATGGTCTTCTGGGGGAGGAAGATTTTCTCTATACTTTTAGATTCTTTCAGCTGGTCTAAAAATTAAATCAATACGAGATAAGAGAAAATAACCAAATTTAATTGCATACATATACATGGGAACTCCACATACATGAGAGAGTCAGAGACCCACATACATGAAAGTTTTAGAAACAAAGATTACATGAGGTATATATGGCATCCTGAGCTAAGGAATGAGGCAAGGTGCCCTGGGACTTCAGAGAGGAGAGATCATTCACAGAGTAAGAAAAGCTGATGTTCACTAATTAGAAGTTTGCCTGGGAGTTCCCTGATGGTGTAGTGGCTTAAGGCTTCAGCGGTGTCGCTGTCAGCGCTGCAGCCTGGGTTCAATTCCCAGCCAGGGAGCTACCCACATACCAAACAAAACAAAAAACAACAAAAAAAATTAAAAAAAAAATTTGCCCTGCAAAAGAGCCAGAAGCTGGCTGGGACCTCTTTTATAAGGGTACTAATTGCATTTATGAGAGCTCTAGCCCTTATGATCTAATCACCTCTCAAAGGCCTCACTTCATAATCACTTCGGGGGTTAGGATTTCAACATAAGAATTCTGGGGGGTTGGGGGAGACACAAATATTCAATATATAGCTGACACCTTCCCTGAATAAGAGTCTGCAGAAGAGAAGATACAAAGACATAATCCCAGATGCTAAGGAATTCACACTCAACCAGGATAGCAGAGAAGTCAAGAACCAGTGACACAGTACAGGTCCTCTGACCTTCTATGTCATCCTCCATTTATAAGGCTGGAGGAATATGAGGCAAGCCTGACCTGCACATTCATATACATAAGAACTATGTGGACCATATATAATATGCTAGATATATTGCTAGATGCTAGAGATACTGTCCAAATCCCTAGGACCTTTGAATATTACCTTGTTTGGAAAAGTAGTCTTTGCTGATAGAATTAAGTTAAGGATCTTGGCAAAGTCATCCTGGAGTGCCTGACTGGACCCTAAATCTAGTAACAAGAGTCCTTTTAAGAGTGAGGCAGAGAGCAATTAGACATACAGACGAGGAGGTAACGTGGAGGTGAAGGCAGGGTGTGGTCAGTGAGCAATTTGAGCAGGATAGGACTCATGAACCCCTGGTTCAGATGTTTGGGAATTGCTCACCCACCAGTATTGGGATGGTTTACTTCCTTGTCCTGCCCCAGAATGATATTTCACTCTGGCTCTAATGGGAGTAGGAATCTAGCTGCTAGTGAATCATGAACTAGGTTTCCAAGTGCCTGAAAGGGTCTGCACTCACCCTTCAACTAATCCTGTACTTTAGGGAGCATGGCATTAATTAGCAAAGGAAAATAACCAGGACAGGTCATGAGAGAGATCTTAGAAGAAAGGAAGAAGCTTTATATTTTCGCACCTTCAACCCACCTTTTTTTGCTATCTTTTGAATAATTTTCATATTGCACTGTCTCCCATAAGTTATATAACCAACCCTGCTTTCAAGAGTTCACCTCCTTCCTCCAGGAAGGTGAGCACGCTTGGCTTTACTTCCTTCACAAACTCCTCTGCCCACTCATGGATATTTAAACATGATCATGATCTTACAGGGGATTTGTATTTAACTGGGATTCTTCTTAAGGGCCCAGGGCAGAAACTTGAGTGTTGTCCTTGTCGGTCTCCTCTCCACACCTGATCTATCCCATCAATCACCAGCCCTGCCAATTCTGCCTCCTGAAATAGCTCTTTCCTCAGACCTGATCTAATTGTTTCCAATACAGCAAAGGCTACCACTACCTCAGCTTGGATCTCTGCAATCACTTCCTATCCCCCTTGTTTTTTTACCCACTTGAATCCATTCTCTATGGTCTTTTTAAAAATGAAAATCTGACTGTGTCATTCCTTTATCTAAAATCCTCCAAAAGATTCCTGTGGTTCTTTAGCTGAAGACCTAGCTCCTCACCAAGGCTTAGAGCAGAGATTCCAAGTTACTTGTGGAAGGTCCAAGGACTGGCAATTGGCTTAAAAAAATGGGTGAACCTGAGGCTTACCTGAATGTGTCTGAAAGCTACAATACATTACTTTGTGAACCTCTACATCATATTATTATTCCAAAACTGGCAATGTTCATCAATGTGTTCTTAGCTTTTGGTGTGTGTTGGTTACCTTGATATAGATGCAATGAGGTAACAATAACTGAATATATTCTCATTCTCCATGGTTATACTTAGGATATATGTTGGAATTTTGTTCGGTGAGCAATAACAAGGTCCTTTCTCTGTGCTGGTCACTATGAGAGAAGATTATCATCTCCTGAATATGGAAAAAAAAAACCTGGTGAAAACCAGGATCCATTGATTGATCAGCATGACAGACTATTTATTACCAGGGACATCTTTTTCTGCTATGGAAATCTGCATCTCCAAAACGTTGTCCCAGACTTAATCTTTATCTTTATGCTCATGTCCCAGCTCTCCACACTTCAGACTTTTCTTTCTGTTCTTTGTGGAACCTACAATCTTTCTCCAAACATATCTGTACTCGTTGTTCCCACACCTTGATCCTCACTTTCCATTTTGTATTAACCATGTTTTTAGCTTCTGTAAACTTGATGCTATAACATGTGCCCAGCATGTATAGTCTGGACACACTTTTTCAGAACAAACCAATAATAATGCCTGCATCACCTTGCCATGACCTCCTGCCTCCCTCATTGTACCCCTCTTCCTGGGGAGGAGTCCTTTTCCAGGGAGCATGCTCTTAAAATACAAACCAATCAATCCAGATTACACACACACACACACACACACACACACACACACACACACGACTTCCTTATCAGTCTCTCACACTCTGGGCCACCATTTATCTACTCTTATCACCCCAGAGTCAGGTACCAGAGGACTATAGACATCCCCTTTACCCCAGGACTCATGGAACTTATTTAAACTAACCAGTCCTAAGCCTGATTACTCTGACTCACCTGTTCCTTCTCACAGAAAGCATGATCAAGCCTCCTGTCCACAGTTCCGCCTCATTCCCTCTGCTCCAGGCCAAGACTGATGCTGCCCTGTGTGGTGCCCCATGGCTTGGTGTACCCCTTCCTCTTAGGAAGAGTGAGTGGCAATCTTTCTTATTGATGAGTTATATTGTATCAGTTGGCCTTGCTATACCTCAATTTTTCTATTAATACACTATATTTTAGGACATATATTCTCACCAGTTCCTTCTAAACAGGCTTCCATCCACCCCTATACCCCTGAAACAGCTCTGCTCAAAATCCACGATGTTGTCAAAGCAAAGAAAAAAAGAACTGAACAAACAAATAACCCATGGACACAATCGATAGTTTAATGTTTATTTGGGGACGAGTGGGTTAGGGAGGGGAGAAAGGGGAGGGGGTGGGAGAGGACGGGGGGAAGCTAAATATAAGGGGATGGAAAGAGGGGTCACATTAGGTGGTGAACTTATTATGCATCAAGTTGACAATGCA